>ML675649.1:13734098-13839558 GCA_007922155.1 Mesoclemmys tuberculata
ATTTGTACCCATTCATCCTCGTGCCTATATTAGTACTAAACTTAAACTTGGTAAACTACTGCTGGGCAAAACATGCATTTTCCCAATTTCAGTTCTGGTTGAGTCACAGCTAGAGGTTTGCTTTGAGAGTCTTCTCATTTCAAAGAAGCCCAAAACCTCTCAGTGAAAAGCTGCTGAAACCACAGAGTTTTGACTAGTTTTGCCCATTTGCCTGAAACTCAAGAGTGACCAGACTTGCCAAGAGGTTTGATAATCTCTGAGAACCTGCTTAAATGAAACCTAATACCAGGTGACTTTCACTTGCTTTCGTTGTACACATTTCACACAGCTTTACTATAGCCCCATATATCATAAAATAATACTTCCACTTCAGAGCATCTCAAAGGGATTTGCAAATGGTAATTAATTAAACCTAACAACCTTCTTATGTTATGCTTAGGTAATATGAGGATTAGTGCCCAAAAATATCACACACAGACTGAATCTGTATACATGGATTCATAGATAAGTGGGGGGAGGGTAACCTCAGAGCAGGGAAGACAAAAACAATGAAGGAAGGACTTAAAAAACCCACTAACAATTGTTTTAAAAGTTTCAGTCTTCAGAGTTATTTTTATTAGCACAATACTACAAAGTATGGTCAATGCTACATGAGCTGTTTCTGCAACTTAGCTTTGGTCTTTTGCTTTCCAAGAGACAGATGAGATGTGGTATTTTAGGAAAAGTACAAGATGCCTTGCAGTGTAGTAATGCTTCCTGGCTCAAGACTTTGTTCTCGTTGTTCTCCTCATACCATTTTTAGAAGCTTGGTCTTGCAGCAGACATTGTGACTAGTTAAATAGTTAATGTTTATGGTTTGCTTTTTCATTCAGATCAGAGACAACCAGAATCCTAGGCTAAAATCACATAATTTAATATGGCACTTTATGAAAAGTAAAGAAGCTAGAATAAACTAAGATTCAGTGCATAAATCATAGTATGACCTCAACATAGTACTCCTCCTCAAAGGGAGCAGGAACAAGAGTTTCAGTATGTATGATTAGTGAAGAGGAACCTAAAGCTTATCTCAACTTTAGTTCTGATCTCCAATTCGAGGCTCGGGAGATCAGGACACCTACCTACCAGCACCAGCAGCTATAGAAGAACAAAACATGAGCTAAATAAATAAATAAAAATCAGAATTTAGATGCCCCATTTTCTGTGACCCAGATGATAATTTTCATGAAACAAACTGGGTGATTGTATTGAGTCACTTGGCTCTTGTCAAAGCCTTTATTTTGTTTTAGTTGCTCCGGCATCTGATCTCACATATAACAAGGAGAAAACAAGATGCCCCAGACCACCTAATGGCAGCACTAAGAAAAATTACGTAGCAGGTGAAAAAATTAACAGGTTAGACAAACACCTGTCAGGGATGGCTAGATAATACTTAGTCCTGCCTTGAGTGCAGGGGACTGGATGGGAAGACCTCTTGAAGTCCCTTCCAGCCCTATGATTCTATGAAGGAGAAAGAGCTCAAGATTTTTTTTTCTATTGATGGCTTCTCTTTTAAAGTTTCTAAAGTAAATGGAGTGCTAATGAAAAAAGTTCTGGACTGACAGCGAAGGCAACAGGCAATGGAAGCCTGCCCACACTGCCATTTCTTCTAGGGACCACTGGTGGCAAGGGAAGAATAGTTCGGTCTCCATCCCAATCAATCCTTTGCCTTATACTTGAGACTGCTAAGGGTCACAGTTCTGATCAAGAATTTTGTCACATTGACATCTGTCCACCAGGATACAGACAGAGACTTCCAGCTTCTTTGGTATAAACTACTGAAGGGTCTTTGGTCATCATCCATGTTGCCTGGATTTGAATTAGTGACCTGAAAGTAAAAGGCTCCATAAACCAAGAGCAATCCTGGAGCCACCCAGTTGCAGTTTATATTCATGTTTTAGATTTCCAGAGCTTGGTAGAAGGTTAGATGCCCTGTACCATTCTTGGTGCTATTGTGCTAACATTTGAAAAATAGAAAAGCATTCTAGCGAGGCTGCTCAATGCTTGCATGATTATTCATGACAAATACCACTGTGAGTCTGTGCTGTGTCTAATTTCTTCAACCGTACAATCATATTTCTCTGTACTATGTATCAAGTTGAATAATTTATTTTTTAAAATGAGCTTCCTTGACATGATCACTTCCACTGTTCATTGTCTGCTTACCATTGTTTAAGATAATTTAAATTCTAGCAGCAAATAGAAAGACATTATGAAACCCAGATTAGTTCAAAGTAATAATCAATACACATTTGGAGAAGCCATTTTAGAATGAAATTTAGAATCTGAGTTCTTACCAGCCTATCACTTTAAATCCCAAATTTCATCATCTTTTTTAGTTATTTTTTTCATATTAAAAAGATGGCAAATATATCCACCCAAAAGAACATACCTAAAATCGCAGTTTTAACAGTATACGACTTATTCGCCATACAAGAAAATTACTATAGTTAATACCTATAAACACTTAACAGAATATTATTGATTAGAATCGGGAAAAATGAATGCAACGAAATATCTCATTACGCTAGTTAGAACGTTTTATCATTTCCTATTTTTGGAATGTATATTTGTCAACTGCTTTTGGGACAGTCTCTTTAGAGGTCTGAGCTGTCTCCTAACTGGTCCCTCTACTCAACTCAAATTAGCCCAGTCTACCAACTTAACCTAAAATGAGTCTATCAGCCCTTAAATTCCAGAGCTTGCAGTCTTCCTTTGTCTCCCTATCCGTTTCTTAGAGGCAGCCTGGCATAGGACTCTTGCTACTCCACTATCCCAGGCCTTTCTGCCTTCACATCTCTCTCTATTTCTCCTTCCTTTATAGCTGGGCTTGTTCTCCTTGCTGGTCCCAGCAGTGGGTGGATGCCTTCATGACTGGCAGACGTGCTGGGGGCTGGTGAGCCTGGTTGCCTGTAAACCAGGAAGACTCTCCTTTCCCTCCTGCCTGTGCTCAACATGGGGTCTCTAAACCCCATTACAACATTATTATGAATTTACATTTTGTCTCTCTTGGTATTTGCTTCATAGATTAACTAATACCGTTTCAAAACACGTAAGGCAAAAACAAGGACAAAGCATACAGAGAAAATAGAGGAGAAAAATGGGGGGAAAAGAAGACAAAAGAAGATAGAAAAGGGTGAACAAAGAGAACAGGTCTTTGAACCTGAACTACTCCAATTCACTCCATAAAGACATCATTACACTTTCTTTAGATGTTTAAGGATAGTGACTTCTTTCTCTTCTTTATGGTACATCCTATAAAGATTCTCCAGATCTAATTACAGCAGAACCTCAGACTGATGAACACCAAAGTTATGAACCGACTGGTCAACCACACACCTTATTTGGAACCAAAAATATGCAATGTGGCAGCAGCAGAGACCAAGCAAATACAGTACAGTACTGTGTTAAATTTAAACTACTAAAAAAAATAGAGGGAAAGTTTAAAAAAGAAGATGTGACAAGGTAAGGAAACTGTTTCTGTGCTTGTTTCGTTTACATTTAGATGGTTAAAAGAACCTTTTTTCTTCTGCGCAGTCAAGTTTCAAAGCTGTATTAAATCAAAGTTCAGTTGTAAACTTTTGAAAGAACAACTATAAAGTTTTGTTCAGAATTATGAACACCATCATCATTCCGGAGGTGTTTGTAACTCTGACGTTCTATTGTAATCGGCGTGATATCATCGTGAGTTTTTATTACTGTACTGAGAAATGGCAGGATAATGGCACTCACCGGTATGAGGTTTCTGGGAGCAGATCATCAATAACGTAACTTGTAATGTTACTAACTGGAATGCTAATGTCACCAAGGTCAATGTTGTAAGACGTAATCTCAGACCCATTATTGCACGGTTCTTCCCAGTTTAATACAAGGCACACGAACGGTGATATCTGATAGGCATCCATATGTTCATCCTCCAATACGGAGAGGGTAGAGACTGCATCAGGTACCAATGCTGGAGTCCGGCATGTCACTAGATCACTATAAGGTCCAGCTCCTGCCTGGTTTATAGCCTGTAGAACGAAATGATGTTTTTAGAGGAACACATATTTCATTTCACATGGCAATCAAATACATACCTTTCACCTTAATAATTCATCATTTAATGATTCAGACCCTTTATCTACCTTAGTACAATTAATATCTTTCTCTATTACTCAGAGGTGTCACTCACGTAGTCTGCAGTATCTTTAAAAGACATATATATATAATTTCCCTGCATAACCATTTTAATCAAACTTAACATAACCATTTTATCAGCAGGAAGCTTTACTTTATGAGAGAAAATGTCATACATTGATCACATTGTCAGTAATGACCATTGTTGTCTAATAAATAGGATACTCTCATCTTTTAGAACCATAGAAATGCAGAGATGGAAGGAACCTCGACAGGTCATCAAATCAAGCCCTCTGTGCTGAGGCAGGACCAAGTAAACCTAGATCATCCCTGACAAGTGTCTTTTTTCCCCCCTTCTTAAAAATGACCAATGATGGGGATTCCACAACCTCCCCTGGAAGCCTATTCCAGAACTGAACTATGCTTAAAGCTGGAAAGTTTTTCCTAATATCTAACTTGAATCTCTCTTGCTGTAAATTAAGCCCATTACTTCTTGTCCTATCTTCAGTGGACATGGAGAATAATTGATCACCATCCTCTTTATAATAGCCCTTAACATATTTGAAGACCGTTATCAGGTCCTTCCCCAGTCTTCTTTTCTCAACAATAATGCACTCAGGATTTTTAAAATTTTTCCTCAGAGTCAGGTTTTCTAAACCTTTTATCATTTTTGTTGCTGACCTCTGAACATCTTTCCCAAAGTACAGAGTTCAGAACTGATCACAGTATTCTAACTCAGGCTTCAGCGGTGCTGAGTAGACTGGCACGTTTTCCTCTCATGTCTTACATATGACACATTAGTTAATACTGCCTTTGCTGCAACTGCATTACATTTTTTAGTTGTATTCAAATTGTGATCCAATCCCACCTAGGCAATTATTTTTTGTAGTTACGTGTGTGATTTTTCCTTCCTAAGTGTAGTGCTTTGCATTTAATCTTGTTGATTTCAGACCAATTCTCTAATTTGTCAATTCAATTTATTTTGGGTTCTAATCCTGTCCTCCAAAGTATAGAAATCCCTCTCTGCTTGGTGTCATCTGCAAATTTTATCAGCATTCTCCACTCCATTATCCAAGTCATAAGTGAAAATACTGAATGGTACCAGACCCCGGACTGACCTGTGGGACCCCACTAAATGCATCCTTGCAGTTTAATAGTGAACTACTTTGAGCAATCTTTCAACCAGTGTGCACCCATGTGACAGGGTGATGTCAGCAGCTTCAAACTGGGCTCTGTGGAACCCAGCACCCTGGTCACTTGAAACACCCAAGTCACTGATTGTAGTTAAGGTGGAAGGGAGCACTTACACCTGCTAGTAGCTTGATGAGTTCATGAGTTAATTAGCTCACTAGCTGGAAAGCCCAGGAAGGAAAGCAGGCAGTATAGAAGGCTAACCCAGGGAGAACCAAGGGGCTCTTCATAACTGCTGATATATTGTCATATCATATCTAGAGCTTAAAAAGGAGACAAACAATGAACACACAGTGAAGGTACGTTGGTGGACCTGTGTGCTGCTTAATTCACCAAGAGGCTTACCAGCCAGGGTTTTCCTGGAGAGGAAGGGGGACACTGTTCATAACCCACCTTACAGTAGTTTCACAAAGATCACATTTCCCTATTTCGCTTATGAGAATGTCATGTGGAACTGTGTCAAAAGCCTTACTAAATCCAAGATATATCATGCCTACAGTTTTCCCGTTGACTAGGCCAGTAACTCTGTCAAAGAATAAGTAGGTTGGTTTGGCATTATTTGTCTTTGACAAATCCATGCTGGATATTCCTTATAACTCTATTATCCTCTAGGTGCCTACAGACAGATTATTTAATAATTTGTCCCAATATTTTTAAGATATTGAAGTTAAACTGACTGGTCTATAATTCCCCAGGTCTTCTTTGTTTCCCTTTTTAAAGATAGGTATAATGTTTGTCCTTCTGTATTCACATATCCTCCAAGAGCTGTTGAAAATAATTGCTAATGGTTCCAAGATTGCTTCAGCTAGTTTCTGAAGTACTTCAGAATGAATTTCATTAAGCTCTGCTGACTTGAATAAATCTCACTTATCTAAATATTCTTTATCCTGTACTTTCCTTGTTTTGGTTTGTGTTCCTTCCCCTTTTTTATTAATATTGATTGTGTGAATTGTCACTATTAACCTTTTTAAGTTAAGCTCTTTGCTATCAAAATCCACAGTACTGTAGAATAACATTTGCAGGGTCAGATGTTCTGTTTACTCAGGCAGAACTTTCCTTTACTTCAGCGGGCATTTTGCCTGCTTAAGAGCTGCTATAGTGGGTCCTAATTTAGAGAATTAATTTGCAAATTTCATACTAAAAAAAAATTCTCATAAAACAAAACTTTAACTTAGCATAGTGCATGCTTTCTTCTGAAATCACAGATCACACATATAAACAACTAACAAAGCATACACAGCTGTTTTTCCATGAAAAGATAGAGCAACGGTTATATCTAACTTCTTGGCCAAATTCTGTGATACCAGCAGAAATCTGAAGTTTCAAAATCTGGCCCAATGTTTCTTCTTTTGAAGTATCATCCATTAATCATCAGTCTTTGTTATTTCAACATCTCCATTGTCTACTGTGTCACTTACACCTTTCCAAAATATTCTAATGAAACAGATAAACACAGACTAATAAAACTGTGGTACTTCATTACTATGGTAAAGAATTAATTCGGGTTCATATGTGTTATTGCTCTCTACTAATTGGAATCAGAACTGTTACAAAGTGCAAAGCATCCAGATGGGGAATTTGTGGTAGCACAAGTCATGAAGTAGTTATTTTACCAGTAAGCCAAAAATCTGTGCAGAGGCGCAGTCTTTGAAGAGATGGCTTCGAGTCTCCACCACAGCTCTCACCAAACACCTTGCTTTGTTCATGCTAGTATGGGGCAAGCAAAGCCCACCTTCCCTAACAAAAGAGTAAGGATCTGCGGAGTTGGACTTTGCAGTGTCTTAGGTGGGAGTAGCATGGGCAAAAGAGAACAGGATCAATAGGCATGTGTTTTCTCCCCTAAGTTTTACTGTATCTGAATAATTTTGTTTGCTATGCATGAGATAAATAGAAAACTTCAGTCTGTTTTTCCATTAGATGTTTTGTTCAGTTGGTGTGCTGAAGGAAGAGAGATGATAAAGTTGCATTTGTTGGCCTTTAAAAGCCCTTAAAAACAAATCCTGCTTCAGGGACATCTTTTATTTAGTGAAGCACTCCTATAGCTATTAAAGCAAGCCTCATTTTGTGGTCTGTCAATGATATTATGTGTCTCGCCTGTAAACCAGTGTTTGGCAATCTGTATCTTGCTCCAAGCAATTTGTTTTAGTGGTGCTTATCACTGTTTTATTGGACAACCTCATCATCGTAATTGATGGGTTTTTAATTCTCGTTTACTTACCAGATGTTTCCTTCCCCTCCCCCTCCAGTAAATGGCACAATGTTTCCCTGCGTGGAGGGCATGAGTGGTTTTGGGAATTTTCATTAATGCTACTCAACTTTTTAAAAAAATGTTTTAAGCAAAGACAAACTGGCCTCCCTCCAGTCATTTATGCCTGATTCCTTGATTCTCTCTATTATTTGATTTGTATGGATTGAGATAATGTTGTGTGTTTGTTAGAAGAAGAGTAACATGGGTTAGACAAAATTATTTATATATTAGAGTGAAAATTTAAGTTTTCCTGTTAATGTCTCTAATAGTCACGAAGGAAAGAATGATTTGTATTTTTGCCCTTTATCCTTTTCTTTATTTATTTTAAAACACATTCCCAAAGGAAATCTCCATTAATTATTTAATGTTTCTCTTTTGCACATACCTCATAATTCTACTCTCTGCCCTGTTGCTGTTTAACATTCTAGTGCATTCTGAAATACAGTTTGTAAGATAGATGCTACGCCATACAAAGTAAGGGCCAGCTCTGCAGGATTAGGCCCTCTAGAATTCTACTGCATGGATTACTGGTGGGCTTTAATAAAATATTTCTGTGTTGTTATATATTTTTCTTATCTTCTGACTATGGTTTAAACTTTGCTTGAGGTGTTAAAATATGTGGTAGACATTAGTGTAATGGAACATTTCTCTGGTGGGTAACTTAAAATAACTGTACACTCCCCATCCAAAAAGTACTATACAGTTGGCTGTTTCCATTTTTAACACTAAATTTTTTTTAGAGTTCTCCATTCACCACAAAACTGGTTTCACAATCTTCTCCCTAGCCCAATAAACTCTAGACACCAGTTTAGAAGACAGAAAACAAAAAGCTTTCCTTCTCAGGCATATGGCTTGCAGTTCCACTCTTTTCACATATGCTCTTTCAAACTAATGACCATACAAGGTGTAGGTCCAGTGACAATGAAGTCAGGAGAATACAACAGACCATGAGTGAGGATGGACTGTAGGGCTCTATTTGAGACTCTTTGGCTTTGAATCAGCTGCTGAAGAACTACAAAGAATCTTACAGGACACCTGAAAGAGTTCAAAAAGAAAACAAACGCTTGACTGAAGGCTTGTGGCCTTCGATTAAAGAGATGAACCTGGGTGGTCTAAGCTAAAAGATTTTCAAGGGAAACTATTTCCTACCCTTTGCCAGCTGGGTTGGTGCATGAACTCTTGGTTGGATTTACTGCTGGTGTTCTGCCTTTGCACATAAATAAACCTTGTGGAGGAGTTGCCAGAGCTGTGCAGGTGGTACCCAGAATTTTGCCTCACTCTTCTTTACTAATCTCTTCTATTTTTTTCACGGGACTTGACAGGAGAAGAACCCAGGGTGATCATAGGATTTATATGTTAATTTGGCTGCTTTTTATTGAAAATAATGGGAGAAGCATGAATATCAAAGAGAAGAAGATCATTACAGAGACACTAGATAAGGTTCAATTATATAAATTCAAGAGAGGTGGTGGTGAAGATGGCAAGTACATTATATTGCCAGCTGCAACCTCCCACGTGTATAATGATCTTATCACCTTCTCAGATGTTTTTCTTTACTTAATAAATGAAACAGATGTTGGAGATTACTGTTTCAGCTAGGGGAATCTTCAACATCCATTTGCAAGGTAATGTCATTTATATACCATTTCCAAGTTTGGGCAATTCAAAATTTGGGATTTTTTGGGAGAAGTTTACAACATTATATTTCTACTTTAATGCCAGAGCATCGCTATCTGAGCTGGCTGTTTGTCAACAGTATTATTCATTAAAATTAGAGCATGTGATGAATGGGAACAATTTTTGAAGTCTGAAAGTTCAATTAACTCCCTCTGTTCATCAGTTTGAGTTGTTTAGAATCTAAATTGTTTGATTACACAGCAGTGCTACAAAATATAGGAGAAAGGTACATTTCTTCTGACTTACAAAGTACCTCAGTTCAAAGCAGTTAGCGATGACAATAAAAATCAAGTGGAAGTAAATTGTGTTTACATCTTTGATTGTGATCTATTCAAAAGATAGTAAGATTCTGTACCTGTAATCTACAGCAATAATGTGCTGCTGCTGACAATTCACTAATTTCAAAACAGGTATCTGTGCCATTATACACGAGTTCTAGAGATTCCTCATCTTCTCCCCACTCTAATCTGTATTCAGAGATGTCAGCACCAGAGGATTCAGGACTCTGCAAAACAAATATTTGTATTTAGTAGGTCAGTTTAAAGATGGAGTCCTACCTCATCACATTTGACTGGGTAAGAATGCATAAAAATGCGTTCATAATGAGAAACCATGATCACTGCAAATGGACACACTCTGAATTAGTGCCCTAGGATAGGTTACCAACACCAGGCTAGTTTAGCAGAACTGTCCCTAAGCTATCTGCTTAAAAGAAACTAAGGCTGGGTCTACAATGACAGCGGCAAATTCGCTGCCGTCACATCAATTGCTCTGGATCGACTGAGCGCATCTATACAGACCGCTCAGTCGATGCAGGAAAACCACACCGGTAAGTGGTGTAGCGCTGCGTCGAAGGAGACGCTGCAAAGTCGACGGGAGATACGCAAGTGATTTACGTCACTTGCGTATCTCCCGTCGACTGCCGCCGAATCGCAAAGGTAAGTGTAGACCGGGCCTAAGGCTGGTCAACACTGGGAACTTACATCAGCATAGGAATGTCTCTCCGGGGTGTGAAAAATCTATACCCCTGAAAGTCATAGTTATGCTGACCTAACCTCCAGTGTAGACAGCAGTAGGTTGATGGAAGAATTTTTCCATCAGCCTAGCTCCTGTCTCTTGGGGAAATGAATTACCTACACCGATGAGAGAACATCTCCTGTCAGTGTACATAGTGTCTACAATGATGTGCTACAGTGCTGCAGATGTACCGTTGCAGCGTTTTAAGTGTAGACAAATCCTAATTCACAGAAATACACAAGTGGGGACATTTACACTGCAGGCTTTAATTTCCATTAGGGCTTTCACAATAAAAACTTCTCCCCACTCTGCTCACTTGGTAGCAGCACAGCCTTGAACCATACAGAAAAGTCTGCTTCTAGACCAGGATTAGTGGGCGCATCACAACTGTGTGACAGTCATGGCTAAATGATGTATTCAAGTCATTAAGAAATGAACAACTATATTTCCCAGAAAATCATACCAACCAGAAACTACTCTCTCGTGTGGAAAGAGGCTTACTGCACTAGGTGCCTAGTAAAAGCCAGCCACCAACCTGATGGGAAAGGTACAGCACAGTAGAGTCAGAGAAGCTAACACAGCTAAGGATGAAGGTGAAGTTTAAGCAGTGTGACCCTTGATATGGCACACACTTCAGTACTACAATATTATAAAAGAAGTTTTGCCTTTCATGCCTCCAAGTGAGCAGCAGGCTCTCTTCTCTCATGATGTCAACTTTGGGACCTTCAGGACAACCTGACTGCACACTAAAATCCATATATGCCCAAAAGAGTCCCCAGTTCCTGGCGGGAAGTATGAAATAAAGCATGTAACTCACAGAGGAAGTCTGTGGCAGAGTTGGGAACTAAACTCAGATCTCCTGAGTCCCAAACTAGTACCTTACACACAAGACTCTTGTCCTAATCGTTTAACATGATTTTGCTATGAAACCAGGTGACACCTGACTGTTTTGAGAAAATCTCTTTGACATAGAAAATCACCAAAAAAAGGGGGGGGGGTGAAGGGCAACCCATCAACTAAAGTAAATGTTTGCAGAAGCTTCCATGATAAACTAAAACAATGAGGTTTGCACAGAGTTTGTTTGATATCAAGGACTCTAGCCTCACATAAAAATGTAGCTGAATAGTTGGCTTCATAATTCCAGCTCAGAAGCGAGTCAGCATATTGGATTCAACATGCTAAAATCCTGGAGAGATCATTATTTATAGACCTCTGACCTATAAGGAGATGAAGTGGTAGGAGATCACCTTGTTTCCATTCACAGGCCACTAATAAGCCAGGGTGATTTAAGATCAACTCTAAAAAAAAAATGCAGGGAAGATTATTGTCTGTACATATGAGTTTTTTTTGAGTGGGTTGAGATTGCGACCTGCTCTTGAATTAGCTTTCAAGTACTGATGATCACAATAGTTTGGATAAGCAAGATAGAAATCAAGAAGTACAAAGAGTGTCTTACCTCCCAGCTTACAAGTACACTTGTGTCAGACACAAAGGAAAGGGAAGGTGCTTGGCACTGGCCGGGTGGTCCTGCTGCTGTGGTGATTTCTGTGTCTTCAGAATATGGCCCATACTAGGGAGGAAAAATGGGGGAAAATATATTACACACACATGCGCACACACAACTTTAAAGGGTTTTCATAAGCTGCACGTAGAAATATTCTTAATATAACAAACTTGCTTGAAGACAGATGAAGCCTCTAATGTACCCCTTACCAAAGTACAGCATTAGCTCAGCATGCTTCATTTCACCTCACGGGTGTGTTAGAAATCTAAGCAGCCTTGCTTAATGAGAATACATGGTTTGCCTAAAACACCAGCAATCCAAAGCTTTTATATGGAAAAGTCATTTTACAGGAAATGGCTTTTTTCTTAGCTTTTATATGTCAGTCAGAACGGTCAGCAAATCAGACTTTGATACATATTAATTCTTAATTACAATTAAAACAATTAATTTTTAATATATAAGGAAGAAATCAATATCTTATCAATTTGCAGGTTGTTTATTTTTCTAATACCTAAACTAATTTTGATATAGTTTTCCCCCCATGATCTGCATCATTTAAAAGCTTTACATTATTAAGAGCCGAGTAATTGTCAGCAGGGATCCTGCTATTGAAGCATACAAATCTTTAGAAACCTAATAAATTTCTTGGGAGCAGTCTGATAGCAGACTAACCAATGGATTAGACTGGTCCCACTGAGGACACATTTTCTAAACGCTGGGAATGATGCTCACACAAAGGAAGACAGGGCCCCATCCAACACCCACTGAGCTCTACTGGTATTCTTTGGCTGATTTCAATGGATCAGCCTTTTAATTCTTAATGGGATTAGGTAAGTAGGTCTTATGAGGAATTTGAAAAAAAGTATGTACCTTATGTTAAATTAAAACACATTAAAAACTATTCATAAACAAAAAATGTTTTCTCTAAAATGTCCAAAGACCTACTTGAAATTACTAAAGTATAATTTGCCTCCAAAACAAGATTTTTGTTGTTGTTAAAGATGTGTGGGCCAATATATCTCCTTCCGTATGGATCTAACACACTTTGAACATTAGACCAGTTTAGCTCAAACCATGTTTAAAAAGAAATGCCATTCTCAAATTTGATTTAAAAGGCCACTCTGGATGGGGCCCTCTAAGTCTCAACACTTGTCTTCTCCCTGAGCTTCTCAAACTCTTTCATTTTATTCTCTACTTTTCTCCTTTCCCAGATACCTCTTTTGTCTTTATTTTTTTCCTTTTCCACATTCCCCTTCATCTTTCCACTCCCCAGCTTCAGATGAACAATTATACGCACTGCCGGTATCACTGTCCTCCCATATACATATTGAAAAACATTTTGAAAAAAAAACACTCCTCTAGCATCCGTTTTCAGATGCTGCCATTGATGCTGTGCAGAACATAAAACCTTACCCCTCCATCATTCAAAGCCCTCACTCTGAACCGATATGTTGTTCCAGGAAGAAGGTTGCTGACCGTGCACTCTAGATCAGGGCCACGATACACCTCAGAAATAACCTCTTCTGGTTCTGTCATTTCCACACTGTATTCTGAGACTTGACAACCACTTTCTGACACAGGGACATCTAGAAAGATTTAGTATAATTTATTTATTGTTGACGTAGCCATAGATGTACATAATGAATATATTACATTGACTCATTTTGTACCACACATATGTATCATCTCCAACGATTTTGCCTCTTTGATGTGGAGGGGTAGAAATTTATTAGCCTTTAAAGTGCTACGGGACTCTCGTTGTTTTTGCCTCTTTGATAAGGGTCCCACACTCAAACGTATGTAAGTGGGATCACTCATGTGAGTCAAGTTATTCATGTCCGTAAGTATTTGCAAGCTCAGACCCGAAGCTAGCAGCAGTAATGGGTCCCATGCTGGAAAGTTCCACTATTTTGGTGTTCTAATACCACAAGTAGGCCCATTTGTATCATAGAACCATAGAAGATTAGATTGGAAGGGACCTCAGGAGGTCATCTAGTCCAACTCCCTGCTCAAAGCAGGACTAATCTCAGCTAAATCATCCAACGGACTCCACTCCTGGTAGTAAGCACAATCCCCACAGTATATTACTGTACAATGGGGGCTGATATCTGCTCATCCTTTAATTGCAAAACCCATACAAATAAACAGTGTACTCTCCTTCGATAAAAGGAACAATCACAATAATATTGCTAAATGAAAACGTAAGCCTATGGTGATTTTTTAAAGTAACCTTAAAATAATGAAATTATCAGAGAAGGAAATATGTCATAGAAGACTGGTGGGGCTAATTTTGCTGTCAACACACACAGTTTTGTGAAGACCAATAATAGAAGGTCTTTAGCTTTTAAATAATGATTATACCTAGCTCTTACATAATGCTTTTCATCCACAGCTCTCAAAATGCTTTACAAAGGAAAGTCAATATCATTAAGCCTTCCTCCGTAGCTGTAAAATGGGCAGAGTCCTGCATTCTCTGAACAATTCCAAAGCCTTGGCAAAATGAATGGGGATTTGGGGTGTGCAAGGATCACATGAACAGTCCATAAGCCTTGTCTGTTTAACAGCTCACTGAGATCATGGGCCTATTTGGGCTATTTGTATACTTTGAATGGCTCTTCAGGAAATACATTATTATTATTAATGTGCAGAAAGTCTGCCGCCGAAATTACCCAGTGCTGAGCTCTGCAAAGTGGTGTCTGCTACAAACCTGCGTGAAACCTTGAACATGAGTACAACTTAGACCTCCTGGTGCACCTGAGATTCATTTGCCAAATGGAAATGGTGTTGAGAAGGTCTATTCCGAGTGTGGCAGAGACTTAGACACTTCTAACAAACAACGTAAGGGAGAGATTTCACCAAGCAATGACCTTCTAAAATGCCACAATTATACTATTTCATTCTCACTGAACAGGCAAGGAGCTACTTTTCATAAGAACTCTCCTATTCAAGTCAACTTAGTGCATTCGTTTTATTGTACTTTTGCCTTAATAAAAAGTTTAAAAAAAGAAGTTTTCAATGTGCTCTGGCTCAGTATAAATTATTGTGTGAACTTCTAAATGAAACAGTAGAAAATTGTGCCAGGAGTGCTGGGAAATAAAATGAATCTCAAGTGATGTGACGTTTTTGCAAAGAAAGGCCAATGGTAAGAAACTTGGTTACAGGCCCTGATCTTATAGTACTACATAGGCATAACTTCCAATTGACTTCAGTGGAAATAGATTTCAGTATCAGACCCAAAGGAAAAAAAACAACTAATTTCCAAGAGCCTGATACAAAAGCCCATTGAAGTCAATGAAAAGTTTTTCACTGACTCAACTGGACTTTGGATCATGTTGTTTCATCTACTGCAATGTGACACAAACAAATAATATTAGAATGTGAAATCTTATATGCATTTTAAATTTATAGAAACTACATAGTTTTAGATCTTGAGATTAAATTAATTCTTTTAAATGGTGGCTTGAGTTTTGGCCTGATAAATACTTTCAGTCCAGGTTTCTGCTTGATAACTAAAATGGCTGCAAGTACTGATCACTCACCCCACTGAAGCTGAACTTCTTTGTGTTTTGGTTTCCCCAACACCCTTGGTGGCCGACAGTGACCTGGTGCAACACTTAGCGTACGGACGGGTAAACTTTCAGAACACTGGAAAAGAATATGATATAAGATTATTAATTCTGTTGAAAACACATCTACAAAGAGAGGCACGATTCTAAACAGGAGACAATGATGTGAGTCATGGTTTTTACAATCTAGCCCTTTAAAGAGCTAACTAAAAAAAATACTATTTTGCCAAACAAGAAACTTAGGGTAAAAAAAATGTAGGATCAGAGACTATAAAGCGATTAGTATATATTTCACAAATACGAGCATTATTGATGCATAATTTTATTAGCATCATTTATGTAATATTTTCGCTAGTATTACTGAATATTTTAGTAAAGGATTTTTACTTTTTTATTGTATTAATTTTCACATGGCTCTCAAGATAACTGGGTACTAATGAGCTCTCAAGAATACAAGTTACTAAAAGACTGTTTAATAGAGCAGAGAAAGGCATAACAAGAACCAATAGTTGGAAGCTGAAGCTAGACAAATTCAAATGCGAAATCAGGCACTTCTTTTTTCCAGTGACAGGTGATTAACCATTGCAACAAACTACCAAGAGAAGAGGTGCATTTGAAGATGTCTTCAAATCAAGACTGGATGTCTTTCTGAAAGATATGCTTTAGCCTAACACAATTTATGCTTTAGTCAAGCACCACTCAGGGTAATGGTGTGAAATTTAATGGCCTGTGATATGCAGGTCAGATTAGATGATCTAATGGTACCTTCTGGTAACCATCTAAAACTTAAAATATGATTTTTTTCAGAGCAGTACATCAGTAACAGCTGGGAGGACTTCTTTTTGATGACATTCAGTTCAAAAATGCTATTTTCCTTCTTCCTTATGCTTCCCATGACTGATCCCTGAAAAAGCACTTCTTAGATATACTATGCACTCAGACAGTGTCCTTGAAACGAAGGGCAACATTTTCAAAAATGCCTTAGGAGCTTAAGTTTCAGTGGGACCTATAGCAAAAAAGGAGCTGATGAGGTTTGGATCCTTCATATGCATCCTTGAGGGGAAGAGTCACTTGCATCCACCAGTTTGTGCAACCCTCTACTGATCTTTCAAAGACTTAACCAGATGCTTAGCTTTCTGCAAGTGAGTAGACAGTGAAGTCAAAGGGAGTTTTCAGTAAGTAAAGTCTGCAGGATCCGGACCTTCGTTAGTGTTGTCATGTAGAGCAATGAACACAGTGCAACAGCACACTACATTCCAGAGCATCTGAGTCCACATGGATCCAGTCAGTCACAAAAACACATGCAAGATCCATATAGCAGCCAGTCAAACTGAGAAATCCATGATGTTTTGCCCTTCTGGAGGTTAAAATGTGAGTCTGACGTATCAGAAGGCTGAGAAGACTGAATTAATTACTTTTACTAAATATTTTTAATAAATAATAAACTTAAATAGGGAGATATCTGAAAACAATGGCAAACTATGAACAACTACACAGAAAACATAAAAATGTAATAGTTGCACACACAAATTACTGGGTGAAATTCTATGACATCTGTTATGCAGAAGGCCAGAGTAGATGGCCTTAATGATATATGAATACTTAGGGTTTTTTCCATATGAAGTAGAACCTCATTAATTTGTATTTTGCTAAACTACGTGGGCCAAATTTTGCAAGCACAGAGATAGCAGCATATTTCAAAATTCAGTAACTTGCATAGGGGACATTAATGGAAATCAGTGTTTTACTGTATCCAATATTAAAATTTTAGCCAACTACATCACCTATCATCACCAGTGTTATTTTGCAACACTGAAATGTAGAGCATATGTGAAACTCTGGAAAATGCAAAAATTATAGTGCTCAGTGATAAACTTTCCTTACCTGGCTGTGTCCACCAGTGCCGATACAGCATGCTCGGAGTTTATACAAAGTGCCTGGTTTCAAGTGAGTACAGGTATATTCTGCAGCAGATCCACTATATGCCACTGTCCATTGATTTGCTGTAAAAGTAAATGGATTTATTCAAGTCTGCTTTTGAAAACACACCCACACCTCTCTCCTTCTGGCTCTCTCGGGAGTTATATTTGAGAAAGAAAAGCTTTAACATGGTTTTATAAAAATACCTGAATCCTTTTTTGCGAAAACAAAATGATCATACACTTTTAATGACTTCATTATTGGTTAAAGAAAAGTTTTAAAAATCAAACTGTACATAATAGTCCTGGATCCTTAAATTCCACTGTCCTACAGAAAGGGACAGGGACACTTAAAAACACAATCACCCCCAAAACAAGCCAAGTACAGTGTTATTCAGTGTAATCCAACCTGCAGGCCAGGATAGGTGGAATTTTAAGGCTGCAGACGAGGAACTGTGGCTTGCTCTTACGTAGGATACAAACTGGAGCAAGGGCTACTTGCTTCTTCCTTCATATCTTCCCCATAGAACCTATATGACGGCAGCCACAATCTGGTCCTACATAAAGATCACTTCATTTTCCATTAAAATGGAGCCACAGTCAAAGTACCCCAGTCACTGAATTGTGGGATAGCCTTTGGTAAGTCCCTTTACCTCTGCTGTCTAGTTTTCCCATCCATAACATTGGTATAATACCACCTACTTCAAATAGATGTCTGCAGTGCTTAAACTGGTCTGAAAAAATGTGTTTGTGTGGGGGCGGGTGTCTATCACAGTCTGGGAGCAGCAGCTTTGCTAAGACAGATGCTAAAGTGCACTCTTTAGCAACCCCATTTAATTTTTATCTTTTTTCCCAGGTTGGCAAGCCCTTGCACCCGCCTATGTTAAGCAGTGGGTACTTAATTCACTAATGTTTGAAGTCTTAGGAAAAAGGCGCACAGAAATACAATGTAATAGTAATAATATTATATTAGTAGTAATAATATTCTACATATCTGTAGATTTTAACCAAGCACAAATGGAACAGGTTTAACTTAGAAAAACTGGCCCTGGAATCCAGATGAGAACTTTAATTAAAGATAGCAAACATTAAACAGTTTAATAAGATTTTAACTCAGGCTGTGTCTACACTTGGAGCACTTTACTGGTATAGGAATCGATATTTGCTATACCAGCAAAGTGCTCCAAGAATGAAAGTAGCTATACTGGGAAAGCTGTGCTTTGTACTGGTATAGTGAAACCATGCCCCATGAGTGAAACGAGCTTTATTGTTAAAAGCACAGCTCTTTGCCTGTATTATTGTGTCTACACTAATGATGCCAGCTGGCATACCTGTCTCAGTCAGAGATCACACCTCTTTGCACCCCTGACTGAAACAGGTATGCCGGCAGAAGCCTGTAGTGTATACATAGCTTAGGCCAGAGAAACATTTTTCTTTAATTTATGTTTTAATTTAATTCTAGATTTTATAATTAATGTTTGCTAAATCGATAAAAGGGTAGAGGAAAGACACCACACTAAACTGTTCATCTAAAAATACCATCTATGATATTTGATACCATTGTTTTTCTACTACTGTTATTACATTATTACTTTAAAAATATGAATAGCCAAAAAAGCCAGGTTTTTAAATAATAGAATACATATAACCACAATGTATTGAAGTAAATAGATTCTTGTCAAATTCACCTTCAGAATTTCCTTCGGAAATCTCTAGCAGGTATTTTAGGATTTCTGAACCACCATTATCTTGTGGAGGATCTGAAAAATGAGCAACAATTTTGTTAATAAATTAAATTTGAAAAATGGAATTTACAAGAAAATAAAGAATGCAGCAACAGATTTTGATCCTTCAAAATCACACACATATTTAGTAAGGAAAGCACGTGTCAGATGCACTGACCACAGCATAAAGACCTAATCCTGTTTGGTGCAGAGGTCTCTTTGGTCAGCACCTTTGCAGGTTTTATTTTAGTGGTCTGTAACAGATTAATTAGGGCACAAATAACTAAAGACAGAGTTGATGGAGGATATTTACTGCAAACAGCTGCTGTCTGATTGAATCAATAGGACTAAAGTGGAAGATAAAAATAATTAAACGCTGCCACATGTCGTATTTGTGATTCTAAAGATGATGATTTTAGGATCCACTCTCTGAATCTACAGCTCATTTCCAGACAAGTTGGAATCTTAGAATATGGTGGATTTGTTAACCACACAGCATATTTTGACTCATATATTCTGCTCTTGCTACTTGAGTAGAAGAATCAGGCGCTTTAACCACTTATAGGAATGTATTTTCACTGTTTACTCAAAACTGTGACTCCAGAGAGTGTGGGTTTTCAAAACTGATGCCTAGGATCCTTCATCATCATCATCGGCTGCTCATAAATATGTCACATAGTCACCTCACTGAAGACATGGCTCTTGTCTCAAAGAGCTTACATTCTACGTGCAACATGACATGTCCAGAAAGGATCATGAGTAGACAAACTGAGGTGCGGGGGAAGTTGAGAGGGAGAACAATGGTTACGGTAATAAGACTGCTGAGGCATGGATGTGCTTTGGCTGTTGCATTACATTACTGGTTTCACCTTTCTTGTCCATCTCGCTGCGTATAGGTAAGACAACAGAAGTAAGTTTTTAGGAGGGATCTGGAGGAAGTAGCTTAGTAGGCAGGTTTAAGGTGTCCACTCTAAGCACTAAGGGAGCATGGAAGAAGATAAAGATGTTTATGAACGGTATCACTGGTAGAGCAGATGTGGGAAGATATACATGATATAAGGTCTTGAAAGCAAGAAAGAATCCTGAATTTGACATACAGTACATTGGAATCAGTGAATTTTCTCAAAGGACTGTGCATGTGTGCGTGTGTGTGAGACGGAGAGTTGGGGGGAGAGAATATAGCTGAACCACCATGCTTTCACTTTCCAAATATTTTTGAGGTCTTTGGTTATAAAAAAGTCTCAGCTTTTCACCACATGCTCAGGCATCTCTCAGAATGATCAAATGCTTACCAAAATTTCTGAACACATTCATCTCTGGGCTGAGAAGCAGCGTGTGAAATCTGAGCCTAATGTGCCATTCACATAAGTTTTGTTTACACTTAATTTATGTTATGCCATAAGGAAATTGTGTTACAGCAAACTGAATGGGTTAGCTTACCCCATTTAACGCTGAAGCCATGAGATGTTATTGGACCTTTAATAACAGGTCTGGTAGGAGGTCCCGGCCTGTCCGGGCTTGTCGTGCAGACCAAAATTTCACTTGGACAACTCTTTCCTTCCACATTAGATGCAATCAGCTGAAACAAAAACACAACTAATGTGACTATTCAATTCTCCTTTCTGACAGCTTTGCATGAATTAATCTAATATAGTCCATACAAACACCGTTTATTAAAATAGACAGCATGTATCAAATCACAGCAAATTGTGTATGATTCTAACACAAGGTAACTGATCATAAAATTGTTTCATTAGTAAGTACCTCCTGAGTTTTTCTGTGGCCCCAATTTACTGTGTTGCAGTAAATTAAGAAGAGAAAATTCTTAATGTCTTTTTAAAAGCAAGTCCCACATGTCACCCGATTGTTTACTCGTAGAGAAGGTAAATAATAGTAGCTGTACATGATCTTTTTGGAGGACTTTCCAGAAGCAGTTCAAAACAAATTTCTTCAGAATTTATTATTGTTATTTGAATTACCATAGCGCCCAGGGGCCCTAGTTATGAACTAGCACCCCATTGTGCAGTACAAACACAGAACACACAGCAAAAAAAAACCTGAGAAGAGTTACAAGCACATCTAACATATGCTAGTCTGCACTTATTGAAGCAAAAAAGATGCATCTGAAATATATGCTTTCTAGGCCAAACATTGAAGTCTTTACTCAGGAAAAACTCAGAGCAACATCAGCGGGAATTTTGCAAGACTGAATTCAGGATTTGTCTCTATATGTGTTGCAGAGGAATTGAATATTGAATCAACTATTACAAATGCTAATTATAAATACAAATTAGCAACTTTTTCTACCTGGGAGCCTCAGATCATCCCCTGATAATTCTCCTTTCAATCCCCACTTCCATCATAGGCTGCAGATTACAAAGACCCTATCTGCTGAGGGTAAAAAATTGGATGGGTCTCCATCCATAGCTAGTTAATGATACTCCCCGTAATCAGATGTCACTGGGTGTGTTTGTGTGTGTGTGTTACTAGAAACCGATGTAAGGTCAGCCCAGGGCTAATCATGCTGCTCAGTCTGCTTATGAGGGAGGGACCAAGGTCAACATTTGTCCCAGAGCCATCATGTACTGTTGGGTTGTGTTATCACTGTGCTATCAGCCCAGCCTCGAAAAGCCCAGTTTCTGAGCCCTGCTCCCCCCTTCCTGCCCAGGGCTGCTGCTGCTGCTTGCTTGAGCCTTGCCTGACCTCCCGCCCCCCAATGCGAAGCTAAAGCTGAGGTGGGTGTGCTGCTCACCTGAGCTCTGCCTCCGGGGCTAGCATCATTCTCCCCTCGGCTGCACATTCCTCCACACCCCACTTTTTTGGCAAAAGTGGACATTTGTCTCATTTGATCAGCTGGCAAGAGCAAATGGGATAAATACCCACTTTTGCAAAAAAGTCAAGACAGCCAGGACAGGGCTTAAAACAGGGATGTCCTGGCCAAAACAGGATATATGGTCACCCTAGACAAGCAGCATAAACCATGCTAAACTAAAGAGCATAATATTATGGCAGCCCATCCACAACTTCCTGACTCTAAAGTTCATGTAATTTTGCATATTTTTATGTGGGATCAAGATATTTTATTTAAACTTGTCTTTAATGCCCAAAGCAATCCCCTTTGTGCAAAACATTTGGTTTCATCTTTGACTCACTGACACTGTAGTGTGGATTTTTGAGATGAAAGAAATTTTACCCTCCTGCGAATTTACAATATTCATACAAAATTTCAACAACAGAGCTGTTTTCAGAAATTTGCTCTGTAAAATAACTGGAAGCCCAGTGGGTATGAACTTTTGAGGTAATACCTCTTTTCAGACAATATCTACCTGCAATACAAAGTGAATGGAGTGATGCCACCTTGTGGAGAAATGATAATTTGCAGGCATGGGATTTTCAAAGGCCAGACAGCCAACTGTTATTTGTTAGTGAGCAGATATTTAGCACTCCTCTTGCATAAAATCAGACATAGTAACTTTAGGCATTTTTATTATTAAATAATACTCAGCACGGGCATTGTGCTTGACATCTTCAAAGTACTGTATTAATGAGACAGACTTCTGAATTTTGTTATAAATTATAAGATATAATTTTAGAAGAGTCATAGAAACATATTTTAGGGAGAGAGATCATTGGAAGACATAAACATAGGACATTAAATATAAATCTGATGGACCATCAAAAATTCACACTTAATAGCTGGCTGGCAAAGCTTCATTATTCACATGTTGGGTAAACCTGTCTCCCTGATTCCTGGGAATGTCTCTGTTTTCAGAGTCTGTTTCAGTGTCTCTGTCTGTTTTACAAGAACAGTGTTTTTCTGCCCTGGTTTTTGTAACCAGTGTAAATTGGCCATCTGAGGAATTACCAAATGAAATGCACCATAAGGACCATCAGAGCCCTAAATCACATTGTTACATGTTGATACCCTACCTCCCACCACCAGAGTGGGCCTTCCAGCAGCAGTCCACCTGCCTTTCTCCTCTTCCCCCTAACTCCTCCTCCCCCCCTCACATGAGCTCTCAAACCAGTACCTCCTGCATGCACACACAGTGAAACCTACAGGATGAGCACTCCACAACTACACTCTGTGGTACAAAGCACTGCATCTTCCTCAAACAGTCTATGCAATTAACATATTCTGATGTAAAATATATTTTAACTATAACATTATCGTCATTGAAAAAGAGGCCTGTCAAGGGAGAAGACATTTTTCACACCAATCAGGTTTTAATCAGAGGAAGGCTTTGTATTTGATAGCTCAGTTTTTTGAAGTGTTAAGGGTTCCTGTCTGGCAGATCTTTACAAACTGCCCTGCAGCAGAAAAAGGAAAAACAAACTTACCCTAAATTTGTATTGTGTGCTTCTTCTGAGATTTTTCACAGTACAGGTTAACTCTTCTCCAGTGTACTTTGGATGAAACACACTATCCTAAAATGTTAATGAAGAACAAACCAAGTTTCTATATATCATCATCAACTCATATAGGTGCTATTTGTCTCATATAACACAGCTACAAATACATCGTGTCAGCACAGATTCCAAAAATTCCTCCTGTTTTCTGTAATCTGCCATTGTCATGGTAATTATTTTCTAAAAGGGTGGAATGACTAATTGAGTTGAATAATGTGCCATTTTTCTATAAAGTAGTGCAAGAGAACAATTTAGGTAACAGTTTAATGTATTTAATAGAAATGCAAGTGACAATGTAGCCCAGAAAGCAAATATCTTACATACATGTAGGCAGACAGTGGCAGACTCAATTGTTTTAAGGATGAATTACTCCAAATCCCGTGACTTCTTCTTTGTGGATTTTTAAGTGGGATTCCGCATGACTCTGAATTACAAATTTGTACCCGACTTTGCTATGTCTACCAGGTCTCCGTATGGCTGCGAAGCAGAACTTGGTCACCTTAGTTATCCTTTCAAACTTGGGTGAGTGAGGCATGAACAGCTGGACAAGTCAGACAGCTCAATCCTGCAAAGTGTGGAGCACCTCCTGAGATGGGGAGTGCCCGAGTCCACGTGACTACAATGGGAGTTGAGGGCACCCAGCACTTCACAGGAGGGCTCAGCTCTTTGAAGGATCGCACCCTTATTCGATAAAACTGTTTCCAGTGAGTCACCATGGTAACAGAAAGCCATTTTTTCAGGAAACACAGAATTTCTTTGGATAAAGAATGGTTAAGAGATGAAGATGAGCTTTTCATTTTGGTGGTGGTGCACACCGGAAAATATCCCCTAAATTCAGATTTGGCCTTTAGAAAAAAACAAAAAACAGAGCATTCTATTAAATTCATCCTTCTTTTGATGAGAATTCAGTGAGATCTTATACAGTAACTATGTAAATATCAGAACAGAAATGCTCTGTTATACAGGGCAGTCTCTTCAGTGGGGCTGCAGCAGTACAAGTGTGAAGAGAATTTGGTCCAATGTGTCCACTTTATAACAATACTAAAACAGAACTTACATTATCTTCCTCCTGAATTTCCAGGGTGTAAGAAATCACTTCTTCTGGTGTACATCCTTCTGCCTTACTCCACTGCAATGTGATCCACGTGACGCCTGCGCGAACCAATCTTGGTGCAGAAGGGGTCTGAGGAATATTACCTGATGTGTAGCACACCACTTCCTGGCTGTACCCACTGCACAGGAACAGACCAAAAGAAGGTATCACATAATGCAGTTTGGAAAAAAAATTGTTTGACTATATTGGTATAGGAATATATTTGAATATATGGGTATATAAATTGGACATAATCACATAACAAAAACTTACAGTAAAAGGACATTTAGATTGCAAAGTCAAGCACTCAAAAGTTAGGAAATGCCAGAATTAAGAATGCCTGTGCAACTTTAATTCAGCCCCCTGGTCCACATTTGTGATGATACAATCTTTAATGACATGTTCACATTTCCACAGGACCTTTGCCTCAGTGCAAAAAGGAAGGAGGGTGCTCTCTGAATGAGCAGTTCTTCAATCATTGCTCAGTGTGTTGCCTCTATGCCTTACTTACTGCACTCCATTCAAACCTTGCTAAACTAAACTAAAGGGAGAAGTATTAATTTCTTCATGGACATTTTTATGGATCTCCTCACCACCAGAGTGCTTCAAAACCATAAATGAAGTCATCTCCCCTGTGAGGTAGGAAGGTATTATTAGCCCCATTGTAAAGATGGGAGATGAACCACAAGAGTGAATAAAGCCCAAAGTGTCAAGCGTCCACTAGTTTTGGGTTCAAAGCCCAGCTTCTAGCTACTTCAGCTGGAGTTGTGAGAGCTCAGCACGTCTGCAAATCTGGCCCCAGGTGTCTCAATCTAGGGTCACAGAAAATCAAGACGACACAATTCTTAATCATCTGTGAAATTTTGGTTTAAGTGACTTACTCGGCATCTCACAGAAACTCTGTGGCAAAAGGCAGACAGAGAATCCAATTCTCCAGGACGACATTTAACTGCCTTAACCATGAGATCTCTTCCATGTTGAATTTGCTACACACCATCCAACTTCTGCAATAAATGAGGCAGGGACCCTGCGCACAAAAACCTCATTCCTTGCATAACCCTGATTCATCCCCAAGGCATGATCCAGCTGAATAAGACAGGCATTGATCATGTGGAAAATACAATACGTAATCATGTAATTAAAGACTGTCTCATAATGCACATACACGGGCAACCTTAATTCTAGTATTTCCTAACTTTGGATTGCTTGATTTTGCACTCTTCTGGTTTTTTAATCTATATTTTGTGTGTAAACGTCTCAGTTTTTTTTTTAAAAAAAGGGGGGGAAAAAATCAGAAATTTCTTTATGTGGTTCCCTATCAACCCCCACATCGTTCATCAGCAGGGTTAGAACCTTTTGGTTTAAAACATAGACCGCTGCCACTCAAGCTAACAGAGTAACTGCGAGTAGTAGAAGTCTGCTAACCTGTGTGGGCCAGCCACTAGAAGGGAATGAGACACGCACTCGGCAAGCAGGTTTCAGAGATATTTGCTGAGAGCAGAGTAATGTTAGTACTTAGGAAACAGGGGTTCTATTTCTTGTCTGGAGGGAAGTGTGTACTAGTAGACACAGATCCTTCTAGTCCTGTCCCTTACCATATCCTTGACAAGTCTGTCCCCTTCTCTTCCTGTCCCTCCTACTTCTATTTCCCTATGCTCTTGCCCCACTCCCCTTCTGCTCTTGGCCCCTCCAGCCTCTGTTCCCTGGCTCTGTCCCCATCTTACGCCCTCTGCTCTTCACCTTCTGCATTTGAGGCCAGGTCTACCCTACAGACCTACATCGCTCAGGGGTAGGAAAAATCCACAACCCTGAGCGATGTAGTTATACCAGCCTAACCCCCCTGTGTACACAGTGCTACACTGACAGAAGCTACTGGCTCTTGGGGAGGGGAATTAACTACACCAATAGGAGAAGCTCTCCTATCTGTGTAGGAGTGTCTTCACTAGAGCCCTATGATGCTGTAGCCCTTGATGTGAAGACAAGCCCTGAGTCAGGCGACTTCCTCTTTTTCTTCCATACTACCTGGGTTCCAGCAGGGGGATCTGTTAGCATGGGAGAGACTGGCTGCCTGCTCTCAGTTACCGCACTCAGTGCTTCAGCAGGCACGTGCTAAGGAGCAACCATAGGAGTCCTGCTTAGCCCTGGAATGGAGCATGTTCAGTAGGCTCTGTGGGGGTACGACATGCTCAGTGGAGATGCAATGTTTGGAGAACTTCGTGGTTAGCCTCTAACAAGCCTCTGTTGAAAAAGTGCAAATAGCTTCTTTTCGATAATTATCACTCAGCCACATCGTGGTGGATTTTCAGGGAGACAGAGAAAGGCAATTCTGGGACCCTAGCACACTCCCTGCTAATTTTCTAGTCCCTGCTCCAATGCATGAAGATGTTAGAGCTTCTAAGAACTGAACATGAGGAAAAAAGCTTTTTTTTTTTTTGGCTTCATTCTCAGAAATGACTCATCCGTTCTGTCTGAAATTTAAAGCAGCAAAAATTAAAAACTCAGTTTGAAGCAGAGACCCAGAATGGAAAATTTCTGCCCAAATGGTTAGTCTGGAAAAATTATAAACAACTGAAAACTGGGAAGTTTATAATGAGAAGCGTTAGGTAACCTTAACAACACACTTAACCCTGGCAGCACTGCCTATAATCATATGTAAATATAGATCCTATATGCTCTTGCTGCTTATGTCATGGATTAAGCCACACCAAATAATATAGAAGGACTGACCATGGATATAACCACCCAAACCCTCAGCCCACTCCCTTCTCAATAACCTGAGAAAAGATGGGAGTCTGGAACACATCCAGAAGATTAACAAATCTGGGTTCTGGAAAACTGGGGATGGAGAGGACAAGTCCCAAAACGGAGGACCTTTCACAGACAATGCTTTGTTAGCAGTCCCCTCTCATTTATGCTCCACCTGTACTGACAACAAATGAGGGAGTTCTTCACAGAGAAAAGATGCTCTCTCAGGGTATATGGGAAAGGGAATTCGTTTACAAACTGCTGAGAAATAAGGGCCCATGATATCTAGAGGAAGAAGACATGGACATTAACATAGTGGTTTTATTAGACCATATATGTCTAGGAACTGTGCATTTTCAGGACTTTTACAATGGCAGAAATTCCCTCAGAAAAACACATATGGATATCTCCAGGTATCTGTATTTTTCCTTCATTCTTTTATTTCCGTCCTCAACTAAACTTTCCAAGCAATGAAACAATGAAAGAGACTAATAATTTTTAGAATGAGTATTTTTTGTAAACTGCAGAAATTATTTTAGCTTCTTCACAGTGTATGTCCCCCCTTCCACCAATGAGCTTGTATGTGAGCAAACTCTCTGCACCTAAAATCCCCACACAGAAAAACTATTGAGCACACTCTGGCCCACTAACTGTGACATCTTCTGACCTGTGCTTTCTAGGGGCTTCCTGATCTTGTGAAACCCATTAGCCACAGCTCTGACTGATTCCCACCAGTTTGCACAGGCATGAATTTAATACCAGGTGCAAGGGAATGGAGAATCAGGACAAACCTTGCTGAATTCCTCTTGAGCAGTGTTAGCCCACTCTTGCCCCTGGTCTATTCCATTTTGCTTTACTCTCCTAGTGACTGAGCCAACTAAGGCTTGCTAAAGGAGGAAGTGAGCACAAACTTCTGTAGTGCTGAAAGAAGACAAAGGAACATCACTTTAAAAAAAGAAGTAGAATTCATTTCAAAATCTGTAACTCTTAACTATCTCATACTTTTTTTTTTTTTTTGGTTCCCTGAGATCCCTAGCGGGAATTTTAAATAACAGATGTGTTCTTTTTGTATTAGAAACAGGCCACAAAACATCATTTAACACCTCCAAAGGGGTCCATCCTTTTGGATCTATTTAATCATTCTCTGAAAGCTTCAAGTCACTACCCTGTGAGATGAGTGAAAGCTCTCGGGGATCTATTCTAAGAGCACTATTTGCAGATCAATAAAACTTTAGCCATTTAATAGATAGCCCAAAGGGGGAAAAAAGCCTCTTAGTACTGATACTGTCATTTAGAGTTAAGTCTTTTGAATGCCTTTTGCCATGGTAGAGATTTCATTGACAAGAAATGACTTACCTAGTGCCTATGTCATTTTGAGCTGCTAATCTGAAGGTGTAGCCCATAGCTGGACAAAGCTTCGTCAACTTGCAATGCTTTTGGCTCCCAAAGTAACATTCTCTGAAACCATTGTTTCTCTTTCCCTAGAAAGAAAATGATCCATAATTGTTTCTTCTATTAACAGATCTAATTAAACAAATACAGAAATTTTGTATTGTCCATTTTATTGCTTACTTTCTTAGTTATTAAAATGACCAATTATTGAAATTAGGGTTAAACACTTTTACACAAACTAGCACCAGCAATATTCAAGAAGTCTAAACAATTTAAGCCAGAGCAGCTTCATTTTAAATAAATTTCTAGGGTGTGTCATATTCAATCACTAATCAGACTACCCAGAGTCAGAATTGTAGGACTGAAAGGGACCTTGAGAGGGTTTCCAGTCCAGTCCTCTGCAACCAAGGCAGGATCAAGCATTATCTAAACCATCTCTGACAGGTGTCTGTCCAACCTGCTCTTAAAAATCGCCAACGACGGAGATTTCACAACCTCCCTAGGCAATTTATTCCAGTGCTTAACTACCTTGACCGTTTGGATGCTTTGCCCAATGTCCAACATAAACCACCCTTACTGCAATCTAAACCCATTGCCTCTTGTTCTATCCTCAGAGTTTAAGGAGAACAATTTTTCTTCCTCCTCCTTGTAACAATCTATTATGTACTTGAAAACTGTTATCATGTCCCCACACAGTCTTCTCTTTTCCAAACTAAACAACCCAGTTTTTTTCAAACTTCCTTCATAGGTCATGTTTTCTAGACCTTCAATCATTTTTGTTGTTCTTCTCTGGACTTTCTCCAATTCATCCTCACCGCCTGACATGTGGCACCCAGCACTAGACACAATAGTTCAGTTGAGGCCTACTCAGTGAGGGGTAGAGCGGAAGAATTCTGTCTTGCTTACAACACTCCTGCAAATACATCCCAGAATGATGTTTGCTTTTTTTGCAGTAGTGTTACACTGTTGATTCATATTTAGCTTGTGTTCCAGTATGACACCCAGGTCCCTCTCCGCAGTCCTCCTTCCTAGGCAGTTATTTCCCATTTTGTATGTGTGCAACTGATTGTTCCTTCCTAAGTGGAGTACTTTGTATTTGTCCTTATTAAATTTCATCCTATTTACTTCAGACCATTTCTCTAGTTTGTCCAGATCATTTTGAATTTTAACCTTATCCGTCAAAGCTCTTGCAACCCCTCCCAGCTTGGTATCGCCCACAAACTTTGTAAGTGCTGTAAGAACTTCATAATTGTATAAGGCCTATAACTTTGTAAGAACTTTATAGTGCTGCAATCCTACTCGCATGACACAGTTCTTCAGTTCTGTAGTGTCACTTATAACAAACCCACCTACTTCAATAACTCTGCAATTTATTCTAGTTATGAATCAAAATCCGTATGACTACAAACTCAATTAAAGGTCAGATTTTCCCACAAGTCAGTGCTACCTCTCAGCCTGGCTAAAGAACTACACAGAGCCTGCAGCAACCAGTCCTTGTAGGTGCTACCTTCTGATCTGAACTACAATTTTAATCCCCTCTCTAGCTCCTAATTTTTCCTCACAAGGGGGCTCTCACTCCTCATGGTCTAGAAGGTGTAACACACCAGCAGCATTCCACAGAGGACAGCAGGGATCCAACCTTTGGCTCAGCAGCACAAAATTCTCTTTAATACTGCCCTAAATGGGCAGCTAAGGCTTCAGCCAGCATAGAAGAACCTTTGGCTGGCGCAAAGCTATTATAATCAGCATGGTGCCAGCCACCCACCTCCCTTTGGAATAAGTGGCATGTCCAGGGTAGGAAGGGTGTTTATTAGGGATGAGAGAGGTGACACAGGGCAGACAGCATGATGCTCTAGTAAGATATTCCACTGTGGCAGTGCCTAGTTGCTGGAGGCATAACTTAGAGCACCAGTGAAGCTGCTCTAAATAACGCTGGGAGTCATTTCAGGCCCTGACCAACCCAGGCTTGAGGGAGCAGCAAAGGTGTGTAAAAGACACCTTTCCCCCAAGGTCTTCCATCCATTGAGCCTACAGTTTCCAGAAGCCCCCCCCCTTTTAAAAATTAATACTTCCCAAGCCATTCCTACTCTTAAATATTTCATTCAATGAAAGAACTGGGCTCAGCTTTCAGAAATATAATTTCTGGATGTTCTGGGCTTTCCGACTGTAAACAACTTGGGTTGCACATCTGGTAACAATCTCCTTGGAAATCATCTAGTTCTGAATGCTTGAAGTGGACTTGGAAGAGACATTGCCCCAAGTAACGTAACTAGTCTGTAGTGAAGTAGTTTTCAGAGGGCTTTTAGTTCTTCAGTCTACAAAACATTAGTGTAAAATTCAGTGAGAATAACGTTTTGAAGCAAAAGGACTCAAGAGAGCAGAGTTCCTCCTCCCAGGGAAGGAACAGTCATGTTATTGCCCTAAAACTGACCCATGAGCAAACATAATCCTACTCTCTGCAACCTCTACAAATATGAAAGCCCCATTATACAGCTAATTATTATTGCCACTCTTCTCTGGGCCTTTTTAATTTGTCCTCTGTCTGGGTAAAATTCACACTGTGCAGGGGGTCAGTACAAGACCTGTGTGTTTCATGTACTGCACATAAGAGGCAAAATGAAACTGGCTCTTTATTAAAGAGAGCTATTTACAGAGATACTGCAACTGTACTAAGCATACAAACTATCTGCAAACATTTGACCTCCTGGTGCTTCCTCAAAACTCTTCCCTCCTTCAACCTGTGCTCCTCCCCCCAAGTGCCAAGCAAGTTGCACCACTAGGCACCATTTAATTCTACTTTGAAGGTTTCAATTACACCAAAGTGGTGAATAAATCTTGTGCTGCCCATCTGCACAGAGGAGAATTTCATTCTCTTTTCCTTCAGACTGCAACATGGAAAAAAAAAGCAGAAGAGATTGAAAGGACCAGGAAAGAAATTTCTTCCCCAGGCACCAAGCCTGAATAGATTAATTTGGTGCAGGGGCTCTCCATGGAATTCTCCTCCAGCAAGCCAAAGCAGTAGAAGGTGTGAATGGCTGCTGTCTCTAGCTGCAGCTTCACCTTCTATTCCCCGACACGTTCCCTGGCCCCAGATTAAATCCTTGGACTGTAGCCCATGCAGGGTGCGGGCACTCACATCAGTGTATTGGTTGGGCTTACGTCTCTGGTACACTGATGCACCTCCCTTGCATAGTGTTCCCCAAATTGCATCTCCTTCTCCCACACAATGAAATTCCATGTAATAACTCAGTGTGGAGGCCTCTGTAGTTGTGGATGAAGGGCTAGGATCTTCCCCTGGAGGCAGAGGGACCTGTAATTTTTGTTAGCATCAGAGTCATCCTTCCCAAGGATTCTACAAACTGATGACAGCTTCTGTAACTATTGGACCAAACTATTGTAGTATAATTGACATTGATGCTGCAAGGAGTATTTAAATAGTCAGCTGAAAGAAATTAAATGTCTGCACATTTTAACATTGTACGATACGTTAAATGCAACCAATTTATTCCCAGAAAGATGTTTGCAGACCTCAAATTGGCGTAATCACAAAGATTTCCAGGAGAATCTTTTATATGCTTTGGTGTCAAATCCAGGTGACTGTATTTCCATAGCTAAGAGAGCGGGCCCAATTCTCCACTCCTTGCTCCCACACAATGTGGGAGTCAAACACTTCTATTTTGATCTGGTAGCACTTTGCACTCACCCTACACAGTGCAGTGCACTGAAGAATCAGGCCCAGTTTTGTTAGATACAGAAGCACATGAAAGGACCTATGTCACAACTCTGAACTGCAACAAGTTCCTGAGAATGCCACAAGGAGAGTATAGCACATCTACAAAGTGTGCGTACAAAAGTTAGCAACAATCATGCAGACCTCCTGTGATGCACAGGATTTGGAGTCACATGAGGGATATTCAACGCATTGACAAACAGCCATATCTTACTTTTACTCACACAGTACCATTCTCCCTTTGCTCAAGAACTCAATTTAGTGCACAACCTATTTAGACATTTCCCAGCTGCTACACAGCTCTTCTTTTTTGTTTAAATGTCATCCATAGTTTATTTGATCCTTTTTCCTTGATTATTGGTTCACAATGACTATTTGTTTGGCAAATCTGAATGAAAATTTTGTATTTTGCTCCCCTCACCAAAAAACCTCTTGGGGATGGCAGTGAGCAAATGATGAGCAGGTGGTTGATTAAGGCATACTGAAAGGGGAGTCCCGGCTGAAAATGACCCTGTCATGTGAGGTTCTGACCCCAGCAGCATAAAAGCTAATTTCTGAATTAAGAACGAATGACCATCTCCAAAGAATTCCAGCACATTATATCATGCAAATGTTATTTTCATAAAGTTTGGTCAAATCTTTGCAACTGTGCAATCTGTTCCCAACCTCCCCATAATCCCTCCCCCCAATATAAATGACAATAATTCAACTTTATAGCTACATAGATATGTTAATGTACACAGTTGCTGCCAGAGCTAGTACTGCACGTTATCCTGACCTAGACTAGGCTCACTGGTATTTCCAATTACTCAGACTGGCTGGTATTTCAGATACTATTGGCACTAACCGGAGAGGCTGGCTGATATTTCTAATTAACCTGGCATTAACAGCCTGGAAAGAGTCCTTTTTTCAGATTTATGAAAGCTTTAATGCTGGCAGAATTTTGGAAAAGAACAACAGACAAGCTGGCACTGGCTGCTGCCCAGGAGTCTTACAATCCTCCCAGAATCCCCCTCTTATCCTTCAAATGTTCAGCTTCCCAGTTTTAATCTTACAAAGCAAGTTTCATAAATTGCTTCCAACACACAGACGCATCGCTTCGGATGGAGGGAAGACATGGACCGTGACCTGTTCACTACACCTTCTTTCTCCTGTCCTAAATTCCAGGAGGCCCAGTTCTACTCCTGATCTTCCCAATGGCACATCTTTGCTGCAGTGAGGTAGGAACTGTTCCCTGAAACAGGAACAACACAGCTCGAAAAGTCTGGTAGAAGTTGCAAAACAAATTATAATAGAGAGTAACTATAACCAGTTGAATTGATTCCAAAAGGAAATTAAAAGATTTGGTCTGCTACTGCATCTATATGGGAAAGGACTTTAAAAAAAAAGAAAAGAAAAGAAAAGAATAAAACAGGAATCCCTTTGCCTCCTCTTTAAGAATCCTCATTACGTGTGGTAACACAATGGCTGAGAGATTTTAGAGCTCCTATTCTGAGGAGCCCTGATGTTTGAGAGAATCCATGCTGTAGAAACACCACAGAGATAGACTGAGCCAGTGGATACACCGTAGCTTCAGTGGAGAGTGTTTGTACAGCTCCTAGCACAATGGGGCTCAGATCCCAACCGGAGTCTCTGAGTACTACTGGAACATAAACAATAAATCATAACAAGATGATACAAGATCCTTCTCTTTGTGCAAGGCTAACACCAATATCAGAATCACCAAACAGACCTGCCGCCATCCTCTTGGAAGACAGCTCCCAACAATGAGCCTGCTCCGGAGAGTGGAACTTAATGATAGCCCATCATAATTCTGCCATATTAAAATATATAGGCCAGATTGTCAGCTGGTATAGATCGGTGCAGCCCTGCTCCTTCAGCAGAGCTAAACCAGTTTATACCAGACGAAAATATAGCCCAACATTATATTTATATACACACACATACCTATACACACACATTATGTATATATAAAACCAAAGTATTACCTCTCAATCACCAGTCCTAGACTGAGAAACACTATGGTGCAGCATATCTGTGTAACTATTACTCAAGTTAAAACGCAATGTATATGTGTACAGAATTGAAGCTCCTTGTGCTTTACAGTCCATGAAGAAACAGCACACGAGATGCAGATCTTGTCTTTGACCCCAAAGAGTTCTATCCTTTCCCCAAAAGAGAAGAAAGCATGCTGTGAAACCATCAGACTGCCTACTTGCTCACCCCAACCCCTCAGAACTCCCTGGGGATGTGCTCATATATGGAAAAAGTGATTTACTATTACTTGTAATCAAAGATTCTTCATATGCAATTTCATGTCTGACTAGCCACTACAAGGGCCTCCTACAGTGAAGTCAATGGGAGGTTCGTCAACGGATGAGGCCCTGAATCAATTTCATCTTATCTCCATTAGGACCAGAACAAAGAAGAAATCTTACAAGTGTAGGGTTAGTGCTGCTGACTAACCTTCGTCTGCCTGGCATTACCACCTGTGGAGCTCAAAAGCTTGTCTTTCACCAACAGAAGTTGGTCCAATAAAAGATACTACTTCACCGCTTGTCTTCTGCATTTTTAATCTCAGCCCAGTCATCATTTACCTTAGGTTTAGTGAGTCAGTGTCTGCTCCAAAAGGGGATAAGGGAAAATCTGAGCCACAAAGAGGAGTTTTCATTAATGGCTAGTTTTTTTTACCTGCCTCACTGCCATGCTTACTATTGGTGACACCATAGCACAGGGTGCCCAACTCAAGTTCAGAAGCTCTCTGGATCCCACCTGAATTCCACAACAGTTGAAAAGAGAACCCAGTTCTGATCCTCTGGAAGTCAAGGTGTGTTTTTCTATTAAGCAGGATTGGGTATATAGCTGTAAGCATGAAGTTGGAGAAGTACTTAGTAACATGCACAGATTTTATTGCCTCTTCTGCTGTTAAAGCCCATTCCCCATTAGATCTTCAGCCGTTTTAGGGAAACTATTTTACTAGTCAGACTTTGAAACCTTTACGTGTCTAGGAGCTCAGTATGCAAAAGAAAAGAAAAGGTGCCACTCTAATGTTTGTTATTCTTTACAATTTTCGAATTCTACTAAACAAACAAGCAAACCAACAAACATTAAAGGCAGCCTAATCCAATAGGAAAAAAGAATAGCACAACTCCTGGTATAGATTGCTGTGAGGATTGTGTTGATGTACTTAGCATTCAGCTTTTCTTGCCATATTGATAGCAGATCCTGCAGCTCAGAATTCCTTTAAATTCTCATTTGGGGAAAGAAAGAGAAGGTCAGATAAAACTTGCATATAGAAATATTAAGGAAAGTAATAACACTCATGCTATGTGAATAGGATGGGACATCCCTTGACTTAGCGATCTGACAACGATCAACAACTCAGTGAGCCACACCACCTTTCCAAGAAGAAAGCATGACCTGAAACAAATGCCAATTTATTTGTGCTGTGATCTAAAACTGATGATCCCCAGGGGTTAGTGAGGAGTTTGGAAATCCCCACAAGAAGATGCAGGTAACCAGATAATAAAAACACAGCACACCTCTAGGTCAATTCAAGTCTCTGTGTCTAATAAAAACTGTATCCTTTGAAAGGAAATGTTCTGAGAAGAGAATATTATCTCTATACCTCTTACACAAGCTCTCAGGTACCACCATCATGTGCCTGGTATAGATAAAAATTGTTCAGAATCCAAGCTGAATCCTAGTCCCAAATTGCCCACTTAGGTGAAGCATTAGACGGCGTGAGTGGGCCTTCTGGATAGTAACTGCCAGATTTATTTTCTGTCCAACTGAGAAAATACAATGCTAACATAGTAGATGTAATGATCAGCTCTTTTTGGAAGACAAGAAAACCTGACTGAATGTCCTTTCCATAGCTACTTGAGTCCCTTCTGGATAGCGTTGGGAATGTGGTATGTACACCCCACGCAAGGGCACTTCTGGAGTCCTGCAGAATGAACTGTATGGGCTATGCCCTGATGAAGTGCTAATGACCAGCTGAAATCTTTAAACAAACACAAGCCTGGAAGTTTCAGGTGACTGTGGCCATCAATGGCTGCATTTTAGGGTACCGCCTAGTCCCCTGACTGAACAGTGTCATATTCCCTTCTGCAGCAAATTGATTTTTACATTTGAAAAGGGTGCTATCTGCATTCCTGGAAGCCTTTTAAATGATTGCAACCTAACTGAAGATAGCCTGTAAAACAGTAAGGTATTGCTTCATATGGAGTTAACATTAAACATACCCTAAGGTTGGAAACATAACGCAGGGAGTGACAGCACCTGTTACTGGTTGTTGCTCTTAAGTGTTAATAGGCTGCTAAAAAAGCCATAGCTAGTGTGAATAGATTGCATGTTTTGTTCAGAGGTGGTTCTGTGGCGGTCATGTCCTTTTTCCAGGGGGAATGTGCCAGTTTGCATGACTTTTGGCCCTGTGTCTTCCCTGGATCAGTTTTATTGCTCTCTGGTTCTCTCTTTTGCTCAATGCCAATTTTGTTTCTGTAGTGTGAGGCTATATTCTTCCAGGGATAGATCCCATAATTTGTGTTGTAGTTCCCATGCTCTGAGGGTTTTTCACGGGAATCATGGGGAACCCTCATGCTATTCGTCATTATAAAGGGGCGTAAGTTTTTGAAGGCAGATTACCATTCTCAGGGTAGCTTTCTAACTGTATTTACTTGATAGATTTCTCATTCTCCACTCATGCAAAGCTCCTTCTGCTTTGCAGACAAAATTTAATTTCCTTCTGATCAATGATTTTCCTATGTTTATATTTTATTCAGTGCCCTGCAGCTAATGACCGTTGCTCAAGCTGAGTCCGGCTAAGCTTTTTGCTGTTGCCTGGCAAGTGTTCTCCTCTTCCCCTATGTATTTATGTCTTGATTTCACTGAGATACAGTACCGCATTGTTAACAGAAAGTCCGTGCTTTCCCTTATATGCATTTGGTGTAACTACGTGAGAGGGTATAGAATACTGAGTGTGCACTCTGCTATGTACTTGGATGCCATCACTTTTGTAGTGAATTATGTACGTAAGTACACAGAAATATCAGAACTGATGAAACATCAAACGAAGGAGCCAGTGCCTTCTGGAATACATTTCTTTCAGATAGAAAAACAAGCTCCTACAGAGACAACTGTCCTTTGCACATCACCTCCTGTATTTTAAGAATCCTTTTGGATCATAATCTACTTTCAATTGACATATCAATTTAGCAGTCCATTTCTGTCTGCTAATATTGTTTTTTCCATCAAAATACTTCAATCTACGCATTAGCTATCGCACAACTAGACTACTGCACCAGCCACCTTGTTTGCTCCCCACCGCTTCCAGCGGCTCTAGATTTTAATCCACTCAGACTCATGTCAAACCATTATGAGACATGCCAAATTAATTTATTGTGTCCATTATTCTCTCATCTTCACTGGCTGAGGATCCACTCATGCATTCAACTTCAGCATTGTTACTGGGGAAGAAATGTAATCTAGTAACCAGACCAAAGGTCTGGGAGCCAGGATGCCTCTGAAACACTGTGTTGCCTGGAGGAAGTTACTTAAAACTCTCTGTACCTTACCTGACACATCTGCAGAACACAAGTAGAAGTATTACACCCCTTTTTAAAGATAAAATGCTATGTAAATGCAAAGTTTTATTATTATTATTGCTCTTGGTTAAACCCCTTTCTATGTTATTATGTAAGGGCTCTGTAACAAGTGAGAATGTTTCCACCGATTTCTGTGGGCTCTGGATCAGGCTCTAAGTTTCAAATTTACACCAGGTATTCACATTCTATTAACAGTGGTCTATCGGTTTCCGTTCTCTCTCTCTCTCTCTCTCTCTCTATTTTTGGCATTTTAGAAATATCCCATATTTAAACCTCACCCTTGTTTATTGATATGCTCCCACTGAAATTCAGAGTTTTGCATGAGAAAAGACGGCAGTGTCTGGATCCTGTTGCAGAAGATGTGATGTCCTTCAGAATTTATGTCTCTGATTAGCCTACCTATTTCTTTTTGGCTCTCCTTGTTTGTTTTCTGTTTTAGTCTTATTTTCATTTTCTACTCTGCCTTCCTTGGGTTACGGTGCATGACTTTCTGTGTGTGAAGCACCATGCATACATATGGTACTGAACAAGTAATAAATAATAATAAATGGAAGGATTTTTTTGCCCCTCACTTCACTCTTCTTCACCTTGCTTTTGTTTGTTGTTGTTGTTGTGGTCAATAGCCTTTCCTGCTATTGTGCACTGTGGGCAATGAGCCATCCTGCTATTGTTTAATTTGTTTAGTTCAGTGGGTTTCTCATCACGCAGGGCACACTTGCTGTGATATTTCATAGAATGAATGTTTGCACAGTGTGTGCTTCCAGATGTCAGACGTAATATAATGATCTGGGAATATGTCAGTAGCACAGCAGCTGAAGACTGCACACAAAATAATATCCTTATATATGGCCAGTAGATGTTTTTCAGACAGTATAACTAAGCATCCCCTTCTGACCTCCAATTTCTGCTTGGGCACCTTATTTCATGCTGGCTCCAAGCTTGGAAGCCCCTCCATGATCCAGCTATGATTCTGTCCTCATGTCCGTAAGGTCTCATTTCAAAACACACATCTTCCATGAAGATTATATTCCCTAGACCACCCCTCTGAAAAGTGGTGTCAAAATACTATTTGCATAATGGAAGAAAACAACAGTAATGCTCAACACTGTTGCTCCATCACATGCTTTTTTCACTCCTTCCCCTTCTCCCCATGGATATATTGTCTATTTAGAATGTAAGCTCTTGGGGCACAAACCTCATCTTGTTCATATAGTATCTGTAAAGCAACCAACACATGGTTACCACTATATAAATTATACTATTAATTTGCAGACCTTTAAGAAAGGACTGCAGAATCAGATTCCAAGCTCTGTGGGGCCCGTACTGTGTTTTTGTTCGGTGTCTGAACACTGCCTACCACGGCAGGGTCCTGGTCCACGACTGGTGTTTGTAGACACTACTGCATTATTAATAAATAAATAAATAAATAGTGATGCTCGTTAATAAACTCATTGCACTGAACACCTGATCAGGAAATAAATGAATCTACAAAGTGCAAAATACCCACAGATGGAAAACCAATCTCCCCATCTTTCCTCTCTATCAAATGCCATTAGAATTTCATTTTCCTATGGTTTGGTTCTCCAGTGTTTGATTTTTTTTTCTTTACAAAACACATCTGTCAAATCCGAGTGTTATTTAATAAATAATTTCATTTTTTTACATTTCTGTAACTAGTTACCACTTACCTCATCCCACTCTAACAGGTAGCTGGTGATTTTTGAACCGTTATCAATGGGTGCCTATAAACAAAATAAACAAACAAAAAATGAAATCTTGGAAAGAATTTCCTTCCCAGAGCCAAATGGCTCCATTTTAAAATGAAACCAGAGCTCTTGTTTTGTGTACAACTTGGCAAAAATTTTAATAGGTAATGAGAAGAGGATGAAAGGAATTAAATACATACATTTTTAAAATGTGCTCATGAAAGGTACTACATTAAGAGACCACATATCTGACGTATTAAAAAATAAAACAAAAACAAAATTACGGCACGTGCAATGGCAATGCAAGCTACCACATTGTCTGGCCATTATGCCTTACGTGGGGAGACCAGATGTAGGGGTTTGAGGGCTGTTCAGCCACTACATTCTATTTAATCATTGAGAATGCCAAGAGTGCCCAATAATGCCACCTATCTACCAGGAAGTGAACTGAAATTGACAAATTATGGCTAGGCTTGGAAGGATTAGATTTTTATCAATAAATGTTGGTAAATATCAATTTCACAGTATACACACAGACAAAAATATTTTATGGATAATAATCAAAATGTACAGATCAGCAAAGTAAGAAAAATGCTGCTTGAGAACTTACCAAAGTTTCATTTAAGTATATTTACTTTGTATATTTTGATGTGATGTTGACAATTTGTATTTTAATAATTATAAAGTTTTCATATTTAGAATCTCAGTATATACAGTAATTAAATAATTATTGTCTGACCCCCCCAATTTCCTGCAAGTATGAAAATTTGAATCAATAAAAATAAAAAATTGCTTACAAACAAACATTGATATTAGCCATCAAAATGATTAAAAAAATAAAATAAAAAATTGAATGTTGCCAACCCTAATGATAGGTCATCAAACAGCTATCAAATGGTAACAAAATTCTGTAACTAGTTCACAAGAGTTTGGATTTAAAACTTGTGAAAGGTTTAAAATCTTATTTCCAAGTATCTAATACATGTAGTTCCCCAAAGTATATGTAATTTTTAAATATTATTTTGGATACCTAAAAAAACACCACAAAATATTTTAAAACACATCATAGTTCCCCCAGTGGAAACCAATGATATAACAGCACTAAATAATTTTAAATCGTTACTCTGATCATCCATAACTGTATTTTACTTTGTTTTTCTAGGTTTCAGATACTTCACATTACTTACCTTCCATTGTAAGGTTAGTGAACTTTTGGTCCTGTGTGAGGGTTTGGGTGGGAAAGGACATTCTGGAGCACAGCTTTGAGTGGTGAAGCTTACTGGCTCTGAACAGGATCCCTTTACTGAATTGTACACTGCATATACCCTGAAAATGAACACATATGAATTTATTAATTTGCTGACAATTAAAAAGAGCTTTGCACTTTCTCAACCACAGCACTTCAGCACTTCATACTCTCATGATTACAGGTTTTTCACAACCCAATCGCTCTCCCTTCAATATTTTATTCCATATGAACGCTCAAACTAATTCACAGCAGAAGATACGTAATGGCACTTGTGTAACTACTCCCACAAACTAATCATTTCCTTCCAATGGTGGAAATCTCCACCACCATTTTTTTTGATTACTTCTGATGTTTGGCCCACTGTGTTCGAATCTTTTTGAGGAAACAGCAAGGGACTGCTCACAAACAAGGGGTGAACTTTATTAACCTATTCACTGCTGAATGAGCATTCAGTTCTCATTCAGCAGTGTTAATTTAAGTGCGGTATCCATATAAATGCACAGTTTGCCTCGTATAGCTGTTGTCAGTAGAGTTTGTGTAACTTGGATTATCATGAATAGAGCTTGGGTTCAAGTTTTGCTGTGATTTGTATACTTGGGAGAAAGCAGTTTTTGCAGAGGTCAAACACATTTCCTTCAAACAAGCTTCAGTTGAACATCAGCAGTACTTGGAAAGATAATGGAGTAAATAATCAAGCAATTAATTTGCGAACAACTAGAAGATAATAAGGTGATAAGTAACAGTCAACATGGATTTGTGTGTCACACCAACCTAATGACTTTCTATGACAGGGTAAAAAGCCTTGTGGAGAGGCAGAAAGCAGTATATGTGGTATATCTTGACAGCAGTAGAGCTTTTAATACTGTCTCAAATGACCTCCGGAAAAAAAAAGAAGGGAAAGAAGTGGTTTGTCCTACTATAAGTTGGGTGTATAACTGGGTGGAAAACCATTCCCAAAGAATAGTTATCAGTGGTTCACAGTCAAGCTGGAAGGGCATACTGAGTGAGATCCCACAGGGGTAGGCTCTGGGTCTGGTTCTATTCAAAATCTTCATCATTATAAAGTTTGCAGATGATATCAAGCTGGGAGGGGTTGCAAGTGCTCTGGAGGATAAAATTGACGTTCAAAATGATCTGGACAAACTGGAGAAATGGCCTGAATCAAAAAGGATGAAATTTAATAAGGGCAAATGCAAAATACTCCACTTAGGAAAGAACAGCCAATTGCACACATACAAAATGGGAAATGACTGCCTAGGAAGGACTACTGCAGAAAGGAATCTGGGGGTCATAGCGGCTCACAAGCTAAACATGAGTCAACAGTGTAACACTATTGCAAAAAAAGCAATCATCATTCTGGGATGTAAGCAAGACACAAGAAGTAATTGTTCCACTTTACTCTGCGCTGATAAGGCTTCAGATGCAGTACAGCGTCCAGTTCAGGGAGCCATATTTCAGGAGAGACGTGGGCAAACGAGAGAGAGTCCAGAGAAGAGCAACAAAAAGATTAAACATCTAGAAAACTTGACCTATGTGGGAAGTTTGACAAAATTGGGTTGTTTAGTCTGGCAAAGAGAAGTACACAAGAAGTTGTTACAAGGAGGGAGAAAAAACTCTTCTCCTTAACCTCTGAGGATAGAACAAGAGACAGTGGACTTAAATTGCAGCAAGGGTGGTTTAGATTGGACATTAGGATAAACTGTCTAGGGAGGCTGTGAAATCTCCATCACTGGACGTTATTAAGAACAGGTTATACAAACGCCTGTCAGGAATAGTCTGGTTATTGTTTAGTACTGTCCTGAGTGCAGGGAATTGGATTAAATGAGCTACTGAGGCCTATGCTTTTATGCTCATTAGCCCAGACACTCCTCTAGCCAGAGTTGGCATTGCTTCCTCTTCAACACCAACCCAGAGGCTTCCCTAACCCCCAACTTGTCTTTCCCTTCTGCAGGTAGAAAGAAGTGAACTCAATGCTAGTAACTCTCCCATTTCTCCTGCACCTTCGAGGGTATCACAGGTAGCTGCTCACTTCATCTTTTACCTTTGTGGATCCACCAGGGAGAATCACTTCCCATCCCAACCCTAAGAGTCTTCTAGAGGGACCACAATGTAACCTGACCCTCTATAAAAATGAGACTAGATACCTTTTTCTCTCTTACTGCAGGTGTTTAGAAGTCTTCTGAAGGTTCCCTATCTATTTTGCTAGCCTTTATTGGGCATTACTTTCCTCACAGGTTTAGTGCACGGCACTAGAGGCTTCCTAGTTTCTGTAGACAGCGTGTGTACGTATGTGCCCACAAACAGATATGATTGGGGCATACCGTAATGAAGCTAGGATCTACTTGTAAGTCCAAAAACAAGATAGAGCACTGCTAGCTTAAACTTTTCAACACCTGGCCTCGGATAAAGACAGTCACTGGAGGTTGCTGGATGGATACATGAGGTGGGATAGTTCTTTGGATGCATGCAGTTGTTGAAAAAACAAACAAACAAACAAAAACATCTCAGCCAACCTGAAAGGGCTGGTTCTCAGCCAATCCCTTGTGGATTGAAATGAAGGACTATTTTGCAGAACCAAATGCTACAGGTTTGCATGCCTCCCCAACCACTCAATAGGTTGGAGACTTGTCAGATTTTTTATTTTTCATTTAAACGTAACCATTTTATTTTCCCATGCAGATCTTCTATACAGCAGAGAAAATAGCTCTGCACAGCTTTTTACTCAGAAAACTTTCACACTGCATTAAGACAGTGATTTCAGGGTTGGCTTTAGCCATTGTGTACTTGAAAGTGGAATATAAAAATTTGTTTTGAGTAGGTAAGAGTACTTTATGTACAATGGCCACCAACGTACGCAGTATTCAACTTCTGGAGAGGAGCGAGAGCTGCTTACATTCACAAGAAATCCTTTGTAGAATTGCCCACAGTATCTTCCAATTAGCAGCTAGGAGTGAGAACAAATGTAATTAATTAATAGAGTTCCCACCTGTTGGCTGGATTCATAAGTGTTTGTCCCCTCTGCATCACTGCAATCCAGAGTCAAAACAACATGAACAGCAGCTGTAGGCAGCAGGTTCAAACCAGAAAAGTCCAAAGAAAGCCTCTTTCTGGCCAAGACAGCAAGAGCTGCATTGTGGTTTCTCCCAGGTAGAAGTTGCTCTTTGAATATACTCAAGGCATGCCTTCACTCAAACCGCTACAATAGCATAGCTGCAGCACTGTAACGCTTCAGTGTAGACACAACCTACACTGACAAGAGGGGTCATCTCATTAGCGTAGGTAATCCACCTCCTTGAGGGGAGGAAGCTAAGTGAACAAAAGAATTCTTCCATTGACCTACAGCTGTCTACACCAGGGGTTAGGTCGGCACAGATACGTTTCTCAGAGATGTGGATTATTCATGACCCTGAGAGATGCAGTTATGTGGATGTAAGTTCCCAGTGTACTCCTTGGTGCTTTCATGCCTGAAAGGCTACTGCCTCCATAGTGTCTATTGTTAGATTTGCAAGATCAGAGAAAGACATGAGGAAAACCTTCTCAACCCTTAAAAGTTAAAACTAATGTTAGAGGAAGTGGGTCTGAATTCCAAGTGACTTATGTTTCTGGAGTTGTAAGGTAGAATTCGCTTTAAAAAGACACGAGTGTCTTTAAAAGGTCCAGACTTCTCTATCACCGATAGGTACTATATGATGGACACATGGAATCTCATCAAATGATGAGGGAGTTTGTGTTTGAAAGGGTGGCAGTAAATATATACTTCTTGAAGCAAAGTAGGATGTAGGTTCATAGTGAAGCTATGCGTGCAAGAGCCTGAAGCTTTTTTGTGACTAATACATCAGAATTTTTTTTTTCAAGAACAGTGTGGGAAAACGTAAACCCTTACAAATGCTGCCAAGGTCACTGAGACCTAGGATGATCTCCATACTAAGTGCTGGTCATGCAAGTTTATTTATGGACTTTACACATTTACTAGAGCTGGCCCAAAAACAAGAATTCTGTTTTGTGAAATGTTTTAAGGTTTTCACATTTGTTTTCATTCTGCATTAGATGGAAATGGAGACCTTTTCAAATTGGTGATGAAAAAGAGAGCGAGAGACCACTTCAGAATAATATCCAACAGCCTGGTGCAAGAAGGGTTAGGACCCTCACCTGGGATATGGGAGACCCAGTTTCAGGTGCCTGAATTCAGAGCAGGTAGTGGTGGTTTAATGTAAATAACTGGGGTACTCTGCTCCTTTGGGAGCAAGGATCTGATATTTCTGTGAGTAGCCAGTGTCAGGGACTGGGTATCACAGAGGAATGCTTCAAAGGGACTCGAGGACTGAGGATGCATCTCTTGTGAACCTGCAAGATGAAGGCAGGGGTGACAGGCTGGTGGTGTTTGGGAGCTAACACCCAGTCACCATGAGCAAAGACTTCCTCTTGCTAGAGACAAGGTAATAAAGTAACTCATGGTCCTGGGTACCCAATTACCTACTAGCTGCTATGGCTAGAATTCTTTTTTATGCTCCAAAACCAGGTTTGTTCCATAGATTTGGAAAGAGTTATTTACCCTCTTGCTCTTCCACTTGAAAAATAATTTAAAGATATTCCTGGAACTCAGTCATGTATTTGTTTTTAAAAAGTTCCAACACCAGCAGATTGACATATGTTTAATTGTTTAAATTCAGAAGCAATCTTCTGTTTATTAGGTTAAGCCATTACACAGAATAGGAAAATTGATGGGAAAAAGGGTGCCAGACTTTGCCTTTGTCTAGAGAACAGAAGGAAACAATAGACAGAAGGAGTGAAAGGAAATTTTGTTAAGGATATTGAACATAAATGAACAGGATGTGAATTTGACGCCTGGGTTCATAAGTAAAGTCGTAAAGAAAGCCCTAAAAACACATATAATAAAAGCTGGTGTTAAAATTGCAGTGTGAGAAGATGAAATGTGTTAATAATGAAAAATAACTGCAAAAAACATGTAGCTCTGTAATCTACGAGAAACACTATCTAAAACTGAATGCCTTCTGTTTGGTGTTAATTTGTCAGTTTCAGAGAGATATATAAACATGCTGCTGAGTAAAGCCTTTTAAAGTACCAAGTCACTTTTATACAATATACAGATTAATTCTGACATTACCCTTATTGTTTGAATACTGATAACAGGTAATGTATGAAGAATATATCCTTCCATCATTCTGCATGTAAAACCTTCCGTTACAGACAAGTATAATTCTGCAAAAAAGCTGATTTGGCAATAGAAATAAACAGCTTCAACAGAGTTTGCATCTGAAGGGTCATTTATCATGGGATCTCAGCTTAAATTCTACAATTTCAGTGCAATTCTGTGCACCAATATTTTTGTGCTCACAATTTCCCCATATTCACACAGACCTTTAGCACAAACTTTCTTTTTCACAGCCAAGTTTTTCCATAGCCAATATCTGCAATACTAGAACATACTTTTCAAAAAATGATTTTCAGCGTCAAGGTAAAATCTAGGCAGCTCACAATCAGAGTTGACCTAAAATATCCAGATGCTGGAAAAATGGTCAAATCCATTTTTTGAGAGACCAGTAAAAGTCAAAATTAATTAAGGGTAGGGTAGAGTAATGGCTGTAACCGACTGGGAAGCCAGTACTACTTATTAAAAAAAATTGGGAACACTTTGGTTTTATTTTGCTAACAAAGAAACATGATGCATGCTGGACAGATGCCAATGGCTTTAGTCAAACATTTTGGCAAGCCTGAGATATACTTACATACATAGGCACTTTAAGGTCTGTGATACACTCTCTAGCAAGTTGATATAGCTATACATCCTTTTCTTTTAGTTTAATGATGACAGCACTGTGATAGAAAATGCACTGTTTGAAAATCTCTCAATTTACAGTCTGAGAGATGGAAAGATACTACTGAATACTTAAGGGCTATTGAAAAAGTACTGTGAAATTCTTGAGCGATATCATGCAGAAGACAAAAGCCTCCATTTTCTTTTTTAGATATAATTGAACAGATTATATTTAAGAGATTCTGAGATTCATAACAACTCACCTGACATGATAATCTGAGGCTGGCCTAAGGTCTTTCAGGTTATATTCTAATTCTTCTCCACTGCAGAAAGAAATCATTTGTACATCATGAAAACAATACTCAGATAGTATAGCTATTGAATTTCTGACGTCTAGAGGCTCCTACAAATGATGCATTGAAAAAATAAATGATTTCCAGGGTAGAAAAGTAAAAGTAAATAATACAGGACCATCTTGTTAACAGACTGGAAATCTTTACAAGGTTCCATATTAAAGGAAAGAGCAGTAGCTATGTTTTCCATTTATAAAGTAACCCTATCATATGGATTTGTTTCTACACTGTCTTTATAAATACACATCTATGCCCATTTAATTTACTAGGTTTTTCAACTCTCCCTGAATTATGCTGAAATGTGATTCAATCTTACACCAGTTTCATGATGTTTTACTTTTATTATTGCAAAACACCTATTTCAGACATGCTGAATCATCAAACTGGGTTGGTGAATATTAGATCAAAAGATTCCAACATTGCTTGAATTTCAGCACCTTGCATTAATGCTTTACTTGTGACCCTCCTGTTGGGATTTTGCCCAATGCTATGTCCTATATTTGGGCCTCAGCAGGGAAGTATGTAATCTGCATTACTAACAGCCACAATCTGTGCCCATTCACATCAATGGAGAAAAACTTACTGACTTCAGTTTTGCAAGCTTGAACTTTAGATACTGAAAGGGAAAGAATGATCTAACTGAGAGGAACTTTTTTTAAACTAACACTTGGGCCATCCTTACAGTTTATGGGGCCCCAAATTGTAGGGGCTATGGGAGAAGAATCTGGCCATGTATTGTCTTCCCTTCCTGTCCATCTGCTTGAGACAGAAAATTAGAACAACTCATGAATTGCTGAATCTGTGGAGGTTTTATCTACCATGGGACTCTAAGCAGCTTCTTATATTATTTGTGCTAAAGACCAATTTTAAGTACAAAAGTAACTGTGGATCATCTCTGTAACATCAGTACTTGGTTTATCCCCACTTTTATTAAAACACAGAAAAATATAATCTCAATATAGAATTTATGCCCATCTGAAATACATTTCTTACAGAGTCAAGTGTGGTCTCACGGAGATCTAATACAAGACTAGAAAGTCTTTTGAAAGCCAGAGAACAAAAGGGACGTGTCCTTTCAAGTATGAACATGTGTTTTCTGTGTTGACAGAGGTTAGAGATGAGCAAGGCAGTCCAACTACCTGCAAATTCAGGATTGTTTCCTGTGACACACTGCACATGAGTTAGTGCAGCTTGACTTCTTGGAGAGATAAGTCGATTAATATTTTGCAGGATTTTCTCTTGAGTGCAACAACAGTTACTGTAGCTGCTTATAACGGAGCATGTATATAAGCTACCCACATTACAACTGTGTGCTGAGCTACAGGACGTTCTGAGAATGGAGATGAACTTGGCCATAAAATTGTGCTACCTGGAGTCTCTTTAATCAAATTTGTGGAGGACATCTACTTCATAATAGCCAGCCTGACATCTCGGCAAACTTTATTCCATACTGGTGATCCTCACTAGGTGAAGAATATATGGAAGTGCACTACACATACTGAATTATAAAATTAACTCACAGGATCACAGAATTTAGAAACAGAAAAGTCTCACTAGAATTACAGCTTAAGTCATAGTTGAGCCTGCTGCTAGTAAAGCACACAGAGGATGATTTTGTTGGGGAGTCTCTGTAACCCACCTTTCAGTGTGTGTAACAGGTCCCCTAATGTGCTGATTTGCAGAGGATATGAGCTGTTACAATCCCCAGCTACAGAGACGTGCATGTTAAGCATGTTCGCAGCTCATGGCTTTAGCTCTGTTAGCAGCTGTCAGCAGCTCATGGTTTTAGCTCTGGTGGGTGGCTGTCACACCAGGAAGGTGCATGTGGGAGCATTTTGATAGCTTGAGGGATGGGAAATGGTCACTCTATTCACTGGACGTGGATGAGGCAGAGAGTGACAACATGTGCCAGGTCTGCTGGGGCGTGGCCCCTCCTGCACACACGCTCTCAATCAACTTGTGGGATGCTTTCTCTGGTGCGGAGGGAATTACAAAAACTGGGACAAAACACTTTTTTGTGAAATTGGTTGGATACCATGGCAGGACCTGAAGAACCAGGATAGCTCATTTTAACTAACATATAAATATAGAACAATACGTGAAAAAAATACATAATTACCTGTAAATTATCTTATACTTTCCATCCCTCCCTTTGTCTGATAAGGCAACCTCGTAAGTACAAGTGTAAGGCAAGCCATTACTGTGTCTATCCACAGTTAAAAGGCCAGTTGGAGGAGACCACGTAAGTAAAACTGTTCTTGCTTGAATATTTGAAACCTATAAAAGAAACGTTAGTTAGTGTGACTTTCAAGTCCTGTGTTCTCTTATAAGCATACCAAATATATTTGCTCTTTACCAAGTAATTGCTTGTAAATACCACCCCTAAGAGTTATTAAGGAAACTAAGTAGCCATTGGTGAGAAATGAAGAATTATAATTAATTAGAAACTGGCTGAGAGACAGAAAACAAAGACCTAGGCTTTGCTGTGGACAGTTCAATAACTGCTTCTCAGGGTGCAACACTGATTCAAAAATATCCACAGTGGCATACATAGATAGGAAAAACAAAACAACTTAGTAGAGCTTCAGGGCATAAGCCAATCCCTTATTGACAATGGCTAAGAAGAAATTTCCCCTTCTGCAGGCTAGTTATTCCATTCAGAATTGTCTACCCTGCGATTCCTTGCACCTTCTTCTTAAGCATAAACTGCTGGCCACGGCTGGCAACAGCATATTGGACTAAATGGGCCACTGGCCTGATTCTGTATGGCAAATTCCTACGTGCTTATCTTTTTGGCAGCTTTTATTTGTGACCATCTTTAACTAGGAAAAAAGTGATTGATTACATCTTCTAAAATACAAAAAGGAACTCTTTGCACAAGCCAAATGACTGAAGCTTGCAATAACTGAAGTATTTGTAAAGCTACACTAATGGGAAAGGCTAAAGGAAAAACACTTAAAAAGCACCGACGAAGTGGGTTTCTGCCCACGAAAGCTTATCCTCAAATAAATTTGTTAGTCGTTAAGGTGCTACAGAACTCTTGCTGTTTTGCTAAAAACAGACTAACGAAACTCATTTAAAAAACTGTCTGTCACAAATTAAGTCAAAAAATGGCTACTTCAGCCTTGTCTACACTAGGATATTTCTGACCCAGAATCTCCAACGAGGGCAGCTCTATCGGTGGATTCGATAGTTTAGACAAAATTTAGAAAGTGTTCTGAACAGTGTGTCAACATCCTTGTCTACACTACAACCTTCCCTAGTGCTGCCACAAGAGGAGGTGCACCTGTTTGCAATTATGATGGCCCCTTCTGACCTTAAAATCGATGAGTCTATACATTCAAATAATCCTAGTGTGGACAGAACCTAAAAACTGGTCCAGCTTTTTTTGCTCTGCAACATTCCTTAACAGGACAATCCACTGGCATAATGCCAGAAGCATCACATTTGCCATAAGCTTGTACAGTACAGTAGCTTCCATTTGAACAGACTTCTGATACCGTGCTGAGAGAGAGAGAACATTAATGGCTCTAAAATCAATGCTTACAGTGGCTATCCTGGAAAGATAGTACTGGACTTCTAAGTAAGTCTTCTGAAGAAATCCCTGAAAAATCATTTTGTAGCCCTAAACACTCTGCTACATAATCTCAAATTTAGATAATGAAAATGAGTAATCTCTTAAAATTGCAGCCATCAAATGTAACAGTGAAAAAAATTAGCCTACGTGAGGAGAAGGTGAGGTTGCATTCCAGCGCACAAGGTTTTATGTTTCTTATTAATTTCTGCTACATGTCAACTTTTACTAGTTTTATTATTCTAGCAGATTGTGCCAAAATACTTATAGAGCAAAAATCTCTGTTATTTCAGAAGGTGTAAGAAGCTGAATGATTTAGAGCCTCAGTTATACATTTTCTATACTTTTCCACAGAAATTTGGCACTCCTCTCCCATTAATGATAACAGTACTTGCAAGACTAATTTGCTGTGCAACTGTGCTTGGAATTTACTCCTTGAGGTCCATCATAGCTTGCAAAAATGTAGCTTCATTGGGAATGTGGTTGGAATATCTGAGTTTAAAGATGTACTTTCCAGCAAGAAAGAGTTCTGGAAATCTTTAATGTCCATAATGCAGATCATTTAACATCTCATCTGAAAAATACATTTTCTCTAGCTGAAAAGCACCTCAACTACTGCTTCTTATATTGATATATTAAGCAGATGCCTTCTAAAGCCGACTCCTAAATCTGAGATTTTTTAACATACTGACAAGGGGGTGAAACCATAAAGTCTTTCTCATCTTAACTCTGAGAGCAGTGTTTAAGTTATCAACAACATTTTAGTTTAATGTCAGTAAACTTAGTCAACCATGCCCAAAACAAAGCATGTCTTCAACATAAGCTGAAGCTGTCGAAGATGAAATTTTAAGTAGAATATAAAAAAAACCAAACGTCTCCAGGAGTATTTGCAGATTAGTCTTACAGTTTTCCTACAATTTCTTGTTCTCTTACTATTGTCCTAGGATAATACAATGATTATTTGCTTCAAACACCTGGACTAGTTAAAAATTACATTGGATTAGCAAGACATCTATAAGAAAAGTCCAAAGTCACAAGTCAGACAAAGCAATTGAAATCTCTCAGGTATCCTAACAGAATGAAATCATGGCCAAAACTAAATATATTTACAGCTAAAAAAAATTACATTTGATATCAATAAATATTTTACAGGTCAGAGAGAATTGAGCAATAAAAAGATCCAAATGGTAAGGTTTTTTTTGGACATACATTACTACCAGATCGACTACTGTGAGATTTCTTCTGTTATTATGGACATATGCTTGCATAATTGTTTTTCATAAATTCAGACAGGGATTTGGAACTTGATACACAATATCCGGCCAATGTTCTATTGAAATTTTTTTTTATGACTACTAGCTAGGACACACGTATATATGCTTTCTATTTGGTAAAAAGCCTTGTCCTTTAATGAACTTCAGTAATTTAAAGAAAGTCAAGTTTCTCTTAATGCCAGAGAAACAGTAAATCTTATGGGCTACCCACATGAAAATGCTGGTACGTGTTTAAATCAATGTGCCTCTACACAGGCTGGTTCACACAGGAATAAAAGATTTCTATGGCTACCAGTTAAGGGAGTTGTTCCATTAGCTAAAGTGCTAGAGGTTTAACCTTTTGGTGCTGAAGATCCATGTTTCAGTTCTGCTGACGTGATGGTGAACACACAGCAGTTACTGATGTCAAAGATTGAGTTTTAAAATACAGATATCCAACGATTAAAATAATTCCTAAGTGAACTCTGCAAGTGTCAAACAGAGACATTTGCAAAGCTTGTATAGCATGCCACAAAGGGTATTTATAGGCAGGGGTGCACATGGGGAGGGGGAGACGCCTCCCCCAATAATTGGCAGAGGCACAGAACTCCTCCGGCCCCAGGAGGAGGAGAGTGAGCTCCTCCAGCCTCGGGGGGCACAGAACATGACCCTCCAAATGTGGCCCATTTTTTATTCTTGCGCACGCCCCTGTTTATATATAAATGGGATTCATTATTAGATGACATCAGAAACTGCAATTCTGAGGCCATATTTTTAGCATGGCAAACCAGAATAGTACTATGCACAGGAGAGTGAGAATGTGGAGCAAATAAATGTGTACAACCCCGGGGAAATACAATCTGCTTTCCAGTGAGCGAACAGGCTCACTCTGACACCACAGTCACCAACCACTGCTTGTGTATCTTCAGTGTTTTCTTTAATGAGTGCCTCGCGGTATGAACAAATAACTTCTGCAAGGATCAGCGAATATTATGCCTGCTGTGAAGGACAGAATACAGCCCCAACTATTCAACTTACAAACAATAGGCATGAAAGGTGCTCAGTGCTTTCATTGTCCGAATGGCAGATGAAGGAGCTGAGCACCTTTCAGAAGCGCTTGGGTAAGATCTGGCCCAATACCCCTTCTTGAATTGTTCCTTTATGTGCAAGACAGCATCACAGCTACTTCATGATGCTGGGTCCAATCCTGTTTACATTGAAGTCAGTGACAAGGCAAGGAAGCTACTCCAGCTTTTCAAAGCTTAAAACAGGAGGTCCGATTCTGATCTGTGTCTTGACCCATTATAACATCTACTCTCTTCCTCCCCTCAGCCAGTGCAGGATTGTTACCCAAAGAATTTTGTCCAGACCAGTTTTATATGACTCAAGTGAAGAAGGAGATTCCACTACTTTCCCATTGGGATGGCTCCCCAGGAATCGAATATTTTTGTTCTATTAAAGACTGAACTTGCAGTACTGGTATAAAATACGTAAGTGTGATACTAATTCTAAACAGGAATAGCATAGTATTTGTTCATTTTTAATGCTGTCTTAATTCTACCACACCAAAATATTACAAACTGGAAGATTTCTTTAACATTTGGGGAGATGATTCTTCTTTGTGTACTGTCCTTATGCAGATGGAAAGGCCCATGCTGTCAGAAATACTTTTTCCAGTTGGGAACCTTTGTCACTTTGTCTTACAAGCTATTGTATTTGATTTTTACAGATTTTTTTAAGGTTAAGAAGTAACTACACATTCTTTGTCAAGGGAGTTGTGTGTGTCTAGTAAAAAGCACAACTAATTAGTTCCTGCAAACGTCACATCTTACACGGTAAATGTCTGCTTTATATGTTACCGAGAAGGTGGTGTAGTAAATAATTATTTGACGAAAGCCCTTATAAAATAATCACAACTCTGGCACTACTTTATTAAAGTTACAAGACTGATAAGTATCAGTTCTCCCAGTTATTCAGGTCATGAACTAGGGCCAAGGTTTCCAAACAAGTTTACTTTGAAATATCAGGCTATTGTTCACAGGCCTTTTGTGATTTGGGGGGTTTATTGTATGTGTGCGAGCTACACTGAATGCAGCATTCCTTTGTTCCCCAGAGGGCAATGTTTGAAAGGCTTGTGGGTCAAATGAGCTCATGGCTTTTACTAGGTCAAGTTTTCCTTTTCCAATTATGGTCTGATGCTGCAGTCCTTAATCAGGCAAAAATCCCAATGACTTGAAAGGGCAGCAGGAACAGGCTTTTTATTATAAAGCCAATCTTCATGTGAACTCAGACCCAGCACACCTGTATTGCTTCTCGACTCTCTTCCCCCCCTCACTCCCCACGCAGTTGTCAGCATTTGCTGAAAGGATTCAATAACCTTTCAAGCTTCTATACCTGGTTAGATCTGTTCCATTGTAATGAACACAACAGCAGCACTCAGCCATTTTTGAAACTTGGCCTCAGATTTCTCCTCCCTTATGAAGGTAGCTACTTCAGAGAATGAGTACTTTGTCTGTGACATTAGGAACTAGAAACTCACTAGGATTTCAGGTTAAACAAACAATTCTGGGAAAAATCAAACTCTATCCTTTAAAGGGCGGCCATTATAAAAGAGAAAATGTGGTATAACTATGGTCTACATGAAGTTTCCCAAAATAGGTAGCAATGTCAGATATTGTAAAATTTACTCTTTGCTTCAATTTAAATCCATTTCCAATTGATTCGCTGTTCCCTCATTACTTCATTTGTTTTACAAATATTCTATTTCTTTTATTAAACAATTATACTTTTCTCTTTTATATACATTCTGCTGGGGCTACAAATATTTTACTACTTTTGAAGCAATGGCAATTACATAATACAATTTCTTTCACATTCGCAACTGCATGTACACAGGAGATACATGGCGGTGTATATGTTAAATACATGTACATCTGTGACTGTGGCTGACTGAGAGGAGTGGAATGAGAGCAGCGGACCAGGGTTGCCCCCCCTTCCTCCCCGCTGCCTATAGAGGCAGAGAGCGGGGGGCCAGGATTGGGAGCTCTGGGTCTGCGTGTACCCTCCTACCGGGGGAGTGCCCGCCATCCAGGGCAGCTTGGAGCTGTGGGGGGCCCCTGCAGCGGTCCCTGAGAGCTCTGGACTCCCTCCCCCCACTCCCTAAAATGGCAGCTCAGATCTCCAGAATCATCCCTCCCACTGCCTATGGCTCAGAGCTGCAGGGGCCTCTGCCCCTGGAATTGCAGGGGCCCCTCCTTCCCCCCCCAACCCCTGGCAGCTCCAAGCTCAAAGGGTTGCAGGGGACACCAGCCTCAGCTGTCCATGGCGGCTGGGAACTCTCAGGACTGCCCCTCTGGCGCCTGAGGTGCCTGGGAGCCATGGGCAGCCACAGGGAACGCCAATGGTCCCCTGCTGCTCACTGCGGCTTTGAGCTCCAGGCTTTTCTCCCCACCCATGGGGGCAGGGAGCCATCGGCCTCTCCACCCAAAGCAGAAAATGTCACAGAAAGTCAGAGATTCCGTGACTATCTCATTCTTAGTTATTGGCATGAGCTGAGGGAAGACTTGTTATGCGTTGAGTTAAAACACCATTGAGATTGATAGGCGTGATTAATGTAAGTGTAAGCATATGCACCACCTAAGACAAAAGGCGTGTGCACCCACTTGGGAACTTTTGGTTGAGCGTTGTTTTGGATAGTTCTGTATAGGAAAAAAGCTTACACAGAAACTCAGGTCAGACAACAGACGGGGGCCGGGAGGGAGAAAGGAGGGAGGAAGAGTCACAGACTGAAGGACTGGGAAGAGATTTTTGGGTCAGAGACTTTTGGGTCAAAGTGTACCCTGGTGTTGTAGCAAAATAAGCTATTTTTTGCTACTGATTCACTCTGTGATCAAAATCACAGGACTTTGTTCTTTTTTTTTTTTTTTTTTTTGCAAATAAGTAAAACTGCACCAAAAAAATACCTGACCATCAGAAATTTCTGCTCTCAACTGAACACCCACAGGGCCCCAAACTTTGATTAGGCACTCAGGCAAAAAAAAAAAAAAAAGGCAATAATATAAATTTATTATTAGCATGAGGTTGGGATAGTGGTGTGACTCATGAGTGTTAAAGTCACAGGGAAGCATGCAGGTCATCCCAAACATGTACCAATACAATGGTTACACCGTCACATCATAAGCATATGCCACATATATTACAAAAAGAAAAAAAAACAAACCAAAAACGCCATTTTAAGACCATGAGTCCAATTATACAGGATTTAGAGGTAACTATAAAAACTAAAATGGACCTGAAATAGCTTCTCTCTACATAAAAAGATCACAGATTTAACTTCAGAATTCTCAGGATCTTCTAAGGCTAGACATTCCTCCTTTCTAATGGTATAAGTCTCCTGCCTCTAGCTCTGGAATACTCTATGACATTCCGAGTACCGTTCCCAGATCTGAAGACCTCTATGTAGCTCAAAAGCTTGTCTCTCTCACCAACAGAAGATGGTCCAATGAAAGATACTACCTCACCTACCTTGTCTCTCTAAGCGGACATTAAAGCAATTCTGAACATTGCCCACTCTCGGTAATAGGCCACTGGACTTTGAGTGTGCATGTTCGGAGAGTGGACAATTCCGCATTTGAAGAGAGGAAAGGAAGGAAAGTCTCTTTTTAAAATGGTGGCTTTGGGGACCAATCAGAGGTTTAGAACGTTGGCAGTAGTCTCACAGAGATGGCTCACTGGGCAGTGTCTTTGACCGTATCCCTTCTCAGGCCTCAAGACAGCACCTGTCTTGGGATGGAAACATACAATTCTCCCACTCTCAGACCAGGCCTTGGGCAGCAGTCCCTTGGTATTAACTGCATCACAGCAGGGCTGACTGAAGGTCAGACCCTGGAACTCTGTTTCCCCCAGGCCTAAAGAAAGCGGCATTCAGCAACCAAACAGCCTTCTTAAAGCAGAGTGTTATTTATTTTGAACCAAAGCGTTTAAGACAAGACAGATCTCAAAAAAAAAAAAATACATGCTTGCCTTTTGTTAAGGCTCACCATTCCCTGGATCTGAGAAAGGCTCAGTCCTTTAGATTCCCTTCATGGTGTCTCCCTCTGTGATAGCATCTCCCTGAACAACTGCTGACAATTGATACGGCCCGCGCCTCCCCCAGAAGGACTTTTTAACTGTTTAGCGTTCTTTTGCTCTCTGGGCTTGCAGCCTGAAAATAAAAGCTTGAATCTTCATTGGTGACAGGATATAGGATCCTCAGAGCTAACAGTTTTTCTCATTATGCCCATTTGTCTTGTAATTGTCCCAGAAGCATTTGTTTGGAGATTCTTACCAGGATCCTTTGGGTTGCTTCCCTGCTTATTTTTCCCCACAGCCCCTTATTAAACTAGAACAATACATTCAAATCAGAAAATCTTATACCCAACACTCAATAACTGCACCTCACCAGCCAGGTCACATACAGTGTTCATAAAATTATTAGAATATCTTATTTTAGAATATCTTAGAATATATTACATAGCAATCCCATGGCAGCCAAAACTGTGAACTACTTTTCCTCAGCAGAACAATCCACTGCTTATGAATACACACCAAGGGTATGTTAATTGCAATAGTACAGAACAGAGGAGTTAGCTGAAGAATATGAAGTCAATCACATTACTTATGACAGATGTTTGTACGAAAAAAATTAAATTTGAAAAAAAAGTCTGCGTAAATCATTGCAACTTCAAGTCAGCAAGGATTCAGATTTCCCATTTATTCCTTTATTGCTTAAGGCGCCACTCCTTCAAACAGATGCATTGGTGCAAAAGCTAAAGTGCATGGAGTCCAGAATATTATGTGAACATAACATCTGTCCTGGTGCATCTATTTGCAGGACTGGGGCCTTTATTGCAAACAAAAACCTATTTTCCACAATTTTTAATGTTATTAAACCAAAAATTTGGTTCCTTCTCATCAAAGTATTGGTTTTTAATTACTCATTTATTATTTCAAATTAAAGCTTTCTGGGGGCAGGGGACAGGAGAATTGGTATAAAATAAATAAGTACTTTAATTATTTTTGTCCTTTCATGTGCATTATGTTACATAACACATATAGTGAAATAACGAAAATTAATAAATTCAAGCAAAGATTTCAAAGTGCTCAACAAATAACAATTAATTAAGCCCCCGAATCTGCTATAACACACCTAGAAATTATGCCCATTGTATGGACTGGGAGATTTGCCTCAGTAAATACTCTGTTTAGACTACAGAACCTTGATCCATAAAAATGTTCTTGGATGAAAATACATTTATACAACATACTAGCATATAATAATTCAGGGGCCATCTTTTATTAATTGGCATATTTGTGAAGCCATCTCTTTTTGGAAATCTGGAACACGTACCTGTGGTTTCTCTATTCCAGAAAGAATGTCTTGAACTCTTTTGGTTTCTGAGTCGTATTCTGTAAAACAGACGGAAAAAAAGTAAATTATTACCATTAGATGGCAATAATGTCAACAAACTCTATATTCCTCCATCGTGAAGATTTTGCTAGGAAAAAGACAGAGAACAGTATGACCGAATCATTAGAAACAGTTTCTTGTGGCAAAGTTTGCGCTTATGTAACAATGGACAAAGAAATACAATGTATGGTTCCTTATACATGAATATGAAAAATATATGGTGTAAGAATGAGTGGCCAGGGGAATTTTTGACCCTTAATGATTGTGGCTACAGAGCTGACATCCACAGACTTCCTAAACTGATTTATATTTGGCAAACTCCCCCCCTAAACTTAGTTCCACAGGTATGCTGCAAAAAAAGACCCACGGGCTTCCATAACTCAATTAATGTTGAGCCTAATCCTGGCTTATTAACCAAAAGTATCTTTATTCAGTCATCCATGAAGCACCACGCAAGGAGAGTTCTCATTTCCCTACCTACAGCCTTCTCTATGAGAAAATTAATAGCCTTTTTATTTTAGTGAAAGCCTGCTGGCCCTTGTAAATGCCCATCTTCTCCTGAAAGAATGTGCCTCAGTGTATAATGGGAATGACAGCCCTGCCTGCCTCTTCTGACCTGGAGTGCTTTTTAGCCTCAACCACTTGACAAAAATTAACCTAAGATAATTCTGAATAAGAGCAAGATAGCAGGGCCAGTTTTCCACAGTGGGTAACTGGTAAAGTGTGTTAAAGTGTATAAATTAGCATGCTTCAGTATGGATAGGACATATCGGACCTCACAGCTATACAGATGGGCCTGAACCCACTGAGAGGCGATTCAGATGTTGATCTAAACACAAAATTCATCAATGTTTAGGGAGTTCAGGGATTCAGTATTCCCTTTAGTCCTATTGCAGAAGCAGACCTGAGCCATGAAATTTGGATCCAGTTCTGAAAATTCTGAAGGAGTTCAAAACCAGTACTGTGGGCCCATTTGTAGAAATTGCTTCTATGCCTACAACGGGTAACAGAATGCTGTTACTATGCCACTGAAAGTTTCTTTATGGTCATTACGTCACCCTCAATTACAGGCCCAGAAGCCAAGTTTGAATCTTTCTTGACCTTAAATCCTGAACATGTGGACTGAATTTTCTCTCCTCAGTCTGCTTTCGAGCAAGGGTATTCTCGGTGTCAAGCTAAATAAGAGATGAAAATCAACCCTAAAGCTCAATGAAATTTCACTTTCCTCTCCTTGTGAAAGATGATCTCTCTGTTCAGTAACTAAGCCCTTTTTGATGCCTTGCAGAGAAGGGCTGCAGGTTCAAGCCATTCCAAGCCCTGGAGCTGAATAATGAGACCTAAGAAAGTACGGTATCCGCAGCAATGACAAAAACGTAAAAGCAACAGCCTTCTAACCAAAGTTAACATACCCCTGACCCTAGGAAAGCTTTTGATTCCAGTTCACTACGTACATAGCCCACACACAAGCACACGCCCACTGCGTCAGCCACCCAAACTCCTCCACACTCAGAAGGACTTGGTGCCAGACGCACAGTGCCTGTAATCACAACTGTCCACATGTCATTTTGGAGTTGGGAGCAAGTAAAAGAAACTTTATTAGAAAACTCAGGCAAATAAAAAGAGCCGCGTCAATGTAACTAAGGAGAGGTGTGAAGAGTAGCAATCTGAATCGCAGCTATGAATGAATTTAATTCACATGCCCCAACACCTGGCTCTTTCAAGGACCACTGATGCAGAGCACTGAGCTCAGGCGGGTCCGATGGCAAGATATTCTTCCCACCACGTGGGCACTCACATAAACTGAAGAGTTAATTTGTTTAATCCCCAAACTGGCCCTGACCTCACCACTGACAGACATTGTGCTGCAGAGTGAAATCCTTTTGTGTCACCCGCAGTAAAGTATTCCAGCACAAAAGACTGCCAGCCACCCACACTAGTACTAATGGTGCCCATGAACACTGGAAGTTTCATAGGAGAGATCAAGGTCTGATGAGTATCGGAGATTGATTTGTCCTTTTTTCGTTTCCAGTTGTTTCTCTGGTTTGAAGCATTGAGGCACATCGGCATACAAACGCCAAGAAACTTGCCCTGCCTTTATTTGTGTGGTTGGACAGACAATGTCCTCAGGGCACTTAGCCCAAAATTCCAACTACAAACCAGTTCCAAATCTGCTATTATAGCTGTTTAATAAGCCAAGGAATAATTTTCATTTCTGAACTTTTATTTAAACGTTCAACATCCAGGGTGTTCTGCAGCTATTTAAACAGTTAGAAAACGGGACACATTCATGACGTTTGCATCATTCATGCATAATCCCTGCACCTTTGCAGGTCTGAGTTACATTAGGCTTATTCCATTGCTGCTAGGACCATAAATCATACTACCTTTTAAGAAAGGAAATAATTGTGATGTATTCGCAGAGAGAAAAAATGTTCATCACATGAACTTTCAGATCAAAGACTATACAAAGCGGATGGTGCGTGCCTTTGAGGTTTAAGAGGCATCACCCTGCATTCAGACGTAGAACAACGGCACGAACAGTGATAATCATAACAGATCACATACCTTAAATGGGGGGGAAATATAATCTAAAGAGACAATGAACAACAGAGATGCATATGAAAGGCAAGTGGTAACATAACACCACAGTGGAACTGTCATATGGCAAAGGAGCGCCAACTTTTTAATAAAAACCATTAAGTGTTCTTTTATTATAATTACTATTGTGAAAGATAAGGTCACTCACAGAGGTGATCGTTTTTATAGCATTTCTTCAGGTTTTTTGTTTACTATTTCATGAGCCAGGTGAATTCTTACCAGCTTCTGTGGGCTGCTGAGTTCTGCTCAATAAAAAATACGATTCCACAACCTTCTGGGCTACACAAGTCTATGGCAAACTAGAAAGAGATCATGGATCCTTCCCTCAGCATGATGCTGGCCCTATCTGCCACCAGATGGAGCCAGTCTTTTTGCTGAGCTCCTTCTCCTGGGCCAACAGAGAATGGGAACTCTTTGGAGACAACATGTGGTGTGGGAAAAAAAGAGTATGCATAGTGACTCCTCCTGGCCAGCTGGTAGAACTGTATTATCAGTCTTTAGAAGGGCTGCATCCATACCTCATTAACAGAAGGAATGTTGTTATATCTCAGGGCTTTAGGAAGAACAGAGGCACTAATGGGTATTACAGAGCACATCAAAAATGAATTCTCATCGCACAGGTCACAGTCGCCAGCTCGTGCAAAAGAGACACGTAGCTATAACTGATTTTTTGGCCGGGCTTGTGGTTGACACGGGTGGACACAAGCCTTGTGTCACAAGCAAAACAGAGGCTGATTAAAAACCCGGGATGAATTGCTTAAGATCTGATTGGGTGGGCCTGCTTTCAAACTTTTCAACCAGTAGCTACGCCACTGGTGTAAAACACCTAACCGTGGCTATGCTCCACTCCTTTAGTAGTAGTACAAGTATCATGCAATGACTACAGGTATGGTAGGGAAGAGGGATCATAAACTCTGCTTCTAATGGCCAGTAAACTTAGAATAAAAATATATCCATGATTGCTTGAGAAACTAGGAGTACACCCATTTGTTTAAAGGCTTCCAGCCCCAAATAGCCAGTTTTGTTTGTTTTTAATCTGACCCTTTCTCACTCTTCCAGGCCCAACTGAAGGCAGCAAATAAAAGCTACATGCATAAATGTCCTCACATTAATACTACGAATTACAGAGCCAAGTACCTGGCATATACTGCTTTCCTTGTTTGACATCAGCACAACAGAGGGTTGGGGAGAGCTCACTCCAACACTTTGGATCCTTGTCTTTTTAAAAGCTTTTCTGATTCACATCTGTTCCCTACACCTGCCACGTCCATCATAGGATTCCTTGAGTGCTCAGTGGAGTCCAGAGGATGCTATAAAACCCTCAACGGTTAGGAAAAAGGAATATTTCTGAATGCCTTCAAGATGCTATGGATAGACTGAAGCTACAAAATTTGGTTCTGACTCCAGAGCCCGAATCACTTCCAAGTTCTGGATCGTCTGGATTTGGGGTTTTGGTTTGACCTTTCATACAGTAAAGGGACCAGCTGTAAAATATGGGTCTAGGTTCACAGTCTGGTCCCCCTTCCTCCAAAGTTTTGGTTCTAACCCACCCAGTCACCGAGAGTGAATTTCCCCCAAGAATACAGAGAGGTCCTCTGGAGTCTGGTGGCTATTAAGTTTGGAAGCTAGTACTTGTTGAACTGAAGCCTGCTGTTACAGATTTCTGTTAGCACAAGTCCCAGCTCCTTCCTGCATGCACAGTACAAACATAATTCTTCTACCATTCCAACAGTGCCTTATAAAGCAAGGCAAGTATGAAAAATACAGAAAAAAATGTCATAGTTTAAACTTTCCACAAATACTGGCCTTCACATTTGCTCCAATAGCAACTGCTTATGCACAATGTTTGAAACAGCTACAAGCCCTAAACTAATGAAAATTTCCCCACTGTAAATACAGTTGACTGATTTTAGGTTTGCTCTTCATTTTTTCCTCCACAGAAAAAGAAGAGGTCCAGTAGATACTTACTTTCTATAGCCAGAAGCTATTTACAGTTTCAACAGCCCCTCCATTCCAATGGAGTGACATCAGCACGAATGCCTTGCAAACCTTATGTCTAGTTCTCAAGCACAGCTCCACGCTAGCAGATATGCCAGTCATAACACAATATGCTTTCTCAGAATTTGTTCCAGATTTACAGGGGCTGTGAGCGGCTTAAATACTAGCAAAGACCTTTTATCAGTCACACAAAGTGCAGCATGCAATTTGAAAGACACTCAACTCCCCGATATACTCTATGCCTCCTTGATAAACTTCTAACTGCTATTAATTAAGCCTTTTTCCATATCATGGCAAGAGATTCATTGGAAATTAACACACAGAGATAGCTGTTCTATAATCTTTTTTAGAACCAAATGAGCATACAATTATTCACAAATGAGAACAGAATGCAGAAAAAATAGTAATGATAATTGCAAGTATTAAATTACAGTCATGTTCTGGCTGCCATACGTGCACAGAAGAGCCAGAAATTCAGCAGGCAGTTTTCTGCTCCAATCTATAGAGAGGCCATATAAAACAGGAGTCACAGAAGTATAGTCAATGGCATGGCGGGACCAGTGGATCATAAGGAACAGTCAGCATCCTTAGGCATACACCTCTTAACCTGATGATAGGAATGATATCCGCAAACGTTGAAGAGTATGCCTGCAGCTAGCAGAAATAATCAGCAGGAGTTCAGCCTGTTGTCATAATATGGCTAGGGTAAAACTGCTTTCGTTGTGCTATTGCGTATCTTTACTGGAGCCATTTTCAAAATCAGCCAGAATTAGGGCCCATTATAGTTATGTGCCTAGCAAGCAAACACTCAGAAAACTTCTCTTCAGAACAGCTATGCCAGCCTAGAAGGTAAGAAGAGTCAACCCTCATATTGGATCAAAAATCACCAAAATATTTCCATATTGGAATCTTGGAGACCCCCTGCTATGTCAAAATTGGAAAATAAAGAACATGGGCTGCACTAAAAACTGTCTTTGTTGTAACCAGTGAACAACGACAAGTTAAAACTTTCCTAGATTCAGAAGCACATTACACAGAATTTGTGTCAGGGGTCTAACTGACCCCATGATCAAACACATTTAAAAACAGCTACACTGCGTAAGTGTCGGGGTCTAACTGGCCCCACATTTAGACTTTGAAAATAGACAGCAACAATATGAAAGGCACAAAATAGCAAAGTGGCAGTAAATGGACTATGACTCTGAACAAATGGAGCAAACAGGTGATGGGGTCTGAACACACCAAGTTTTTACACTTTGCATGTTTTTTGTTGTGTTTTTGTGTCTCGTTCTCTGGAACAGCTGTAACATCTTCTTTTCTTAGGCTCAAGATCAGTGCCCAGCACACTGGATACCACTTCCCTAAAAGCCTGAGGCTTTGTTGCTGTGCTGAACCAATGATTTCACCATTTCTAAACCCAGGTCCCTGAGAAACATCCCTCTCTTACTCAAAGATTTATTATGCCATCTGCGATTCACCCAAATCCAAACAATATATGTATTCAGGCATGCAACGTGCATGTGCAATGCAACAGTGAGTCTTTGTCCCGGCAACAGCATCTGTCAAGTGTGGGCTTGCTAGAAAATGCATCTGATAGGTAACTTTGCCTGAAACTCTTCCTAGCAAGTGTAGGCTTCCCAGAAAATCAATTTGAAAACATTATCTTCAAAGAAACTCAGTTTGCTGGACAACTGTGAGAATACGAGGCAAATGTTAACTGGGATCTCGAAGACACGCCTTCCTCCTTCCCCCGGCACCCTTTTGGTGCATTGTTTTTGAACAACAAAAACAACTGAAACTATTTTAAAAACTATGCCAAAAGATTCATGTAATCATATCCTAAGTGCTGCCTCAAAAGAAAAACAAACTGATGTTGAAATATCTGAGTAACTAACTTGCAGTTTAACTGACCCCGCTATACCTTTTTTTTTTTTGTTTTTTTTGCTAAACTTAAATCACAACAGGTATGCAGACAAAACCAATGCTAATACGTTGTCCTCATCATCTTTTGAGAATCCTTAATGAAAGAGGCGGCAGTGGTTTGCCTATCATGGTTTTATTTAAGTTTTTGTGTGTTTGGGGTCCAAGAGAAAACGAAAGACCTTAGAAGTGTAATACTTTCATTTTCCCCATTGACTGACATTGAGGGGTCTTACACCTTTTCAGTGACTTTTTTTTTCTTCCCTAAACCATCACAACAGGTAGGATGATAAAACCAATGTGGAAAGATTGACCTCACCCTGGTTTGAGAATAATTAATGTATGAAGAGGCACTGGTTTGGCACAAAAACATTTATGTAGATTTTTGTGGGCATTGGGGTCACTCAGACCCGAAAACATTAAAAGGATTAAACAGTAATTAGGGATTATTGCTGACTGTTTCCATAGATGTAGGTGTTTTCAATTCTAAGTACTAAACATTTCTGAGCTCTCCAAATGACACTGAAGCTAATACACCTCTTATGAAACATAACGACAGGAGCTCTAGTTTTCAAATTTGAGAACTCAAAGTTAAGTCAGTCGCCTCAGTCTCTATTTGGGCACCTAAACAAGTGGTCTAATTCTCAAAGATGCTCAGCACCATCTTCTACTGTGTTCAGCGAGGACTGGAATGTCTCAGAACCTATGAAAATCAGGTAACTTCTTGACTCTGGGAGCCTAATTTTAGACACTCTGGTTTGAAAACCCATGACCTATGCAGACGATGGACATTCCCTAAATAACTGAAGAACCAAGAAACGAACATAAAAAGTGCAAGCATACATTCTTCAGAACCCAGCACAGGACAGCACTTCCACAGATGCCTAACTCCTAGTGAACACAATGCGACTTAAGAGCACACTTAAAGTTAGGCACTTGCTTAACTGTTCTCCTGAATGGGAATGGACTCACAGAGATGCTGCAGAGCTTTCCAGGAACTCAAAGTATGTCTACACAGCAAGAAATGAAAAGAAAAGAAAAAGAAAAGGAAAAGAAAAAAGAAAACCACCACAGCAAGTCTCAGAGTAGGTCACCTGAGTTGGGCTTGCAGGGCTCATGCTTGAATCTGAAAATAGCAGGGTAGACATTCAGCTCAGGGTGGAGTCTCGGCTCTGAGACCTTCCCTCTTGCCAGGTTTCAGAGCCCGTGCACCAGCCCAACTGGGAATGTCTTCAGTGCTATTTTTAGCCCCATAGTGCGAACCCAAATCAGTTGATCTGGGCTCTGAGAGTCACTACTGAATTTTTGTTTGGTTTTTTTGTTTGGTTGGTTTTTTTGCTGTGCAGATGTACCATCCATGCTCTTGCACTTACTACAGTCAATATTTTGCCATTCAGTGAAAACAGGATCAGGCCCTGAAGGACAATGCAATTTTTTTATTTCACTTTATGCAGTTGTGCCTTGCGCTTGAAATGAACGTACTTTGTGTTTAATGAAATAAAGTATTGTGTAATATAGGCAAGTCCCAGGCTTGTGAACAAGCTGGTATTCAGGAAAGTCAAATGGGCACGAAGGGAGATACTCCTGTTAGGGTAATTTTAATCAAATTAAAGTGGATTTAGTTTTTTTTCTTTAAATTACGTTGACTTTTGATGTTTTTTGTAAATTAAAAAAAGGGCAAAAAAGGAAATTGGTTACATCTGCAAGTGGAATGAAATGCTGGATGCAAGGGCCAAATGGAGTGCGTAAGTGTTTTGTTCTTTTCTACCTCTTTGTTGCTACTGCTGGAATGCAGCAATAACAACTACTTCCCACTTAACTAACTTAAAATTTGAGTAAATTCCTATTGTGAACATGCAGTTGGTCCACAAAAAGGTAAAATGGGGCTTTCTTTTTAAAATGCTAGTACAAAGTCTACAGTGCATCCGTTTTGCATTGCAAGAAAGTGCTTTGTTTCTTACAAAGACAGTAACAGATGCACAGCACCACACATGGCTGCAGCTGGTTGTTTTTGAAGAAACATCAAATTAAACAGACACAACCCATATAAACAGATAAAGTACAAGTTAGAGCTGCTCCTATGCACCAGTCCTTTTCTTCCACTATAATGAATAGCTTACACATGTTTGACCCTTTTAGTTAGTTTTCTGTGTCAGAAATAGCCTTTTTTATTTTTGGACAGATTCTACTACACCATTATACAACAGAAGTCAGAAAGCTCTTTGGGAGTATAAAGAAAAGTTTGATACTTATATATAGGAAATAAGGGGTCACTAAACATGGGATTCATGAACTGTGGGTATAAAGATTTATGAATGTGGCTGCTCATCTTTTTCTTTTTTAATGTGGATATATCTCTTCTGATTGGGACAGATTTGTAATATTTGTATATGCCTGACAGATCACTGCAAATTCTCCCCTGCCTATTCTTTTTTGGAATTATAATTTCTCTGACTGGAGCTGCCTTCATGGTACTTAGTATTCTCCATACACCAAGGGACAGCACTTTCTGATTAGACAAAGTCAGATGGAGAAGTCCTTTAAAAACTCTTATGTATGGGAACACAAGCACAGATACAGCATTTGGAAGTGAAATTTGTGTGAGCAGTCAAGGAGAAATGCAAGTTATTTTAAGCTCCATCCCCAAACACCTATAGTTACTGCTGTAATAAATAGTAATACCAGTACCGCCTACTGCTAACATTTACGTATTTCTTTTAATCATTATATTTCATAGTGCTTTTATAGCTATTATCCCCCTATTACAATTTGGAAAATGGGAGGACACAGAGCATAAGTGAATCACCTAAGGTCACAGAGTGAGACAGTGGTACAGTCAAGAACACAGACCAGAACTCTCAACTCCCATTTCTCTCTGGGAGTTTCTTTTGTGCTGTTTCAGGTACAAACGTGGACAAAATAAGGTAACCTTTTCTAGGAGAAAAAAGGTTCTTAGAATACCTTCTGCCCTTCCGTGGTGGTTGCGATTTGTGTCAGTCCCACATACTATCCTTCAGTTCCCTTCATTTATTTGTGCACTAGTTCTTATTCTCCTTCCTTGGTTCTCCTAATTTATTTTCTGGTCACTTGAATCTATGCTTGTTTCTCTCTCCTTACCTTCATCAGTATTCCGGAGCCATGGTATGCTCTGGCAAAAGAGCCAGAGGCAACCCTGCCAGTCTGATGAACTCTGGAGTCATTCACAGAGAAGGTACCTTGTGAAAAGATCACTAAGTTACCTCTACTACTACGATCAACTGCCACAAACGGCACATGGTCACAAAATCCTGTGTTACCCCAGTCCCAGCTAAGCTATGCAGAGCAGGCAGGAGGGTTGTCAGGACACTGAGCCTTCTTAAAATGTAACAGTGACCCAGGAGAAATGCTTGTGCCAGTTGTGAAGTTATCTGGAATTTACTGGTGCATATTTTCTTCTCTGATGTAAAAGGTTCCCTTTAATCATGGCAACTGGCTTCTCTGATGCCAGGAGGAATAAGAGGCTAAAACCCAACACAGTTAACAAATGGAAGTATGGATTTCTTCCCCCCCCCCCAAGTAAATTCAATGTTAATTAAAAGTGCCAGGCTGACAGCACTGCAAATTGAAGTCCTCTTTTCAGCCACAGTTTTTCCTGTTATGTACCTCAGTACTGGCTCTAGAAAGGCCAGAGAAGGAAAGAGCAATTTTGTCTCTCTACCCGTTCAGTGTTTGGTTTTCCTGCTGAGGCAGCCAAGAGGAATGCCAGTTGTAGGGGTGGTCTTTGTATACTCTGTCAATTGAATGAAAACCAAAAATTCACACAAGACACAAACTGTTACAATTTTCAACTGTTACTGGTGTAGGTGGGATTCAGACCTGTGATCTAGAGGTGAAAAGCTTTGTATCCCATTACGGATGCCTCATGTCTGCCAGGAAATATTTTCCTCTGAAATAGGGTTCCAATAAAGGGAAAAGCACAAGGGCATCTGTATTGAACCTGACATAATTTACTCTTTCTTAATCTTCAGAAACATAAACATATGATAAACGGCTAAAGAAAACCTTTGATAATGCACCCTAGTATATACAATACTAGCTATTTTATGACCAAACAACAAAAAATAGCAAAATGATTTGCAAATCTGCATATCTGCACAGGAAAAAAAAAAAAATCAGACTGCACAGTCAAAATGAACTCCATGGGAGCCCAGAACTTGGTCTGGATAAAAAGGACACCCTGTAGCCAAAACTAACAATCTGCTTGGCCAGGAACCTTGTAAAGCCATTGAATATGCTAAAACAACATGAAAAGCAGTACAGCACTTTACAAATGCAGAAGGGCACGAGGCTTCCCATAATAGTCTGAAAACCTTTAAGAGTATACCTGGGGTTAATTCCACCCTTAGTTATAACTGTGCAGCCTCACCTAAGTCAACAGGGTTATTAAGGGAGGAATTTCCCCTTGCATTTTACTATGAGGCAGCCAAAAGAGTTGCCTGAGATACTAGATGTCAGTGTTTTAGCTGTACTCTCTCTCTCTCTGTGCTATTTATGGATAGTTGATCTTTTGTTAGAAAGCAGAATCTAAACACCCCACTCAGAAGAGGAGTACTGACTGATGCTGTGGTACACATTCACAGCCACCTTGGATTCGAGGTTTCATATGCTTGCAAACAGCAGCGGGCCTATGCTCGCCAAAGTTCAGCAAACAAGAGCTGAGGTTGTTCACACAGTCTATGAGCCTGCCTCTCTAGCGCTGGCCTCACTTGCTTCCTCCCAATCAGCTGGGTCCCTGAAAACAACCAGAGGAAGAAACTGAGTTCCTGAGAGGAGCCACGTTACCCATGCCAGTCAGTTGGCTTCCAACCTTAGCACCAAAGAGCAGGGTTCACTTTGTGAATCCAACCCCTCTAAAGAGACATAAAACGAGGAGACAAAAGATGCATAAAATGTTGCAGATTCCTTAATAAAGAACAATCCTCTAACCCTCACTTCCATTGGAGTTTGATGTTTAGTTGAGATAACCTTGTGAATAAAATGTGGTCAAAACTGAGGAATGCTGAGAGGCAGGAAGAACCATTTAAATAGCATTCCCACCTGTAAGTTCGTGATGATCATGTTAAAAATCTCATTTCTTAGTCATTTTGAGGGCTGGCAAGCTACGCTAAGCTAAGTGTGCTCTATTGTTACGCTAATGGCTAGATGGATAGTCACATGCTGCTCCAGTAAAAGGTTTTTATGGGAAAATACTGTTTCTTCTGTATATTCTTCTCATCTACGAATATAACATTCAGGTTGCTTAAACCCTAGAATAACATGGATTCTGCAGCAATTGTCTCTTTGCTGCAGAACTGCATGTTAAGTCATTTTTGCAGCTGACAATGCCATTGGTATAGGGAAAAAGTTGGTTCCAGAAGGGAAGTGAATATATTGTTGGGATTAACCACTACAGATGTTTGCAGTATTCTTCCACTATAACAATTGCTCGGACTGTATGGAGTCAGTTTCTAGACTCGCTTATACTGTCGACACTTTTGGGCCTACAGAAGTAGTTCTCTTTCTTTTGAAATGTGTGGCATTTCCAGGGTCTGTCTGTGTGGTACATATTTCTGTAGTGGTGCAGAAGTTATTTCATTGTACTTAATAGCTGTAGTGAAATAACCAGTTCAGAGGACTGTTAAAATGTAGCACCACCGCAAAAATAATGATCAATGACCCAGGTGCTCAGAAACTACGACAGGCACAGGCTGGATGAATGTACAGATAGATAGGCTGGCAGATGCATGTTAAGGATGAGTTCTCTTTTGCACTTATAGTAGGTATTCAACATTTGTTATATATGAAAACTACAACATAACCGCGCCAATTTTAGAGCATTTACTCTTTGAATAAAGAATGAATTTTCTGAGGCTTTACAAGTAAATTTGTTAATTAATGAGTTAAAATTAATTAAAAGCTGGGTCATTTAGAAAAGCACCCTTAACGATGCCCCCATGTGATATCACGAGGGGAAAAATATTGAAAACGTCTTTAAAAATCACTAACCTAATCCGGGACCACAAATACAAAAACACAATTGCAATTGTTTCGTGACACCAGTAGAGGGCAGAATTAAGGTTATTTGGGTGCCTTCATGTGTTTGGATTTCTTTTGAGGGTAACCTTAACTCTATATTTCTTTTTAGGGTAACCATAACTCCATATTTCCTGGCTTTATAATGTTTAAGTTTGAATTTATAATGTTTGAATTAATTATATCCCTGTAATTATCTTAAAATTGTTGATATATACTCTCCACCATAACTCCATTTTAACATAGGTTTTATCTGGGATTTATATTACCATAGAGCACAGAAACTGATCCCACTAGACTAAGCTGTAGAAACACACAAGAAACAATTCCTCCCCTGAAGAGCTTATCGTCCAATGTGAAGCAAGAGGCAACCAAATGTAAGAAACAATGTGATGGATGTGTAGTGAAAACAAGAGTAATTACAATAAGATCAAATGCTTACATAGATTTGGTCTGCATGCAACTTGATGGTTCTAAGTCATTTGAGAGGTTTTTTAATTATTTTTCAGTTACTGCAAATGGCTGATCAACCTTGCTGTTATTATAGTTGGCTGATTTCTTATAGGCAGCACTGTAGAAAAGTATTTGCTTTGTTTATAACCACCCACAGCAATATCTGGCTTTTGTTAACTCTACCCAGCTTACTTCATTAGCTAGCAAAGGGAGTCTTTAAGTGCTCCATTTAATCACCTGCGTGAAATACTCACAATGAAATCATGCAAAACCTCCTGGTGAAAAACTTACAATAGAACAGTTTTTCAGTGAAAAATTCACTTTTGTTGCAATGAAATGTTTCACAGCTCTGTGTCGATTTGGTCAAAAATTTTCAGTGGCAAAAAGTAAAAATGTTTTTGTTTCAACTTCATCTTGTTTTGACTTATATTAAAATGTTATATGTGCATGTATTATATTAATATTTTAATATAACATAAATGAAGCGTTTCAGAATTTTTGTTTCATAGGGAATTTCAAAATTTGGCTTTTTGTTTTGATTCAATCCAATTTTTTTGTCCAAAATGTCAGAATTTACCATGGAATGGAAATTCCAGTTTCCAACCACTTCTACTGGTTTCTTTTAACAACTCATCAAATGAGTTGCAAACATGCATTCCATGGATTTTTTCCATGAAAAACCATCAGACATCTTTGATTTCAGACTCCTTCAAAATAATACCAGATGAAAACAGGAGGTTCTGAAGGAGTTGCAACAGAATTTCACTTTCACCAGTTGGGTTCACTGAAACCCACATGGACTGAATTTGTATGACTCAAAATCCAAGAAAATGCAACACAGTGGCCTTGCAAAGAGTGGCCAATGGTGGCCTTCCAAAGAGTCAGATGTCAGGCAGTGAGGGAAAATACCACAGCAATGGGGGCAGTATAAAAAGAGAGAGCATGATTAGGTACATCGCACAGACACCACAAGGTTCAAAGCTACTTTTCTGTTTCACTCGCTGTAAGAAGTTACAGCAAGGAGTGTGGTGGGAATATGTTCCCTCTCATCCAGCCCAGACATCTGTGGCTGGACAAGAGGACTAAGCCAAAACACTATGTACTGATGGGAAGCACAATTGATTAATAGCTTCCCAAATTAATGATATTGCAAATTTAAATTACACTATTCCAGCCTGAATGATAAACTCTGGCTATCTAAACTAGAAATCTACAAAGTAGAAAATATCTTCAGGGCTAAATTTAACTACTGTTATGAGCCTAGTTGGAGAAAAAGAAATAAGCTAGTAAAAAAACCAATAGATTTTGGGCAAATTTTGGTTTATGGTTGAGTTCGGCTTTGAAATCGCAAACATTCCATCTGCTCACCAGCTGTGTTCCCTAATCCCCTTTAATAATAATGATTGCACCTCACCATGAGAATCCAGGATTTTACCTCACACTCACTGCCAAGCCTGATTCTTAGACATTCGTCACAAGTGAATGCAGGATAAACAAATTTCACTGACAGGTGCTAGTTTTCTAGTGTACAAGGGGAAAAAGAACAACATGAAATTATCAGGAACGCTACACTAGTTTGGCACGAACACTACAGTCAAGCATAGTGGTTTAAAAAACAGGCCACTTTTGAGTCCACAACCAATTAATTTTTATTTCTAAGTGTAGCCCCCAAGCTCTGCATCTGATAATGCAATTAGCATACTCTACATGCACAAAATAGGAGGCAGCACTGAAGATTTACAGATTTGTTTTCACCACTAAGAACATTTTCAGATGTTTAAAATGTCTCACTGAAATGGACTCCTGAGTACAGCTATCTGAAGAGAATTAAATAAAAATAGGGACATTCCAGCTTGATTTAGATGAAACTCAGTCCACATTTGCTAATATTTTGCTACTGCCCACAGGAGGTGACCCCAGCCTTGTTTTAAGCAAAGCAGAGCCAAGTCTTTGTCAAAACCGAGGGGAACTCAAAGCTGAATCCTAGTGGTAAGTACTGAGTTTTGGGATTCATTGTGCTTTTACATTTTTGAGTTTGCTCATTCAAAACCACCAAATAAAATTTTGCACCCTCAAATCCAGGCGGGGCAGGCCAAATCCGTGAAAATGTTCACATGAACCTCTGTGAACGATGCCGGTACCACAGCTTCACTGGCTTCTGATGTCTTTTTACAGAGAGCAGGTCAATGTCTTGCATAGGAAGAACTGGAACAGTGCTGTTCATTTAATAGAAAGCTGGAGCCATTTGGTTTGATACAACAGTATGACTACGTCTAAACTGCCAGTGTTACAGCAACTCCGCTGTAGTGTAGAGGTAGCATAGATACTTCCTACATCCATGGAAAGAGTTTTTCCACGGATGCAGTTAATCCATCTCTCTGAGAGGCAGTATGTAGGTCGATGGAAATATTCTGCCATCAGCCAATCTGAATCTATACAAGGGGTTTAGTCAACCTAGCTACGTCGCTCTGGGCACAACATTTTTCACATCCTTGAGCAATATATCTAGGTCAATCTAATTTTTAAGTGCAGCCCAAATCCAAATGAGAGAAGCATTTCGAAAACCCTACAGAAGTACTGCTCATTGCTTAAAGACAGCAGATTACAAAGCTTTTATTCATTCACAGGGTCATCTCAGATAAGACACACCGGGTTACAGAAATCTTGGACATCGATTTCCACTCTGCTTCAGAAGGGAAACTTTAAAGATGGGATTATCAAAGGAACCTAACAGAATTAGGCGCTCAAATCCCATTAACATTCATTCATGGGATCTGAACACCTAAATCCCTTATGAACTTTTACAAATCCCAGCCAAAAGTTTTTAAACATCTTTACAAATTTTACATCTGAGTTATTGTTCTGATTGTTAGACCCAGTGGTGCTATTTTGTTTATGTTTTGTTTTTTAAATACATAGTGAGGAAAGCAGGGAAGTTTCCTCCCTCTAAATACTCTTTCCCCTGGCTCTCAATGTTCTCAATCCTTCTAGCCAGGGTAAAGCATTTTTCCCCTCCTCTGTATATAATTTTCTGTAGTCTACATTATCATGTGTAAATACATTGCAATACACCATTTATATTGGTCTGAAGCTTTGAGAACTTTGTGTGGCTTTCTTCTCCCAGCACAGGGATTTCTGGCAAATCAGTATTAAAACAGAAGGATAAGTGTTTGGCAATACCTTTTGTTGGTCTAGTGTCTAGAGATGGTTTAAGCTCAGGCACAGGGGGTGCAGTATGGTAGTGCTTTCCTCTGACCTCTTGTAGATCTGGATTCGACTGCCAGTTGCATCAGGGTCTAAATAGCATGACCACTTTTTGTGGGGAGAGGGTGTGCCTAACATCCCTCAGCAGCAGCCTCTCTGATAAATTGTGGGGTAGTGTTAATAGACCCCAGAAGATATCCTATACAGTTCTCCTCACCCAGAAAGATGGTGGTAGCAATATGAGCCAAGTGCAGAGTTAAAACTGAGGGAAAATAATAAAGGCGTCCATAGGGCTCTATCAAGAATGTGGAGAACAGCCCTGTGAAAAAAATTCCACTCACAATTAAAAATTTGTTCTGAAGTTAGAAATGGGGACAAATGAGAACACTGGATCTGAATCCCCTAATCCAGATCGAAACTGTGCTAGTCTGACCTCTCTCACTCTAACCAGGACACCAAATGTAAGAATCCACGGACTTCAAAAAGGCTCATAGGCCTGGACTTAGATCAGTGGTGGGCCCAGAGTTTGTATCGCAGGATCTTCTGTATCAGAAACATCCTGCAGAGTTTACATCTAACAAACTCACAAAGCAAATTTTCAGCAGCTACTCAGAGGACTAAATTCTGTTCTTACTTATGCCAAGCAACCCATGTAGTCAATGAGCTCGTGTGCATGTGAGATCAGAATTCAGCTTGCTGCTGATAAGCAGAGTGGTGAGGTTTCAGTTTCATGGAGCTTTGACAGTTTGCATGAATTCAGGAACAAAGAACTTAGATTGTGTACGATGAAACTAAAATTCAAAATGTAACCAATTAGTTTGGTTTATTCTGCTCTGTTGCCTGTAGCTTTGTTCAGTTCCGCTTTTGTGGGATCCAGAAAGACCTTTCCACGTGAAGAACGGTCAGGGAAGTTTTCTTACAAAACCAATGAAGGATGAAATTAAGTCTCAAATTTTGTTTCTATGCACAGATAATGAAGGTTTTTATTTAGATTTTCAAGTACAATGCCAAAGAAACTATACAAAGTTTGGACCAAACTCTGTAGTTCTGCTGGTTTACGTTCAATTAGCTAAGTTTGCAGGATGGTTAGTTTTGAAACTAAATGTTCACAGGTCTTGGGTGTTAAACACAGAATAGCCTAGTGCTGTAGTAAAGTGAAGGATTTGGTACAGAAGGTTGCAAGTTCAAATACCGATGAGACTGTGATTTCATTTAAAATTCCAAATATCTATATTTTTGTCCCTGAAATATGGGTACTGTATGAAATTCTCTCCGTGGTCCCAATGTTGGACGAGCAAGCAAACCTTAACAGGCTGATATTCCCTTGACATTATTTTGCAACACAGTGGGACTACGGAAAACAATCCTCAGTGAGGAGGTGCATTGTACAGCCAACATAGGGCAGGTGCCATGGAGACAGCCAATGTCAGAAATTTCCGATCTGGAGTTGGGTGGAACATGAGATAGACTACACAGATCAGCACTGTACATGATCTAGACCCATTGGCCAGTCCCTAGCTGATTTGTGATATGCCTACTTTACCCCTTTCCATTTTATCTGCAGAAGCCTATTACAAAAATGGGCTTCAAGTAAGCAGAGGGGAGTGAATGCTATGTGAATTCTCCACACATTTGTTCCCAGCAAAGCATCATCAGCTGTATCTGACAAACATCTTAACAATTCTCTTTGCTGAACCAAAGCCATAAATTTGGTCTGATTTTCATAAATTTTTGCATGCGTGTAGACTTTTACATGAACTTGAGAGTGCACTTTGCTTGAACTCTGTCTAACGTCAATATGTTTCTAATACATTCATGGGGCTATATGAGCTCACCCAAGTGGCTAATATACATGAGTGTTATTAGCTTTGTTTTCCTAATGTATTTGGGTAGCTTAGTGGATACTAGATAACTTTGGTACACAAGACTGCATATTCATGGCACAAGTGAAAATAACATAACAAAAGTGCTAATATTTGTTTTGTTCTGTACAATATGGATAAATACAGCCTCACTACATATTTTAAAGAAAACACAGAAGCAGCAACAGAAGACCAAAAACTTAACATGTAAAAAGCAGCCAAATTAGAAAATAAAAAAGGTCAAGCTCCATAAAAATGTGAGAGCTATTTAAAAAAAATAAAAAGTTAAGCGCCTAATTCTGCAACCCTCACTCACACTGAAAAGCACTTACTCCAGTGAATAGCCTCACTGACTTCCCTGAGAGTGTGGACTGCAGAACAAGACCTCAGTCTTGCAGCTGGATCTACATGAGCCTTTAAACTTACACCGAGTCTCACTGAAGTCAATGTGGGGGGGCAGGCGGAAATCCTACAAATGAATATCCAATTGCAGGATGAGGATCAACATTAGATAAAGGAACAACAACATGTGGAATGTTTGGATATGTGAAAACTTCTACTATAGTTAAAGTCAGAAAGAAGGACAATTTCTCCCAGCCTACACCTAAAGATGCCTGAAGTCAAGGTGACCGAAAATCATAGCATATGCACTTTAGTCAGAACAAGTCCCTGAAATTAAGGTTTTCACATTTACAGATGATCACTTCTCACTAGTCTTCATCAACTGTATTTGTCTATATTGCCCTCATCCCTATAGTATCCAAGCGCCTCGGAAGCTTTAATACAGCGGTTCCCAAACTGTGGGTCGTGACCCCAAGTGAGGTAGCTTCATGAACAGATGGGGTCACAGAAATCCCGAGCGTGCAGAGGACCTCATTTTACAAAACGGCATTCTCCACACAGCGTGACCTCACACGCACTGTAGGCACGAGGTCATGTTACATGGAGGACGCTGCTTTGCTCTACAAATTGGCCCTTCATGCAGCATGACCTCACACACAGCATAAGTGTGTGAGGTTATGCAGTCAGTTTTGTAAAACAAAATGGCATCCTCCTTGCGGTGTGACCTTGCATGTCACTGCGTGTGAGGTCACACTGCATGGAGGACACCATTTTTAAACAGCAACTTCCATGCTGTCTGGGTAGTGGGAAACAACACATCTGAAACTGGCATCATTCAGGGAAAATGGTTGGAAACTGCTGCTTTAATGTATTTATCCTCAAGCCTAGACAGACTAAGGTTACATATGCACTACAAAGCACGTAGTGTAGATACAGCATATGCTGACAGAAGGAGTTTGTCTGCCGCTGCAGTGACACTACCTCCACAAACAATGTTAGCTATGCCAACAGGAGCACATTGTCAGGATAGCTATGTTGCTAGCAGGTGTGGCTTTTTTCCACATACCCAAGAGTATAAATTTTAAGTGTAGACCAGGCCTAAGTGACTTGTCCAAGGTCACATGAGGAAGTCTGTGGTGGACAATAGAATAGAATCCAGGTCTCCCAAGTCCTAGATTAGTGCCCTAATCACAAGGCCATCCTTCCTCTCATTCTTACTAAACCTAATTCCCAAAAAAACAAATTTATATTTCCAATTTTTCTGGAATATCTTCCAAGTAGATAAAAAAACTGATTGGTTCATTCAGACACTGTTCTTAGCAGAGATCTGTGAAGGAGAATGGATAGACTAGAACTATCGCTCCATATTTCTTACTCAACACTTATCTATACACTCAAGATTCAGCCTGTTCCTTGTATATTTTGGGTAAAATTTGTGTTTCACTGCTCAGGGGAATACTGAAATTCGCATATTATTTAAATCTTCACGGGGTGGTTTTTTCAATAGCAATAAAATCTATGTACCTTCAGCTTTGACAGTTTGTCTTCAGGAGACAAATCTGCTGTCTCCCCTATTTTATAGAAGCAAATACACTGAATGAACCAAAGAGTTACAAGTTCACCAGAGGCATTGATGTGCTAAGGGAAGAAATGTTGTTTATAACATGTTTCTGACAACAGAACATTTTTACATTGCCACTATAGAGGTAACGTTCTTATAGTCGTTGGCCAAGTGAACACAATTATTACTATTTCAAGGTGTTTGCCTCAGTCATCAAATGGTAAACAATTACTTGGAGGAACTCGTCTTCCTTTAAGCTCTGGAATATTTTTACAAATGGAACTTGGTTTCCCTAACTTGCCTTAAATTTATGCTACTCAAAAACCATCGTTAGGGTGTGTTCTGAACCCCACCAGTCATAAAGTGGTTACAAAGACCGGAATGTGACCATGCGTACATCTTCATGAGTGCATCTAACATTAAGACCATTGCATTGCTGACCAATTAAGACCATCCCACACGCTGACCAATATTCTCTCACTGTTTACTGGTATACCCTTCTGTCTCTATCCCTCTGTTGCCTCTTAACTTATACTTAGATGATAAGCCCATGAGCTGTTTCTGTTCATTGTTTGTACAGCACCTTGCACCGTGGGGTCCTGGTCCATGACTAGGCTTCGTAGGTGCTACAGTAATACAAACAACAACAACAGATTTGCCTCCTTCTGGACACACCACAAAACCACTACAGATTCTTGCTCCATCCAACATGGTTGTGTAGCTCAAGGCTCATGGTTGGAATAACAAGGTTCGACAAGATAAAAAAAAAGATGCACAGGAGGAAATCACAAGGCATCTGCCTTCACTGCATTACATCTACCTCAGGTCAGTTCTTCACATCCCTCACTTTCACAAGCTCTAGATACACTCCCAAATTTAATAAAGATTTATTTTTAAAAGAAGACCAGATTTATTAGGCCGCATCATTTTTAAAGATGGTAGCTCTGCATTTTAAAGTTGTGACATGAACGAGTATGTCCGTTATCCAACTGTGAACGCCAAACCTTTGTTTTGTATTGTAATCTCCATTTTGCATTAGGACCTCCATTTTGAATGGGGTGCCGAACATATCACCTTGCCTTAGATAAGGGTATTAGATGGCATTTCAAATAGCCGCCCTGCACAGGAAATGTACTGGACACCTCACTGAAAGACAATCACAGAACAGTCTGGAGCCATCAACTTTGTCTCTCAGCTGCTGGCTCAACCCCATGGAACAACAGAACCTCTACACAGAAGTGCCCACAAGGCTGCTGGACCTAAGCTTCTCAGCTTGGACACATGGGAAAAGAAAAATCTGTGTTTAAGAGGGGGTGCTTCTCTGAACAGCGGAGCGGACCATCACCACATCTAAATCAGAATACCTGGAGAGAGAGAAGGCACTTTGCCTTGACTGAAATGCTGACAAACGAACCTCAGACCCAGAGGAAGGATGAGATCAGTCTAGGTGAGGGTGTGTGTCAGGTCTGCTCTTATTTTGCATAGATCTTTTCCTCTCTAGGGCTTTTTAATAGCAAAGTAATTGTGGTTAAGAAATTCCTTAGCTAAGCCTGTGTTCTTTGCTTCCCTGCCAAATCGTTCCCAAAAGGATTAAACTAGAAGCCAGAGTCCGCACAGCCATATGGAACTTTGAGGGAGCAAGTGTTAATGACTGGTGGAGGGGCCTTGGGAAGTTGGAGGCCATGTTTTCAGGGTCTAGGTCAGCTAGACTGAGGAACTGCACATCCCAAATAAGGGCTCAGATGAGATGTTTGAGCCTGAATGTGCCCTAGGATCCCAGAGACAGAAAGAGGGATTAGACTATATTCAGACTTAGTGGGTGTAGAAGTATGTGGGGCCCAGCTGCTGGGTCCACCAACAAGAGACTGGTGAACATACAGTGCGGTACCAGGCCAGGATGTGACATAAATATTTTATGTATCATCTTAGCTGTCTCATAATATTCTTGGTTTCAAATTTTGGTTTTTTACATGTACTGTCTCTCCATGTTAATTATTCTTACCTATTGTACCCAACTTGTTAATCAAACAATCACTTCACAGTTCGGTGCACAGATGCATACCATTCTAGGTTATTTCATTAAAAAATATACTACAGGAAAATTCAATTTTCTTCTTCAAGCTAGAGTGACTCAACTAGTTCTGCATCCAACTTCATCACCTGCTTCAACTGGCCTACTGCAATAGTCTTAAAGAGTATTTATTAGCTACCATAAATGAAAGCGTAGCTTCCAGAAACATTTTCTGAGGCTATGTTAGGCAGCAAGGCAGCAGATATTTATTTTAATATTAAATAAAGTTTGACCTAAAGTTGTTAAACCAATTCTTTTATGTTTTCTGAACAAATATATTGGGCCACATTTTCAAATGCAAGTTTTAAAACTGGGAGCACAGTTTCACAGAGAATAGTTTCTATGTGCAAGGTTTTTTGTTTTTTTAAATAATCAGCTAGTTGAGTCTGAAAAAAAACCCACAGTGGTGTGTGCACATGCTACGCTATATCTGTGTGTGGAAGTCAAGCATATTCCTAGGTTTTTACATGAATAAAGGCAGCTTATGTGCATAAATCCAAGGTTGCAACCATTGGTCAGGGGGAAAAAAAAAAATCACTCCTTTGATTTCTGAGGCTGAATTGAAGCTTTTGACAATTTGGCCCATGATATTAAATAGTTGTTTTAGATTGTCGGGAAAAATTTTCAAAAACTCTTAAGTGACTTAGGAGTTTAAGTCCCGTTTTCAAAAGTGACTAAGGGCCAACTTTTTGAAGGTATTTAGCCACAAAGACACAGATGAGCACCTACTGGAATTTTCAAAAGCACCTGAGCATCTAATTCCCTTTGAAATGTATGGGAATTAGGTGCCAAACTGTTTTGAAAATTCTACTAGGTGCCTATCTTTAGGTACCTAAATACCTTTGAAAATTTGGCCCTTAGGCATTTTGTAGTCTTTCTCTCATTGGCTTCCAGGCCCCTAAATGCCTACATCACTTTTGAAAACAGAAGTTAGAATTCTAAGTCCCTTAGAACTTTTTTCGAAGTGCCTGTTTTGCACAGATACTACTGTATTCGTCAGTAACTAGCAGTTGCTGAGGTGGACAGACAAATGTGAATACTATTACCCATCATTTAACAAATGAGTGGAACCTAGTGTTAAACATGAACGTATTTTGTCAATGGTATGTGTGCGTGTATGTACGATGATGGTACAGAAATGTCTTTGATCTATCTACAGCTTTCTTTTAACTACTAAATCATCTTCTAATCGCCCCTCCCGCTCTCTTTGTTCTCCAGCCCCTGCATTAGAGCATGTCAGTGCCACGTACAAAAGACCACCTGCTTGCAGCCATGAGACAGAGCTTGCAGAGCACACGGCACAGTAATCCTGCTGCTTCATTCATCATTCCCATGGCAGCTGTTAGTGCCATGTCTGCTTGCCTAGTATGTCTAAATAGGAAACCGCATGACAGGATGTTAGGAACAGAATCGTACGCAAAATAGCTTCTGCAAACCAGGTATATTTTAAACCATCTCAAACTTACAAAACTACCTCCAGACCCCAAATGGGTGTCAATGTATTCTGTCCTCACATTTCCAGGTCCCTCCCAGTTAACAGATGAAGACATGTGTAGGGATTCCATTTCTTGTTTGTAGTTTTATTTTTGGCTACTTAAGTATCTTGAAGTTGCAGGGGAAAAATCTGTTTTTATAGGTTTATATGAATTACAACTATATCAGTTTGAGCAATGACATAAACATAAACATTATTAAACCTATTCAAAACCAGCCTATCTTTCCACACTGTCTATAATCAAACATGCAAATCCAATAGCCTATCAGGCCACTACTCTATAAAATGAAGGAGGAAATGATGGGATGTCTGAACAGGAAGTAACGCAGGCTGTAATTTACAGAGTACAATCTGAAATGCAATCTGAATGCAACAGGAATTCCACCGATTGCTCATCTGTAAAGGAAACTTGCTATTAAAAAAAAAAAAGGTTATTTAAGACAGTTCTCCAGAAGTTACAATTATGGTTTAAAAAACAGAATCCTTAGAGCATATGCCCAAGAGCATCAGGTCCATCCAAGGCAGAACTGAAGACATCACCAGTGCTCAGATTTATTGAACTTTCAGCAGTTTGTTCACATTAAAGCAATCCATTTTTCCTTCCTCCTCTCCCCAACCCTCACCCTGCAAGGGTCACTCCTAACTTTAAAGCACATTTTATAACTTTCCAGCATATGAACCATTGTCCTTTACTGACAATCAACATCTTCCACCTTTAGGACATAATTTGGCTCCTGCTGGAACTTGCCAGTCATAAAAGGCTGGGAGAAAAATCTACTGTAGCAATCAGTGACTCACTCACACTCATAAACCGAAATTGTCATCTCCTGCTAGCTCAGAGATACAGAGAGCATAGCATCATGAAGCTCTGTCACAGAAAAAGCCTTAATTAGAAGTTTGTAACAGAAGCACTGGCAGATCCTTAACATACCAGTGAACATGAACAGCAGGATATCCTGAGGTGTTTAATAAAGGTCATAATTAAACTTAAAATTATGGTATTACGAAGGGCTTAAAAAACCGATTTTCATATGACTATAAAAGCAAAATCTTCTGGCACCTATGCTGCATGACCATATTTCAACCATTTTAAGCTGTAACTTGGTGATAGTGTATGTCGCACCAATGAAGGGTGCTGCAGCTTCTCAACAAATCCTGAGAATCTGGCTCAAAAGGAGTAAGTATAAGCCATGCATCCTGAAATCTCCAGGCATGTACTCTGTACTGACTCTTGACTAACACAGGTCATTTCTCACGAGATGTATAATACTCAAAATAACGTAATACTGTATTTTAGTCAACATTTTAGTTCAAGCATCATCATCCGCTTGGGTAAACAAAACAGAGATAATTATTTGCTATATGCATTTAAAAACACATCCTAACATAACAAATAAGAAATATGCTTAAAGAACCATGTGGTCTCCATTAGGAAATGATGCTTCCATTAGCCACACCTCCTTTCTCATCACACTTCACTGCTCATCTCCCATATGCTCTATGGCCATTTTTGTGGGCTCACTACATTGATTTAAAGCATTTTGGGAAAAGACATTTTCCTTCAAGGCATCATGCAGAATAATGGCACTATAGAAATAATAGATCAATCGTTATAAGACTGAGGATACTGCTCAGGCTATATGTTACTAATATGAAAAAATGGATTTCTGAAGAGGATATTAATTTAGCAAACACAATTAAAAATTATAATTTATTTTATAGGTCTGTACCTATATTTTGGGTGCTACCATAATAACGAACAAGCTTCCTGACAGAAAAATTATATAGAATTCAATAGCGAACAATATACAATTTTTAAAATCTACCCACAGAAACCATATCATTCTCTACTAAATACTACAGAGATTTTAGAGTAGCTTCTAAAGAACATTATTTGGGCCCAGATTCAGGAAAGTATCCCCATTCTAGACCACATGTACGCATTCTTTCAAGGTGATTACATCTAAACTCACATTTAAGTGCTCTTCTGAATCAGGGCTTCAATTTCTGTAGAAACGTATTGATTTAATTCCTATTCAAAGCATAGAATTTTTCCACAAGGGCGCTGTCACCATTCCTCTTATTTTTAAAACATATATTACCACCACACCAAGCCAACATTTCCTCCCCCCAGAGCTGAATCAGCTCTTTGGAAAGCCCCATACTTCTGTTAGCATGGGAAGGAAGCAGTGAAATATTGACATGAGGCCGAGTTTTCCGAAGTGCTCATTCAGTGCTGGGGCAGAAAAGCAGAACACTAAATAGACATTTTAAAGATTGAGTGCATCAACAGTCTGGGAATTACAGACCCCATGATTTGTATCACACTTTTTCCAATGAATATCACATATGTATATAAAAATTGTTCTTGCATAGTATACAGCATTTGTTCCTCAATATTTTTATTATTTATAATATTTAGTAGTTGTATAGTAACATCTAGAGGCCACGTCCGAGTTTGGGGCCCTATTGTTTTCCGCAGTGTCCAGACGCATAAAGCATAAAGGCAAAGGGAAGGAGGGGAAAATGTCTTGTTAAAGTTACACATTTTATTTTGCTTTTCACTCTCACCCAAAGTCAGAGCCGGGAATAGAACGCATATTTCCTAATTCTCAGTCCAGCACCCAATCCCTTAGACCACATTGCTTTCTCCAATGAAACAGCCACTCCACTTACCCTTTAAAAAGTGTCACGTTAGAAGACTGCTACTGACAGCATGCATACAGGTCTGTAAAAGAAACACAGTGCATGCAACCCAGAATCTGAACTGAGAAACAACAGAGAAAAGTCCTGGGATTCCAAATTGAGAACACTGCAACTGTTCTTCAAAAGCCCATTCCCTCAAGGAAACCAATTTTTACACCATGCAGTCTAGCATGGGTAATAAACAGCATTGTTTCTACTCATTAATAAGACAACCAGAATCCAGCACCTGAGAGTTTCTGCACCAGTTATGTATAGGGATCCTAAAGCACCATCCCTTGGCAGCCAATGTGGCAACAAGACTGTTGTTGTTTAAGTGACAGCAACAAGCCTGCCAAAATCACATCACAGAAGCTGGCTTACCAGATTGCTTTGAATATCCAGAATGAGCCTGCCAGCTACTATTTCATATACACATCAAGCAAACTGAGGATTTGACCTACAAACTTTAAGTACTATAAAACGCAGCACACATCTAGTTTTGTGAATTTATTCAAGGAAACCTATCACCTACAGTAGATGTTTAAAGGGTTTCCCTCACCCAAGTTTGTACCTTCATGTCTGTCCCCTGAAATCCCAAAGACTTTTATAATTTGCTAAGTCACTAAAGTAACTGTGAAAATTATTCTTTTCATGCTTTAAGTACTTCATAATCTTTCCCCAGGATTACGTGTAATTTTGGAAGAAGAAGCAGTCTGCCAATCAAATGTCTTACTGCTAATAGGCTATGATACGCACAATAAGAGCTTGCAATTTAAGCAACTTTGCTACTTGCCACTTTTGGCCATTTTGTTTTATTTTAGTGTCCTAGATCATAGTTTCTCGACCTGTGGCACGCATGCGGCTGGGGGTAGGTATGCAAGACACAGGCAGGGGGTACATGGCGAAAAATCAAGTGAAAGGAGGCAAGCGGCAGCTGCTGACTTCTGGGGAATCCGGGTTGCAGCCACCTGATTCCCGTCTGGTTTCAGCTCCCAGCTGGGAGGTAGACGGCAGCCACCCCAATCCTGGGAAGCTGGGCAGCAGCTGCTGGCTTTTTGGGATGCCGGGCGGCAGCCGCCTGCATCCCGCTGGTCCCAGGTGGGATCCCAGTGGCAGCCTTCTGCGCCCTATGAGCTGGGTTCGCCGCTGGGCGGCACCACTCGCGCCACGGCTCCAAGGCGAGAGACTGTCTTCCGTGCCCTGGCTTGAAGATGGGCAGCAGCTGCCTGCCTACATCCCTGGGTTCCAGCCTGCATGGAAGCCTCCTCTGCCCCAGCTTAGAGCGGGTGGCAGTCACCCACCTCCTGGGCTGGCAGCCAGACAGCAACCGCCTGCAACTTTCCCAGGTGGCAATTCCCCTCCCCGGCTCAAAGCCCAGTGCCCAGAAAGCCAGGCAGAGAGCCCACCTCTACCAGCAGGTTTACTTGTCAATTTCACTGCTCTAGTTAAGCAGTGAAATTGACAACCATGACAGCCCCAGATTTTACCAGCAGAAAATCTTAAGAAGGGCCCACAGTGTGATTTGCCCCAGGCCCACACCCCACTAGGCTGTGGGGAGCGCTGCTATCCACTCAGGTGGGCCGCTAGTGCCTGCTCATACTTCACAAGTTCCCACCTGTGTGAGAACACCACGTGACCCCGCCATCAGGCCACAGTGATTGGCTGGCATTGACCTTTGCTCCTATATGGAGGATGGAGAGGAGGGAGAAGGGGGAGAAACAGCAAGGGGTTTTGTGATCTGCCACAGCTACCCAGCATTGCAGAATTCAGAACTCTCCTGCTTTACAAGAAATACAGTCATCCAATGGTAAAGGGGGAAAAGATTGTATTTCTCAGCATGGAAAACTGAGTGTTGGGGTACTTACTAAAATGTTCAGAAGCCAGGGGGTACTTGCTACTTAAAAGGTTGAGAAACACTGTTCTAGATATTGGGTTGATTCACTTTAATAAAATTACCAGATTCGATGTTTTCAGTCTGGTTTTAACACTAGCTACTGAAATAGATCATGGTATTTAATTAGTTATCGATAAATCTGCAAACAATTCAAGCTGAAAAAAATACATGTAAATACAAAATAGCAGCTGTAAGCATACGGCTGCATTGTACAAATATCAAATACAGAATTTGACATGGGGCTCTGTTCATTGCAACTTATTTTTGGGCCTGTGTGACTACCTTTCTGCATATCTTGCCACTGCACCTGACAAGTCAATTAGACAGAAAAATGTTTGGTGCATAGAAGGCTTTTAAAATACACAAATTAATATTGTGACATGTTTGGCTCCAGGCCTTCCCAGAAAGCACTGCCATGGGCTGAAAAGCTCATACTAACGAGCACCACATTCCCTGTGGAAAATTCCTCCTAATTCTGAGGAATTGCTTTTTAGTCTCCCTTTTGTTGCCCACAAGCAGTATTTGGGCCATGAAGTTAATGCCAGAGGAATCTCAGCATTACTCCAGTACAGACAAAGTTGGGAATGGGCTTGTCACTCAATTTCAAAATGCCAGCGAATTGTTTGCTTTATTAGGTTGGGGGGGAGATAGAGTGATGTTAATTACCTGGTCTCCTGCCAACAAGGACTTTTCCCCCCCCAGTTTGATGGAAGACACCATGTTAATTTCCATCATTTGGTCCGTTTCCACTTGTAAGGCTCTTCTTGGCTGACAGAGTGGACGTTCCATGGCCCTGACTTCACTAATTTTCTTGGCATTTCAAGTGCGCTCATGTTCCACAGCTGCGGAGCGGTGCCGGCCTGCAGTACTTCCTGGCATTAGCAACCACAGAAGCAAAACTGTAATGTAGAGAGGCCCCATGCTAAAAAGTGGATCTGAGAAATGTCCAAAATCCAGAGAAGGGTCCATTTCTCAACACTGCGAGCAAGAGGACATAAAGGCCACTGGCAAGAATCAGTGTTGTAGGTCTGTCTAGCACAACATCCAGTGCAAACACAGTTTATAGCAGGGATCTCAAACTCAATTGCTGTGGCGGGCCGCATTTACATTGAGTGGAGTTCAGGGGGCCGCACATGACACACACTACTCTACTGTACCTTTCATGCTCTACTCTCCGCCGAAAAAATCTCCACGCAGGGTAAAATTCGGCGGCACAGTTGGAGAGAGAGGCTCTCACAGGGACTTGCAGGCTCCACTGTCCGCCGTCAAATCTCTCTGTGGGGCCCACATTCGGCGGCCATTGCCTTTTTAAAGCAGCACAGTAGAGCAGAGAGAGAGGCTCACACAGGGACTTGCAGGCTCCACTGTCCGCCGTCAAATCGGCCCACATTCGGCGGCCAGTTCCTTTTTAAAACGGCCACAGCTTCCTGGAGCTCCGCTCAAAAAAAAATGCCAGCACAAGCCTGCAGCCGGATTCGGACTGCGGGCCGCATGACACAAGCCCGCGGGCCGCAGTTGGCCCGCGGGCCGCGAGTTTGAGACCCCTGGTTTATAGCGAGGTCCCTATTCTCTTTCAACACAATCCATTTTGCATTGTGTCTGACAAAGTGGTAAATAAACTAATACAGAGGCCCTCCCATTCATTTCTCAAGGATAGCTATCCTTGCAAGATACTAAAAACCTGTTTTAGTTTTCTAATTTAAACTACAGACATTAAAAATTATATGTTGCTGTCAATGGACATGAGAAAACATTCCAAAACAAAATGAAAGGCCTTTGTCTGCAGCCTTGACATGCCAGGCCCTATTAACATTAGACACTGTCGTAGAAACAAAGGGAACTACTGTGAGGACAGCTCAGGTGTGCTGTTTCATAAGCTTCATCATGGCTACAAAATCACATAGGAGGAAGAACTCTGTCATGCAAAGACAACGAACACTAGAAATCTTCCTTTTTGTTTTTTTTATTCCCTGGGTAAAACACACATGCCTAGCAGAACCTAACCAATTCCACAAAGCATAGCAGGATGCGACATTTATACACACAAAAGTACGCACAATTTATTTCACACATTTGCTGAGCCAATTATAGACAGCAAAATAGGAACAGGCAAAAAAGAGTTCTATTTTACTGTGATACAGTCACCTGAACTATATGGGATTATGTTTATTGTTTTCTTCTCTGCTCCCTTCTTTCTATTTTTCATCCAATTTGTCTTTTCTTGTATAGGTTTTACCAGAATGAGTCTAGCAACTCTGGTTGCAGCAAATAGCAACACCGAACACAAGCCTACACTCAGATTCCTCTAAGTCTGATAATTTAGCCTAAATATTATGTGCTGTACTAGCTGTTCAAATGCTTTCTTTGGCAGAAAGGTTGGCAACTGAAGTGGGTGGGGAAGGGCTGGAATTTTCTCAGACCTCTTGAAGATCTTCCTTGGAAACGTAGTACTTTGCAGTAATTATATTTTATCTAGTCAGCAACACTAGTAATCAACTTGAGATATTCAGTATCAGGAGGGTTTGTAGCATGTGATATCACTTTGCCCGCCTAGTAACATGAAGTTTGTACTGGGTATAATGTTCTGCAATACTAGCAAAAGAAAAGTCCTTTTCCATTTCTACTGAAGACATCTGTATAAAATTTAGGGGCCAGCCTGGCAGCCACTCTGCACATGAAGCTACCATTGGCTTTAATGGAAAATTTATGAACAGCACGGTGTGCAAATTAAGTACTTAGATTGGAAGTCCCATAAGAAAAATCTTTCCACATGCTGCCAATATAATGCACAAACAACAGCCTTTCCGAGGATATAAGCTTACAAAGTGCCTGGCCTGATGCAGGAGTGGGACTTATCTGCCCCTCCCTCCACACCCCAAATTTTCTTCTGCAAGATCTAAGTCCTTTCTTCGGGTTTACGCCCTCATTCTGTTCCTTGTCTATCCTGGAAGCTGTTTCATTTGACTCCCATTTGTGGAGCATATGCTGCTGATTTTACAGAATAGCAAATGGCTTCAACAGTGTAATTATCTTTCTTTGTAAGTTTCCCTGCTGTCCATGCAGTACCTCTGTTTCCCAGAGAGAAGAGCACATCATCAGTGAGGAGTAATGACAATCCTGTACATTTAGGGTGAGAAAAGAGAAAGGGGGACGGAGGAGGGAGACAAACAGGAAGACATGATCCAAATGCCCCTAGTAAATCTCCCTTGAGTCTCGATGGATACGTCTACACTACAAAGAAAAAGCTGCAGTGCCCAGTCTCAGAGCCTGTGTCCATTGACTCAGGCTCACATAGCTCACGCCGGCTGCAGGGCTAAAAATAGCAGCACAGATCTTCAGGCTTGGGCTGGAGCCCAGGATCCAAGCCCTCCATGGGTTTCAGAGCTCAGGCTCCAGCCCAAGCCCAAATATCTCCATTGCTATTTTTAGCTCTGCAGCCTGAGCCCCTCTGAGGCTGGGTGCCGCAGGTATTCTTCCATAAACAGCATCCTGAAAATCAGACAAATACAAGGGCCGTAAGACACCCTTAGCCTAATAACTGGGTTAAAAGGCACAGGTCAGAGATTCCTTAAATTGCGTGAATGTCCTAGCAGGTATTTATGTATTTCTTTTTATTTATACCAAAGTATTTATTTGAAAGAATTTTGCACTACCATAATCCTACAATATAAGATAAAAAGCCCATCTGTAACTATCCAAAAAAAAAAAAAAAAAATAATCAGGGAAATAGGTAATCAAATAAAGTCCACAACAGACCCACCAGAGGTGCCAGCTATCTTATGCCAGAAGTGAATCCAATTATTGAAGTTATTGTAAAATTCAGGATCCAAACAGCATTAGAACCTATTAACACTGTTACAATCTAGGTGGAGTTGAAGGTAGCAAACTTCTATGTCTATTAGAGGACCAATATTCAAATAGTGACTTAACTCATATTTGTGAAAAGTCAAGATGTCCTCATCTGCTACAGCTTATGAGACACACAAAACAATGCAGAACCTTACGCAATACTTTACTGACAATCAAATGCCCTATAAATCCATTAGCGGAAAGGCAGTGTAAGTGACCTGTTGGCTGCACTCAGTGGTAACAGCCTGTAGTTAATCAGGTCTGCCATAACCAACCAAAAGCAAGCTACAAATCGTTGCGCCCCAAAGTCTTTCAGGGTACATTTTGTCTTTCTTTTGTAGGAAAAATTACTTTAAACAGTAGTAAAATAACGAAATACAGCAGTTCTCAGTCAGCATTTAGGAACTACTTCATGTCTTCAGCCCAGCACCATGAATATACTAAACAAGATTCTGGCATCACCTGACACTCCCTTCCCAGCTCTCAGGTCAGTTGACTATTTCCTTTTCCTTGCTCTGTTGCAGAACTTTAATGCTTTTACCAAGTCCTCTCTTGATAGTACATACTCTGCACTTTTTTTGCTCCATTGAGGACTTCTATTTTAAATTTCCTGGCTAAGAGTGTCTTAAAAAACTACTGTCCCCATTTGTAAAAATTGAAACAGATGTGTGTGCATGGCTCTCTCTCTCTCTCCTTCTTTACTATACTAGGCCAAATTCCATTCAGTTACACCCATGAAATCTCATGTGACTTTTACATGGGTGTAGGTCAGATGAAAGCTTGGCCAACTGTGTGTGTGTGTATATATATATTCTATAGACAGTGTACTATATGTATACTGAATATATAAATATAGACACAAATGTGAAGGAATTGGAGCTGTTCTGTAATAATTTCTGAATAATGTATTTTCATCAGGCTACTAGGATGTTTACTATATGAATATACTGGGCTCGTTTGAAAGCAGACTGTAAGAAAAAACAAGAAAAGAAAGTGAATGGCTTAAGATCAACAACTTCTCTGCACATGCTTGAGGGCTGTTAAGGGACCATGTCCCTATAAGACAGGCTGGCACACACCAGAGATCAAAGAGTATAGCAATTTGAAAAAGGGTCTCTCTCTCCATAGACGGACTGCTGGTCAGAAGAACCAGACTAAGAAGCAGGCAAACACTGGAGTGTCTGAAGAAGTTACACCATCAAGGTATGGTAAAACTTAAGGTAAAGTAAATATGCATAGAGAGTTATTTTAAACTCCTATTAATCTAAATGCTTTATTCTTACCATAAAGCTTACAATACCTTGTTTTAAGAAGACAGTCTGGTCACTATATTCACCACTCATCACAGATTCCTGAAGAGAAAGAAGTATGGCTGATACACAAGTTGTGGTAGCCTACGGCCTGGTCTAAGGGATTGTCTTTACTACGCTGCTCTATTGGCACTGTAGCCATTGATGCAGCGGCCTCAACTGAGCGGGTCTGGTGAAGAAACACTCAGTTGATTGTCGAGTACTCTCCTGTCGACTGCGTTAATCCACCAGAATGAGAGGCGTAAGCTATGTCGATGGGAGTGCATATCCTGTCAACATAGCATAGTGAACACAGCGCGGCTACTCGTTGCAAGGTACACCAACTTCAGTTGCGTTACTTACATAATGTAACTTGCGTATCTTGCATCGATGGAGCCACATAGTGAAGACAAGCCCTAAGAGTGAGAGAATTGCAGACCTCTACCCCAAGCAAGATAGGAAAAGGTATGAGGCCTGACACATAAGGGGATGCGCTCAGAGACAGACAGTGGACAGAGGTGCAGCTGGACAACTACCTATAACATACATATCACATTATAGGCCAAATTCTCTGCTGGTATATAAACTGGCACAGCTACACCAGCAGAGAATTTTGCCCAATATCCTTATCTCTTAATTCATATATGGAAAGAGCCATTTTAAGTCACAGGAGCCAATATAAATGTATTTCTCATACATTTATTCATATTGTGTACTTGGTCACACCTTTGTTTGCATTCCTAATTTACTTCCTTACCTTATTTCTGTTTTACTCTGTAAACTATTCACATGATCATCTCTATCAGGGATGTTTAGGTGAACACTGTTTTATTGCATGTGAAATTAAAATAAATAACCAATTCTTCATCAAACAATAGTTTCACTGTCCAGTAAGAGGCAGAAAGCTTTGAAAGGGTGATTCAGTGGAGATAGTGTACTTAGATTTTAAGAAAGCCTTTGACAAGGTCCCTCACCAATGGCTCTTAAGCAAAATAAGCTGTCAGGGGTAAGAAGGAAAGTCTTCTCATGGATCAGTAACTGGTTAAAAGATAGTAAATAGTGGTGTCCCAGGAGGTCTCTACTGGGACCAGTACTGTTCAAAATATTCAAAAGTGAAAAAGGGTAAACTGTGAGGTGGCAAAATTTGCAGATGATACAAAACTATTCAAGATAATTACGTCCAAAGCAAACTGTGAAGCGTTATAAAAGAATCTCAGAAAACTGGGTGACTGGGCAACAAAATGGCAGATGAAATGCAATGTTGACAAATGCAGTAATGTCCATTGGAAAACATAATCCCAACTATACGTATAAAATGATGGGGACTACATTAGCTGATTAGGGATATGGAGAAGCTTCCTTATGAGGAGAGATTAACAACACTGGGACTTTGCATCTTGGAAAAGAGATGACTAAGGGGGGATACGATAGAGGTCTATAAAACCATGACCTGTGTAGAGAAAGTAAATAAGGAAGTGTTATTTACTCCTCATCACACGAGAATTAGGGGTCACAAAATGAAAGTAATAGGCAGCAGGTTTAAAATGAACAAAAGGAAGTATTTCTTCACACAATGCACTTCAACCTGTGGAACTCCTTGCCCGAGGATGTTCTGAAGGTGAAAATTAAGCCAAAGTTACAAAAAGAACTAGATACATTCATGGAGGATAGGTCCATCAATGGCTATCAGGCTGATGGGCAGGGATTGCTGTCTGCCAGAAGCTGGGAATGAGCAACGGTTTGGATCACTTAATGATTACCTGTTCTGTTCTTTCCTTCTGAAGCTCCTAGCATCGGCCACTGTCAGAAGCCAGGATACTGGGCTACATGGACCATTGGTCTGATACAGTATGGCCATTTTTATGTTCTTATGTTATGCTCTTATGTTCTCTCAGTCTGTTTAGCTTATCAAAAAGAAGATTAAGAGGTGGTCTGATTACAGTACATAAGCATCTTCACAGGGAGAAAACACCAGATACTAAAGAGTTCTTTAATCTAGTGGAGAAAAATCTAAGAACCAATAGCTGGAAGCTGAAGCAAGGCAATGTCAAATCAGACAGAAAGAACAAACGAGTGCGATTAATCACTGGAACAAACTACAAGGGGAAATGATAGATTCTCCATCTCAAGACTAGATGCCTTTCTTTAGACAAAAGTTTGACGCAGGAACAGCAGAGTGAAATGTAATGGCCTCCTGTATATAGGAAGTCAGACTAGATGATCTAATGGTCCATTCTGGCCTTAAACTTTATGAATAGTAAGATTCCAGAAATGGTTTCAGAAAATCATACATGGATTGATGAGATTTAGTCATTTGTAGTTCTGTCAAAATTTGTCCTAGAATAGAACATTTGTCCTAGAATATCTTCCAAATCAACCATTTTGGTTTGCATCAGACTCCCCATGAGGCAGATTTGTTCAAGCAGGAACATTTCTAAATTGTCTGATAAGGCACTTAAATCTAATATATTTATATACTGAGGTGCAATGTAGGGATACAAAGGGCAGAGTTGGTTTACAGTTCAGAGGTGCTTTAAGGACTTCTGTGAAGTGCAAAGAATTTTTTTTTTAAGAGAACCATAAAATCAAAGTCACAGAGAACCAGAAATTTACTCAGATCACATGCTGCAAAAAGACATTTTAAGAATGGGATTATTATTGGATTATTATATACTCATGAAAGACATGAAGGGGATGGTTCCCTCTTGGAAATATATATATATCAGCACTGCAATACAAAAAACACAGTTTAGATTTAAGTCCACACCATGTTAACAGTCTTTACATGTATGCAGTGTTGTTTTATTGGCATGTTTATTGCATCCATGTGCAAGTTTTTGTAAGCCTGAACAGTGAAATAAAGAGGAATTAAAAAAATAAAAATTATAATCTTTCAGATTACCATGTGGGTCTTGCTCGTTAGACTTTGGGCTGCTCCGTGCTCTGCGCTCTGTTTTTTTTACTCCTGGTGCTCCCCCCCCACCTCCTCCTCCACTGCTTGCTCCATTGTGATTCTTCGCATAACCATTGTACATAGTTGTGCAGTTGCCCAGGTGGCTTTTGTAGATGGAGGAGGGAGGGCTGTTGAGGCGGTTCTGGCGATCAATCTGTCTGTCTTTGAGTTTTTTGTGCTGTGGTTTGCTGTACTGATCTTCCCTGGTAATGTAGCTGGACATTCCATATAGTGGTATAATTTCTGAAATGCAAGAATTTATCCACATTATCTTAAAACTAAAATCATCGTCATCTATATACTGAATCACATCCTGATTTAGAGCTCAACAACTCCTCAGCCACATCTAAACAAAGCCATGAATGCCTTGCCTAAGACGGGTTTTCACAGCAAACCTGACATTCAGCTTGCTTACTTGCAAGGTTGGCAAACCTGTTGCATAAGCCTGGCCCACAAATTATTTCAGGTTTTATGACATAAGTGATTAGCATGGGAAATCAAATAAACACAGAGGTTTTGGCTGAGTTTTGTGCTTCTTATAGAACACACAGCAAAACCTAGGAACAGCTAAAACCCAAGCAGACTGAAATTGAAGAAAAGGTACCACACAAATTAATAGCCACCAAACCTATAAGGCTTGCCCAGCTTTAGGGTCACCAAAATGTGTTGCAATCTAGAGAGTTCAAGGTCAGTAATTGGTCGTGTCCATCCAGGTTTTCTAGGACAGTCAGGCTTTGCCATACTCTCTGCTACCACCCACAATGGCTGATGCATGTAACTGCAATGAGTAAAGGCACACACGATGTGGGAGGAAATCTTGAAAAGAAAAATATCACAAAATGTTATTTTATAATGTTAAAATACATAAAGTTTCAAATAACTTTAATGTGAACTTCCATGGATGGCTGTGTGAAAATTAGTAACTTTGGTTTGCAGGAAATTATACAAACATTTTACATTTTTTCCTGATGAGAGTTCATAACTCTTAGATTGTACTTTGAGTTTGGAGTTCAAACAAGTGCAAGTTCAAAGCAAAACAAATGAAAATACACTTTTGCTTTATTCCAATACAAAACCCTGAAGAAACCCAAGTTTCATTAAAGCTCAGTCTAGATTAATTCAATAATCATCCCCGTTTGCAAACTGAGCTAGAGTTTTGGTTTCCAAAGCAAATATTCTGCCCAACTCTAGTGTTAACCCTTTGTTTTTGGAACAGAGTTTGCCATACATACTTTAATTAGAACTTGTTGAATTGCTTCTGTTGCTTGGTTCTTTTACTTCCTTTCTTTTAGAAGTGTCTTCTCATTTATCTTTCCTTATGTAGTAACATGACCACATTACAGTATTTGCATCAAGTAGCTGTCGATATATAGTATCTCGAGAATGTGATATACTAAATGCAGTTAATGAGGGTTGGAGGAGGGAGCTGATAAGGAAGAATTTACAAGTAGGGCTTTTCAGAAAAGAAAATTAAATTTAATTGTTGTTTTGGTTAGTGTCTAATCCATTTTGCAATGAAACATACTGGGGACAGTGAATTTATGTTCATTAATACAAGATGTCATCCAGATAGCAATCAGTTTAGATTCTTTTAGTGTTGGAAAAATACATGACACCACTCCACAAAAGTAGGCATGGAAGCTATTTCTGTATACTGTGAATTTGTACAACTGATTGGTAACCCATGGTTACAGAAATATTTACCACCTATAGTATGAGCAGCTGGTAGTCCGAGTGTCTACCTAAGGTACTGGAGCTTTTGTACCAGCTTCCCTGTTAAGCAAAACAGCTGTATTACAAATAGGCAATTTGTGCTTTTGTAAAAGGGAACAGTAAAGCTCCTATCCTATCTAATTGGATATTATCCTACTGATCCAGTATGCCTAGAAATTGAGGCAGTATAATTTACCTTCTTTATTAAAAAAACATCCTGACTTCTCTAAAACAACCAAAATACATAAAACTAGAGTTGGTCAGGATTTTTCTGGAGAAAATGTTGATTTTGGCCAAAAAACCATTTCCATTTTCCCCATGGAAGATCAAAACAAACATTTAGTTTTCAATAAATTCAACATTAATCTGCATCTGCCTGAGCTGTTGCAATGCCTCCTGGGAATCATACTTCAGTTGCGTCGTGCCACCATTTGCCCCTGTGGGCCACGCTCCCTGGCTGAACTACACCTCCCATGATGCATGCTGATCTCCCTTCTGCCTAAGATGCTGTGCTGTCTCATGGGAATGTTGAAATGAAATGTGTTTCTACTGAAAATGTCAAAGTGAAACACTACATTTTCAGCTGTAAACATATTGGAATATTTTACAGGATGGAAATTCCACCATTTTTTATAAGATGTCTGTAAAACATACACAAGAAAGGTATGTGAGATCTTGAGCTACTTGGAAAATTTGTTTCTAATACTTTTTGGCTTTGATATTGTTTCTGATGAGGCAATGACATCTAAAAGACATAGTGTAGAGTTTTAATTTTGTCTAATCCAATTCAAGATTATAATACTCCATTTTTTATAAGAAAATTAAATATATTAATCTATATAAAACTCAGAGGGGGAACATAACCAGACAGATACCCAGGTCTATAGTTCTTCAAAGGCAAAACTCTTCTCTGATGATTCAGCTGATTTACAGTTTCAAAATATTTTTAGAAAAATTCCATAATTTAAGCAGTAAAATAAAAAATGTGACCAACAGATAGAAACTTGCCATGTTAAGCAATTCATGTAGTTTTGCTGATGTAGGGATAGTAACTTTGTATCTTTTTGGTTAATGCAGTTTTAGACTCCACATAAACTATCTCAAGGATGGAATAGACATAATAATGCACAGTTCAGACAGAAATGAATTGTGCTTTCACCCCTTTCACTTCAATTATTTACTCATCCTGTGATGGTTAGGGCTGTCATGTTACCCTTGGGACCAGATATTGCTTTTTAAATGACGTATTGCACATTCTTAAGAAGCAGCAGATTAACCAGAAAATCCTTTTTTGTTATTTCTAAGAAGTCTACTGCAATTCTCACATGACAAGGGCTCAAGAAGATACACCATCTCCATCCATCAGTGCCAAGAGGAAGCCTTCTCTTAGCGTCTGACAATGACTGCCATAAGACTTGTCAGAACTAATCCCCCTTTCCTATCTCCATCCCCATTCTCAAACAACAGTTGGCCAAATTTAAATACAGGACAAACACTGCTAGGTCACAGTGCTGCATGATGATACAACAGCTTGACTCACGCAGGATGGAGTACTTTTTTTGCCCTTATAACAAAACTGAATTGGAATTAGGTTTGCATCCTGAACCCTATGCTTTCAAGATGTGATGTTTTTGAGTTTTTTCAAACTGAATGCATCCGTTCCCCAATATCTTGGCCATTCTCTAGATTGAAGGAAGGCCAACAGCTCATGAGGGAAAACCACTAAACCAACAGCACAGTTCATCGGCAAATATCCACTTTCCCAGCACTGCAAATATGTAGGATACGCGCACAGATTTCTTTTTGCTCACCTTGTTCTCCATATATTGTAGGGGGAAGATGATGCTGTTGGAAAAATTGGGGTTGCATGTCTCCTGGGCCGGTGACTGGAGGGTAGAAAGCCGTATGAGAATTGTGAATGAAATGGGGGTGGTGTGTCAAGTATGGAGGTAAATGATGGGTTGGAGAGATGGCAGAGGGATAGCTGGGAGGATAACACTCTGGAGACTGGGGTGTAACCACCACCCTGCGAACGCCCGTGTTGTCTTCTATTACCTGAAAAGGGAAGCAGGGATATTAACACATTGTGTATCATCTGAAAGAATAGTTTTTAAAATAACATTATTTATTTAAATGAGCTCTCCTTGGCTATGACCATAACACACATTAATATCAGCACAAGCCATCTCAGTGGTAATGTGTTTTCCAGTGGAGCCACATTAATTGCTGCCTGGATAGTAGAAAAGAAAAAAAGCATCTGTATTTTAAAGCACAGATCATTTCAGAAATTACCAGAAAGCAACAAAATAAGAGTATTCATTAAGGGGCAAATTTTACCTTATGTGAGTTATCCCACTAAAGTCAATAAAGATGTCTCAGAGAGCAAGTGTTCATCTACACAGGGAGACTGCATACCTATAACTGAATACTGTATTTTGCTACTGTTTTTCTGAATAGCTCCCAGTGTGGACACTAATAAAAGGGACTTTACTCCAGAGTAATTATTCCACTCATAAAGTGGAGAAATTATTTCACAATAGACTGTCCGTCCACATGGGGAGTTTTGCTGAAATAGTTCATGGAGTCATAGAATCATAGAAGATGAGGGTTGGAAGGGACCTCAAGAGGTCACCTAGTCCAGTCCGCTGCTCAAAGCAGGACCAACCCCAACTAAACCATCCCAGCCAGGGCTTTGTCAAGCCAGGCCTTAAAACCTCTAAGGATAGAGATTCCAACACCTCCTTAGATAAACCATTCCAGTGCTTCACCACCCTCCTAGTGAAAAGATTTTTCCTAATATCCAACCTAGACTTCCTCCACTGCAACTTGAGACCATTGCTCCTGTTCTGCCATCTACTATCACTGAGAATAGCCTAGCTCCATCCTCTCTGGAACCTCTTTTCAGGTAGTTAAAGGCTGCTATCAAATTCCCCCTCATTCTTCTCTTCTGAAGACTAAACAAGCATAGTTCCCTCAGCCTCTCCTCATAAATCATGTGCTCCAAGCTGCTAATTATTTTCGTTGCCCTCTGCTGGACTCTTTCCAATTTGTCCACATCCTGTCTGTAATGGGGGGCCCAAAACTGGACACAGTACTCCAAATGAGGCCTCACCAGTGCCAAATAGAGCGGAATAATCACTTCCTTCGATCTGCTGGCAATGCTCCTACTAATGCAGCCCAATATGCTTTCTTGGCAATAAGGGCACACTGTTGACTCATATCTAACTTCTTGTCCACTGCAACCCCCAGGTCCTTTTCTACAGAACTGCTGCCTAGTCAGTCGGTCCCCAGTCTGTAGCAGTGCATGGGATTCTTCCTTCTTAAGTGCAGGAATCTGCACCTGTCTTTGTTGAACCTCATCAGTTCTCTTTTGGCCCAATCGTCTAATTTGTCTAGGTCACACTGTATCCTATCCCTGCCCTCCAATGTATCTACCATTGCCCCCAGCTTAGTGTCATCTGCAAACTTGCTGAGGGTGCAATCCACCACATCCTCCAGATTAATGAAGATGTTGAACAAAACAGGCCCCAGCACGGAACATTGGAGCATTCTGCTTGTTACCGGCTGCCAACTAGACATCGAGCTGTTGATCACGACCCATTGAGCCCGACAATCTAGCCAGCTTTCTAGCCATCTAGTCCATTCATCCAACCCATACTTTTTTAACTTGCTGATAAGAATACTGTGGGAGACCATATAAAAAGCTTTACTAAAGTCAAGGTATATCACGTCCACCGCTTTCCCCAAATCCACGGAGCTAGTCACTTCTTCATAGAAGGCAATCAGCTTGGTCAGACATGATTGCTCTCGGTGACTGTTCCTGATCACCTTCCTCTCTTCCAAGTGACTCAAAATGGATTCCTTGAAGACCTGCTCCATGATTTTTCTGGGGACTGAGCTGAGGCTGACTGGCCTGTACTTCCCCAGATCCTCCTCCTTCCCTTTTTTGAAGATGGGCACTATATTTGCCTCTTTCCAATCATCCGGGACCTCCCCCAATCGCCACAAGTTTTCAAAGATAATATCCAATGGTTCTGCAATCACATCAGCCAACTCCCTAAGCACCCTCAGACGATTGCATCCAGCTGCATGGACTTGTGTATGTCCAACCTTTCTAAATGGTCCTGAACCTGTTCTTTCAGCACTGAGGGATGACCACAGTCTCCCTCTTTGGTGCTGCCCAGTTCAGTAGTCTGGGAGCTGACCTTGTCTGTGAAGACAGAAGTAAAAAAAAAGCATTGAGTACTTCAATTTTTTACACATCATCTGTGACTAGGTTGCCTCCCCCATTCTGTAAGGGACCCACACTTTCCCTGACCTTCTTCTTGTTACTAACATACCCGCAGAAACCCTTCTTGTTACTCTTCACGTCCCTTGCTAGCTGTAATTTCATTTGACATTCCTGATTTCACTCCTGCATGCTCAAGCAGTATTTTTATATTCCTCCCTAGTCATCTGAACAAGCTTCCACTTGTTGTAAGCTTCCTTTTCGTGTTTAAGCTCAATGAAGACTTCTTTGTTAAGTCAAGCTAGTCACCTGCCATATTTGCTATTCTTTCTCCACATCAGGATGGTTTGTTGCTGTGCCTTCAATAAGGTTTCTTTAAAATACAGCCAGCTCTCTTGGACTCTTTTCCCCTCATATTAGCGTCCCAGGGGATCCTGCCTATCAGCCCCTGAGATAGTCAAAGTCTGCTTTTCTGAAGTTGAGGATCCGTATCCTATGGTTCTCCTTTCTTCCTTTTGCCTTCCTTTAGTTATTACAGAATAGCTTATTTCAGTACATAGCTATGCCAGTCAACTTCCCCTGGTAGACAAGTTCTTAGATGTGCATGATTTGGCCCTCCGTATCTTGGACAAAACATGTAGCAATGTGTATAATTAAAGGTGAAAACATTTTTAGCATAGTCATTTTCAGTTGTTTATAATTTTTTCAGTGTCAGAAGATTGTCCTAGGTCATAGATCTGTTGGTTGTTGGTTTGGCGAAAATGGGTTGTGATTTGTCAGAGGTATAGGGATTTTGAAATGCACTTTGCTCAAATATGCAGATTTAAATATAGTCATATAATAACAGCTAATTATTATTATTTACTCTTTGCAGTATCCTACTGCCTGTCAGCCCCAGTCATGGATGAAGACCCCACTGTGTTAGGCACTATACAAAGACAGAAGAAACAGACAGTCCCTGCCCTCAAGAGCTTACAATTGAAGTACAGATAGATCCTTGTCTCAGAACTCCAGCTGCGTAACAGTTGTCAAGCTGTCAAATCATGACAAAAGAGAGTTTTAAGGAAGGTTTTGAAGGAGGAGTTCGTTTTGGGGATGTTTACTAGGAGTGCCTACCAAGCATGAGGCGCAGCATGTGCATTCATGTTAGCACTGGGGAAGTTTGTAGGGAGATGTATACACAGGGAGAGGTTGTGAGCTCTGAATTAAATAAAGGAGATGGATGACAAAGAATGGCTTACGCACAATACATCAGTGTGTGGGGGAGGCCAGGCTCAGGATTCTGCCACCCGTCACACACTTAAAGGAAGCATATAGGGAAGAAACCATGGCTGCTGCCACATTGACTACCAATACAGTACACAGTGTCCTGGTACCACTATTTGTATTCTACCTGTTCTTATCACAGTTCATTCAGGACACTCACTAAGATTCACACTGTCCACATGAGATACTCTGTTTCACAAAGTACCCACAGGAGACCTTCCACTTTTACGTGAAATTTTTAAAGAGGAGAAGTTAGTCACAAGCATTGGTGTGAATTTGAGTCTCTTATGTATTACTATTGGTTTCAATACAATACATGGTAGGTACTATTCTGTGCAAACCAGAATACAAAGCATTTAGTTTGATTTATCTTGTCATTAACCTTCAACCCTACAGTGTAGATTAGCAATTTGAAAACTATTATTCTTAGATTTCAGAGATTTATAGAGCTCCAGACAGACATTGAATGGGACTTCAGGGATTCATTTAGATCATAAGATTACTATAACTTTTATATTCTGCTCTCTTCAATTTGCATGACATCCCTTATCCACCAAAGCCTTGTATCAGTTCTGGCCAAGACACTGAAACAAATTTGGGGTAGGAGAAAAATGAACTTCCAAATGCTCAGAATTTAAAATAAATACTTATTTCCATAAGACTTTGTAATGAAATGTCGACTCTACTTCTCTCAAGCTTAGATCACATTCTAACCTGACTGGCATTTAAAGCCCCAAAATTCTAGTCTACAACAGAACAAGTCTTTTCATCATTCGGCTTTAATTAGGACAAGCATGAAAGAAAGCTTGGAATGTACCAGGCAAGTACAAGCTCTTATCAACAAAGTTAGATTAGATTTCATATTTATATTTATGTTTTCAATGAAGGAGATATATAAATATGTTGACAAACAGGCCCAGACAGCTTGTGGTTTGTGTATTTGGAAGTAATGTCAAGTGAAAATTAAACTATGATCTGTCTTCTAGAAGATGAATCATGAAAAAAAAATGCTCAAGGACCTTTTGAAGACCTTCAGATGAATTTCTGCTGCTGGACGGAGCTTAGATATCAGCATGTAGGAGTGAGCAGCGAAGAGTATTTGAGAAGTCAGGAAATCAGCTAGTTTTATAACTGACTACATCAAGGAACTAACAGAGCATCTTTTATTTGTTTGATCCTTAATTCATAAATGCTGGCAATTCAATTCTGCCTGCAAGCCACACAACTGTTCCAAATCAAGCCCATATAAACAGGTAATTATATATCAATGCTCTGTTTACATGGGCAAAAACTCCTCTGTGTGACCAAACAGGGGATTTGCAGGTGCAACATGCACCTGTCAGTTTTGCAAGTGCAGGTCGGATATCTACTTATGATATTATGTGAAAGTTAACAAAACTTCAGATGGTTTTAATTTTGTAAAATTCATATTGGTCAGATTTTGGTTTTGCAAACTCACACTTGGACATGAAATCCAAGTCCCATTTCATCCAAACCTCCCAAATTGAAAGGGTTTAGTCCCATTTAGTTTTGATCTATTTCTGTAAATAACATAGACAATGAGGAAAGTTACATTTTGCTATTTAAAGAAAGTCAGTAATTCTTTTTGTTCATCTATACCTGTTCGCCTGTCTTGCCTTTTAGACTGTAAATTCCTTGAGGGCACAGACTGTTTTCTGTTCTCTGTGTGTTGAGTGCCTAGTACAACGGGGAACAAATCTAGTTGTGGCCTTTAAGTGCTACTGGAATATAAACAGCAACTAGCTGATAGCAACTTCTGCTGTCACATTCATAGCTGCCTATATTCTATAAATATTGAAAAGTAGTCATTTGGCACCTAGAACTACACTTTCATTATCCAGTCTGCTTTCAAATTATAAATAGCAGAAATGCTATTTATCATCAGTTTTTAAATGCCTTCTGGTCTAGCTGGCATGATGCCTCATTAATAACATTATGATAGCATAATTTCTGTGTTTCCCATATGTTTTATTCTAGGAGCATATTTATTAGGTGGGGTAAACTCGGAATTTGCCTGGACATTAAGTTGACATAATAAAATAGTCTCTCCCCATTGTACTCTCACAGATCATCTTCTTGCCACATTATTAGGACAGTTTTTATTTTACACTGATGTCATCATTAAGTCACTGTGGCAATGACAATTGTATCAAATTGTGGTTGTTAATCTATTCTGAAAACATAATGGCTTTACATGCTCATCACTGTTTTTCCCCCACTAAACCAAATATTTTAGCCAATTAACAAAATTTGAAGCTGTTAATTCTACCCATAAACTTTCACATGCTCCTACACAAAAAATGGAGAGAGTAGCAGAAACCTATGTTTAAAACATATATTATACAAAATTTTAAAAGCAATTTAGTACAGCTCACGTATATTGTATTATATCCATGCAAATGACTGAATCTTAGCTGTATAGAATTTATTTTATATCTTCATTCAAGCTATAACTTATAAGCCACAAAATAAATGATACTTCAGAAAGGTGAACTGGAACAATAATGATACACCAAAGTAACTCATTTCTTATGCAAAACGGTTCTGATTCTGCAATACTTTACGATGGGGGTTAAATGGAATGTTTTTCAATTGATATTTTGCAAATCAGTTTATAAATCAATTTTTAGCCAGGAACAAGTACTGAGTAATTAGCTCATCTGCAAGAAACTCATTGCTTTAACTTTTTTATTTATTCACTTTGATTTAATAGACGTGTTTATCCAAACTCATGCCAGTCCTGACAATTTTCAGTGCCAGATTATTGGGATCCATCACTTAAAAACACTCACTATTAAATCTAGATCCCTATTATACTATATTACTATAGTATAATTACCTATATATATTATATTATATTATATTATATCTATATATAATATACCTATATATTACCTATTGTACTATATTACTATATTGGTACAGTCTCTTTCACTTTACGAACCGGAAGAAGCTATACCAGTATAACTGCATTCACACTTGAGGAAAGGAGTTCCTACTTTAAAGCATCAACTCCTTTTGTTTTACATTGGCACTGATGACTGTAGTATCCATGTAAAATACAGGCACCCAGATCTAATGGTCCTTTCTAGACCAACTCTATGAATCTGACCACCTGTAAAATCAATAGTAATAGTGAAGTCTCTAGTGGACTTCAGAAAATCTCTGGTCCTTTTCACTTTTAAAACTCTACCCTGGGTTCATTGTTGTTGCTGTTTTGATTTTTTGGTTGGTTAATTTGTTCTCAGCTTCTTTTGGGGAATAGGGAAAAGGCATTTGGGCTAATGGAGCATCAGCATTGTACGTGTCATTCTTGCTGTGCTGAACAGGTACTTTTATATTTTATTTTATTCATTTATTTTTTAAGATGAAGGTTTTGCAATTTAATAAGGACAGTGAGATGGTCAGTTCCCTTAATCTCTCATGGAAGTCTGATCCACAGCCAGATTACCTCAACCAAGGATGCTTTGTCTTCAATTCTCATTCACTTCTTCCTAGGCTGGTGATGTGAGCAGAAGATGCACGCCCAAAAATTGTTCATTTGGTTTGTGCACACACTTCCTATGCAATGTTTTACGACTTTATCAATGTCTTCATATGATGACACAAACCAATGATTTAATAAAGATCCCGCAAATAAAACTCTCAAAATTCAGAAATACACACAAAAA
>ML675649.1:13839568-13882937 GCA_007922155.1 Mesoclemmys tuberculata
TATAATAAACATGCGTATGGACTGAATTTGCCCTTTTTTGTGTGTATGAGTTTTTCATGAAGACTGTGAAGACATAACAAAGCCATAAAAACATTCTACAAGATGAACAAATTCCATATTAACTGCAAGCAGCTCTTTCCCTTAGACGAATTAAATGTGACAATTTATTACAACTTCTGCATACTGGTTCAAGAAATATTAACAACATTGTATTTAAACTAGCAAAGACAGGAAATTTCAGGCAACTGACCATGGCTCTGATTCAGGAAAGGATCCCTATTCAGGAAGGCACTTACGCACATGCTTCATGCTATGCTATCGGTCCCATTTGATTTGCTGCTATGAAGACTTTTAAAGTTTAAACATCTGAAGTTAATTAAAACACGCATATAAGTTGCTGCTTTCTGTGATAGGATTTCAAAGGGAAGAACACACACACACACAAATTAAAAAATGAAATCCATAAAACTTAGCTACACATCAGCAAAATAACTTGACTATAACTACCTCAACCCTTTAATGAAGACTCAAACATAATCTTGTCCTATTCTAAAGCTTCCTTTTTTATTCCTCTTGTTGCTTTACTACTTCAATCAGAATGGCATACATTTCTTTGCATCTTTTATGAATTAAATTTAACACAAACTATAGTACATTTAGTTTGAATATCAGGTTCTATGGAGGAACTGGCTTGTCAGTCAATGTTGGCTTCCTTAGCGTACGTATGTGGAGAAAGCAGAAAATTAAGAAGAAACTGGGTAAGAATGAATAAAACAGGAAGCTGAAACAGAGACAAGGTAGGGATGAGCTATCCAGATAACCATAAAAGGGGAAGATAGCATTTATTGTGAGAAAAATAATATTGTGTGCACTTCTACATTGTTTTTTTATCTTTAGATCTTGAAATGCTTTGCAAAGATGGATAAATGTCATTGTAATATACAAAGGGGAGTGACAAAGCCAGAGTGTCACACAGCAAGCATCTGTGGTAATGAAGAGTAGGCTCTCTCTTCTGATTTCCATTACCCAACAGCTTCCCCATCACAAAGAAGTTGGCTACCTGAGAAGAAAAGGAACCTGGTAGATGTCCTATGATACAAACTGACTGGCTGTATTGTGCCTGGCTATAAAAGACAAACAACCAAACATGGGTGATGAGGGCTGTTGGTGCATGTTTCTGTCCATTATTTTCCTGGATTTCTTCCTCCCCGCCCACGCCCCCGGCCTTTTGTTGACGTTTATAACAGACACAAACCCCTCTTCCTAACCAAGATTACTCACATAGTCCTTGAAGTCTAGAAATAGACTCTCAACTATTTTACTGTTGACTGCCAAGAGAGTGGGTCTTGCAGGGCACAGAACAACATTCTGCAGCTCCCTTTTACCAATAGTTTTCACAATGCTGCAGAGGTAATGAAGCATCGTTTTAATCCTGGGTTGCAGTCATTGGATGGCAAATTTAATGTTAAAGGCTAATACACTCAGCTAAAAAAGCTTGGCAGAAGAAAATGGAAAAAAGGTTTCATGACTCTCTCTCAATAGTCATGGTTATTTCTCCACAGGGGTATTTGCTTTCTGCCTGAGTCTGAGATGTGCACTTTGGGAGCAGACAAAACCAAAATAAAATCTACTTTTATTCACATCTTAGAGTGCACTTATTTGCTTTACATCCTTGCTCTGGCTGTGCCAAAAGAACACAGTTCAAATTATCATGCAATAAGCCCTATTAAATACCAACAAAACAGAGCAAAGACAAAAGTGAATAATGCACATACAGCTAATCATCAACAACCAACTAATTTGACGGCTATGTTATTTCATCTATTATTTAACATGAAGTCATCTATAAGGCAAAATATTGATTTTCCACATGACAGAAAGGACATTCTGAGGCTTTTAAACATTAGTATGTAGTTTTCCCTGTAACTTTACAATGTATATTTCCAGTTGTTTTCCTTAGAAAGAAAATATATTTTAGTAGCACTTAAAAGGCTTTTTTGGTGTAGATTATTACCGGTGATTTGCAGAAATACTCATGAGTTCAAGAAGCAGCACTGGGTTCAGAAACAAGTACAATCTGTGGATTATTACCGCCAAAGCCAAATTTTGGGAGACGCTTTGCTAATATACTACCATTTCTCTTGGTAGAGCCTGAACCAAGATAAGAGAAAATGAGTTTATTACTAAAAGGTGTTAAAAAGAGGAGAAAACTATGTAAGAGAGAAAATAAGCAAATCTGTTTTAATTTTTAATAAAACCATTTTAATTATAATCTTTTATTTTTTCAGACGAGATTTATATTTTATTTATTTACTAAATTACAAGGAAATTTTTAAAGGCACAAATGGCAGTTCGGTACCCAATTCCCATTTGTTTCTGAAAAGATTCCACTCAAGGTATTTTTAAAACACTTAAAATGTACAGAAAGAAAGAAATTAGAAAAATATACAATACTCCAAAAAATAAATGCCACCCACATCTGATCACCCACATCTCCAAACAATGTCCTTAGAAAAGTGACGAGCTCTGCAGCACGCCCTAAATATTAACAAATTTGGGCTCTGTTGGGCCAAATGATAAGGATAGGCAAGGTCCAGAGTGAAAACTCCCTCATGGAAAAAGCCCTGCCTCTAGCTTCCACCCTTTGAAACCAAAAGGATTGATCGTAATTACAACAGTATCACAACGGAAAAGAGGTGACCTCTCAGGCAGTCATGTCTCAAATCAGTTATAGCTTTATAAGACATAATCAACCCCTTTCCATTCCATCAGAACGGAAGCCAATCAGAAGCCAGAGTGAACTATGGAATATCAGTGTCACGTGTTCTCTGTATGATGCTCAGTGACCAGCAATATTCAGCAGACGAATAGGTGTAAGCACTCTATAATATGAGATAATCTCAAGGTGACTACCATTTGATTACATGAAGCAAGGTCACTTCTCAAGTGTGCAGAGAAGAAAACCAAAACAATTGCTCTTTGCCACAGCTGCTAGCTGAACATCCAAGAGAAGCCAGGATCTAATAAGAGCCCCAAGCGGAGAGCCTGAATAACAAAGAAGAGATGCATTCCCAATGCTTCTGATCCGGCACATGGATTCATAAGCACCAACACATTTTCCCCCACAGAGAGATCGGCAAACGAGTATCCCTTTGCATGATGGATGCCTGCATCAGAACCTCCAACAAGGCTGGTAGCCCGTAGAAAATGATTCACATAGTGCCCTAAAACTTATCTCCAGCACCACTGGCCTCAGAAGGCTTACGGAATTGGGAAGAAGCTGGAACACTCCCATAAAAAAAAAAAAGCATACGGCATCTGCTAGGCCATTAGACCAGCCTGCAATCAAGTCTTTCACACAGATCCTTTGAAAGATCATATTGATAATCATTTTCCTTGCATTTATGACATCTCTTTGTACCTTAAAATTAAAATCCCACAGAATGACTACAGTATTTTGTGGCATGTAAATGTAATCCCATCGACAGGCTTTCAAACACATATGGTTATTAAAGATTCAATTTATACTCAATTTACACATTATTTACTGGAGGGGGGAAAAAAAGAAAGACAGAATCCAGTCTATTCCTATTAACAATACAAAAAGGTTTGATATTAAAGGAATTAAGGATTTCCTTTGGTTATTTAAAAATATATTTAATTTTAAAATATCTGAATGCATACACTTCAGTGGCACCTCTGAAATGGCCATAGGATCAGGTTTATTGGATCACAACCACAGTCAAGCTACCTTGTCCAACCTCTTCACTTGGAAACTCATACAAGTTTGCAGAAGACACAAGAAAATACATTTTTAGTAATCTTATGTGGGTGTCTTAATTGGAATAACAATTACTGTTTTTAAGAAACCAAGGATCTGATATTCTAAAAGAGGACATAATTCTAAACACACTTGCTGCTTCTTTTTTTTTTTTTTTTTTGGCCTTTTTCATAAATTAAAAAAAAAAAGGAGATAATTCACAGCCTTTAAAAAAAATAAAATTAGTTATTCTGCATTATTTCCTGCTGTGATGATAATGATGAGCTGTAAAGTCTTTTGCAGGCAGTATAGATGAACTTGTTTCAGCTCCTCCCCGATTCTCTCTTAGCTCCTACACTTCCTAACTAATTAACTGAAACTTGTTGGATAGGAGATATTTTGAGGAGTTTATTCCCTACTCAGTGTGTATGTGTAGCTTTTATTAGTAGTAAAATACCATCTGTACCTATATTATATTTTTATATATACAGATGTAGAGAGGAAAGAAGTACCTACTGCAGAAATGTAGCCCCCTCTGGGGTGAAAATGCATTATACATTTGCCAGCATAACAATACTATCCAGCAGGAAGTGAAGAACACCATAGCCAGACGAATGCAGTTATCAGAATCAGTGCTATTGCCCTCCTACGCCAACGAACACTTTAGAAATCAAAATTAGATTTATGTTGCTGAAGAAGCATACCTGTGAGATATAACCTGGAGGCACGTGTATAGGGGGAATGGATCCATTGGGTGACATCATGGGAACCTCTGCCGGTCCTAGTTGGAAGAAAGAAAAAAGGATTTTTTTTTAAACACAATTAAGCACGTACATATTGTACTAACAAATAACATCAGTTTAGAAACCTGTAACAACTGAAATCAAACAGTTCAAATAACTTCAAGTGTATGGCTAATTTCTCTTGAGCCAATACACTTAAGATGTATAGCTTTTAAAAATACTTTTTTATTAAATGAACGCTTTCAGTTATCAAAGAACTACAAAGGCAGCCTTGGTGTTGTTATACACAGAGCAAAGAAGATATAGTTAAACAGTAACGTGAACTGCCCTTACATAGGCCACAATCCCTACATCACTAACCCCAATGAATTTTCCTCTTTTAGAGTTCTAAGGAAATTGAGACTGCTTGGTCTCTAGCATGTTCTAGAGAGCTCCCAAGAAAAGCCTCCAAGTATACCAAATTTCACATGTGAAAGAGTCTTTTCAAGAACACACTAAGACCAAAATCATTATCTCAGCAATTCAGACTAACCTTGGAATGTGATTTATGTAAGCAAGAGGTTTACAGCTTCCACTCAGAAACACAGCCCTCGATTTACAAGTTCCATTTTGAGGTATCAAGTATATACAACTATAACAAATTATGTGCTGTAAGTATTAGATTATTACAAACTAAGCCACACAACTACAAAGCAGCTATGTAAAACAGAAAATTAGAATCGTTCATTCAATAATTTAAAGGAACATTTAAATAGCAGCAGTTCAGATTAGGAAAGGCAATTACAAGAGATGCAGAGTTGTGAACAACACAAGAAGGTGTCCCAAGAGCGAAGTGCCATCCAATTCTCCAGGGGTTTTTTTTTTTTAACTGGATTGTTTTGAAAAAGTCTGATGCTATCTAAGTACATTATTACATATCAGTTACAAGTGATATTGTAAATAAATATTGTAATGATGTCTGCTAGTGATGCTAGACTAATAAAATGTATATAGTGTTCTTGATTCTCAAATGAAGCAAATTATACTGTCCAAAAACACTTGAGCAGAGTATGGAAGAATTCTGCTCCCAGGTACAGCACAGTAAATGAAAGTGTAATTTGGTCCTACATTTCTATACATGAATTACTTCACAGCCTTCACTGAGGTCTAACGCAGCAATCACGTAACAGCATAACTCAACACTACACTGCATTTTAGAAGAGGAGGCAAAGAATTCTGCACCCAACAGCAAATGCAGGAGGGAACTGAGATAGCAGAATATAATTACCTAAGTTGGAATTCGGCCAAGAGACTGGGACTGAGTCATCCTTCCAAAGTTCAGGAAGATTTAGCAAGATTTTTAATCACTTAAAAAGGCCTGGACCTTGCTTTTATGTTTCATTTAAAAAATGACACCAACGGCAGCAGTGTCATCTAATCACCCACCACACTTTCTACAGCAACCTGGATATCTCTTCTGAGGTTTCCTTTCTAAGTAGGAACTAGATCTGATCCTCTGAGGTATGCTTGCTAAACACCTGAGAGAAATGCATGCCAGCTATCCATGGACCAGCTGCCACAGAAAATGATATGAATGGTAATGCAAGTTACACATTGGTAAATGTGTCTAAGCTTCCGTATGCCCCCCAAAAGGTGCAGTGGTGACGTTATAGCGTGAAAAGCAACCAACAAGATGTAAACTAAACCAGCGTCTATTCATCTTATACCATTTTACTGTATGATTTTCCTGCCACACCCTTCCCTTTTGCCCTCTTGAAATGTAAATTACACCAACTGACTGGCATGCACCATTTCCATCCCCCTTCTGAGGCTTGGTCTACACAGCTGGCGAATTTTGACAGCAGTTGATGGGAGATATGCAAGCTGCATAGAATACCTTCCATATCTCCTGTCGACTTCCAAACTTCTATCTACCACGGCATCCCCACTAAGCTGCACTGACAAGAAATGCCCTTCCATCAACACAGCATTACTTTTACTAAATGACCTCCTGAGGTCCTTTCCAACTCTAATATTCTATGATTCTTTTTGTATGGGTGGATTAATGGCATCGACTTCTGGATCGATTGAGCAGATCTCCACTGCTGCTCAATCGATCTGGCAGAATCAATTCTGCACTGCCAGCAATGTAGACATTCCCTGAATTTGACTCAGTTCTCAAATTAAATAATGTATCCCACCCATTGTCTTTGATATGAGGGGTTACACCGGACAGATACAGCTTTAAAATGTGATTACCTCGGAAGATTTAGCCAGACTAATAAGAATTTGATAAAGCAGCTTCTGAAATGATCAGGAGATAAAAAATCCATGGTAGCTACACAATGGGCAAGACACTAACAGAAAGAGTGCACTTGTATCCACTGTCCCCCCTTTTCCATATCTGACTAACCAGGGAGCTCACCTGCTCTCCATCCTCTTTCCTAAGGACAAATCCCAATGAGGAATAAAGGAGAAGAGATAACAATCCACTAGGTTTTCCCCTTTATATAGTTTGAGCCTAATAAAACTTGGCATTTCTTTTCGTATAGAGATCATATATCTATTGAACTCTATTTTGTATATTTTTGGAATGGAAAAAAGAAACATGGTCAGCATCAAGTAGCAATACATTTGGGGGGGTTATTGCCATCTGTAATGGTTTTATTTTAGTCCATCAAAACATGAAGTAGTGACCAATTCAGAGGGACATGTTTCAGAATTCCCATTTGGATAATTACATTTTTTTCTTTCTAAAATTTTCTAAGCAGTTTCATTTGGAGAACTTATTTTTCAATTGCTATCTTAAGCCACTGTGGGTGGTACACAACTGCCAAGTTTCGCCCCAGAGGTGACTATTTCAGCAAAGAAAAATTAATAGTTTATATTGTTATATCTAATACATTTAATAAACACACAGTCAGTTTGCTTATGGAACTTGACCTACATCACATTATAAAAAGTTATTAGACCTTCAGGATGAGAGATGCTGTAGTATAAATACGGTAAATAATTCAAAAAAATTCCGGATAAACTGTCAACACCATCAACTTAGCATTTATGTGACCAGCAATTCAGCTGCTGTATAGAATACAGTGAATGCTGCTTAATGCAAAAAACCTGTAAAATACTTCATCCATTTGAAGCTCTCTCCAAATTGGGATCCCTTTGTAGCTGGAGGGGTCTAAGAAGCCATGGCCTGCCTGTGACTGGAAATAATCACATAAAAATCCATACTCCAGCTCTGAATTACATATAAAAAGGAACATTTTTAGTACTTCCAAAAACACAGCAGGCTCTAACTACTTTACAACTAACAGAAAGACACTTAACTCTCCTTCCTTTAGAACCTTTTATACTAAAATATCTGCCAGTTGCTCAGATGGAGCAGCAATCTTCTTGCAGGAAGAAATCAAACTTCTGTACATCAGAGACTGTTGACTGTAACGCTTCCAGTTCAATAAAAATATCATGTTTTATCATCAAAATGTGCACCACGTAAACAGACTCTTAACCTCAGGCATGACCCTTAAACTGTTAAAGACATTTGGATAACAGGTTTTAAGGAATGTTAGACAGGTGAGTGATTTACTGTTAAAAAAATGTTTTCTTCACTGCCTTGACTCACCAAATTACTTTAGCATACTTTATTTTTTCTCTCTCATTGCTGTTATCAAAACAACTCCAAGCAGTATTGCATAACATACTGAAACTATCTCCAGAGTAGGCCATGTCCTGGGAGCTGTTAAAGTTTGTTCTCTGTAATAAAACTACCTCTAGTGAATACTGAATAAACACAAAGAAATGGAACTATGTCATTTTTAGGTAAATTAAATATTTATTGATTTTTTATTTTTTTTAAAAGAAAAATGGGACTAACAGCTGGAGTTCTACTGACGACAGTTGTTTAGGGCCAGAAGTTCATGCTCATTATTTCCTAAACAGGTTTGGCCACAGAGAGTTTCATTTCAAGTTCCTGGGTTAAACAAAACCCCAAAGTTCAAGTGAAATTTAAATGAACAAGCCAAATTTATCTTCATTTTAATGTGAAGTCATGTACTGGTGCCAGTCTCACTTGAATGGTTTACTAAACCAGGGCCCAGTCTTCAGTTTGTAACAAAACAGTAGGCCAAATGCTGCTCTCAATTACACGGATGTAAATCCAAAGTAACTCTATTGACTTTCAAAGGCCTGCCACCAAATGCTATGGCCAGATCTATTCAAAATGGAGAAGCACATTATAACATAAGGCTAGGAGGAGTGGTTAAGTAGGAAAGACACCCCACCATCGCAGGTGCACACAGACACACACACACACTCAGCAGGCAGTCAGGAGAATGGGGGAGAAGACTCAACAAAACAGAAGACGCTGGGGTGTGTGTAGGAGCATACGTAACATTCACATAACCACAATGGGAGGGAGGTCTCAAATTTATCAGAAACATATTAGCCAGGGGCATTACAAGATGGCAACCCGAAGTACCTGGGCAAGGATCCCAGCAACCTCCCAACTTCTCAGTAGCTGACAAGCAGCTGCCTGATGAAGTTTTAAAAGGTTCTGTTGCCTGTGAAGTGCATGGATCTCTATGGTGCAACATAAATCACGATATTTGTAACCTAACTTCGTAGTTGCTTTTTTGATGCTCTAATGTAATAATACAGCCCTGATGCATGAAGTGTAGATTAAGGTGTGGCTTAACAACACGTCCTCCACTTCTGTCTCTCTACAAAAATGTGTCCAACTCTGTCATGAGCAGGTTGTCTATCTTCCCCCTTCCCCCAACTATTAAGTGATGTCTTGTTTCAGGAAATTCGGCCTGAACTGCTTATAGGCTCAGTCTCGGTCCATGACGCTTTCTTTTTTAATTAATTACTATACAATGACATTTTTGGCAGAAATCGAGTCCTTTCCTGTTCCTGCAGGACCGTTTATATACACACATTAATTAAATCTCTCTTTAGTTTACTTTCTTTTATTCTTCTAACGTATAGAGGCCAATTCTAGTACATTTTTTCTGCCTTGGATCATTTCAGTTGCTTTGCACCAGGTCTTTGGGCTTTGCCAACTTCTTTCGTCACATGTAGAATCACATAGGATCTTTCAAATGAGGCCTCACGAATACACTGTACAATGGCACTAAGCTATTTTTCATTCTCCCACTGTTACACCTAAATGTACTGCTTGCCTTGTTTTTATTGCTAAACAACATTCAGTGTAGAATATTATTCAGAGTGTGTTCCAGGATCTGGGCATATATTCTGTTGTGTGAGTCCGTTAACCATTTTACCTTGATTTATTATTAGGACTCGGAACCCACCTGGCTTCAGTATAAACTTCACATTCAGACCACATTCATTGCAAGCTTCACTAAATTTCATGAATTTCCCAAGAGAATTTGGGCCAAGGTACAACTGTACATTGAAATAAGTGAAATTAATGGAGAAATGACTTGAAATTTGGTGAGTTCAGCTGAGTTTCACTTTGAAATTGAGGGCTGCTGGGAACTCAAAATTTAGGAGGGGTATGAACTTACATGGATTGGCTCAGTAAACATTGATATGAATCACTGCAAAAAACCAAAAACCAAAACAAAAACCACTGAGTTTCGTTTAGCTTTATGGTTATAATTTGAACAAAAAAAGTGCTATGCATCCCTCCTGTTCACATTAAAATTGATATCATCTCTTCTTGGAATACAGGGCAATGTACCACCTATTAAGCAAGAGGTGTGACCAAAATAGGGGGAAGATAATTAAAGGGCATGTTGGCCAGTTGCATATACCTGCTTCTCTAAAAAAAATTGACTAGAACTTTTTCAGAGAACAGAGCAACCCAGGTCTCACTGACCTTGGCAGCAATCCAGCTGTTTGCCGTTTCCACATGGATAAGCAGCTGTTCCAGAACAATTCCCACAGTGAAGCAGGCACAAACAGGATCTCTTTCACTATCATGAATGCACGTCTTCTCTTTACACTCCATTATTATCAAGCATACCTATCATTTACTATATGGTAGACACTGCGAAGGAGAATCCAACTCTCCTGTTCACCTCTTAGGCCAATGTCCTCTTTGTGGGTCAAGTTCTATTGCTGATTTTTCTTTGCCTATACAAGTTAGCACATGCTTGCCATGGTATGATAAAAAGTTTAAGTAATTCAGACCATTCTATAAAATCCAAATTCTTCATCATATTTATCTCAAATACCTTTGTTTACAAAAAGATGCCACAATTTTAAGGTGATATATTTCACAAACCATCAGGGCTGTTTCAGATGCTGTATATGTTATTGGAAAGCCATGAATCATAGCTATTTAATGAGCTGAAGCTTTTGGACCTGATGCTCCACCGCCTTGTCCCTTATGCACTCATTTAAATCTGTTCATAGCAGGTGTAAAATGTTACACAATCCGAATGGCAGTGATTTCTATGCACTGAGTTCGCATTCTGCACAGGTGTAAATGACATCACAAGGTGTGGGGCAGTGGAAAAATCAGGCCCTCTGTCTCTAAATCTTCATTAGTGAGACACTGGATCCTAATGTCACTTGTCCTGGTCAGAATGTTTCTGATCCCAGACTTCAGATTAGTGTAAATTTGTGGAGGAGAGGAATTCCCCATTTGGGAGGGGAAAAAAGGAAAATATTTTTTTTTGGTGACAGGTGCTTTAAGGGGAAAAAAGAGCAGCTGTTTGTAAGCTTTTCAGGGATTTGGAATATTAAAAGCGCTCCTCAATGATAAATCAGTGTTAGCTCAGGTGATGCACTCAAAGGTACAAAACAAATACAGTAATACAATCAACCAAAACGTACAACTAGCAAAGGAATTTATCACATGGCTTATCATCACCTCACATATACATACACTGTAAATATATAGACACATGCCATATATAGTCATCAACATTGAAAAGCCCTTAAATGATGCAAAGATGGGAGGCACATAAGCATCTGGACAAATAAAGAGATGTAACACGCAAAGGCAGTATTTAGTGGCAGCTGATGTGCTGTGGTATGCTATCTCTCCCTTCCTGAGAATAAAAGTGAGTAGTAGAGTGTGGTAACTGCTGACTTCATAATGAACACCTCTGTGTACACAGACACACACACACACACACACACACATCATCTCTTAGGATGAATATACAACACACTCACACAATATATGCACATTGATTCTAATCTATCTTGCACCTTGTCTAGTCATAGGCATTCTAATTAGCATTTAAACCAAAGTGCATTTTCTTTAGATTACCACAGCAGATTTTGGGGAGGAGGTAATGATGTATTTAGGTGCTGAAAAACTACAGGCCGTATTTCTTCACAAACTGTGATCATTTTGGGACAATTTGGGGGGATAAAATGTTTTGAGGTGATTTTCAGTTTTGTCCTGCTATAAGACTTATAAATGAAGGAAGTGTTGCCATGGGCTTCAATGGGACTAGGATTTCATCATCGGCTCCTATAGGAGGTCTGTAGCTTCAGATAAAGAATGGACTAACGTATCTTCTTAGCCTTCCACATTAGAGGCACTGTGAGGCAGAGAGTCACACATAGGTCTCAAAGTTTTAGAACAGTTATGTTCTACAGAGTTCCTCAACTCCACAGGCAAAAAATTAATTTCAGAAGTCCCTAACCACAGGTTGCAATATTTTTCAAGTGTTCATCAAAATCTTCATCAAATGTTTTTTATTTGACATGAAAGTTTATTGGATAGATAATGTGGTAGTTTGGTGAGGGATGAGGAGAGGGTTAAGGTCATCTGGGTATTTCTGATGATGCAAGCCAAACTTTGTTGTTGCTGTTGTTTTGAATATATAAACTTAAATTTGCACTGATTTAAAAAACGACAATGATTTTGTAAGGGTTTCCCCTTCCCTCTTAAGAAAATGATGGATATTTAAAATCCAGTTTAATTACATTAGACTTGTACTTGTCTTAAAACATGAGATCATGCGACAGGTGCCAAAAATAGTCACCACGGCTGAAGATTGGGCTTTTGACAAGCCAAAGGCCTAATCAGTGCTTGATCTGTGCCAGGGCTGAGCCCTGGTGTCTCAAGACTTGACAGTTTATAGCCTCATCACCTCTGGGCTTGCTGCATCAGTTATGAATGTAAAAAATGTGCTTGAGCCCCAGTACCTCTTTCATTACAAATTAAGCACTGGGCCTGACTATATTCTCACATCAGTTTTACACTGTTTTAACTGCTATTCACTTGTTACACCTGATTTATGAAGGTGTAGGTGAGGTCAAACATTGGGTCCCCTCTTCTAGGTTATAAAACCTTAAGAAAATCTTGTAGAAATAACATACAAAAAGTGAGTTGTAAGTGCAGTTACTCTAGTTGTACATGCATGCGGGGTTGGGACACAAATTAAAATACCTTTGTAGTTGCTAAAATATGCCTGTTCAAGAACTCTGTATCTTTTCCAGGTTATTTGCTACACATGTGTGTGAATTCAACCTATAAATCCTATGACACTTTATTAGGAGGGGCACATTGAAAAAAAACCAACAGCAGGAATTTCAAACTAATTTGCCAAAAAGCATATTCTAAAATAATTCAACCAAAAGAAGGTTTAAAACCTTTTTTTAAAAAAGGTTTACCCTCAGTATTCCAGTGCAATTTCTCCATGAAACTCTTATTCACATGTAAGCATGCAGATCTGGTTTACCTGTTCAGCATGTAGACACTACACTTATGGATGCTATAGTAAAACCCAAGCTAGAATATGAATTTGATTGATATCTCAAACATGTATAGAGAAACTTTCTCACCAAAAATCAGACCAAAACCATTCAGAATTAGTGCCAGGAATATCAAAGAGACAGTGCATACTGCATTTTTGGTCTGTGTGCATGAGATCTCTTTGGCTCTATGCTACAGGCCCTTGAGAATAGATTACTTTACCCCCCTTTGCTACTTGACCAGCAGGCACACAATGGGAATCTGAGGCAGCATATACAAAGGCAGATCTGATCTGTAGTTAAGAAGCTGCAAAAGACTACACGAGTTAACATTTTTAATAGCAGTGACCAAGTCTTAGAAATATTTTAATAACTGACATAACAAATCAAGAGTTTTCCTATTCAACAACATGCTGTCACATAAGTATGTGTGTCCCAGATGTAGTTTTCTAGTTTTAAGCACATTGTATATAAATAAAAAATTAAGGCAAACATTAACAGGAAATTAATTACATTAGTTCAGTCTCATTGAACATTCTTTTTCCAAAACTAACACAATAGGACATGTTTATTATGAAGAGGCAGCGCTGTATCCATAATTGAAGTTGAAGCTAGTTTAAATGCTCAGTGTAGGCCCAAATATAATCACAACAAATGGATACCATGTGAAATTTTGCATACCAGATGTTAATCCAGGATAGAATCTTGAAGCCTGGGAGAAATCAGACCAACTGTTTTGGAAATAGTAGAAGTTCCACAAATGAAGAGATTTTTACCTTTTACATTCCCACCATTGGGAGTTTTTTCACTTTTTACACTCTTCCCCCAGTAACATACCTTTTCTGCAGCACTGGTGAGATTTTGATTGTCAAATATTTGAGGCCAAATCTAGTCTCTTTAATAGTGCCCACAATGGTTATGGAAACAAGTGCCAGCACGTTAAAATAAAAAAATAAAAAACCTCACTCATTTATACCCATATAAGCCCAATACTTCAAACCCATATATTTAATTTTAGGCATGTGAACAGTCCCTTGAAGTCAGCGGGACTACCCATTTGCATAAAGTTAAGTATACAATACAGAGGTTTGTAGTTAAAAACACCCCTTTGCATAGGCAAATGCAGACCTTTGCAAGCTCAGCAGGTGAATATGCATTTATGTAGATGAATTAATTGCATGAGCATTTGCTAATTTGTCCGTCCAATGTTGCAAGCAGTCACTCTTCACAAGTATCTTCTTCTCAAAGCATCAATTTAATGAGATACCACTAGGGCAGTAGGAATGTTCAATTGTAATAAGAACTAATAAAATAATTAGTGTGTTTTATTGTTATTACCAATATCAAGTTTATTAAGAAACACTATGATTTAACTGTTTTGCTACCCTAACTTGCATAAAAATTTAATTTGAATAAAGAATTCTGCTCAGCTGCTACAATAAACCTCTTCTGATGGTTGGCTCATCAGTTGCAACAGCATAAATACTTGCAAAGAGTATGTTGCAATAGTTTAAGCATTGAAAATAGGCATGACCCCATTGTAATTCACCAGCTGGGTTACAGTTTGTAAATCTTAGTTGTCCAGACCATAGAACAAGAAACAAACATCTGTCTAAAATCAGTTAAGTAGAACAGCAAATGCTGTAAAAGAAATTAGGACAACTATTGAAAGAAATGGAAAAACCCCCAAGTATATTGAAAATCAACCATCTAAAATTAATCCATTATTAACAAAAACAGTGCACATGATCAAATTCTTCTCAGTAACCTAAAACTAGCAAGCTGTTGACTACATGATAAATAGAGACACCAGATGCGCGAGATACTATCTTTTATTGGACCAACTTCTGTTGGTGAGAGAGACAAGCTTTTGAGTTTACACAGAGTTCTTCAGGTCAGAAGCAGCAGCTCTGTGTAAACTCAAATGCCTCTCTCTCACGAACAGAAGTTGGTTCAATGAGAGATATTACCTCACCCACCTTGTCTCTCTAACATCCTGGGACTGACATAGCTACAGCAACACTCATTTTGTCCTGACCCAAAACTACTTCAGTTTTGGAGCCAATCTATACCTTCAAGTCAGCGACACAGCTATGGGCACCCGCATGGCCCCACAGTACGCCAACATTTTTATGTCTGACCTAGAACTCTGCTTTCCCAAAACTCGTCCCCAGGCACCTCTCCTTTACCTATGCTACATAGATGACATTTTCATCATCTGGACCCATGGGAAAGAGTCCCTTGAAGAATTTCCACCCCACCATCAACTTCAGCCAGTCCACACAAGAAATCCACTTCCTAGACACAACAATTCAAATAAAGGATGGTCACATTAATACCACCCTATACTGAAAACCAGCTGATCGCAATACATATCTTCATGCCTTCAGCTTCCACCCCGGACACATTACACGATCCATTGTCTGCAGCCAAGCCTTAAGATACAAACGGATTTGCTCCGATCCCTCAGACAGAGACAAACACCTACAGGATCTCTATAAAACATTCTTAAAATTACAATACCCACCTGGTGAGATGAAGAAACAAATTGACAGAGCCAGACGAGTACCCAGAAGTCACCTACTACAGGACAGACCCAACAAAGAAAACACAACACAACACCACTGGCCATCATGTACAGCCCCCAGCATACATCTCTCCAACACATCATTAAGGATCTACAACCTATCCTAGCAGATGATCCCTCACTCGCTCAAGCCGTGGTAGGCAGACCTATCCTTGCTCACAGACAGCCCCCCAACCTGAAGCAAATACTCACCAGCAACCGTACACCATACAACAAGAACAGTAAGCCAGGAACCTATCCTTGCAACAAACCCCGTTGCCAGCTCTGCCCACACATCAACTCTAGTGACACCATCACAGGTCCTAACCACATCAGCCACACCATCAGGAGCTCATTCACCTGCACATCTACTAATGGAATATACGTTATCATGTGCCAGCAATGCCCCTCTGCCATGTACACTGGCCAAACCGGACTGTCACTGCGCAGAAGAATAAATGGACACAAATCAGACATAAAAAATGGGAACACCCATAAACCAGTCAGGGAACACTTCAGTCTCCCAGGACACTCGGTAGCTGACTTGAAAGGTGCCACACTGCTACAAAAAAACTTCAAAAACGGACTGCAAAGAGAAAATGCAGAGCTCCAGCTGATCTGCAAACTTGGCACAATCAGACTGGGTCTAAATAGGGACTTGGAATGGTTCTCTCATTACAGGAAGTAATTGTCACTCTTCACACATTCTCACCTTCTAATCAATGGTTGTGAATAGGCCTCAGCTATTTCAACTGTATGGACTTTGCTATTACCTACTCCCCTCATTGTTGTACATTCCCCTTGACTATACATATATACACACACACACCACCTCTCTGATTTCCATTCCCTGCATCTGACGAAATGGGTTTCAGCCAGTGATGATATCCCAAATTTCCAATGACCAGTTCTATAAAGGCAGGTGAAATTTAAGCACCTATTCTTAACTTAACTTCAGAGTACTCTCCGCCGTGAAATTGACTCTTTGTCAATTTCGGCGGCGGAGGGGGAGACTCGGCATCGCAGGGGAGAATCTCCGCTGTGAGACTCGCTCTCCCCTGTCAAATTCGAAACCTCACCAGCACCCCGCAAAGCACGACAGGGGAGGGCGCTAACTACCGGTTCGCTGCATTTTTTTCATTTTAAGAACCGGTTCGCGCGAACCGGTTGGATATCATCACTGGTTACAGCCCACAAAAGCTTATGCCTCCAAAAATTACATTTGTTAGTCTTTAAAGTGCTACAGGACTCTCATTGTTTTTACTGATTACATGATGAATGTCAGTATAGACTTTCCAAAACACCTACATAGAAAGCAAATATATCAACCCCTGCCTCATCATTCAGTATACAAGATGGACCTGTTCTGGCGATGAATCATGGCTGTGTAGTAAAGGAGGTTGTTGTCTGTAAGATCCCTGCCTCATTTGTTGCAGAATTTGGAAAGTGTGTAGTGAATGAGATACAGAGTTGCAGAAAAAGAAAGGAGAGTCTCCTGGTTAAGGCAGCTGAATGCTGCCTACGAATTGTCTTCTATACCTGCCTATACCACTAAGTTCCTTTGTGATGCTATCAAGTCACTTCAGCTGCTCTTTTCACAGGTTTCATTGTGTGTGTCCGTGAATTGCAGCCCTAGGGTCTGATCTACAGAAGTTCTGAGCATTCCCAGCTGCAACTCCACGCTTTGCTTAAACAAATTAAATCAGGCGATAGGTGTCTCAAATTGGGCACCCAAACTTAGCAGGCATCTTTTACCTTTAAGTCTCTGTGTTTCAGTTCCCTACCTATACAATAGGGGTGGTGCCCCCCTCACTTCACAGTTGTGAAAATGAATGCATTAATATTAGTGAAGTACACAGAGACTCAGAGTGATGAGTGCCATAGAAACACCCCTACGGATACGAGTAATTCTGTCTTCATAGCAAGTTTTGAATAACATGCAGTAGAGAAGGCAGGGAGCCCCATGTTGAACCATGAAAAAACAAAATATTGAATAGCTGGTCATTAACTGAACTTGATCCACCCTTACAACTGAATGGGACAAACAATATATGATCATATAATTAAAGACTGTATCATAATGTATACACACAAGGAGTAGAATTAAGACTGCTTGTACAACCTTTATTTTGGCATTTCCTAACTTTTAGTACTTGATCTTGCCACCGTTCTTTTAACATAAATATATACTAATAGTACACACAAAAAACTATTACTGTACCAGGTACATTTTCAAATATATCTAGTATCAGCCCTGAAACAGAGATACTTCTAGAGCTTCCAGAACAGATATGCTGAAAGGTATGCTTTTGTGCCATCACAATCCTCATCAGAACAAATACATGGGATAGCGCAAAAAATCCCAAAGACTTCATATCAGGTTTTATTTTGTTTTGCTAAATCCCACAAACCTGTTTTCATGCAAAATTGTTTCTAAATGGATTAGCTAGAGACCAAATTCCTAATGTGAGTTTATTAATCCAACTTTTCAGTAGGTCCGTACAACCAATGTCAGACATGGTGCAAGATATATCTATTTAAATCAGGATTTTTTAGTTTGGAAGGAATTTAATGCCGTCTCAAAGAGTGGGAGCAGCCTGATTTTTACACCCAATGTTGACTGTGTTTAACTAATGTTCATTTTAATGCTTTTATTCCACATAGCTACATATAATAAACATTATTGTAGTAAGTGCCGGGTGTCAAGAGATCACATGCTTTTGCCATTGCAACTTCAAGACAACAATACAACACAATACATGTCAATGATGCAATGCTTTTTGCTGTGTGTGTTGATTGTGTGTCGTGGCACACCCAATGCTTTCATTTATAGAAGTTTTGTTTGATCCCGTCCTCTGTTAAAGATGACTAGAATTACACCAACACCATTTTTTGTTATATTAACAAAACTAGACATGCTTCAATTGTTATTTAAAATATCGTTTTTTCGTTACCGTGGCAACACCATCATGACTGTACTGTCAGATGTTGTGTAGGACAGCAGCAGACACATTACCAAGAAGTTACTTAAAAATGTATGATTCCTTAATTTCTTTTATTTATATATATGTGTAGATATGTGTGTGTGTATGTGTATATTGCGGCAAATGGCCGGCTTCTCCCTAGTGGGTCTCGCACTTTTGCTTCTCCTAGTGGGCCAGGGTGTCTCCAGTTACCCCGTCTTCCCAGGGAGAAGGGTAGGGACCCGGGCCCTCCCGCTCCTCCAGGTCTCAGCCCAGGGGCCCTCTGAGTAGCAGCTATGTGCTGCTGGCACCTTACTTGCAGCTGCAGGCTTTTCCCCTGGGCTACTCTCCCCCCTTTGTCTGTCCGGCTTCCTGAGCCCAGTACCTTCTTCAGGACTCCACCTCTCTCCCACACACCACTGTACTCTGTTCTGTTCTTCTCCACGACTCCACACACCACTGTACTCTGTTCTTCACAATCTTCACACACTCCTCTGCTCACCACACCCCTACTCTTTCAACTCCCACCCTGCCTCTCAGGAGTAAAGGGTTTTTATCAGGTATCTGGGTGGGGCCTTAATTGGTGTCAGCTGACACTAATTACCCTTTGCTAGTCTACAGGGAATAAAGCATGGAGCATTCTAGCACTTACATAGCGCCCTTCTAGAACTTTCCCAGTGCCCTCTGCCCTTGCTATACCACTATATATATATATATATATATTCATTCATTAGGTGATAATAAAGTGACAATGTTATTTGGTACTCACCCACCCACAGAAAGAAATATTGCCTAGCTAAATTATGCAACTAAAACTAAAACTAACTGGCAAGCCAACACCTTTCTGGCCCTGAAAGCAAATGACTAATAAATTCTATTCCTGGCTTTGCCACCAACTCAGTGGGGCCTTGAATGAATCATCTGATCTCTGTGGGTCAGTTTACCCATCAGTAAAATGGGTAATAATACCTACCTACCTCACAGGAATATTATACCAAGAGGCTTACATCATTATTGATACAACATGTTGAGACCCTTAGGTGACAAGCACTATATAAGCACAAATAAATCAAGAAGTGATCACAGAAAATAGAGTGTCACTGCCCATATGGGAGAGAATTGAATCCTCATTTTAGGAAGCAGTGCACTATAATCTGCATTCTGGGAGAGCAGAGTCATGATCTAAATCCTCGAAGTATAGTTTAGAGTCATCACACCTCTACCTTCTCTTCATCTTGCTAGTCCATCTGTTATGTCAGCAGCAACCTTTGCCTCAGTGTGTGGCAATGCTATTTCCAGACTTGAGTAGTGACATTCAAGTATGGGTTTTTATATACAGAGGGCATCACTAAAATTCATAATTACCATTGGCCAGGAGGTAGATAATGAGGGTCTATCATAGTTAATGTGGTAAATGGCAATTTCACTGTGGTGCAAGCACATATTTTAGTGCCTGCCAATGTATACTCCCTACCACAGGGAAAAATTTTAAAGTATCACTGCACATTTTGTAAGTCAGGGCTGGAAGTTTGTTTATTAAGGCCTTGCATTTACACCAGAGTAATTTGGAAAAACTGTAAAGCCAAGATAAAAAGTGAAACAAACAATCTAGTGTTCTGAAGTCACAGTTGCCATGGCTTCAAACATATTGCAACCTTTACTAATACCCGACTATTAATGAATTTCATAATTGTGCCTTTGTAAGAATCTCCTTCCCCATTCTTTATAACTTCTCAATAATATAGAAATTTAGGCACTGAAGCAGAATATTTAAAATCTCACCTTAAACACAGGGCCAAAGTCTGCTACTCTCATTCATGTATTGATCTCTGATCAGAATGGAGAGTTGGGAGGATTATACATACACAAACACTGAAGCTGAACAGACTGTTACAGCAATAAGATAAGAACAATCACTTGCAATAACTCTCATGGTTCCTCGTTACCTTCCACTGTATCAAGCTCTCTATTCTACACAAGTCTCTTCTATACCTTGGTTTGCCTTGAGCCCCTTGGAATTGGCTTCTCACTGTCTACCTGGTTTTGCAACGAAAGGAAAAGTCCCCTAGTCATGTGGAAGAGTTCAATTGGCCTCCCTCACTAGCTCCAAATGCTCCTTCACTCCTGAATTCCACTCCCTCTCATATTTCCAAACTGGACCACTGGGGAAACAAGTGTTCCTTTATGACTCCTATTTGGTAGTCTCAGGAGCCTCAATGAACAGTTCCCTCTATGGTCTAGTTTAGAACAACATTTTCCATTTTACCCCCTTCAAAACCAGTCTTAAAACTTGCTTCTAGGCTGTGATGTGACTATATTCTAAAAGCACATATCAGTATCAACCATCTCATTCTTCTACAGGCCTGGATTTGCAAGCCCCACTCAACTAATGGCGTAGCATGATGTAACAACAGAATTTGACTACATGCTTAAAGCTATTTTCAGTACAGAGAATGTTAAAGAATTAACTGTTTATAAAATGTAAATAGAATTAATTTTTTCTAGGTTTTTTACTTCATAACTGTGCAGGGTAACTAGAGGTCCTGATTTCATAGGGATAGTCCTGATATTCAGAACTTTTTCTTATATAGGTGCCCATTACCCTCCATCCCATCCCAATTTTTCTCACTTGCTGTCTGGTCACCCTATAGCTGTGGGTCTTGAATATCACTCTGCAGGGCAACTTCTAAAATGTAAGCACTCAACTAAGGAACGGGGAATCACTTGTCTGCTGGTATAAAAATTAAATATTGACTGTAAAATTCATTTGTTATTCTGAAACATTTATCATCTAGCAGTTCAACAGACATGACAACCTTTATCCTCCAGAGAAACAGGATTTCTATAACAGCTTGTAATCTGGAAATCATTCTTCAGATGTTTATTGTTGAAGGATTTTTAGGAGCATAACATACAGTTTATATATATTTCATAGGGGGACAGAGGGGAAGTGTGTTGGTTATTGACAATGTTTTAAAAATGTATGAGAAAACAGTGTCCAGTCAGAGATTTATACTTCTTTGGTTTGCTCATTTTCAGCCAAGAGGAAAAATATTTTCCTTTCAAGAGAACTTGTTTGCATCATTCACTCAGCTTGGCAAGTTTTTCACAGGCGCAGTTATCATGGAATAATCACATTGATATAGGCCTCCCCACCATTGAAATTCCCAGAGGGATTACCACTCTAAATAACAGAAAGTCAGTTGGGGATGGGGGTGGAGGGGAACGCATCCTCTCTTTGTGAGTATTTAAGGACTACTCTTGACTTCATCTTAATAACTGTAAACTGAAAACCTAACTAAATATTTGTATTTCTTGGTACTTGACCTTCATTGTTAAGATTTAAGGACTTGGTTACCTAGCTTAACAGGACAGTCTTGAATGGATTGAGGAGTGTTTATTTTAACCAGTTGTTACTGCAGTGTTATGGGTATGAAATGTCCTCCCTCCAAAAACAAAAAAATACTAAAAGGCTGGGAAATGCACAGTGTTACTTTACTTATCAAATGAATCTTTTTATATATCCTGAGTCACAATTTAACATTTTTAACTGAATAAAGGTCAAAATGGTAATACATGAAATCCAACGGCCAAATTCATCTGTGCACTGACAAGAAGAGCAAAGAGTTTGCACTGCCATTAGTGAGGGACTGCCAGGACCCATTTGCATCATTGGTGCAATGCAAGGCTATGCAGCCTTGGAGTCTCACTGCAATGGCCCCTATGGACCACTTCAGATATACAGAATTACCGGGGCATAGGAATACCCAGACCAACCTCCTCATAACCCCCATCTAACTCCCTTCTTCCTCTGGCTTGCCCCGATTCCAGAAATCACCTTTTGCCAGGAGCTGCTAGAGAGTGCACTAATTCTGGGGGTTGGGAGTGGAGCGGAAAGGGGGTTAAGTCTGTGCTATGGCCCATATGTACCCACTTTGCTTGTAAAAAAAACACTGATTTCATTCAGGGCTATTTTCTGGTCCCAGAACTTCACTCTTTACAATATTTTTGCATCGAAACGTGACATTTCAAACATATTGGTGTTTCAATGAGAAAACTGATTTCCCCCCTTGCTTCCCCCAAAACAGATATTATGAAGAAAAGAAGATTAACATTCTAATTCAATAATGGAACCATATGAAAAAAGATCCATTTTCATTCAGAAATGTTTCTCATAAGAACGAACTACAGAATTTCACAAGAGTTTCCCTGCTTCCCCCGCCCCAGTTGGTAAACTAGTCCAATTTAGTGAAAGGGAATGGAATATGAAAAGCCCATAACGAAGTTTTTAAATGTCATTGTGAATATTAACTACAGTCCTGCCTCCCTCTCACATACACAAAGGTGGAGATTGTATACTAACCTGGGAGCATGTGAAATTGCATGGACAAATAATAGCAAGGTGAAGGAGGTGTCATCTTATTAATAAAAATCTACAGAATCATAATTTCACTGGTGTTACCCTCTGCAGAGTGTAAAGGGGGACTCACTACTTCGACACTTCCCAGCTCCAGGTCCTCCAGTTGGCGGAAATTTTAATAATATATCATTGGAAGTGGGTTGAGTTAGGCATCATTCAAAAGACCTTTCTCCCATGAACACAATGGTACCAAATATAGCAAACCTAGAGCAATTACGGAGCTATATATTTGAAAAACGTTTTTAAAAAGCAACTTATTTTTCATTATACTTTGACATAGTCACGTCAAACACGCACACTCACAAAGTTCAACTCTGGCACGAATGACAGTATTGTGTTTATCAGTTAATGCTCAGAAAATGATACCTGATAAATTATTTTAATGTTACAGAATTAAAAATTTTATTAAAGATAATGTTTAAAAAATGGTCAGGTACAGAGATTAAGCAGAAGAGTGTCTGGACATCCAGGCATAATGTTTATCTGATTATCTGAGGGTACAGAATTTGGTTGGGAGTCAGGGAGTACAACGAAAGCATAATCTGGGGTATCCTGGATGCAGGGGTGATAGATTTGATGGTTCAACAGTACAAGTGATCGGTGATTCGGAAACAACACTTATTGCAGGGGTTACATAGGGTGCGGTTAAAGGACAGTAAGCATGTCCATAATAGTGAAATGTCCCTCATTGAGTCAGTGGTGTGGTGTAGATAGTCTTTCAGTCGATAAATTCCTCCCGGTGGCGCTCCGGCTTACTCCTCACGGTACTGTCTGTGCCCGGTGATGTGCTCGATGTAGATGTCCCTCCACCACCGGATGTTGTCTGACACCATTACTATAAATGGAAGGAGTTCCTCATGTTGATTAAAGAAGCAGTTCTGTGGTATTGAAGATCAGCTTTGTTTATTATGTCAAGAGTTGTAATGACACACTGGTTAAGATGTTGGAATGCAGCCAGAAATTGCTGGAATCCATCCACAAATGGTATGCACATGCTTCCAGAACATACATTACATAATTAATTATAATCCCAAAGTAATTTATTACAAAATCCTAATTTTTGCTTTGCTCTTGATCATTTTTAGGCATTGAAGGAGAGACTAAGAGAAACAACTAGCAGCTGAACCTTTGGGGAATACCATTGCAGAGGATCTGGTTAAAACAACACTCGGTGGCACCTTATATGTATAAGTAGCGTACCCATAAACTGAATCTTGACAAGGTTGCAGAGGAAGTACATTGAGCATCAGGAGAAAGTTGAGGATGCTGGGATAAGTGCCAGCTATGGGTGAGACTCGGCTTATACTAGGCCCATGGCACACATTTTGAGAACACCTGCTTCTTCTATGGTAAGCTAGAAGCCCAAAGGCATCCATTAACCACAATTTCAATATGTAAGACAGGAACGAAACGGCATGAAGCAAATCATTCTTAACAAGAACATTGCATGGAAAGTATAGTTCAATGGGTGCATTGACCCAAACAAGGCCCATGCATACCACATTGCATATCACATTGAATGCTACAACAAGAATATATGTAATGTGTTGCATCAAAAGGTAAAAGCAACAGAAACAAATACTGATTTTACTAATGCAAACCATGAGGCTCAGCTGGAGTTTATTAATTGCTTCGCAGAGGCTCTAATGGATGGCAAAGTGATGGCAAAGGCCGATGCAGAGCCTAAATACAGAGAAATACAGCTTTGAACATAACTGAAGAGAAATAAATGCTTATATGAAAGGCTCTTAAAGCACTTACTGAAGATGAAATATGGCATATGTATGTAATTTTCAGCAATCCTATATGCGGAAACAAATCACAGAGCATATCCTTAAAATCTAAAAGACGGGGTGCTATCAAAAGTGGGAAAAAGCACTGATTTCAATAGTAATATGAAGACTTGGTTTGAAGCTGCCAAATTTTTATGGAAAATCATTTTTTCTGAAGTATGTGGGAGTTTCAGGGACAATTACGGATGCCAAACCTGAAAAAATAACATTGCATGCCCTGTACTACTCGTTTAAGTGGGACTTGAGCAGTCACAGCGACTTCAGTATCAGCAAGTCTGACAGTAAACATGTGGAGCCTAAGGCTGCCATTTTATCACAAGGCCTCATGTATGAGTGCTTCAGTGAAGGGCATGTTTCCAACTCATACACAACAACTGTGAGGCATATGTGTAATCTATCCCTGCAAGTAGCTGTTGGAAAGACCAAATGACGTTACTGGAAGGCATTAGATTTAGCCTCCAGAGACATGCTCGCACTCTGAAAGTGCTCGGAGCAGCTGAGACGGTCACTGAGGAGGTCACAAACGTACTGGAGGTGTTCGTATGCCGAGTTTGACGTTTGAAGACCAACGCTGCAACACTTGCTAAGCTATTGGCAGACGTTTTCCAAGAAGCAGACAAACGAAGAATAACTGCCACCAACAAAGGGTGCATTTATACCAGCTATCAAGAGAGCAACTTATCAAACAATAGAATGGCTCTGGGATGATCAAGCGCATCCAAAACTACTCTCCCCCATCAAGTATGGCTGGGTCTTGGAGTTCTCCAGTCGTGTGGAAAATACGATGCACTTCTGAATCAATCCTTCAGCTAATCAGATGCTGACCAGATGCTCACCATCCTGCAAATGTTTGGCTAGCAGCCTGTGCTGTATGGAGATGTGCGAGTGCAGTGCGGACGAAGATCAGTGTGACATGTCTGGCAGTGGTGATGATGATTTGATGATTCAATGTTTCCAGTCCTTCGTGTCAAGGCTAACTTTCCCAGGATTATCAAAGGTCAATATTTTTTATGGAGGCAATGAATCCCTGTGTTAAAATGGCATTTAAAAAAGCTTTAATTTTTAAATATTTTCTCAAACATATAACTATATATTTGTTCTAGGTTTGTCGTGTTTGGTATCACTGTGGGAGAAAGGGCTTTGGAATACCCAACTAAACCCATTTCCGATGACACTGTATTATCAAAATTTCCACCAACCAGAGGACCTGGAGCTGGGTGATGGGGAATGGGAGCAGCAAGTACTTCCTGCCATGGCACAGAGTGTGACATCACAGAAATTATGATTCTGTAGATTTTTACAGATCAAATGACACCTTCCTTACCTTTCTATCACTCACTTGCCCACAAAATGAGATTTCACCGTTTTATACTCCCAGACTATATAATTTAGTTATGCTGCAATAGTAAGGCTTTAAGAATGAGATCTCTAGCCCAGACCACAATTCCAAGGTTCTCACAGCTTGCTGCACATTTTATTAATAGCATCTTATACAACAGTGACTAAAACAATACATCGGGTCATACAACTCAGCATGTCGGTCACAACTACTAAAACAAATGAAAACAATCAAGACCGGGTGACTCAGAATCCCCATAATTAATTCTGAAAAAGCCCTGCTCATGTAATAGCTCTTACTGCTTAAGTAATGATGAAGTACTGCCCTCATGAAGAATTACAGGGCTTGTGACTCAGCCACTTCCACTGTATACGGTTGTGTAATTACAAATGCAACAATAACTTTTTGTTGTGTGACCACTAGTATATAACCCAACGTAAAAAGCAAAGAAAATAAAAATCTACACTAGACAGTGATGCCAACAGCCACAAAGGACAGGCATTTAATTTAATTAGGAAGACTAAGAAAAAAGATCAGCTTTGACATCTGTTAATTCTATTTGAAGATTACAAGAGTTGAAAGTCACTAGCTGTCTTCTGGTTTAAGAGTCTTCACTCAGCACAATATTTCTACTGGAAATTTAAGATTACATAGGTGCTCAGTAACTTATTTATTAAGTGTTTGAAACGCATATCAAAAAAGCTTATTAAAAGTGCACACAAATATGTAAACCTCTTGCCTTAGTTTGCACTATGTCTATACTTGTAGTATCCTGAAGATTTAATGCAGGGGCTTCAAATGCAGAGATTTCAAGTTTGACCATCAGGAAACAATTTTTACCCACAAGGACTCTTCTGAAAGATTAGGAAGCTATAAAAGTTATTGCTGTGTCCTTTTTGGGCCCACTCTTTGAGCCGACAGTTGGCTCTTCCTCCCTAGTAACAAAGTTATACACTCCAGACTTGGGAGGCAGGTTAGTCATTCAGAGGTAGGAAGGAGCACACTGGTGAATGTGAATGTGTGTGTGTCAACAGCATTCACTTTTCTTCATTCATTACTGAATATATTTAAGGAAGGCTATAAATTGTAAATTGTTCCATACTTAATTTCTTTAATTCTCCTCCACTGATGAACCACTATGCTGAGAAAATCAGCCAAGCTTTAGAAGATAACTTAGTCCAGTAAAGACAGTAAAATATGTACTACAGTAACAGCTCTCATACTTCAGTTATGGAGGTGGAAGTCTCAGGAGAAGATTAAATACTTCCACGCTTCCTTTCGTTCTGCCCTACCCTTCAACCCCCATTAGAATTTCCCCTTCCATCTTTCAGCTCTACTGATGTTCTCCATGAATAATGGACACTTATCCAGCACCTGGAAGGTTTGTCCTTTTAAATAATTCAGAACATTTCAAGCTTCTTCACATCAGCTGCTATAAAGTGCAAGGGAGAAATGAGGGCTGGACCCTTTTCTGTTGAAATTGGATGCTCCAATGACATTTTATTCTCAGAGAACCAGAGGTACACGAGTCTCGAAATCCAGTACTGAACCCAGGATGTCTAGGAGCTAGCAGAAAACAATAAAATTTGTTTACATCTAAGTTATTTACTAGGGAAAAAGTTGAATGAATAACACTTTATACTTTCATAGCATCCAAGAATCCCAACAAAACCTCTCCTGAGTTAGGTAAATAGAATACAAAGGACAAAATTGAAGACTTGCCCAAAGTCATATAAGCGAGTGGAAGAGCCCAGATTAGAACCAAAGTATCATGACTTTCAACTCTCTGCTCTAAACAGCATATCACACTTCCTCATTTCTTGGAAGGCCTCAGAAGTCCTATAACCTGCCATACCCAATCAAAGACTTCTTGAAAAAAATGGCTCATCATTCTGCAGTACCTCTGGATTATGTATCAGTATATCAGAATTATATTAATTCAGTACAGAACCTGTTAGTAAAATTATGTTTTCTAAAACTTAGTATTGCAGCATAATGGAAAGCTTATTTTTGTATCATATGTTTTAAAGAATTTTTTTTTGTGCAATATATACAATTATGATAAGTTATTAACTTATAAACTTGAGATAATTAACCATTTAAGGTCAAATATGAATACATTCTCTATTAGATGATCCTGACTTCCTGTTTGTGCTGTCTTTTGTGTCTGATAATATTTGCATGCATCAGAATACAAAAGATTACGTTGCAATATGGTCACATATGAGTTCTGGAAATTCCTCCATTTCATAGTATAAGCAACACAAATGACCTAGCTGCCTCCCCCCCCCCCATTTTGTTTTCTTCCTTTTTTTTTAAGTTAGGTTAAAAATGTGATTAGCTTACCTAAAAAGGGTTAAATTCAAAACATTCTATAAAAAGTATATGAAAGAATAGGAGATTGTCTTGAACTGTATTATTTGATAGGGAGTTGAGATCAGCATGCATGAATGCATGGTCAATCCCATTTTAAAACTTGGGATTCTAAGATGGATGATAAAATTCCCCATTTGGGAACTCAAATCAGCACTGAGATGGATATTTACATTGTGTATGTATGCGAAAGGTACATTTGGAGACTTAAATAAACATTTGAACACAAACTGCATTTTCCCTCTAATTTAGGCTTCTAAAGTTGGGAACACAATCTGTACATTCAATTCAGTACCACAACTGCAGGAGGTATTGATAGCCAAGGTATCAGATTGTGACAAAGTGGAGATATTCTGAGTTCTGTGTGTGTGCCTCAGTTTCCCCATGTTACTCAAGTGTCAGTGTGTGATCATTTCTGAGACCACTAGAGGGTGGACGGGCCTTCCCCAGACATGTACGCAGACCTAGCCAGGACCCCCTGCCCTGGTCCAACCAGTTGCAACGTTTTGTGACCAAGAGGAGTGGCCACCTTGCTCAGAAAGAAGACAAAGGACTGGGGAGGGGTTAAGGGACAGGTGTGGGGGGTGGCTGGGAGGGGGAAAGAGGCCAACCCCCCGTGGGGGCCCAGCAGGGACGAAGCCCCAAGAATGGAGCTCTCCAGGTGTTTGCTGCTGTAACTCCAAGCCCAGGTTGATAGCAAGCAAAGTCTTTCTACGCTGTGAACCTGAGAACAAATAAACCCCTCTGACTTTTACACTGCCTGTGAATCGCTTCTGACCGCAATGCAGGGTGCATGGCCCTTTGGCAGACTCTGAAGCACTAGAGTCCTGACTGGCTGCACCCGAGTGGTTCAAGGGCATGATCCCTGTGGGACTCCGTCATACAGATGCTAAGAAGTTCACAGGACAAGTGAAAATAATCAACAACACAATTCTCTGTGATGTCTGGAGGCCAGCAGGATGGCACTACTTTGTATTGTCCTGAAGGGTAAATACTAAGGTTACATTTCCCATCCCATTCTCTTGTTTCCACATTGGAGAAGAAGAGTTACAGGGGCAGAATAAAAGGTTCTTGGCTGGGAGAGACTGCACTGGGTTGCTCAAGTGACTCCCTCTGGCAGATGAAGGAGCATCACAGATACATTAAAACTTGGAGATGTCTTTTGATAGAAGACTACTGGATCCAGTATAGTGCTTATGTATTAAGGATTTTATCTTTGCAGGTGCTGAGAACCTGCAATTGTCAAATTAAAGCAAGTGGCAGATGCTTGGCAGTTCTCAGGACCAGGCTCTAAGTGGAAATTTGGCTGTCATACAATGCACAATCAGACATATGTCCAGAGAGTGTTGTGTTTTAGGGACTGCACTGTGAGCCTAGAAGATTGTGGGGAAAATGCTACACGTTCTCAGGAGAGTGGAAGCTACAAGCGGACCTGTTAAATGCATTCACAGAATTAAGATTATGATTCTCTGTACATACTGAGAGTTCTGGTCCTTATCCAGACAGGTCCCCACAGAATAGCGAGAATTTCATTTCGTTTTCATCCAAATAAAAGGATGATGCTGTTTCAGACTAAATGGAAATTTTCAGAAAATACCAATTGGTTGAAACTGAAAGATTCTTGATGCATTCTTGTGACTCCTCTCTGAACGTCTCCAGTTTATCAATAATATTCTTGAATTGAGGACACCAGAATGGGACACAGTATTCCTGCGAGGGCACAGCAGTGCGAAATAAAGCTATAACCACCTCTCTACTTCTACTCAAGAGTCCCTTGTTAATGCAGCCGAGGATTGGATTAGCTCTTTTGGTCACAACGTCACACTGGAAGCTCAAATTCAACAGATTATCCCCACAATCCCCAAATCTTTTTCAGTCACAGCTTCCCAGGATAGAGTCCACACCTCATAGATACAGCCTACATTCTTTGTTCCTAGATAGAATGCATATTTGTTTGCTTACAAACAGTTTATTAAGTGATCCATATCCTTCTGTATTGGAGACCTGTCCTCTTTATCACTCCCCTAAATTGTATCATCTGTAAACTTGATCAGTGATGATTTTATGTTTTCTTCCAGGTCATTGTTAAAAAGCACAGGGCCAAGAACAGAGCCCTAAGGGACCCCACTAAAAACATACCTGCTCAGTGACCATTTACAATTACATTTTGAGACTGGTCAGTTTGCCATCTTTTAATCCATTTAATGTTGCCATGTTAATTGCATGTTGTTCTAGTTTTTTTAAATCACAATATTTTGCAATACCAACTCAAACACTTTTCAGAAATCTAAGTATATTACATCAATACAACTCTCTCTCTCTCTGAGTATTTGTTATTTTGCGTATTTGCCACTTCCCCTCTAAACCATGTCTTTTTTAAAAACAAACATACACACACACACCCATCTTTCTTCCTCACTTGTGGCTTTTTGTATTCTTAAGCAATTCCCATTTATCATTCCCATTTTTCTAATTGCATTCTTCCTCCCAGCTGATCTGGCTCATAATTGTTTTCAGCTCTGTGAAACTGGCTGTTTTAAAGGACCAAGTGTATATGTGTGCATTTGGACTTTATTCTATTTACACACTATAAATGTGATCAAGTCATGGTCAGTTGTACCTAGTTCTGTAATCAGTTCCTCTGTATCTGTTAAGACCAAGTCTAATACAAAATTATCCCATGTTGGCTGCAACACTTTTTTTTTTTTGAGATAGGAAATACATGAAACAACAGACAAACAGTGGAAGTAAGGAAATGACATGAAGGACTTTATTTATATATCATTTTAAGTGCTCATGGTGTGCTCTGTGCTAAGAGAAGAAATAAGGAGCCCTCTCTTGAGGAGATCACAGTCTAAATGGCAAACACAGACAAGAAAGATGCTACTTTACAGTTTGTTTTTATTTCTTTAGTTATAATGTTTACATTTTTCCTCATCCCTGGGTTTTATTTGTCCTCTCTTTTACAGAATGCTGGGGTGGAGAAAGCATGTGATTGATATGAGTGAGTGGGGGATATAGGTGTGACATGTCCCTACAGCAGTCTGTGATAACTACAGGGGGTGAGGGACAGGCAGCTGCATGATGTAGGTGCTTGAGCAACTGTCTTTCGTGTGAATTGTAAATCTCTTGTTTACAACTCCCCTGCTCGTAAATGGCTGGTGATGGTCACTTTATACTGGGCTGGGTATTGGTCACTTCTCTTTCGTCACTGAAGGGCTAGTCTGTGGACATTTCTCAGCCTCGCAACGTTTCAGTAACAAACACATAGCAAAATCTCAGAACTTCATATACCATGATGATACATACATTTCAACAGGACAGTAACGGTCAACAGACTTTTTTCAATGATATCTCACAAGGTACACTTTGCACAAGATGTATTATAATTTTGTAAAAGTGTGATCGTCACAATAGGTTAGCATGATTAGACTCACTTTATCAATGAATATGTTCAGGTTAAGTGTTTTATCTAAGGTCATGCCACAGAGTCAAGAATAGAAACCGGGAGATCCAGCCTTTGTTCTAATCACTTAATAACATTTTAAGTCATGCATCTTTGTTCTTTTAGTAAGAACCAGTTATGTTAGTTACATTTATATTTTCCTGCTTGTTTTAAAAAAAAAAAATCAAACCCAGGAATCAAGAGGCTGAATTTTCCTAAGTACATCTTATATAACACATTGTTTTTCCATCAGTATTATTCACAGATCCATTTGTCCATCTACTTCTGGAGAATAAAAATAGCTTTATTTATGGCTTGTCAATTTAATGGTGAACGGAAAATATATTTTTTAAACTCCTTCAACTCGTCATGCAAGTTCTACTTTCTGTCCCAATTTTAAAGACCAACAAAAAAGTCCAGTCTCTGATGTCAAGAAGTAGTATCTGCCCCTTCCCCATGGCTCTCACTCCTGATCCCAGCTGCAAAACTGCAAGAAAATTGAGCTATGATACTCAAAAGCAATAGAACAAACACCAGTTTCAAGCTGTCTACATATTGAGCCAAAGAAACAAGTTATGACCAGCTGGGCTGCAATAACTTCAGCCTTCTGAATGAGCCTAGTTTCTCCGTTCCATGAAGAATCTATGCTATTTATACAAATCAACTCTTCCTCCACTAGGAAAAAAGTGCACCATGTTCAGAGACTAACTATTGTATGGGTATTTTATAGTCAAGTAATACTGCCGTGAATGCAGAAAGCAAGCTCATTCACACGTATTTTACAGTACTGTATGCTATACTCAAATAACTTGCCAATATTTTATCATGCAGTACACCACGTGAACCTCAGAAAATGAATTACCTTCCAGCTACAATTTATAATGTACTGTGAAGTGCCTATAAATTAGTGTATTTGAAAGGCACAGTAGATTCTTTTAAGTAATGTAGGGTATTGCAAGGAAAGTAAAAGGTGTGTGCAAATTTCATGTTTTTATTGTCTCGCCATTTAGTTGTGGTTCTCTTTTTCCTCTTTAAATCTTCGTGCCATAAACAACTGACTATACTTTATGCCAGTAAACTCTCCAGATCAGCTGTAACTACTAGTAAACAACAGAGTTGTTAGAACAGTGACTTTTTTCAACAAATGCTCAATAACAAGCGCTTCCTTATCTCCTTTTATATAGGGAGAATTATGGACTAGTGTCCTGAGTGCAAATCTGACACCAATTTTGATCCCAGTTTTAAAAGAAATTTCCTCTTTTGCCTTGGGTAACTCTATGCTTTAGTTTTACCACCTGTAAAAATAGGATACTTTGTTCAGTTGTGAATATTAATTGTTCGCAAAGTGCTTTGCAAATGGAAATTAATAAACCATACTCTAAAAGGAATCAGTGCTTATTAAAAATCACATTTGTTTAACTACACTGTGGGAACATTCCTTTTTTTGGTATGGGGAAATGTTACTATTGTTGAAAGTGAAAGATTAACAGGATCAGGCAATGCAAACCTTATGAAAGCTTCCCTAACGAGCTCTCCAATTGAGCCTCACTCCTGACATGTTCTAAATGATCTATTATTCCAAAGATATTGCACTGATTATCATTTTCACAAAGTTAGGCTCTCATGGAGGCCACTGAAGATACTGGGACTGACATGGCTTCAAAGACCTGTCCACACAAATCCCATTCTAGAAGCAGGGCATTATTGTAGCAATTTTGCATATGGATTGAAGTTGGCAAAAGAGAAATACCATAGCAATATCATCTTTAGAACCCAAGTCTCAGAAGACAAAAGGGCTAGATGTATAAACCCATCACATCTCAGCCTCTATTACCTGAATTTCTAAAAGAAAATTAATTCTGTTAGAACAAATGTCTGATCCCATTTGTCAGCGATACAGAAGGAATGAATTTTGCAAATAAAATGAATAGTGTATTAATACCGTACATCTACGGTTTTTGCTCAGGAAGAAATTGTAATATGCCCCATTCTCATTGCCAGAGGCAAGTATGATTTATCAGAAACTAGCAGCAAATGATAAAATCAAGATATTGCAACAGTTCCTTCTTTTTGCTTCCTCCCCTCTCTATCCCCTTCTTTGAGAATGTCATCTTTGGTTCTTATTTGGTCACTAAAAGTTTGGTGAGATTATGGATGGATCAGTGAAGGCTGAATGAAATATTTCTTAAGTCAGAAAGTCTGAACACAAGAGGACCTATTCAAGCTTTGATGGAGTGCCTCACAGAGACTGCAATATGTTCGAAGTTGGCAAACACAGATCTGTTTGGACAGTAAGTACAGCCATCCACTCAGCAAACATCAGCATTCCTATTAGTCCACAGCAAGGAGAACCAGACACTGCAAGCCCTTCTCTAGGTTTTTAGCAACCCATTGGGCTAGGCCTCTAGAACAAAAATGTCTTTGTCTGAAACTTACAATTCAGTAGGTGCAACAGCTTTCTGAAAAGCCTTGTCTCTGCTCAGAACTATGTTTGGATCCAAAAATTATTACGAAGTTGAAAAACTGATAGGGAAAACCCTAGAATTACATTTAAGCGCATGCTCAATAATTTAAATCCTTGGACAGAATTACAAATCTGTTTGTCTAGGTTTTTATCTGGTTCCCACCACCACAATATTGGAATGTCTTCAGATACAAAGGACAGTGAATAACAAATGCATTGCACAATTTGTTAAAAGTTATTTTTGGAAGATTTTGTTTTTAATCACCTGCACCCAGAGCAACAGCAAGATTCAGCTTTCACAAGGAGTCCGAGGCTCCCCCCAAAAAGTTGATGTTTGTAAGAGCTGGAAACGTACATAAACCCCAATTCCTCCCCATCACACTGAATTCACAACTGAGTGCCCAGTATTCATTTATCCCAAAGACTGCACCACAATTGTCAGCCTACCGTAATTACGCTCCTGTCGCTTAATGTTATTAGCTAGCTCACAGACAAAGCAATGAGATAGGAGTGGTTCATATAATGTTCTTTCACTTCTGGGCTCTTTTCTTTTCACAATACAGCAGAAAACTTTACCGTTTTATTCAGTTCTTTCCCTCCTCCTCCCCTCTTCCCCTGTTGTATTTGGAAAGGTAGAACTGCACCAGAATTTCAATTTGCTTTGGGAATATGAAATCAGCTCTTGCTGCAAGAAATTGAAATGTCTTGTTATCACACAAAGAATCTGACACGATGGGCAATTAAGCTTCCAAGCTACCAGTTGAACCATTTCCCTTTCCTTCCCCCACTTTTAATTGTTACTCATTTTTTAAATTTATGAATATAACCTTGATAGGGAGGCCTAGTGCACATTATACACACTTGGCAATTGTCCCACTTCAATCAGAAGTGTCTCGGGATTTTAAATTCAGTTGGGGCGTTTACAGTCCCAGGCAAAGGGATACGCATACTTAGAGCCCCCCACATCTGATCCATAATCCACAAACATTGTCTGCAGATGTGGGTATCTGCGGATACAAAGCGGGTATCAGAAGATTTGCAAGCCTCTACTCATACTACCAAAAAAATCCCACTATATTAAACAACATTTCGGCTGTCAAGTTCAGCGCCCAGACTCCTGGTCTCAATCTCTCCCTCCCCATACCTCCTAGTCTGACTCTTGTCCCCTCTGCATTCAGGAGATACTGTTTCCTCCTCTGTGCTGCCTGAACAGCAGCAGGAGAGGCACCCAGAACACAAGCAAGGCACTATGCCTCCTCTCAGTTCCAGTGCCCAGCCCCAGCGCTCAACAGCTTAGAAGCATGAACTGCAGGGCAAGTCTTGCTCAGTCCCTGCATCCTTGGGATGGAGCATGCTCAATGCAGATGGAATCTTTGGAGGATTTAGCTGCTAAATTCTAACAAATCCCTGAGATTGTGCAAACAGAGATTTTTCAAAGGCTTTGTAACTTGGCCAAATTTGTGGTGTTTTTCACAAATGCAGCGAAAGATGACCCTGACAGCAGGGCAACTCCCCTGCCAAATTTCAAGTCTCTAGTACCACCAGGCTTTGGAGTAGAGCATCTCAAAGAAGTGATGGAAAGAATTTTTGTTTAGCATGAGCAAAATAATATTCCCCCCAACCTCTCTCAGAAACAACTGAACCGTTTTTTGCTAAAACGCCACCAAAAAAATCAGCCAGAGGCAGACATCCGGCATAGGAAATTTTGGCCTGAAGAGTTGAAGTTTGGCAAAGTTATAAACAAGTGAAAATGGTTTCATAAAGGAAAGTGTCAGGCTGCCACCTTAATTAGAGGTGGTGCTACCATCTCTGCCTATAATTTATTTAACTGGCCTCATCGCTAAAGGACGCTATGCTAAACAGGCCAGGGGCTTGTATCCGCAGTCTCATTTTTTTGTCCCTCTGTCTCAGGCACATAATAAACTTGGGCTGGGAGAAGCTGTTCAAGGAAAGCAGGGGGAGCAGTCAGCCATCCTCTGCTTCGTGGTTGGCCTGCACAACAACCAGGGCTGCCAACTCCCACAACACTGTCTTGAACACTGAGATTTTTGCAGTATTGCTACTGACCTCTTGCAAAATTGTGATAAGTTTCTGGCCGTTCAGGATTCCTGCCTGCAGCTGCCACAAGTTGCTGCTGGGAGACCAGACAGAGAGCTTTGAGCTAGATGCAGCAGAAACCACCAGCAGAAAGCACTGCTCTGCTTGCTGAATCTTGTCCCTGCTTTCCTGACATAGACAGCCACCCATGGGGTAAGTGGAAAGCAGGGAACCAGCTCACACCCATCATCTCCCTCCATCCACCACTCAGTGGGGTGAGAAAAGCAAACATTGGTGGCAGGGAGAAGGGGATCCAAGGAGACTGTCCCCTCCCCACTTCCCTATCAAGGATACAGGAAGTTGGCTGGAGCCTGCCTGCACTGCACGCTCCCCGAACTGGACAGGGACTAGGGCAGCATGGTCCGCGGAGAGAGGAAGAAGTGATCTGGAGCAGGAGGAGAGGGATCTGGGGAGGGCCAGTATTTATGGGTGGGATTGGAGACTTGGACAGAACTCAGGGTCAGTGTTCTGGGAACAGGAGGAGCTGAGCTGGGATGAGGTGAGGACCTGGACAGGGCCACAATCCAGGGAGGGAGGGAGAAAGGAGCAGAGCAGAGGGCTGTGTCCAGGTGGGAAACAGGCAGGGGCAGTGCCCAGCAGAAGTAGAAAGAGCAAGGCAGGGAGCTGTTGGAGGGAGGAGAAGCAGAGGGTAGGGCACCTGGAAGCGAGATCAGTGCCTGGGGATAGGATGGTGTTTTGGGGGGGTGAGGGTGCGCCCCACCTTTCAAACAACTAAAAGGGAGGAGGCCCCCCTATGTGTGTGCGCTCATGTGCATATTTTTTGTGCATTTAACAAGGAATTTCCTGAAACACTCATTCATTCCACCTCAGGAGTTCAGAAATCACCAAACCAACCAAAACCAGATTAAGTTTAAAAAAAACAAAACCACCTATGACCAAGAAACCCTTCCGATTTTAAAGCTAATTTTACTCCTTCCCTCCCCAACCCTCTTCAGGATGTCTTGTGATTTTTGGACTTGCAAGGTTGGCAGTACGGTTCCTCTCCTCTCAGCCCTGCCCCGTGGGAACATCAATATAACTACACCGGAATTAGGAGAGGTCTTTTTAAATATTCTTTTTTAAAAACTTAAGGAAAATGTCTGAATTCTCACTGTAATAAAACACCACCCAATCTAAATCTAAATCCATACACTTCTGTCTAAAGACTTTTCTCCAAATGTGGGGTTTAGGGTATTTTTTTTAAACATACAGTATAACAAAATTATTTCCACAGAAACTTTGGAACTTTATTCAAACCATCCACATGAATAAAAGAGCCCCATTTTAGCCAAGTTTTGTTCAAGCTGACTTCAGCTTTATGCTTAAACAAACCCTAGGCTACACTGACATCATTTGCACCAGAAAGAAATATTTTTTTTTTAAATTAAAATCTGAGGGTCTAGGGTCGAGATTATTCAATGAAAAGTTGATTTTTTTCATCTGCAGGATCCCTTATGACTTTATTTATTTAGACCTACTAAGCCAATGGAAAACAAACAAATTCAATCTCCCCACTAACACTACACTCAGAATGGAAAATAACTCTGGGAAAAGCCTTTCACCCTCATGCTGATACTTAAAAATGGGGGAAGGTGGAGGAGAAAATCCCTATTTTAAGAAAACAGCTTGCCCACATTGGCAAAGTTGCCATCTCTCATCCTTTTTGCTGGCTTTGTACCATTTCCCCTCACTCCCCATCTTTTTAATATTCAGTATAACGCTAGTCATGGGGCCTAGATTGACAATCCTGAAGACTAAAACGACATTGGATCAAATTCTCATGTCCATATTTAGGACCCTAAATGCCTGGGGGTTTTTTTGGCATTCATGTGCCTGATTTAGTCACCTTACTGAAGACTACTGTACATCCCACTGGATAGACAGGAACTCTCTGACAGTGTTACGTGCTCATTTCTAGCCCTGAAAGGTGGCAAAACATTAGACCTTCAACCTGGCACTGGTAGAGGACATAATATTGCACATCCTACTCCCTAAAACAGTGCATGGTGACACTGTCAATTACATATTTGGGTGAAAAGAAACATTCTTCTTGACATTTTTTGAAGCTGCTCAGGAGCTTGGACTGTTCGAATAAATCCCAGGAGAGACGAATTAGAGGGCAGCTGAGGCAGTTAGATATATTTATCGCATGGATATTGCCACCACAAACTGTATGTGATCTAGACGGACAGATAATTTCATTTCAGTGATAGATGGAAAAATCATGAGAGCTATCTTTTTGGTGAAATGCAGCAGCTGTTTAACAACACACCATAAGAAAACAACATTCCAGGGCAGGAAGAGAAGAAAGCCACCATAAATATATTGACGCTACAGGAGAAAATTTAGGTAGGCTGAATGTATATTGGAATTCAGCCAGAACCACAGATCTAACAAACGTATTCTTTATTCAAGCTTTAAAGGGGAAGGAAAAAAGGTCTAAAAAACGAGACAGCAAATGATAAGATTCACACACTTACAGAAAAAAACAAAAACAAATCACAACATGCCAGCACTTGACTTCCTTTCATGTTTTTCTGCTGCATATATTAAACTGTGTTATTGCCATTCTCCTACAAAAGGAATATCCAATTTCCTAGAGGATAACCTGATGAACCAAATCATTTTTGTCACAGTAGCCAGCACACTAATTGAGCCTGTGGATCTAGAATGCCAGAATAATAAAACATAGGGCTGGAAAGGAACTTGAGAAATCATCTAATCCAGCCCCCTGCACTGAGGCAGGACGAAGTAAATCTAGACCATCCCTAACAGGTGTTTGTCCAAACTGTTCTTAACCTCCAATGACGGAGATTCCACAACCGCCATTGGAAGCGTACTCTAGTGCTTAATTATCCTTATGTAGTTAAAAAGTTTTCCCTAACATATAACCTAAATCTCGCATGCTGCAGACTAAGTCAATTACTTCTTGTCCTACTTATGTTATAAATAAATATTTACAAAATGGCCCCATTCTGCAAGGTGCTGATCATTCTCAATTGCCATTTGTGAGAGCTGACAGTTCTCAGCAGTAACAGGGGGCCCTCAGCATCTTGCAAGTATGGGAGTCATATGTTCTGGGTCTGACTTGAATCAACAAAAGCAAAGAAAATTTTCCATGTGCTGATGTGGAGAACGGGTTCATTTATGAAGAGGCAAAGTTTCCTGTCAACAGTTTCAACCTACAGGGGGTCCCTGTCCCCCAGCCTCAAATTTGAACCAACCTCAAAATGAATCTCGGTCAAACAAGCCAAGTTTAACATACGTAGGTTGAAATGCACTCCCCTACAGAGGACCAGAAGATGACCCTGGGACTTAAGTGCTGCACAGGCCTTATGCTGGTCCTAAGCACAGGGATGAATTTCACCCCAAGAGTTTTACATGTTTGAGCTGTTAGACTATAAATCAGTTCAGTTTTGATTAAAAGCAGCCAGGGTTCTCTTGAAAGGTGTGTGGGAAGCTCAATCAAGTTTCAATGAAACCTTCTTGACACTCGTCCTCCACAGCAGTGGAATCTCCATGGGTGCAAGAGCACAGAGAAGCCATTACTTCACCAAGGCAACTCAGTAACGTACTGAAAATGGTTCCTTCGCAACACAGCAGCAAGCCTTTGATAAAGCATTAGGATTAATTTACCTCGCAGGCTTGTGGACACAGTTTTGGGTAGAGGTCTGAATATGGCTAGGAGTCTGAGAACACACAACAACATGCATAAAACATCTCTAGGAAAGATAACTTTAAAAACAACTACTGAATATTCATATCTGATTAATTCATTGGCTATTTGTGGACAGCAATTTACATACCAAGCATTAGAATGAATTTCAAAGTACTAAGAGAGTCTTGAGAATCCAACTCCATATTTTAAATCGCTAAACTCAGAATTCAAGATCTATAGCACATCAGCAAACTCGTCACTGAGATACAACCCTTTACTTAACCAGAAACCATGCATTTGTCCATATGTGTAAAATAGCTTTTGTACTAAAAGGAAAATCGGATAAAAAGCAGGGTGAAATTGTAATAATTTCTAGAGTAGAGATTATTTAATTTATACTGAACAGTTTTATCTGTGGAGCTTTTGAAGCCCTATGAAGAAAAATGCATAAAGTAATCCTAGTAATTTGATGTTTACAAGAGTATCAGACTAAATCACTTACAGAACAGGCTTATATAATACATTGTTTCTTCAGTCTTTTCTGTTAAGCGAGTTTCCTCCTGTTAATTATTTTATCTCATGGTAGCAGTTTCGTTATAAATATGCCAAGCATGAAAAGAACTCTAATCACACCAAGTAGAAAAACCTGGAAGTTACTAGCCCTTTGGTCCCAGTTTCCTTCAGCACATACTAATAGTGTGTGAATTATTTATACAAAAAAAGCAGAAATCCGGCGGTTCATAAAATGACAAAGGACGTTCTTTTATTTGCATGAGTCGCTTCATTTTTGGATGCTTAACCTGGTTATATATTCATCTTCCTGGAAGAAAAGACACGGAAAGTAAAACCGTTTCTCCCTGAAACTGATGCTTTTAATACTTGGTGTTGGGAGCAGAAGCTCCTAAAAATGGCATGAGGTTCTTGAGATGGTCAAGTACAATACAACTTTTCATGAGGCATCACTGGATGAAGTCACTCTGCCTACATTCATTTCTAAACACTGAAAACATGTTTTTACTTCATTCAGTTTTAAATATGGAATTAAGACAACCTGCCAGAAATTCACCTTGTAAGCTCTCAAGAGCCTGACTGGATTCCTTGCACAACCACTACTTAGCATTACAATCATTTTAAATAGAGTATTTCTGGGTTTTAATGAATCATGCTCTACCATCTAGAGTCTGAGCAAATCACAAGCAATTTCATTAAAGTCACAGGAATTAATTACAGTGATGTAAGTGATGGTTTGATATTAAACCATATTAAACTACCACAAATCTGGGCCTTATTATTTTAAAATCTTGAAAATAGAACATGTGATCATATTTTATTTCATTTTGGTTATACCAGCAATAAATTAAATGAGAACTACTGAATCAGTCAGTCCACGATGGTTTTTGAGCAAGAAGTAATTGATTCCAAGAGGCAGCCAACAAGAACCAAAACCAGAACAGAAACTGGGTAAAATGACTGCATAATTGTACGGCTTTACAACGGAACTCTATCAGCTTATGTAGGTCTTTATAATGTGCTCATCCCCACTGTACCTGAGCAAGAAAGTTCATTGGAATAAACACACAGTGTTGATATGCTTATTCACAATTTTAGTCAATCTGCTCTAGCATCGATCGAGACATCTCAGGAACGCTGGCCCTTTCCTACGATTAGTAGTGCTTTTCTGTTTTGGGGCTTTGTAGAAATATCACAGACCTTAACCCTCAGTTCATTTCTGTATTCTTACTATCATTACAGGCTGATTGCCTTATTGGTAGCAGATCATTACTGCTAAACTTACACAGAGGTAGAGGGAGGGTGTTGTTTTTTGTTTGTTTGTTTTAAGACCTTTGGGTCTCAATTATTTTGGATTTGGTGACGGTTCAGGACAACTGCATAAATCAAATCCAAATTTGGGGATTAGAATTGAATCCCTGGATCTGAACCCAATTCTATGTCTTGCTTCTGAATCCCAGTCAAACCTGGAAGGGGTTTCATTTTCTATTTCTGGTTCAGAAGTGACTGAAGCTTTATGCGATTAGTTGGTTGTTCAAGATTTCCATCATTTGGTGCTAAAATGTCACAAGCTTCAAATCCAAACGCCAATCAACCAATTTTCTAGTGGGATTTAGATGCAAATTCCAAACATTTTCTATTCATAAACTAAATATTAAGGTTCCAGTCTTTAAAACGTAGCATGCATACACAGCTCAACTAGCAAAGAATGCGAGTAATCACATGCCATTTGAATCTCTAAAGATTATGTCAGTGGTTCCAGCCACACAGAGCTCTAGTCAATGTTGACAACCAGCCAGGTCCTCTGTAATTATCAAAAAAGCAGGGCAGTCTAAGAACAATTTGGAAATCAGGCTCCACATCTTTGCTCTGCATCTTGGACCTAACAAAGGGGATTAACGTTTGGGGTTGTGTTTATTTATTGCCATCATTAAGTGTCATGGGGTGCACCATTCACGCTGGCTGCTCTTGGGATTAGCTCTTGAGGACGATGACCCCTTCTGCAGCTTGTATTCCGTCGCTCTCTCACAGGTCTGCAGCTCCTCTCTCAACCCAGGACCTGCAGAGTCCCCTTGGTCATTTCATCCTCTAGCCGAGTCACTCACTGTTCCCCCCCTCTCCTGGGATAGCAAGGTCCCTTCTCCCTACCGGTCCTCGGCAGTCTTCCCTCTCTCTGCCCCATGGTGTCATTCCCTCTGCGGCTGGTAAGGGAACTCTCTACTCGATCCAGTCCAGGGACCCTCAGCTCAACGGTTCTGGCTTTTCCTCTCTCTGCCCGCACTGCTCCTTCCCTGGACTGCTTCCTACCACATCCAGTTTCCCTTCTCATTATACCAGCTCCAAACCGTCGTCCCTCTTCCCAGGGAGTGATTGCTACCTGCCTTCCTGCAGCCTTTCCTAGCAGCCCCTCACTTGCCAGCTACCTAGCTTTATACATAGAGCCCTGAAAATCTGCAGATAGCTGCTTTATATCCGCAGACCATTTTTGCAATGTGTGGATTGGATGTCTATACACATTTTGTTTACACACACACACACACACACACACACACACACACACACACACACACA
>ML675649.1:13882947-13897787 GCA_007922155.1 Mesoclemmys tuberculata
GAACCTGCTTTCAGTTAGTTCAGTGCTCCCTGGCTCCCGCCTGGCCAGCTTAACCTATCAGTCCTGTGTGGGGTGGTCACCCCATCACAATAAGGAACAGATACATGCAGAGAAGTTACAAAGCTCCTTATTATTTCTTTGTGACTCTCACCATCCAAACTGATTGTCAGCCAGAATTTTATCTTATTTCATGAACCAACAGAGAAGGTGTCAACAACTCCCCACAACTCTGGTTGTACATGAAGTTATCTACTACTGTAATCCACTACTTGAAATCTTCAAAAGGCCATGTATCAATAGTAGGACTATTTGCATCCTCACCTTGCCCCCCCAAGCCTCTGCTAAATTGTTGTTTTTTGTTTTTTCCACATTAACGCCATATACCACTTTATTGAAACTTACAAATGATGAGTTTCTATCATTTCTAATTCCACAGTCTTGTATTTTCCCATATCCTCCTGAAATTATATATCAATTAAACACAACTAATTTCTACCACACATGGAGGGTTTCTAAATAAAGGTCCTAACTTTAGAATTATTCTTATCTTTAAAGGGAGCTTAAAAGCTAAATAAAGAAGATGCATTTGGTAGGCTTTTCATGGCACCTCTCTCTCTCACACTCACACCTGAATTTTTTGTATCTGTCCTGTACTATAGTACTTCTTAAACAGTTAAAATTATCAACCAGATTCTTCTGATCAGCATTAATATATTTTTACAAGACAGATACTGCTTTCATTTGCTACACAGTTAACAATACTCGGACTATTCTACTTTCTCACAAGAAAACCACACAGACATTTTTGTGCATACCTTTGAAAATTTTCAAATGGTAACAACGAAAACAAACACTAACATTTGTAAAGGCTATGAAATGAAACAGTGAAGTCCGATTAATAATCAAGAAGTCTGCATCCATCTGCTAAGTGTAGCAGAGATGCTGCAGGCCTGAGCTAGCGGGACAGCTGCTTTCAGCTCACTGACTGAATACTCCATGTTAGAATTTATGTAAATGATATAATACCATCAATTATGTTTCTGTAATTAAAAAGAAACCATCAACTTCAAATCTAGTCAGTCAGCTAAAAAGTACAGTTGTGGGTATGACAATCTGCCCCTGAGATTTCCTACCAATTTGTATGGATTTATCATTTCTTATTTTTAAGTGTTTTTCTTTCCCCTATTGTTGTATGAAAGATGTCCATAAATATAGGGAAAACAAACCACTTTAATGACCACACGGAGGAAAAAATGAGTGCAAATATTTACAAAGTATTGTCAAAAACATATAGAACAACTTCTTCCTAATCATTTTTAGTTGTTCTAATGTGCTGAGTCATTACTTGCAGCAATGGTAGATAAACTGAATTTTCAGAGAAAAATGTGATTTTTTTTAAATTGACCCAGTCCCTTTACACTCATTTAAATACTGTCACCTTGTAAAAACAAAAAAACACAACTGGTGTGCAAGGGAAGAGTTTGAACACAGGTATAACAGAGAAGTATGCTGTATATACTGAATGCTCAAATATATTCTATATATATATATTCAAATATTTCTGCAAGCCAGTCATATATATTACAGTTAAACACATACTACATTAGGCATTGATCCCACAACTGTCTGTTTCATCAAAGACCTGTGCCCACATAGAATACTTCAAAAGGAACGGTAGATCTGTCTTCACCAAGCCAGCTGCCGGACCTGGGCCTTAGTGTTTATGTATTAATCTTTAGATTATGTAGCAATGATAAAAAATATACAATACAAATAGTCCACAAAATTATAGCTAAACAAAATGCCATCTGTGATAATCCAATTATCAGATCACTCTATAAATTGCAAGAGTTTCTTTAAAACATAAAGCAAATTATGCAGTGAAAGATGCTCAAGTAACTCCAGCTAATGACCTATCATTCAACACCTATTAATCAGTGGTGCATTATTAACACTTTCAAACCTTTTGTTTTCTCTTAAACCCTCCCTTTAGTGAACGAACAAATACTTACACTGGAAATACTTTATGTAGGGGTTTTGTGAGTATGTTTGCAAAGTGTTTTAAACACTAGAGTATTTGTATACACGCACACACATGGAAATTGTGCGAGGAAGAAAATTTTCGCTTATCTACAAGTGAGATTTTATAAATGGTTTTTACTCTGAAAAGGTGTATTCTTATGTTTTCCATTAATTTTGATGACAAAAGTCTTGATTATTTAAAAATCAGCTTTTTTGTTGCCATTATGTTCTCATATTATGTTTTTACATATATTTAGAAAATCACCCAAACACAGAGCACCGCTTTAGTTGTTCAAGACCCATTAACAAAAAACCATAGCTGAACATTAAACCAGTGCAGTAAAATATTCCCCATCATTATTCCAAAGCAGTTTTCTCTTGTAGTATAGAAAAATTACTAGGCTTATTTTATCAAAGCAAAATACTGGTATTGGTAGCTTTTTAAAGGACCTGTCTAATTAGTTAATTTCAGGGGAAGTGTTTATGAAAGCTACATTAATACTAAATGACCTCATTTACTAAATGAGCTCATATAATTACAGTAAATATTAAAGAATTAAATTGGTAGCAGGTTTAAATCAAACATAAGGAAGAACTTCTTCACACAACACACAGTCAACCTGTGGAACTCATTGGTAGGGGATGCTGTGAAAGCCAAAAGTGTAACTGGGTTAAAAAAAGGATTAGATAAGTTCATGGAAGATAGATCCATCAACGGCTATTAGCCAAGATCATCAGGGACACAACCCCATGTTTTGGGTACCCCTAAACTTATGCCTGCCAGAAGCTGAAACCGGATGACCTGGGATGGAACACTCGATAAATTATCCAGTTCTGTTCATTCCCTCTGAAGCACCTGGCACCAGCCACTGCTGGAAATCAGGATACTAGGCTGGATGGACCATCTGACTCAGTATGGACATTCTTACATTCATACCATTACATCATCCTGCTACATTACAGGAATATTGAATTCCTAGGCATTACACCCACACTATATCTAGAATTCCTAGAATTCTTTGGCACCATCAAGCCAATATCATGACAACAGCAACTAAATTCTCAAGTGAGTTTGTCAGAAATCTGTTGCTAGCATAACTGTATATGGCAGTTTGGCAGACAGTAAATGGCAAGAAAGAAGCATATAAGGCTTCCAAATTAACAGATTCCATTTTACAACACGATAATAAACACTCTACAGTGAACGACTATACTCATTATAAAACAGCTCAAAAGCATATTAATGCTTACACATTTGCTGTTAATTCTGTGGAAGGACTGCATGTGTCCTATAGTCCCATATGTCAAAAGACAGCAGCCAGCTGGAGGAAACCGAAGTGCCATGCTGAACTCAAGTCCTGCATTTTCTCCTGCCATTCACATTACTAGGCATGTGACACTTATTACATGAGAATACTGGGTTTATGAAACGCAAAATTAATCTGGGTGTAGCCTAGTGTTCACTAGAGACAAAAGCATAACCATGCAGAGTTTTGTTGCCACCAACTCAAATTTCAGACCAGAATTGTTGAAAGGTTTGCTAATATTCGCAATCCTTTCAAAACGTACCAGAGTATATTTATCAATTTGCATCCATATGCTGAAAAATTCACGTTTTCATATGGTTCAGTGTGAATTTTGCCCAGGTCAATGATGTCACGATGTGAACTTTTGTATTTAACAGAACACAAACCTCAGGGTGAAATTCGGATGTGACTCGAATCCATGCACATAAAAACCCAAGGAAACTCCCACATAAACGCCTGCAAAGAGCACGATACTTCACGCAGTGCTACTGGTTACAGTTCAAGTCCAGCAAAATGACAGGACGACTATCCGTAACCTTGAATGTGGGTTCAACGTCATATACTGTGTGTCGGTGTTATAGCAGGAGCACTAGATATTCAATTAAATATTACATTCAAGAGTTAAAATAAGGCAAAAATAAGGCCCAATTCTGCAGCTGTCACTGACATGAGTAATTCTTATTCCAGGAAGCATCCCACTGTAGTCAGCTGAGTAAGTAACATGAAGTTGTGAGAGTCAGTTTTTCAAGTTTGGGCCTATTATGCATTATCAGTTGGGGGGGAGAGGGGGTAGCCTGGCATAGTGGCTAAATCACTGGTCTTAAGAGAGCTAGGTTCTATTCCCAGCACTAGCCTGCTTGGTAACCTTAGACAAATTACTTCACCTCTGTACCTCAGTTACCTGAACTGTGTATTGGGATTAATAAACACTGACCTCCTTTGTAAAATGCTTTGAAATCTACTGATGAAGAGCACTATAGTATTATTTAAACAATACTGTGTCATTTGCAAAATAATCATGTAGTGGTATAATGCCAAAAGGAACATATTCAGAATGAATATTAATACAATTAATTCACTGTTAATCCTCACTGTTGAGTTAGCCAATGCAGCATGCTAACTTCATCAAGTAATTACGCATCAGAAAGTGTACTGATTATGCAGTACATAACATAACCGGTGTGTGCTTAAATATGCAAAACAGAGAAATAGCAAAAATTGCCCTGAAAAAAGGAAAAAAGGTAACTATATTTAAAAAGTTAAATAAAGAAACCACAAGTCAATTTAGTACGGTTTTGGGCATCAGAAAGTGAGAGCATGTGACCTCACACAGTGTTTCCAGGTGTCACACGTTTTAGCTGTCAGCAGGTAAAATTACACTTTAACCTGAGAAGTCTCATAATAATTAATACTTAATTTCAATTTATAGGGTGTATATGCCCAACGGCCTCATAAGATTCTTTAGTAATATAGTAAATCATTCAAAATAATACAACCACTTAAACATGTAGCATTAGACACACTTTTTCATTTGACAGCTTCTTCTACTCAGAAACGTGCACACACAGCTCAATTTCTAAAAACAAGCAGCAGAAATGCACACAGATTCTGCATTTACTGGAGCAAATGAACACTTTATCCTGCAGAACAGCCTCTGAAATTTTGGCAGGTGTTTCTCTTTGAAAATTGAGCACCCAACAGAATGAAAAGTACTTACAAATGAGTTCCTCAGAATTTAAAATAATAATAATAAAGCAGAATTTATAAGATGGGACCAGCGTGACATAACAAAAAAGACGACAGCTGGCATGTATCATTCTCATTAGCATTTGCAGACTTATTTGTGAATATATTGCAAGACTGCCATGCAGAGAGATCACAAGATTTACATATAAGCCAGATGTTTATATCTTATTTGGGCAAAAAGAGTATTTTAAAGATGAACCAGATGTACGTAGAAAGGAACTGAAGAAGAAACACTATGAAAATGTTAGGGTCCTGAGAAGTTTGGGTTTTCTTATTTGTTCTCCTGTTAATAAAATACAAAGGCTTTATTAAGTATTTTACACAGTGCAGTAATTTTGCTTGGCCCTTTTGTAGAGATTTTTAAAAAAAGACTGCCTCTGCCTCCAATTCTTATAATTAACAGAGTGAAGCCCACAATCCCTCATTCATGCTAGCAGTGTTACTGCAGTAGATAGGTCTATTTATGTGGGTAGAAGATTGCTTACATGAGTAAGGGACTTGCAAAAGGACACAATTCTGTACAAGTGTTCCCACTTAAGGACTTCAGGGTCAGGACCTATGCACAGAGAACTCCCACTGGCTTCAAGGGCATTGTGTGCAATGCTACTGGAGGAATGCAAGAACAGATACTGCGCACAATTAATATGACCTATGAATTTAGAATCCCAGTTAGTATAACACCCACTTATCTAAAGAAAACAGAACATCATTTTTAAGAATTAGGGATAAATTTAAGAAACTGTGAAGCATCTTACACAAAGCTCCTCTCTCTTTCAGGTGGTTTGGTGGAAACACTGAATCCTGAACCCAGGATTTGTTGTTGTTAAATCTATTCTGTTCATATCTGAGGATATTAAAATATATATTTGGTTAACACACCATTAGCAATGGACTTTTCAGTGGGTTTGCCGTCCTACCATGCTGTCTGCAATCAGTACAGATACTGCTGCACACCTTCCTTTCAGTTTAGTTATGAAGTACTTTATATATAAAATTGTAAATGGACAATCAAGTCAGGGATAAAGGGTGGAACTCTGCCAAGGAACTGCAGCTCATTTGCCAGTCTATTGCTCTAAAAGTTTTGGTCAGTCTCTACCAGAAAGTATTTGTTGGCACATGGCAGTGAAATTTTTAGATTATAACAAGCTTCCTGCAGGAAAAGGAATATCAAAGGTGTAAATAAAACCAAAAATATTAACTGAATGTCTGGTATTCTAAAGTCAGACAGGCTGGAATGCATTTTCTTCTGAGTTGTAAGTCATGACCTTCTTAACATTTACACTTCCATTGATCAGCATGTACACTGTAAGCCTATAACTGAGCCTTACACTTCTCATTTTGAACTGATATTTACCTGTTGAGTCTCTTAAAAGGTCTAGGGAATTTTTGTTTTTTAAATCTAAGTGACTTTTCTGTTGGGTCCTGGTGCTAGTCACAAAACATCACAACTCTTCTGCTCAGACGTAATGGCTCTTCTTCGCATGAATCTGACTTTACCATGATATGGATAACCAACAGCTGAGAAAGGCACAAATTAAAGACAAATAACATAAGGCACCTCTACAAGTAAACACAAGTGAAAACCATCACAAGATACAATACATCCTCCTTTTATTTACACAGTGAGTCAAGTTTCTAGAACCCAAAATGGCCACACACCTGTTTGCTGGCAAAAAAATTTGCACACACACAACCCTGCATTTGAGCACAGAAACCAGGCAATTGTGTATGCAAAACAGATATATGTGCTTGCAAATATGGGTTCTTGAATGCACAGTGTTGCATGCACATTTCTGCAGGTGCACCCACTGCATCCTGCTTGAAAATTTTGTTTAATTATGTTCTTATATTGTCAACACTGGGGGCTACAACAAGATGCAAAAATAAATGCATAGGTACACATGAATGTGCCATGACATTCTAAATATATTAATTATTTAAGGAGTTCTGCAAAAGGTCCAAAATATCAAAGATTATTAAAAACCTGGAAATCTAGGAATTCACATGTAGGTCTCAGACTTCTACCACCTATAACTACAATGAACATTTTCTTATGTGACAGGGTCAGTGGAGAGGTCATGACTAATATAATCCCAATAGATGAGTATGGCTTCTGAAGGAGAAGCAGAAGTGATCCAATTCTGTCTATTCCTGACTCTGTTGGATCATCACATTCTTCCTGAATATATATGGTATTCCACTGCTTTTCAGGACTGGCACATCATTCTGTACACATTCATGATTAAGACCTTTTCTGTAGTTGCATGCTGCTGTTGTTACTTAGGTCCTCAACAAAATGGATGCAACCTTGGAACTAAAATGCTTGTTCACTCAGATAAGCACAGTAAATAGTGTGTGTAGTACACATATAAATAGCAATTGAGATGGACACCGAGCTGGGGAAAGATACAGATGAAGATAAATATTAGGATACAATTTCCCAGGAAAACATCACAGAGAAAAAACGATAAGCAGCTTCATTGCATTTCATATATAAATCTAAGACAAAGCAGAGAGGTATTTAAATACAGAATTCCACATTCTGTGCTATACTTGGCTTTCTGGCGCCTGGACAACACTAAGAAATTAGGCCACTATAACTATGTCACTCGAGGGTGTGAAAAATCAGTTAACCTGACCTAACCCATAGCATAGAAACTACTGCCTCTCAGAGAGGTGGATTACCTACACTGACGGCAAAACTTCTCCCCCTGGTGTAGGAATTCTCTTCACTGAAGCACTGCAGCTTTTAAGTTTAGACAAGCCCTGGAATCACTAAGTATACAAAAAGCGAAGTCAAACATTAACTCCCATCTAACTAACTTACAAAATATTTACCTTAATGACAAAGCAACAAAAAGGGGCATAACAGTGTATTAGGCTTGGTCTACACTAGGAAATTAGGTGGGTATAACTACGTCACTCAGAGGTGTGAAAAATCCATAGACTCAGAGACTCATTGTGTTAACACAATGTAATCCCTGGTGTAGCCAGCACTAGATTGATAGAAGAGTTCTCCAGTCGACCTAACTACTGCCTCTTGGGGATCTGGACTGTAATCAATTTTTTATAAATTAATTAATGACATTGGTCTCAGAACCATGGAGAGCCAAAGAATAATAAAGAATCCTGACATTTGTTGAAGAAGGGAGATGTCATTGTAATGATTTCCATCTTTTGTAACAAAAGTGTCTAGGACAAAATTCTGTCCAACAGATTTATGCCATTGAAATGGAAAAGTCAGTGGAATTATTCTAGATTTATACTACTGAAGAAAGACAGATTTTGGCAACGAATGTTCATAGGCTTCTTTAGGATGTTGAGAAAATACAAATACCACAACTGCTGCATAGTGATGCTTTTTAATATTAAAGATTATAAATAATCAGTCTGATAATCTTGTAAAAAGGCTGGTTTATGCTATAACAAACTAGAACAATTTCACTGTTAAACATATGCATTTTATATTATGTATATATGTATTTATATCCTGAAAATATATGGCAATTCCATTTTGGGTGGGGAGGATAGAAATTCATGACAGAAGAAAGGATTACCTGTTCACTCATCACAGATAAAACTATCTGTTTTTCTCTTTTTGTGATTGTAATGGGTGAAACTCCAAATATTTGGAATCTGCAAAACTGGTCGTAAGTCTCAGCAAAATAGATTCTCCCACTACCTCCTGCTTAACCAGCCATGCCAAAAATCCTGCGGGGGAAAAAAAAAATCCTTTCTCCCAGTACTTCGGCACTTCCAGTCGCACCCAGGACAGAGAAGTCAGACGTCCATGACAATTAAAAGTAATTGGAGTTTAATTTAGTTCAGTTTGGGTTTTTGATGAAGGTTGGCGTGATGAATTGGGGCTATATCTGTACCATTTATGAATTCTGAGGGATATTGTGAAGTTGTGTTATGAAAATCCACTACAGGTAAGGCGATCCACTATTGCTGACAAGCCCTGTGGTACATATGCACCAGACAGATACAATAAAACGTGCTTAAAGACTCAATGACCCTATTAGGTCCAAATATCTGGGACAATGGGTAAGGTACATCCTTGGAAATCCAGTTAGTCTTCCCTCTGAAGGGAGGAGAAAAGACAGAAGCAATGGAAGTTACTTGGAGGAAAACAAAGAGACCAAGGCCTGGTCTACACTACAGAATTAGGTTGACGTACGCTGCCTTATGTTGACCAAACAACGTCATGCTATGGCTACACTACAGAGCTTACAGCGGTGCATCTGCATCGGTGTAGCTGTGCCGTTGTAGCGCTACTAGTGCAGACACTCTAAGCCAATGGGAGAGAGCTCTCCCACTGACTTAATTACTCTAGCCCCTGCGAGCAGCAATAGCTATGCCAGCGGGAAGAGCTCTCCCACCCACATAGTGCTGTCCACCCCGGTGCTTAGGTCAGTGGAATTTACATCGCTCAGGGGGTGAGGAATAAGTCACCCCGAGAACGACAATGTATTCTTACAGAAGCTGTAGTGTGTATATAGCCTAAGTGTCTACACTAGAATGGTGTTCCTGCTACATGTAAGTTGCCCACTACATCGACCTAACAACTCCATCTCCGTGAGAGGTACAGCACGTAGGTCAATGTAGTTAGGGCAACGCAGTGTCTGTGTAGACACTGCATTACTTACACTGCCGGGGCTGACAGCCCAGAGCTCCGCTGCCCAGGCTCTTCTCCGCCCCCCCGAATCCGTCATCAGGGGGCGGCCGTGCGGCTCTGGGGTGCTCACAGCAGGAGCTCTCCCCCACCTCCCACCCCAGGGCTGACACCTTTCTAATTATTGGTAACCAGACTCTCAAAGCCCCACCCTCTGGTCCACCTCTTCTGAGGCCACACTCCATTCCACCTCTTCCCATAAAGCCCCAACCCTGCTCCGCCTCTTTCCCCAAGGCTCCACCCCCATCGCTTACTCCTCTTCCTCCATTGCTCATTAGATTATCTCTACCTCCCTCCCACACTAGCTGGACTCCCTCTGCTCCGAGTCTGGGAGGGGAGCTGCTGCAGCCTGACAAGGAGCCTGCCTGCAGGTAGGAGGTGGCCCCGAGTGAGCAGGGGCTGGGGTGGGTTAATGACCGGGCACCTCTCTACACCCTGCGGTAACCAGACTTTTGGTGTCCTGTCAGTACATCTGTCCAGATACTGCCAGGTCCCCTAAAACCAGCACCTGGCAACCCTCAATGGCACCCAGACTCAGAAGCCAAAATCCGACTGTACAGGTAAAACCCGGACAGATGGCAACCCTAGCCGTGCCCAAGCTGTCAGCCTGGCGGGCTGGGCACAGGGCTCAATTTCACAGCAGGGAGGCTACCAACAGGTGACATTCTTGTCAGCTTCATGGCTGCTATTATTTCATATTTCCTCTCCCAGCTGCGGCCGGGGGCACAGTTCACACAGCTCTGGCTGTCAGCCCCAGGGCAGGGGGCTCCAGCTGTGAGCCCCACATGGTTGTCAGTGCCCCACAATGCCCCACTTCAGTCGGTGCAAGCACTCCTTCTGAGGATGCACACCACTGGCAGAAGGAGGGCTGTGTGGACACCAACAGCCCATTTAATTCTTACGGTGGTTGTAGATTGACTTAAGTTAGGTCACTGTAATTTCATAATGCAGACAAGCCCAAGTGAGGGGGATAGGGTGAGGTGGATAAACTAAAGAAACATGCAGGAACAGGGACTAGACAAGAAGAGGAAGCATATGGCAAGGGACAGCAAGGTCACAGACGCTGGGAAGCGGCTCCAAGAGAAAGAGATCAGCTAGCACGCAACAGCCTGTATGAGGAGAGTCCTGCCTGCTTTCCAGGACCTAGATGGTTTCCCAAGGGCTCCCGAGGAAGGGTGAGATGAAAAGCGGGGGACGTTGCAGTTTCAGACGTTTATTGTTTTGTATGATCTGTACTCTCCTGTGCTTTACACGATGAAATGTAAGAGAGCATGGAGATGTCAGACTGAGCAAAGTGTGTGTCTCTTGACTGCTTCACAACTACTGTGTGCTCCTGAAAGACTTATAGAATAACCTGAAGTTACACACCTTCTGGAGTAGTTCTGGGAGAGGGGTGTGTTTAAGTGACAGGTAGTCTGAAGGGTCAGTGATGTGCCCAGAGGGACTAGATGGCAGAGCAGTGGGTTCCAATACTCAGAGGAGGGCTCCAAATATAAACTCTGCCCTGAAAGTGCGATTAGGAACTTAGAATGAGGCAATGGCTGGACTTCATTCAAGCTCCAGGGACCTGAAATACCCTAGAGATCCAGGGCAGCAGAGGCTTGGATTCCCCACACAGCAGAGCTAGGGGGTAACTGGAAGGGGCATTCACTAGGGTCTGGGACAAAAGGGTTTCTTTTCCTTTTTCCTGAACTGCTTCACCACCTCCTATTGCAATGCTCTTCAGTGTTCATACAACAACATGGCATCCACATCCACGAAGGTACTGCTGGTAACTATCATCTTTCAACTATTTGCACTAGTTGGACATCAAGAAAACATGTAGCAAGGTACAGAACCTTGATGCTTTGCAGCTGTACATTCTGTCCAGTTAAAATTTAAGTTGTTTTTTAACTGCTGCTACTATTCTCAAAGAGTGAGGCTTGAAAAAGGATACATCTAATTCAAACGCTCTTACAGCTATGTTAAATCCACAAATGCAGGTTATCACCACTAACAGAGGTTGGGGAGCAACTATGGTAATGAATAACCTGTTTATATTCTCTCCCAATGGTTTGACTATCTAGAAAAGTATCTAAGCAAGATGGAATGCCTACAGATTCTCCCTTAGTGTTGTTTGCTAGCTTTAAAACAAATGGTTTGGGAGAGAAATGGGTTTTCATTCCTCTGAAAACAGAATTGTGTGTCATCAACCATATTTATAGAGCCAGAGTTAATAAGTCTGATTAATTAATAAGTTTGAACTCTAAAATTTTCATTGCCAATGGAAGTAGAAGACCAAGGTTTGCATATTTCAATTATTTTTTAAAAAATATTTCTGGTTTAGAATGATTAATAATAGGAATAATCAGAAAAATATTGTGATCTATTGTTGATTAGAAGTCTCAAGTGAACAAATAGGCCTTTTTGGTTGACCCCTTGGCAGACCGTCCATTAAAATATTCAATGAGGAGGAAAATGAGTATTCTGAAAAAGCTTTTTTTTCTTTCCTGATACGGCTTCTTGTATTCCTTTTGCCTTTAACCTTGTGGGCCAAGCAAAAGTATGTGCGACTCTTAGGATAGATATCTTTGGTGCTTCAGTGAAAGAAAGCATCTCATTTGATCTGCTGAAAGTTTTGCCTAAGTATTGTCCTATTGCTCCAGTTCTAGACATTCAAATAGTTTCACTAGTATCTCCCCAGGGCATCCCATCTTCCAGTAAATCATTTGTTGGATGCAGTATGATTCCAAAACACTGTCTAAACAGTGCTTCAAGAAGAGCAAGGTATCAAAATAATCTACATTAGGAGGCACAATTTAAGACTCTTCATTTTTCAATCTCTGAAAAGATGTTACAATCTGCCAGCCATTTTGGGAGTGAATTCATGTGGTTCAGAGGCAAAAACCCCAAAACTGTGATTTAGAATAAGCAAAATCATCTTTTCCTCATATTGTATTTGCAGAATAGGAAGGATGTTTTCTACTTTACAATGAAATTCTCGTGTGTGACTTTCAGCAATCACGCTCGATTGACAGCTCTGGAAAATGAATGCGGTTTTATCCACAGAAAAGGTATAATAAAGGAATTGCATACAAGCTTCCCCTAATGGCTTGTGACAGACCAAGAGAGATGACAGTTAAGGCCGTGGGATTAATTCAGTCTCCATGCCATTCAGTCTTTGCTCTCCCTACTCATTTCACATAGGGCCACCGTGAGTTGGGAAGCCTGCATCCCAAGAAAGGGGAAAAAAACCATGGGCGGGAGTAGCAGGCCAAGCTGGATGAGCAAGCAACTCAGAGAGGGGATTAGGAAAAAGCAGAAAGTTTACAGGGTGTGGAAGAAAGGCGGGATTAGTAAGGGAAGCTACCTTAGTGAGGTGAGAACGTGTAGGGATAAAGTGAGGAAGGCTAAAAGCCGCGTAGAACTGGACCTTGCGAAGGGAATCAAAATCAATAGTAAAAGGTTCTACAGTCACATAAATAAGAAGAAAACAAAGAAAGAAGAAGTGGGGCCGCTATACGCTGAGGATGGAACAGAGGTTAAGGATAACCTAGGCATGGCCCAATATCTAAATAAGTACTTTGCCTCGGTCTTTAATAAGACTAGTGAGGAGTTTAGGGATGATGGAGGGATGACGAACGGGAATCTGGATGTGGTGGTGGATATTACCGTATCTGAGGTAGAGGCCAAACTTGAACAGCTTGATGGGACAAAATCGGAGGGACCGGACAATCTCCACCCGAGGATATTAAAGGAGCTGGCGCGTGAAATTGCGAGCCCGTTAGCGAGAATTTTTAAGCAATCGGTAAACTCGGGGGTTGTGCCGTACGACTGGAGAATTGCTAACGTAGTTCCTATTTTTAAGAAAGGGAATAAAAGTGATCCAGGTAATTATAGGCCTGTTAGCTTGACGTCTGTCGTGTGTAAGGTCTTGGAAAAAATTTTAAGGGAGAAAGTAGTTAAGGACATGGAGGTCAATGGTAATTGGGACAAATTGCAACATGGATTTACTAAAGGTAGATCGTGCCAAACCAACCTGATCTCCTTCTTTGAGAAGGTGACGGATTACTTAGACAGAGGCAATGCGGTAGATCTAATTTACCTCGATTTCAGTAAGGCGTTTGACACGGTTCCGCATGGGGAACTGTTAGTTAAATTGGAAAAGATGGGGATGAATGTGAAAGTTGTAAGGTGGATAAGGAACTGGTTAAAAGGGAGACTACAGCGGGTCGTGCTGAAGGGTGAACTGTCAGGCTGGAAGGAGGTTACTAGCGGAGTCCCTCAAGGATCGGTTCTTGGACTGACCTTATTTAACCTTTTTATAACTGATCTTGACACAAAGAGCGAGAATGTGTTAATAAAATTTGCGGATGATACGAAGCTGGGGGGTATTGCTAACACGGAGAAGGACCAGGATGCTATTCAGGAAGATCTGGACTACCTTGTACACTGGAGCAATAGTAATCGGATGAAATATAATAGTGAAAAGTGCAAGGTCATGCACTTAGGGATTAATAATAAGAATTTTACATATACGTTGGGGATGCATCAGTTGGAAACGACGGAGGAGGAGAAGGACCTTGGGGTATTGGTTGATAACAGGATGACTATGAGCCGCCAATGTGATATGGCTGTTAAAAAAGCAAATGCGGTTTTAGGATGCATCAGGCGAGGTATTTCCAGCAAGGAGAAGGAGGTGTTAGTGCCGTTATATACGGCGCTGGTGAGACCCCACCTGGAATATTGTGTGCAGTTCTGGTGTCCCATGTTTAAGAAGGATGAATTCAAACTGGAACAGGTTCAGAGACGGGCTACTAGGATGATCCGAGGAATGGAAAATCTGCCTTATGAAAGGAGACTGAAAGAGCTTGGCTTGTTTAGCCTGGCCAAAAGAAGGCTCCGGGGGGATATGCTTGCTCTATATAAATATATCAGGGGGATTAACGTTAGGGAGGGAGAGGAATTGTTTAAGTTTAGTACTAATATAGGCACGAGGACGAATGGGTACAAATTGGATATTAGGAAATTTAGACTAGAAATTAGACGAAGGTTTCTAACCATTAGGGGAGTGAAGTTCTGGAATAGCCTTCCGAGGGAAGTAGTGGGGG
>ML675649.1:13897797-13934693 GCA_007922155.1 Mesoclemmys tuberculata
CTGATCGCCATATTTGGGGTCGGGAAGGAATTTTCCTCCGGGGCGGATTGGCAGGGGCCACGGAGGTTTTTCGCCTTCCTCTGCAGCATGGGGCATGGGTCGCTTGCTGGTGGATTCCCTGCAGCTTGAGGTCTTCAAATCTCATTTTTGAGGATTTCAATAACTCAGTCATGGGTTCAGGGTTGTTATAAATGTGTATGGGTAGGGTTTTGTGGCCTGCCTTGTGCGGGAGGTCAGACTAGATGATCATATTGGTCCCTTCTGACCTATGAGTCTATGAGTCTATGAGTTGGTCAAAACTTTTAGTCAGTAAGCAATTCTAACCAGTGACGTGAAAGGCTCTGAATCCCATTACCAATACCTCTTGCCACACTTGCCACTTTTGGCCTTTCCTGCAATCCCTCAGGATTGTTTGTATTGTCCAAGCTTTTCCGCTGGATGTATTTTTTTCCTTTATCCTTTTTTCTTATCGTTCAGCTCCCAGAGGTATCTCCTCAAGCTAAGCTTTTTAGTGTCAACCAGCAGTCCAAAGTTTCTTGCATTTCTCTCAAAGCTTTTAAGATAAACATCTGAGAAACTCCTCCAAAAATCTGGGATATGAAAATTCATCAACTATCAGCTGGTAAGGCAGCTGTGAAACAGATGGCCCCAGTGATACCAGAAATCAAACTATAGTCTCTTCTCATTGATGTTTAAGCATTGTACCAACTTCTAAAAAGCTATTTTGATCACAGTAAACTATTCAATATGTGATCTTTCAAAAAGGAGGGTTTGTTGGAGTTTTTTTTTTTTTAAATGAGTTCTTCAGACAAGCTCTAGTAACAAAGAACTTGTTGTGCCCCCATAGGTTTCTACACAGTACCAGCTTTTTCCTTCTCTCCCTCCCTCTATGACTGTCCAGCAAATTGCTCTTTCAGGACATTCTGTAAGATACAAGTCTAGCTGACTGATGCCCTTAAATAGACTGTATTTGTTGAAAATATCCCATTGTGATATCTGATATATATTATACTGCTGTTTGCCAATCAAACATGGAATTATTATTATTTTGGTGGGCAGCAGGAAAATGAATTCTTACTGCCAGGGTCCTTACGTGCATGCTGCTGTACAATACATACTGTCCCATGTGAACTCGAAAGAAAACAATTCCACTTCCAGGGAAATCTTGGGAGGTGCATGGTAAATTGTAAATCCTTTATATCATCTGTTTACCAACTGACAGTAACAAAATCCTGGGAAATTATTTCACTGCACTTGGTATACATGTTGGGAACAGACCGTGTGTTTGCATCCATAAAATATTTTAGTACTAAAAAAATAAAGCACCAACACGGCAGAAACATCTTCTTACAAGATGTTAAAATTTTCCAGCTGATAGATCACCCTGAGTCACAACATAACTATTTCATCATACACTTATAACAAATGTGTCTATTCTTGAAGGCTATATGGCAAACACCACACCTACAAGTCCATAGGAGCATTACATGCTTTGCAGATGCAGCCCACATGGAGGAGGGGGTTGGCAATCTACTGTACACATGTTACTTGTGGGAAAAATCCATGCTGGTGTTTTGTCAAATTGCTTCTATTAGTAATGAATACAGCTGTTTTGTGTTGGGTAATCATCAGTGTTGCAACACTTTAAGTAAATTAACTCCAGACAAAACTGTGCCATGCTGTTCATGCTCAGCTGTAATTCTGATTATCAAGGGAGATGCCACTCTGCTTTTAAAAAACTGTTTAATACAGCTGTATTTGCTTCAAGGAATGTCAAGAGAATGTGTTTTTCTTCCCATGTATATTTTTCACTCTTCTGCAGAGAGTGTTTTGAGACAAACATTTGCCCATTCATGTAGCAAAAACATTTATTTTACATTAGGCAGTATTCCCTGTGGTTAGAGCCTGAGATCAGACTATTGGTGACTTGGCCCTAGCTTCAACTCTGCCACAGATTCACTGCATGGCCTGGGACAAGTCCCCACCTCTCTATGCCTCAGTTTCCCCACTGGTAAAACAGGATTTATGATATTTACCTACCCTTTGTTAAGTATGCCAAGATCTCTGGATAGAAAAATGCTTCATATATCTCAAAGCGTTTTCCCAAAGGCGAGAAAGCATCATTACTCCCATTATACATATGGCAAACACAGGCACAAAAGGGTAAAGTGAACTGTCCTACCATGTGTGAATCAGCAGCAATGCCAGGAACAGAACCTTGGTCTTCTAACTCCAGGTCCTACGAGTCTACCATTGTACCGTTCTGCCTCAACTATCAGTCTAACTCTATATATGCTTAGTTTATCATTTTGTCTCAATTTGAACATGACACTTATAGAATATAATTAACACATGAAAGCCTCACTATGATATATTTAGTTGAACATCTGAAGTCTTCCTCCCCGCCCCACCCCCCACGACTACCTGATATCTTGGTGTCCTTTTGAGAACAATTTAATACATCTGACTCTTGTTGAATGAGTGGATGGCATAAAGCATTTCCCTGGAGAAGATTTTCTGGCTGAATTGGCCTACCCATGAAATTGTTTTTAATTATTTTGTCTTGGCTAAGCAGCCAGGAAATTTGTGACTCATCCTTATGGCCTTTCCAAGTTGGGGTACAAACTGTCACATAAGTCGTTGCTGTAAACAAAACTGGCCTGCTTTCAAGAACATTCCTTCATGAAAATGTTTAGCCTGCAGTTTCATATTTAATAACTTCTCTAAAAGATCTCAAGCAAGATTTCTCCTTTGACACTTTAAGGCAGCCTTTCGCTGTGCTCAGAATGATGCAGCACAATTTGAAGTAATCCTCAGGCAACCCTTAAAGACCCTTTACTAAAAGATCTGTTATGCACCTCTGAGCAGGCATCAACACTGACTTTATTGTTTTAAAGATGCTTGAAGAGGCATGTGAATGAAGAGGTACAAGAGTACAGTGTTGGGGTCAGTGAAGGGGAACCTGAAATATTAACAATTTATTCTCAGGTTTACCTTGAGGAAAACACAGTTGGCCAAGCATGGCACAAGCATGGCCTCAGTCACCATCTTCTACGGTGTGTCAGTAAAAGCAAACAACTTGTATATAATGATAGCAGGCCATGCTTCAAGTGTGAGAGAACTTTGAAGTATCAGTTAAACAAGTCACACAGTTATAGAGTTCAGTCTCCCTTCCTGGGCAGATATAGCCCGAGCTGCAGAGGGACTGTAGAAGTGCTGTGAGAGGAGAATCAGGCCCAGCACACACAAGTGGGACTAGCAGACTTCTTAGTTTCTGTTGACACCCACACCACCCACAAAAGGCCTCTGAATGTTGTGTATGACTGGGACATTGGTGTTACTGTAACACAATTATTATTATAGCTACAAGAGGTAATAGTATCTACCCACAACCCTGCCATCAATTATTCCTTGCCTGTCCAAAATCCTGCCATGTTTTAGGCTAAGACTGCTGGGAACCCTTGTAGAAACTGAAGCAGCAACTACAAAAGAGCTGAACTACAGCCTTTTAGCCTCCCCGTGAATGGGGTAGTTTTCTCTTCCTCACACTTGACATCCACCCAGCATATTAGGATGGAACAGCAAAGATGGCATTTATTATTGGGAAAAAATGCATCCATCACACAAGAATCTGAACACAGTGACAAAGTGTGTTAGTTTTTAAAATATTCTACAAACACTGCAATATATAAACAGCACATTACAAAACAAAAAAACACTGCCATCAGGAAACAACTAAGTCAGTCCATCCTAAGAGGGGATGAACATTTAATGCTTCAGTCAAGGTTAACTGGAGATTTGCCATTGATTTCCATTAGATAAAGGCTCTTGATGCAACAGAAGTTGCATTTATCTATAAATCATTGCATCAAAATATATAAATGTTTTTAATGGTGCTAGAATGTACAAAATCAACATTTTAATAAATGATCTGGAAAAAGGGGTACACAGTGAGGTGGCTGAACATGCAGATCAAATAAAACTACTCAAGACAGTTAAATCCAAAGCAGACTGCAAAGAGTTACAAAGGGATCTCACAAAATTGGGTGACTGGACAACAAAATGACAGATGAAATTCAGTGTTGATAAATGTAAAGTACTATACATATTGGAAAACATAATCCCGACTATACATATAAAATGATGGTGTCTAAGTTCGCTGTTACCACTCTAGGAAGAGATCTTGGGGTTATAGTCATTGGGGTTCCACATACACACAATAGTGGGCGTGCACGGACCTTACTGATGGAAAAGGGCCTTGGGTTGTAAGATCTCTGGGTCAGGTTCTATGCGTAAAACTAACAGGGTACTTGGTGCTGTGTAGGAAAGGAAAATAAATAAATAAAGAACTAAGTTAATAAGAAGACATAATTGTACTTCCCTTTAAAAAAAATTTAAAAAAGCAGTGAAGAGTAAGACATCCATACAAAAGCTTCCATAAAGCTATTCTGTGCATCATTAAGCCTTACCTATTTAAGAAAACTGCATGTGTGTGCATGCACACCTTGTTCATGTTGTCTCAAATTTTTCTTTACATGGAATTTGCAACTGACATTAAATCACCCTAAAGCGGGGTCAGTAACCCGCGGCTCCGGAGCCGCATGCGGCTCTTCAGCCGCGGTAGGTTGCCGACCCCTGCCCTAAAGCAATACGAAACACAAATCTTGAACTGACAGCTGAGTATAACTGATAATTAAAGCTGTATTTATAAAACTAACTTTTTGCTTTACTTCTGTCACATGCTAATGAGGGTCAGGCCAGGTGAGGGGAGAGCTCCAGGGAAAATGCAGGTTGCTTCAGGAAATGGTACTGACCATTCGGAAGACAGCACTGTTTCCTCTGAGTCAGTACCAAGATCATACCACCGCATGGTATTAGGGGCACAAGGCTATGTTTAAAGGAGATTTAAAACAAAGATCCCAACTATTTGTAGTTATGAAAGATACTATAACAGACACTTCATGTAACTAAGTAGCTTAGGTGTCCTGGCCAAATTACAACTTAGATAATTATATTCTATTTGCCAATCTGTACACATATATCAATCTGTAAACATATATATGCTCCTGGAGATTTCAGTGAGAGACAGTATCAGTTTTCACTTTCTGACCTGAACTGGTGTAGAGTTCCTGCTCTGTTGTGGCTCAAGCCTGCTCCCGCTGAAGTTATCGCCAAAACTCCTATTCATTTTAATGGGAAAAGGATCAGACATTGAAACAGCTGACTTGTTCACTTTGGAAAGCACCATATTAAAACAAGCAATGGTAGCTTAGAAGAGCTACTGTTCAGGAAGCTTTCTAAGAGAAACACCATTCCACCACCTGTAAATGAAAGAAACACCACTGAAAGAATCCGAGGCCCTTTTCCTTCACTTTCCCTTGGCCTGATAACCTAGAAGAGGTCTAATGGCAAGAAGCGAACAAGAGACTCAGTTCCTTCTATAGACTTCGCTCCCTGTGTGTCTTGCAAAGTAAGGTGTCTCATAGTAAGGTGTGCAATAACTACCTCAACTGCAATCACAACTGAATGGTGCTTATGAAGTAGGAATTAGAGCAATTTTTCTAGTCAACATCCTTTGGGCCTCCTACATACCCGTGCCACAAGTCAACACAGTAACATAATTCTTTAGTACAAAATACAGAAGGCACCAACTGACAGGATGGCACTGTCTGCTCCAGCTATTTTAAAATAGTAAAAGAAAAAGCAACTAAAGCATCCAGTCGCCAAGAAAATTACAACATGATACTACAATTACACTGATCAAGTTTCTTGATATGCATGCAGGGTTGATTAAGGATTTGTTTTAGCTGGATTTCATACATAAACACAATCGGTTTCAAGGTAACTGTTCTTCAGAATTGTGTTTCACAGTTGTCTTGACCAATCAGCCACCAATTAAGACTCATTCCATTTTGAAGCTGACTGATAAATGCTCAAAATATGATAACACTCCCCCAATGGAAACCAATTACTTCTTTCTTGTTAAATATTGTTAACAAGCCCTTAGTGAAAATCCTGTAGGCAAACCACCTAACAGCGTTCCTCACCATTTGTAAATTGTTACCCAAGACAAGAAGGAAGCTCTAGCCTATGTCACAGAAACAGCCATGATTGATTAATGCCATTTGAAGTAGGTACCTGACAGCTGTGTAATTGTAATTCTAAAACAATTTGGGATTACCAGCCATTGCATACAAATAAAAATGGGCTTTAAAACATCCATTGCTTTTAGGATCTACCTTTTTCAGTAATTTTGATAATTACTATTACTTTGGCAGGGAACTGTAATGAAAAAGTAGTAGCTTTTAGTCCTTCCCCACTTCCACTCTGCCTGTCGTTTCTCACTCCATTCAAAGCTCTTAGCTTCCACAATGGAGAATGACTAGCATTGTGTTTTGATTCCCTCTCTAGGCGCCGCTCCAGAATTTGAAACATAATTCTACTAGAAATTTACAAAAATGTTATTATGAGATAGTATCTTCTGCTAGAGTAAAATAACATATTGCACTGTTACACCAAATTCACCTAGGAAGAGATCTTTGGTCCCTCAACAGAAGTGTAAGTGGAATGGGAAACACACATCCTTCTAAACCTTTTATTCATTGTTTTTATAGGGAGTATGTGGTCTAGACTGGCCTAATTTTACAGTACCATATCCACGTTCCAGTGGTTTTGAGATTACAGTACAAATGCAAATCAGCTCACAAAGTAATAAACAAACCGCACAATTTACACCACAGCTGGCGTAATTGGTTATGTTTTGTTGGAAAACACCATTAGAACCCTGGCGACCTGCACCTCATGCTGTAAACTGTAACCGTTACTATTCTCAGAAGCTCCAAATCCACTTGCTGATTTACTTTCTGTTTGCAAGTTTCCAGATTTTCTGTTAAGTCAAGAAAATTCTATTAAACTTTATCACTTAATTTCATGTAACACCTCAAGGCTCAAAAAGACACTAGATATTAGAATACACTTCTGGCCACGTAAGCTATTTTTAAGGCTGAAAAATATCCTGGCAATACTACAACAGGAAAACAACAAGCTGGAGAAGGAGAAGTGGTCACCTATTTCCTTTATGCTTGGGCAATTTCTGAAACAGCATAAATACACAGGCAAGGCAAATGTAGTGACTTCACCCCCAATGCCACCCAATAAGCACTTTAGTTATTTTCTCACACTATTCTGAATGGCCATTAGAAGAATGAGTGGCAGTGATAATCCTCTAAAGGCCCGGTCTTCCCTGCTAAAAAGGTGTGTTTTTTACCTAAGCAATTAACTGGCATGAGCTGTCTCCAGATAAAAAACACAGCAAATACAAGACACTTTAGTTTTATCATCTGACAGTTTACTGCAAGGTAAAATTCATGTGCATTCTCTCCACTGTGTTTTCACCTTGGGACAGCTCCCGTCCATCAGTTACCCAGAGGTAAAAATTGCACTGTTTTTGCCAGTGAAGACAAGGCCTAAGGGCTTGTCTATGTCGTCCATTAGTGAACACCACTGGGATGCAAATTCCAGCTCGCAACAGTGTGTTGTGCACTAACTGGTCCACATAGATTCTGATGGCATACACTAAAAGTTCCCTTGTGTGCATTTACATTTAACTGTACCAAATTATAGGTGGGATCACTTACACTTGCAGAATGTTTGTTTAACCTCCCGATGATACAGAATTGTCATGAGGAACAAATAAAACTTCTCGAAAATGACTATACAGTATCATCGGGAGGTTAAACAAACATTCTGAGAGTAAAAGTGTTACAATTCAAACACTCAGAGTGAATGAGATACAGTTCATTTCATCATCAGAATCAAGTGTTATATCAGAGGGTTTTAACATGCAGCATGCATTTCTTTTTGATGGCATGTATAAGTTTAAGTAAATTTAAAACCCAGCAAAACAATTTTTCCATCAAGGTATTTTCAAGGCAAGTCAATTCATGCGAAAATATGACACTGCCCAGAGATATTATTGACAAGTCCAAAATTTTCTAGGCTTTTAAGGACATTAATACAAAAAGCATTTCTAATGTAGAGGGGCATTGTGCTTCCTCATGCCCCTAACCCACAGGTTCTACCTGGGTTCCGTGATGAGCTGACAGAAATTCTTGCATTGAAATGATGGCAGAGACAGCATGGAGAAGCACACAGTGACCTCAGCCTTATCTAAAGTTTGAGGGCAGCCTTAGACCCCAGAATTTTCAGTGTAAACCCTAGAGTTTCACAAGCACGTCCCTTGAAGAGGCTTCAGGATAAGCCGTGGCTCTCATTTTGAAGATTTGGTAAATTATTCAAAATGGGCAACTCATGCTAAAAGCACAGCCTTTTTCAGTCTGTACTTGGCTGGGGTAACAGTTTGCCTACAGGAGGAGGAAATGGCTGCCTGAGCCATTTTATATGAAGTAATAAAATAGTATTCAATATCACTGTTCCAAAGATAGTCACAATGGAACATACGAAGTTAATAAAAGCTTTGAACTTGTTAATATTGCTTTGTGGAGAATATAAAGTTCCGCTTCGACAAGAAAGCAGTTCTTAGCATTCTAAAATACAGAAATCATATCATTACAACACACAAAGAATGATCCTCCTGACTGTAATGGTTTCCCACTCTCAGACAGTTGTGTATGGAGCACACATTTGCCAAATATACTTTGAGAAATAGTCTTGAGAAGGCAGGGGAATCTGGAAAAACACATGCTCACACAGACATAATGCCTTCTCCTCTGGAATATCTAAACTAAAGACTAGGTTAAACACAACAAATAGGCTACTGTCCCTAGCTATTTATTCCACCCTGTTCTGAGGTCTTTGCTTACGGTAATCTGATGGTTTAGCTAAAATCTCAGTGGACAGCAGAACCCTTTACAAATAAGCCAGCAACATATGGCACAAGCTGCACAGAGGGGGATCCATGGCAGAGCTGAGATGGATACCAAATTGCTCGTTGTATCTGGATGCGACACTCTCCCTTTAGATAAAAGTTCATGTAAATTTGCACTGGATTTGCCTGCACTGGTTTTAGGTCTGAGGATCAGCCAACATTTCAGATATCAGAACTACAAACACGTTAGAGGTTTGCAATTCATTAATGTAATTATCAATCTGAATAATTCAAGTGGATTTACAAAACCTAGTGTCTAAGAGATAATCAATCAGGCTGTAATCAAGCCAACACACAAAGAAAAACAACCTCATAGCTCCTAATTTTTCTTCCAGATATGAAATTGCTCCAGAAAACTGGATAGAGCTTTCCCCATAAAACTCAAAAATTTCTGCATTACAGCAGCTCATACTAGTTACATTATATATTATACAAATCTATTATTTTGTAACTCAGTCGGATTTTTGTTGCAGCACATAGAATTTGCATTGCCTGTGCAAAAGCAAACATTACAGACATGGCGAAAGGAACAAACGAACAGTGATATGGAAAAAAGGCATTTATCAGTTAGAAGGAAGTTAGGTACTGGAGCTTAATGAAGCTGATCAAATCAATTCTAGATCTGGAAAATTATTTAAAAAAAAAACACAGTTGGACCAAGCCTTGCTTTAATGACTTAGAACTATGGCTGCATTTGTGAACTGTATTAAAATGCAAACTCTGTATTCAAATGTTTGATAAAATGCAGTAGTACTTGGCAAAGAATGTGATTTTGTATTTTAAAATATGGACACCATTTATTGGAATTCAATGGATCTACATATGGAGAATTATTTACATTTGCACATATTTCTATACAACAGTTCTAGTACTCCTGCAGACTGAGTGTGACGTTCCCTATAGGGCCATAACGGGAATGATTTCTGAAGTATAAGCATGTTTACACTGCAAAGAAAAACGCATTGAACTGAGCCAATTGACTTGGGCTAATGTGGCTAGAGTTGTAGGCCTAAAATATAATAGTGTAGACATTCCCACTAAGGCTGGAATTCAGGCTCTGAATCCAGGTTAGGTTGGAGGGTCTCAAAGCCCAGGCTCCAGCCTGAGAATGTGTCCACACTGACGGCAGTAAATTTGCCGCCGTCAGATCGATTGCTCTGGATCAATGCAGGAAAACCACCCCGGTAAGTGGCGTAGTGCTGCGTCAAGGGGAACACTGTTCCCTTCGATGCAGCGCAGTGTGGACGGCATGCGGAAGAGACTCAGCGAAGTCGACAGGAGATACGCAAGTGATGAAAATCACTTGCGTATCTCCTGTCGACTGCTACCGAATCCCAAAGGTAAGTGTAGACCGGGCCTGAGTCTGAATGGCTACACTGCTATATTTAGCCCTGCAAGCACAAGTCAATTGACCTGGCCTCAGAGATTCAGAACCATGGGTTTTTTCTTGCCATTTAGATAGACAATCTTGTCCAAACATATAGCTGCCATTTTCAAAAAGTTCTGCATTGTGTCTGCACACACCATTGCCACCCTTGCTGAGTCAATCAGAAACATATGCTAGCAAGTGAGGTAAGTAGGCACAAAGGCCCTTGCAAAGATATTTCAATTCAAATGGAAATTAGCGCGTGAAGACCTGGACAAATTCTGCACGTTGACAAACCTCTCTCTGAAAATACAGCCGACACTGTACGTTCTAATATTGGTCTTGAAAAGCAGCATATTGGTCTATGTGCTAAAGATAAATCAATTTCCTCCGTGGTGGATTCCTAGAGATTAAAAAAATTCTTCAATTCACCAAAGGAATTGTGTTTGAACTGTTAAGTTTAATGAAGTCCTTCTCTGCTTGATTGTATGTTATTCTGCTATGAAGCAAAATGTCTTGTTTTTATATACTTGTCAACTTGAATCGTCGGAGTTTGAGTCTTAATTTATTTCTCATCCTGTTGATGATTCATCCTTTGCCCCTCTCCTCCACATTACACTGAAGCTGCTCTGTTCTGCTCCTGTTGTGGGAGGCCACGTCAGCAGGAAACAGTGCTGGTTGCCAGGTCACATTCATGACTGTCTGGAACAGTCAGCATGCAGGACAGAGTCCATTTCTTTGGTTTTCACAAGTGAAGAGGGCTCCGAGCCTGGAAAAAGACTAGCCTCTGAATATACATATCACTATATGAGCCCAGCGTTTCAGATCTAATGCATGTTTAAAGTTTCCATATTTCAAAGTATTCCAAAAATATTTTCAGTTACACTGAGATTTTTCTCTCTCCTTGGAGTATGTACTGTACAACATCCAAATTTAGGTTTTTTGGAAAGAACTAATATAAGCCAAATGGAACTTAATATTTTTTTAAAGGCCTGTCTCAAGAGGACTGCATCAAATAAAGAGTTACTAATTTACCATCCTTACGTCAAAAGAGATTCTTTAAAAAGGACTCAATATATAATATTCAGTAAATTAAACAGATACTGCAGGTGCATCTTACAGAATATTAATTACACACTGTGACAAGGTGGGGTGGGGGGAGGGGAAGAGATATTCCGTCCTCGTGGGTCTTGCGCTCTCCCGGCCTGGCCGGTGGTGCAGCTGGGGAAGGGTCAAGGGAGGGGCTGGGACCCGTTCTGCCCCTGTGTACTGCTACCTTCCCTTCGGGGTAGTCCGTGGTCCGCTCCCTGCTTCCCCAGCCAGGTGTTCTGCCCTCCGGGGCTGGTAGCAACTGTGGAAGCTGCAAGCCTCTGTAGGCTGCAGGCCGCAGCCTGCCAGCTCCAAGCCGCCAACTCCAACTGCAGGCTTTCAAGCTGCAAACCTCCAAAGCTGTAAACTGTAACTGTGACTCATAACTATAAAACTATAACTATAACTATAACTCCATCCTCCATACCTCCTCTCTCCAAACTCCACAACCCACACTGCCTGCCTGCCCTTGCAGGCTTTTAAGTGTTTGGGGCGGGGCTCCTTAATTGGCCCCAGGTATCCTAATTGCCTAAACTGCCCCAGGTGGTCTGATTAGTTAAGCAGCCCCAGGTGGCCTAATTGCCTAATCAGCCCCAGCTGAATTACCCAGGGAATAGGGCTTTGTTGAGCTTGGGGCTAATATACATGCCTTCTAGTACTTTCTCATAGCCGTCCGGCCTGACCCTGTCACAACACATAAATCCTTGGTTATTATTTCCCCGTTGGAATTGCAGATTTAAGATGGAAAGGTAGAGATAACAGTTTATTCTCACAGCAAACAAAGCATTGTCCTGTTTACTTCTGACATTGTAGAGCAAACCACACTTAGGTTTCGTTCCAGCATACTGGCACGGCTAATTAATGCTGTACTTTTTTGTAACCTTATTTTCATAAAACTACAGTTTTACTAGCAACACCATGGGAAGTACACCACATTCAAAAGATGTCAGTTCCTTTGTTAAATGGTACTTCAAACAACAAAATTCCAAACCTCAATACTATCCCCACATACCTGGAATAAAGTTAGATTAGCCACTATGGAAGGGAAGGATTTAGAGGAAGAAAGTCCAGATTCCAAATTAATGTACCTTCTGGTTAACATCACAGGTAAAAAGGAAGAAGTCAAACAGAACAGGCCCATATTAAATACTTCGCATGTAAGCATTAAACACAGTAAGATTCCTGTCTTGAGGCTACACATTTTTGAAGGGTAAGTACACTAATAATATCATAAAAGGAAATTGTTTGGGGATTTTAAAACGCCAGAATGCAGAATTTGCAAAGATAATAAAGCAAATAAAGCAGAAAGATAGGTGGCAATCTCTCTGAGATGATATTGAGTCTACAGAGAGAAGAAGCAAATATTTTGCCTAACACAGGGGTCACTGTTTGGATAGGAGTTAAGAACAATAAAGAGCCATGTGTTTGTTGGGAGTGACGACTGACCTCCACAGTAGTTTTGTTCTGGAGAACACTTTGCAGATAACAAATCCAGGGCAAAAAATTTGTTAACAACAGACATTTTAATTAGCGGAACATTTGCTAATTGGATTAACAAGTATGTAATCTTAATACACTAAGAAGGTTGACAGTATAGGCATGCTTTTTTTTTCCAGGCTAACAACGCAACCTGCACAGAATAATCTGGGTCTAAAGCTAGGAAATGAAATAATGCATGCCCGTAATTAGATTTGGAAGGACTCAAGTTTTGAGGTGATTTGGGGCAGCTGAGGGGCTTTAATGCCAAAGTAAACTAAAAAGATCTGAGAGCCACAAAGCAAAATAAAGAGTGTACAAGCAACGGCCATGTAGCATTAACCAGAAATGTACCAGCACAAGCTGAAGACAGGATACTGGCAGACCCCCAACACAGAGTATAATACAAACTGAAAGAGTAATAGCTTCCTACTACACAGCACATCTCAGTCAGAAGCCTCCCAGTACAACTCACTGACTGCATATCAGCAAACAAGAAGGCAAAGACTAGACAAAAAGCAGAAACAACCGGCACAGGGGGACCATAGATTTTCAGGATCCAGACCACCACATGTGAGACTCTGTTCAGCTGATGCCTTATCCTTCTCCCTGAGACACCTGCAATCCCTCATGACAACTCCTTCAAACCTTATTTCCACACGGGTTGAGGCTGATCACGCCATCCCCATACGTTAGGAAACGAAGGAGTGAGTTGATGACAACTTACCTAGTAGGGTTGGCAAGTTAGGGAACTCGATGACCTTTTAACACTGGATGTAGTTAAGAATTAAGCATGGCATTTTGGCTGGTGAGTTGTACAGTTTATATATGTGTGCCTTTTATTCAAGGGAGTGCTGACTCCTATGAAGCCCAACAGGTAAAAGTACCCCAGGGTGGAAGAACAAAGCAGTACAGAAAAGCATCAATTTAAAGGGAACAAATGTTGGGTGCACTGGCTGTTTCTGCATCATCTATCTCCTATGTACCCCCAATATGCTTGTGACAGACTGTGTCTTGGGCTCCCCCCCCAAACAAGGTGGTGACGTCTCTCTGGGCATGGCAGGACCCCACAGACAGTAGCACTGAGCAGCAAAGCAGTCCTGCCGCCTCTCTAGGTGCAGCACAGCTCAACGAATAGCAGTGCTAAGGAACAAGGCAGTTGTGCAGTCTCTGTAGACTCATAGACTCATAGACTCATAGGTCAGAAGGGACCAATATGATCATCTAGTCTGACCTCCCGCACAAGGCAGGCCACAAAACCCTACCCATACACATTTATAACAACCCCGAACCCATGACTGAGTTATTGAAATCCTCAAAAATGAGATTTGAAGACCTCAAGCTGCAGGGAATCCACCAGCAAGCGACCCATGCCCCATGCTGCAGAGGAAGGCGAAAAACCTCCGTGGCCCCTGCCAATCCGCCCCGGAGGAAAATTCCTTCCCGACCCCAAATATGGCGATCAGCTAAACCCTGAGCATGTGGGCAAGACTCACCAGCCAGCACCCAAAAAGGAATTCTCTGCAGTAACTCAGTTCCCATCCCATCCAGCATTCCCACAGACCATTGAGCAGACTTATCTGCCGATAATCCAAAATCAATTGCTCAAATTAAACTATCCCATCATAACATCCCCTCCCTATACTTATCAAGCTTAGTCTTAAAGCCAGATAAGTCATTTGCCCCCACTACTTCCCTCGGAAGGCTATTCCAGAACTTCACTCCCCTAATGGTTAGAAACCTTCGTCTAATTTCTAGTCTAAATTTCCTAATATCCAATTTGTACCCATTCGTCCTCGTGCCTATAATTGTACTAAACTTAAACAATTCCTCTCCCTCCCTAACGTTAATCCCCCTGATATATTTATATAGAGCAAGCATATCCCCCCGGAGCCTTCTTTTGGCCAGGCTAAACAAGCCAAGCTCTTTGAGTCTCCTTTCATAAGGCAGATTTTCCATTCCTCGGATCATCCTAGTAGCCCGTCTCTGAACCTGTTCCAGTTTGAATTCATCCTTCTTAAACATGGGACACCAGAACTGCACACAATATTCCAGGTGGGGTCTCACCAGCGCCGTATATAACGGCACTAACACCTCCTTCTCCTTGCTGGAAATACCTCGCCTGATGCATCCTAAAACCGCATTTGCTTTTTTAACAGCCATATCACATTGGCGGCTCATAGTCATCCTGCTATCAACCAATACCCCAAGGTCCTTCTCCTCCTCCGTCGTTTCCAACTGATGCATCCCCAACGTATATGTAAAATTCTTATTATTAATCCCTAAGTGCATGACCTTGCACTTTTCACTATTATATTTCATCCGATTACTATTGCTCCAGTGTACAAGGTAGTCCAGATCTTCCTGAATAGCATCCCGGTCCTTCTCCGTGTTAGCAATACCCCCCAGCTTCGTATCATCCGCAAATTTTATTAACACATTCTCGCTCTTTGTGTCAAGATCAGTTATAAAAAGGTTAAATAAGGTCGGTCCAAGAACCGATCCTTGAGGGACTCCGCTAGTAACCTCCTTCCAGCCTGACAGTTCACCCTTCAGCACGACACGCTGTAGTCTCCCTTTTAACCAGTTCCTTATCCACCTTACAACTTTCACATTCATCCCCATCTTTTCCAATTTAACTAACAGTTCCCCATGCGGAACCGTGTCAAACGCCTTACTGAAGTCGAGGTAAATTAGATCTACCGCATTGCCCTTGTCTAAGTAATCCGTCACCTTCTCAAAGAAGGAGATCAGGTTGGTTTGGCACGATCTACCTTTAGTAAATCCATGTTGCAATTTGTCCCAATTACCATTGACCTCCATGTCCTTAACTACTTTCTCCCTTAAAATTTTTTCCAAGACCTTACACACGACAGACGTCAAGCTAACAGGCCTATAATTACCCGGATCACTTTTATTACCTTTCTTAAAAATAGGAACTACGTTAGCAATTCTCCAGTCGTACGGCACAACCCCCGAGTTTACAGATTGCTTAAAAATTCTCGCTAACGGGCTCGCAATTTCACGCGCCAGCTCCTTTAATATCCTCGGGTGGAGATTGTCCGGTCCCTCCGATTTTGTCCCATCAAGCTGTTCAAGTTTGGCCTCTACCTCAGATACGGTAATATCCACCACCACATCCAGATTCCCGTTCGTCATCCTTCCATCATCCCTAAACTCCTCACTAGTCTTATTAAAGCCCAGCAAGGCTCAGTAAACATTATTACAGAGCAGTAAAGCAGTCCTGAAAGCCTCTCTAGGTGTGGCAGGGCTCAACAAACAGTCTAGCGGAAAAGCAAAGCAGTCCTGAGGCCCCCCTGGGTTCGGCAGAACTCAACAAGCAGTACTTCTAGAGTAAAGCCGTCCTCGAGCTGCTCTGGGCATGGCAGGGCTCATCTCTTTTGGCAGGATCTGGGCGTCAGTCTTTCCCCTCTATTGTCCCACCCCTTCCTGCAGCCTCTGCTGGGCTTTTAAACCCCGTTTCCTGCCAAGGAGCGTGCAGTGACGGGACGGGGCCTTTCTGGACACTGAGGAACTGAGGGCTCCCCCTCTGGCGGGAGGGGCTGGTACACCCAGTCACAATGCTCGGATCTATACATTACTTCAGAACAAAAAAATATGATCCCACACACAAATTAGATTTTCAGACGTGCTTGGCACCTGATTTTCATAGCCTTTCAACTCCCACTTAGGCACCTGCATTAAGTGGACAGATTTTCAGAAATGCTCAGCACCTTACAAATCCTACCAAGAACACTGAATGCTGCAGGGCACAGAGCACGTGAAAGTCTGACCACTTACGGGGGAGCTTAAGGAGCCTACATGGGAGCTCTTCTGAAAATCTGGCCCAGAATCTCCTTGTCTTCAAACTCCTGGCGTACTGCTAACTAAGTGACTGCTGCGGAGTACTCCAGGCACAGTATGTCCAGGTGCCAACTACCTCCTGTGCTGCTCAACATTCCAGGTGCATTCCAGCAACCCATTGCCTTCAGTGGGATGTTAATGTACAATGGCTGCACAGCAAGGAGAATGAAGTGCTTACAGCAGTCATACACCCGTGAATGTGATGGAATGCAGTTTAATCAGAGTTATATGTCTGGCTTTCTAGAAATCTTTTAAAGCAGTATGATTTCAGCACTGCTATTTCATCGCACTCAAAGCTACACAGGTGCACAGGTGATCAATCTAGTAGTCGTGTGTGTACCTGCATAAGTAACGGAAATACTTCCAGGAAATAGTTCAGCTGTACATTCATTCCCAAAGCTCACTCATGGAGAAGTAGCGGTGCCTCAAAACATGCAACAGCTAGTTGGATTAGTATTCTTTTTCCAAAACTCTCCACACATTTGCTCCACCCTACATTTCTGACCCTATGTCCACCAATTCCCCTGGCTGCTCCCTCCACTCCTCCAATCTTGACTTCCTCTCAGTTTCCACCCAGCAACACTCCACAGTTATCAGCCAGTCACTCATTTGCTTGCACGATGTCCTATCTATTTTCAACTATTTCCTTCCCTCTGAGAAACTGAGTCACTTCCTCTCTTCTAATTTCACACACTACAACATGCTGTTCACTTTGGATTGCAATGGACACTAACCTCCAGGCTCCCCGCTAGGAACACACGCTTCTTCCTACATTACTACTGTAACTAGCCTGCAGGAAGAACAAGCAAACAAACATTACTTGCTCTTTCACTATTTCCTCACTGTCAGTTTTCTGCTTACTCTCACCAGCTCCACATGTCAAAAATCACATCAAATGTGAACAAGCTCCTAGCAACTTTTCCTCTTAATTTACAACATTATACAACTATATTCAAGTAGATTTTTAGAAGAAAATTTGCACTGAATTCAGGATGATGTCTAAAAAAAATAAGTCATTAACTTGAACCATGGTTGGACATCTCAGCATGTAATTTGCCTTCCTTTTAGAATACTTGCATTTAGGACCACAAGAAGCTAAATAACAGTCTCAATTCACACTCATTTTTTGTTTAACATGACAAGAAAAAACAAAGAACCCTTCAATACTTCGAAACTCTTCATTAACTGGAAAAAAAACACATTTCAGGGAAACAAGCAAACAGCAGTTTATGAGCATGTGACCTTTTTCAGTTGGATTTTCATTCAAATCCCATATAGAGCCAGTGTAGAGTTAATGGCACACTATTGGCAAATACTAGTTATTGTGATTTCACAACTGATAAGAAATCCTAGATATTTATAATTTAGTTCAAATTATGGTTCAAAAGAGGAAGCAAAAAGAGAAGCAATGCAGGCCTGATCTACTACAAAAACAATCATGCTCAAATATGGTTGCGAGTTTACCATATCATAACATGATTTACTTTTGCCTGTGAGAACAGAATAAATCACGTTACAAAAACAGATATATTTTAACCTAAGAGTCCATCAGGTTTAAAGCTCCATCTCCTGACCTGGTTAGAACATTTTTTTCTGATTATGCAGAAACTGAAAGAGGTGTGTGAAACATCGTTGTGATCTTTTAAATGGCTTTCCAAATATGGGACGGACTATCAGACCTCAAAAAACAAAGGCTATCTTGAAATTAGCACCTGTGGACTGCCTAAATAAAACACACTCAGCAATCCGAATTCCTATCTCAAAAGCTGCTCTTATTCTAGCTATTATATTTCTCCCTCCCCTTCCCTCCAGCTCTATGTTTTTGTAAAAAGTTTAGTAAGTGAAAAGCATTTATGTGTGAACAGTTAGAAAGGCAAACTTTCAGTTTTGTTTGTTTGTTGCAGAAAATAAGCTTGGATTTCATTTAAATTGATGGCAACATAAAAATAGATTTAGCAATAATTGAGCTATTTTGTGTGATCACTGGTTACAAAATGTTACACTGTCTACATCAGGGGGTTTGGACATATCTAATCTCAGCATGGAGATGACATGCAAAATTCAAGCTGTGCCAAAATAATCATTTCATCCATATTACTCATACCATAGTGCACTGTGTGTGACAACTTGGCACTATTGGCTTCCAGAATGAAAAAGCACTGAACAGATGTTTAACTAGACGGTCCAACCCCCAAAACTAATCCCCAGCCTTGGACTTTTTTAATACGTTAACATATGAGATTATTCTAATGCAATACCTAAGATTCAGCATGAGATATTAAAAATATTTGACTACAAACATCAACCTGAGATCAGCCACTAGGGATGGGAACTTTTGTTTGGATAAAGTCAGAAAACACTCAGCGGTTAATTCAAAGCTCTAACCAACCTTGAAATGATTTTGTTCTAATATTCAAAAACTAGAATTACTCTTTCATAAATTTGGTTTTTTCCTCTTTCTTCCGCTGCTGCTTCTCCTCAATTTCTGTGTTTGCCATTAATGGATTTCCCAAAACCTTAACCAAATGCATTTAAGGGTTTAAAGTAGAGTAGGAATAAAATGTATCTTTTTTTTTTTTTAAATTGGCAGCGGGGTAAGAGATGAGGATTACAAAACCTATTCTGCGAAACAATAATTTCATGAAAAAATGTAATTAAATGAAAGCAAGATTTGTTTTGTTTTTATTAATTATTTCCTTACAGTGTCAAAAGCCAAACACAAGCATTGAGTTAGTGCCCAGGAATAGAAAGTGAAACTGACCAGCCTACTTTAATTTTACACACAGAGATCTATTGCGGCTTTTAGTCACATCAGAATCCCACTGGCCCAGCAGGAGTTCGATGAGGCATTGTGCTCCTCAGGAAGAAGCACTTTATGAAGTGCAGCATATGCTCTTTTACACAGACAACCAGATCCATTAGGTGGCACAGAGTACAACTGGACCATAACTCTAACCCAGCATTTCCATACTTTAAGATGTTTGTATTTTTTTAAGTTTAGTTTCAACTCTGAATTTCCTACATTTAGACATCTGACTTTGGGATAACTGCAAACACCTCTGTAATGTACTTTACCCTAAATTACTAATATGTACTCTCAACTTTAACTCCAGTTTAACCTACCTTTGTCTGAGACAATTCTTGCTTTTTTTATTAAAATTTTCATACCTGAACACTGACCAAGAAACTCAAAGAGAATATTTCCATGGGATATTTTTAATAATCTGTTGTTATAAAGTGTCAAACTTTATAGGTAGGCCTCGGGAAAGGCTACCAGGAAGCAGTCTCTGAACTCAGGACAGTGCAGGCACAACAGCTGTCGCTGGGCACTGAATAAAAAGGGCATTCAAGGGAGTGAAGGAGAGCTTCTTGTGCTTTTCCTTCTCCTTTGCACAGCTGGCAACAAACTGGTCCCAAGTGAATGTGTGAAAAGGAAACAAACCAATAAAAAATAGTGAGAAGTAAAATCTGTGCTTCCAGTGCATCCGCTCATAATATGCTAACAAAAGATTTAATGTGCTTAATCTTTTTAAACGTATTATTTTTCATAAGGACAGTGCCTCAAAAATAGGGCTGAGAACCAGGAGGTCAGGAGCTATGACAACTTACCAGCTGAGCATCTGCACTCTGGGTTCTATGTCCATTTGTGCCTGACTTCCTAGGTCTCCTTGAGCAAATCACATAGGCCAAGACTAAGAGATATGAATGTCTAAAGTCAGGCACCTAAATCCATATTTGAACAAGGGGCCTGATTTTCAGAAGTGCTGAGCAAGGGCAGATTTCAGTGTTTTCAGGGACCTGGGGTAGGGAATGGAGTAGTAGCGTGAATGAATTAGCTTTTCCTTTTCCTGTGAAGTTAATCAAGTATTCTGCAGGAAGCATATAGTTTGTTACCACTCTACACAGAATGTTAAAAGGCATACTCAAAGATTGGTCCTCCATGGTTTATAACATACAAATAAAGGATGCCCATTATATTTCCACTTAATCCAAGCCAGGTAACCCACTTCAACCTCCAACAGGCACTCAAACTCCTACTCTCTTGCCTCTTTTGGGTAGTGGTAAGTCTTATATTTGGTTAGAATAGGTCAGCCTCAATATCTTACAGCTACTGAGGTTTTAATGACCCCTTTTTCTTTTAATCATTTTGTTTCTTTTTACTGTGTCCTTCCTGATCATTTTACAAATCTCTGGGGTTATTTTTTGTTTTGTTTTGTTTTTTGCCAGTTTCTTTTTCTTTCATTGTCCCCTTTCTTGTGATAAAAATTATTTATAGTTTATGATCTTCATTTTCACTTCCACAGTCTGGTACTTTAATACCACCTTTTCCCCACTACCATTCTATTTGTTTTATGCTTGGTGTACCATAGTGTTGTTTTTCTGATAAGTACTTCTCATCTAGGGATGTCACTGCTTTCTATCATGATTCTTCATTTTATTGGGATGTGTAATGGAATGGCAGAATTCTCCTGTTGCTTTGCTCTGCTAGCAGGCAACTGAATCCAGGTCAATCAGTGCTAACTTCGGGGTGCAGGTGTGACTCAACAGACTTCATCTTAAATAGAAGGGAAGTGGGAACAGAACCCAGGCAGAAGGAAATAAGAGCACACACTAGGGTTTGAGACAAACAGAGGACAGACACAGGTCTGGAAAGAAGGAACCCTAAAGACATTCAAGTCTAGGGAGAAGACATAGATTAGAGTTCATGTGAGATTACTCTGAATTTACCATTTTGTTTATAAAGGCAGATCTCAGAAAGGGTTACAGAATGGTTTCAGCCATTTGACAACTCTGGAAGGTATTAAGTCAAGGAAGAACATGCCTGTTCTGCACGTGAACATACCAGGTAAACTTCCAATTGCAATATCCCTCTTAATGTAAAGTTATAATGGACAACATTAGTACAGCAGGACAATCAGCTGTGAAAGTATGAAATTCACATTTCTGTGTACCTTCATCCAGAGTTCACCATCAGTTCTAAGAGAGACTGAAGAGTTCTGCTTTTGCTAGGACAGGGCAAGACAGCCACTGCATCCCATAATTATCTTGCTACATGTAACATATACCATGTTTATTCAGGATAATACTGGCATTTAAAATGTGGCTTCATTTAAAATATATCTTGGCACTAGATATAAAAAAAAGTCTAAATTTTTCAGGAAAAACACAAAAGCCCAAACTCATACTAGGCAATTTTAAAAGTTTCAATTACACAGCCGCCTCCATATCTTTAATCAGTCATCTAACTCACGTACACACACAAAAATAGGATGAGATCTGAAAGTGAACAACTTCTATCAGATCTACAGATCTTTAACAATGAGGTGATGAATTCCAATTCAAAAAAGGAAAACATCTCTAAGGGTATGTCTATACTGACGACGGCAAAGTTTCCATCATCAGAACAATTTTTCCAGATAGATTGAGCTGTCAAGTGTAGATCGCTCAATCGATCAGGATGTCGACGCAGTGAATCCACCCCCTCAAGTAGCGTAGCGCTGCGTCGACAGGAACGTGGTTCCAACTGGCGCAGTGCAGTGAAGACGGCTCGCAGAAGCGAAGCACAGCCGTCAATGGGAGTTATTCAAGCTACTCTGCATAGCTTGCGGAACTCCCATCGACTGCTGCCAAATTTCCAGGTAAGTGTAGACCAGGGCTGCAAAGCAAAAGGTGTCCAAACTGCTCCAAAATGGCACAAAAGTAAGTTACTTTACAGTATGAGCCTTTCAAAGTAATGTGTATGCTATTCAAGAAACTACAGCAAATGCTATTGTCCTCAAAGAGCGCTATAAGTAATTTCTCAAACACAAGACACATACAAATGCATGTATTAATAGATTTATTGAACAATTATACTTTGGACACTTTTAAAACAGATATTTCAGAGATTTAAATTCCACACATTTTTGTCACATGAATTTTTGCTTCAATATTTTGAAAATGTCTTTAAATCAGTGGTTCCCAACCCATGGCCTGAGGAGTCTTTCAGAATGGCCTGAGGCGCCCCTTCCGCTGGTTGCAGAAGGAAGCCACTGTAAATACCCAGGCAGACTGTGATTTTCCTTACTGAACCGACTTCTCTCTGGCTGCAGTGAGGGAGCCGAGAAGGGGACTGTTGGCAGAAACTGATGGACCTTCAGGGTTGTAAAAACTGTATTTGTGGCCCTCAAACTAAAAACATTGGGAACCGCTGCTTTAGATATATTGAAGTTTTTCTGCACTTACCAGTTTTTATTCTTTTCGTTTATACAATATGATCATCCTGTACAAAAGGCAAAAAATGAGATGACAGACAAAGCTCTGATTGAAGATAGGAATCAACAGGTCACAGGATAGCTTCAAAGTATCACATAAGGAAAGCTATCCCAGAATAAGATATCAGAGCTTAAACAGAAGATTCTAAAAGCCTTAGAAAGTAATACAAAAATATTTTTCATTTAGATAAGTCACACTCTATAACAAAATTAGCTACAGCTGCCGAATGGACATATGACTCAATGTAAATAAAAGCTTTCACATTTCCTGAATGGGAGATGTGGAAGTGGAACTGCCACAGATTAGTTACATTCAATCAAAGTGGTATTTAAACAGTTCATCCAGTTTAAACCGATTAAGAATGATACATAAAATAGGCAGTACTTCCTAATTTGCACATTGGTTAAATATGAACATATATTATATAATGTTTACAAACATAGCATAACCCTTTACAGAGCATGTGGCAGCTCGGAAAGCAGAAGTAAACACAGTCTCACTTCCACACAGAACTACAAGTCATGCATTGACTTGACTGATCTCTCTTTCTTCCAAGTAGAACATAGGGCCTTCACCTCTGGCACTCTCTTGCTGCAGTCTTCGGTTCTTCCTTTTTAATGACTTTCAGCTCTGATTCTGTTGTCTGTTTTCAAGTGGTCCTTGGTCCACCTCATTGCTTCTTGTCCTAGGGATTTCATTCCCAAGCCTCTCTTATTCTGTTGTTCTGTTCTTTCCTCCATGCGTGTCCTAGCCATCTCCATTCCCTAATTTCCTGTCTTATCAGTTTCCATTTCATCCTCCTTCAAAGATGTTCATGTATTATTTTTTTCTGGCCATCTGATATTGAGGATTTGTCACAGACAGCTATTTATAAAAAAAATAGAATTTATATAGCAAGGCCTTGATAAGTCTCCAATATTCAGCAGCATATATGAAGACATATTTTACAATGGTGTTAAGTATTCAAAGTTTAGTTCAAAGGAAAGGTTTCTGTTTCTTCAGATCAACTTTAGCGTCATGAAAGTATGTCTGGCTTTCACTATTCTAGCTTTAATGTCTTTATCTGTTCCACCGATTTTGCTTATGATGCTACCAAAATATGTGAAGTGTTGGACCTCTTCTATGTCAATCCCAGAAAGTGTTACTGATATTTCTTGTTGTGTTGATTCTCATAGTTTTAGTTTGCTCTGTGTTGATTTTCAGCCCTACTAATTGTGCATAGGTCTGGAGATAATTTGTTTTAGCTGTTGTTTTATCTGATATCTCTGTGGGCATAGGATAGCAGGTTGATGTTGTCTGCAAAGTCAAGGTCTTCTAGCTTCAGTGTGAACTCCTTGGTTGTTCTGTGGTCTCATTATCCAAACTACTACCAGTAGGAAGGGTGTGGGTGCCATATGAGATCCTTGCCTGATGCTGGTAGTTACTCTGAATGGCTTAGTCAGTTCTCTGTTATGTATGACTTGGCATATCATATTTTCATAGAAGCCCTGAATAATATTCATAAATTTCTGGGTGATTCCACAGTGGTGTAGTAACTTCCAGAAGACTGATCAGTTCACTGTCTCAAAGGCTTTTTGGAAATCTAGGAAACTGATACAGACTGATGACTTCCATTCAACTGACCATCCTATGATGATATGTATGGTTACTCTGTGATCTATGCACAATTTCTCCTGCCTGAGCCCAGTATGGTCTTCTTGTAGCCTGGAATCTACTTTCTTTAGTCTATCTAGGATAAAGTTTGTAAGTATTAAATTACGGAAGGACGGCAACTGAATGCCAGTCTAGCTTTTACACTAACAGAGGTTTCCTTTCTTTGGCATCTTCACTATAATGATCATAAAGTGGCTCCAAATAATATATGGTATGGTAGAAAAGAAAATCACACCAACAGAATGGGTAATAATTTCTGCCCTCACGATGGGGAATATATCCATCTGCAGACCCACAACCTATTTTGTGCTTTCCTGTCATTCATAATTTAAAACAAACAAAAAAAGCACATCGAACTATATACAACTGAACAAAAGTCTCTTGACGATCTCTCACCTCAGTATGCTAGTATTTTGTGAATCTGATGCTAAAGGATAAAAAAAGATTTGGAAAGTTTAATTTCTGACAAGTACATTGGTATTAAATGACATTTATTTTTAATGGGATGGCTGTATAACACTTTGAAGAAAAAATTTAAGTATTGTAATAATACCAAATGGAAAAAATGTAATGTACCAACCAGTATAAAGTGCAGTGTCCCAAATAAAAGGATTATTCAGCTTTTTTAGCCTTAATTCTCATGTAGATTCTCCCCTTATCACACAGCATGTTGACCATAAAGCTTAACAAGTGGTTATAGATTACTCCCATCAAAGAAGCTGTAGATACAGTGCAGTCACGTGTATTATTTAACTAATTCATCTAATAAATGTTTTCACATAAGAGATAAGTAAGTACCTTTGGAAACAAATCAATAGAAACTGCAGCATAGTGTTCAAGTTAACTTTCAAGTTCAACAAATAAGTTTTTAATTATAATTTTTAAAACTGATTTTAAAATGTCACATTCACAAAATTGGAACTAGTACAATTTGTCCTAATTTTATTTCTTATATATTCAGTTACAGAAAAAGTGACGCAACCAATTGATTTTGATCTACTCCAATTAGAAAAGCAAAGCATATAGAGGTAAATCCTCAATTGGTGTAAAGTGACATAGCTCCATTGACTCTAAAGCATCTATACTAATTTATACTAGCTGAAATGCTAGCCCTACTTTTTAAGTTACGGTCAATTAGCTCCCAGGCTCTTTGCCTCTAGAGAGCTGGAGGATCAATACCTAGTTTAACGCACAAGTAAAAGTAAGTTTGGTGGTCCTACTCCAGTCTATTCATTCAAATAATACAATAGCCATAAACATAATTGATTGGATTGGAATCCATGTTGCAAGGCAGGATTGAATAGTGCTAGTACAGCTGTTTAGGGAAACTTTCATAATCCCTAGTTCAAACCATTAGTTCCTTACTTCCATGAGCATTAACTTTAAGCAAACAAAAAACCCAGGCCTCCATCTGATTTAATTAATATCATTCACATATGCATGACTGATACACTCCCTTTTCCAAACCACAGCAGCATTACTGGCAGTAGGGTTTTTACAAGAGTGAAATCTGCCTGAATGTTTTCTCCTATATATGCTATTAAACACTAATAAACTCTTCTTCAACATTAAACATGAATATTTTCTTGACCAAATACTTAAATTGTGACTATTGCAAGAAAAATCCCACTTGACATTTGCCTTTAAATGTCCATATGCCTCTCAAAGAAATCTATAGTATAGAAAAGCTATAAAAGCCTATATAGGACAGGAACTTGTTCAGCAACTATAATTTTCTTTAAAGGATCATTCTTCTAAATGCTAAAGCAATACAGTTGGTTACATAATTTTTAACAATCCACTTTAATTGATTTGGACACTGAACTTGGTCTTTTTAATTTGTCACATGGAGATGGAGACCGACTCCATTACCTGTGTATATGTAGTAAGGTCAGCAACAGAAGATAGGGAGGTACTGGATTACAGATGCCAGTATTTATTCTCCACAAAACGAGAAGAACATGTTGAGGAAAACCTTGATCTGGCACTGGGAAGGTTATTTGAAAATTGTCATTTTCCTTATGTAGTATTTTCTACCCATTATGACCTGATCTGGTATTTTAAGCAGTCAAAAGTGCAGATTTGAAAACACCACTCTAATAATAGGGGCCTAACTAACCCCTGTACAACAGCCAATATACTGCAATGTTATCTTGGAGATTCTACTGGATGATCAGCATGCAGAGATTGTTAACAAACATCATGAGGAAATAAAAACATTTTAAAATGCATATATGCATGCAACAAATATTGGTGAAAATGGTTATGAAGTATAATTGCTATGCTAGGTCCCTTAAATGATCCGAACTATTTCCCTTTAAACTTGGAAGAAAAATCAGTGTGTTTTTGCTGAACAACCCTATGCCCTAGAGAAACTTTACGCTCTTCTTTACAGTCAGATAAAGAGTCAAGCTGGCTAAAAACCTCAACTTATTTAGTACTTCATATAAACTGTTACAACAGCACAGTTTTCAGAAAAATTAGAGACCACCCAAAACTACCATAAATATTATCAGAAAGGCGAAATATATCAACTCTACTGTAAGTTGTTTTTATTGTATAATTTTTAAAAATGACTACAATCATAAAAGTTTTGATCAATTAATTTCAGTGTCTTCATAAATTACTTTATGCACTTCTAAAAGAGCTGATGACAAATTGTTTGGGAACAATTTGGCTTCTTCAGCATACTGTATAATTTCTGTATTTCTCCTCCATTCTTTGTCACTGGCTAGACATGAGTAATTGGACACGGGTGAAACCTCATTTCTTGGGGGAGAGGATTAGGAAGGTAAATGGATCAGCAGGCTGGAAACAGAAAGTTTGTACTAGGTAAGATAAGAGGCATACACAGGGAACCATTTACAATAAACAAGATAACATTGGAGAAGATAAGCCTGGAACATAAGATGAAGTAAAGAGTAAGTCATGCATAGAAAATGCATGCTGTACGGGGATTGGTTCCTACAAAGTGACCAAGCCAATCCCCAAAAATGTAATGCAATGTAATGTGTAAACGTGTATAAAGGAAGAAGTTCACTGTGTCACTTTAGATGTGTGTTATGCCTTATACCCACTCCTTACACTTGAGTCTGATCAACTCAGTGTAGCTTCACCATATGCCAAATAAAGAAAATGGAGTGACGAGACAGATGTCGAACTCAGTTCTTATGGAATTGACTGGAGGAAGTCTCAGGAGAATCCCAACAATCGCTATAAACACCCACATGCAAACAAAATCGCTGTTTCATAGACATCCATCCAGTCCAGTTGCTTATTCTGATTCATAATTCCATTTGTGACAACAGAACTGACTGCCGTGGAAATTAAGATGTCATTGACCAAGGATTATGGCCTCAAGTGAGAAATAAAGAGAAAAACCAAGTTCATTCTTATTAAGAGAAGATCCTGTTTTCCTGTAAATATCACTAGTAAAATAGAGTAAGGAAAGTACCATAAGAAAAAGGAAACTGATAAATACTTGGCCTACTGATAAATATTTGATCATACCAAGGAGCAACAGAAAGTCTTTTGCCTTCAAACATCTCTCCCTCATGGTGAAGTCAAGCAAAAATTAATCATTCCAAAAAGTTTAAATCCAACATTCCCAGGTTAAATAAATATATAAATCAGAAAACACTAAATCTCCTTACCTACGTTACTAGGATTATTTTAGATGATAAAATATTTTAGTTTTAGTAATCTACTTGCTTTTCTCACTGTGGACCACATAATAGATTAATACATGTCTCTTAATTTTGATAGTGAATTTCTACATACTTTCACTTTCTGCCTCTTATGCACTGATATAAAACAGCAATGTCTGGGCTGTAAAAGCTCCAGCAGATTATACATTAGTTAAAAAGGTTTTCACCTGAGTTGTTATATTATTATTTAAAGTAGATATTTCCGTTGCTCTTAAGTTTTGCAAAAGCTTACATTAAAAAGTGAAATGTTGGGGGTCAGAATTCAGATCCATCAGAATCTCCTGTGTTTGTAGAACGTCATGATTCATACTGAGGCACTGAACTAAACAATTGTTTCAGTAAATCCTATAACATGTACAGTAATCTTACACAGAGCCACGCATTCATACCAGTACACAGTTTTGTGGCACAGCATTTTACACTCTTTTATAAGTTGTAAATCCTTAACTTTTCACAGAACAAACCCAAGTAAATCTGTAGACTCATGTATACTACATTTTACTTTTAAAAAAATTAAACAATAGTATATACAAAGAAAAAAATCTATGGAATACATAAATGTAGGGATGCTCCATTATCAGAAGGCTATTTGAAAAAAAAAAACTTCTTACCTTGAATGCATTGAAGCGTTCCATCCTCAGCCCTTATTGTAAAGGTTTCACCTGGATTAACTTGAACCAAAATGACCTGCCAAAAATAACACATTCGTTTTAATTTAATGCTCAAATCTCATCTGGTAAATTCATTCCAAATGCTTTATTACCTAAAGTTATGCACTAGACAAGATGTAAAGAGTAAAGCAGGCCAGATTAACCAGAGTTTTGGGTACTAGTAGAATCCTGGGATTAGTGCAGGATTTGAAATTTGTCTCCCTAAATGTATTCTGCAAATAACAATATCACCCAAAAGGGCTGGAATGTAAAGATGAAAGTTGGAATGTTAGGCCCCAGTCCTGCATATACTTAAGCAAGCACTTATCTTATTGCACACAAGCAGTCCCATTGAAGTTATCGGCTGCTAACTTGTTTAGCGTTCAGCAGATATGTCTTTGCTGGATTGGCACCTCAGAGTGGATACTGCAGGCCAGACTCTGAGTGACATATTTTGAGCCATATGCTTTCATTTCCACAGGAGTCAGAACTGCCTTACTGGATCTGCCACGGGGCCCATCTGATGTGACAAAGAGATTTTGGCTCTTTGCATTCATTTTTACTGAAAAGCATCCAGGCATAACAAATCGGTTGCAGCAAAGTACATGAGCAAACAATTTACACTATTAAGAATAAATAATCAGCATTTTACAATGAAAGGTTAGCTCCCACTCCTGATTTCCCACTGCTCAAGCCATATGACAATGGATGTTACAGGATCCAGAGAAGTATCCTAATGCATAATACTCTCCCTTTCTACTACCTGTACAGAAAATTGTTACAGAATGTGTTGCCTTTGCCTGTTTTACTCATTTCCAGACACGAATGTGGAAAAAAAGCTATTTTTATAATGAGACTGTAAAAAAATGTTTATACTACATGACTTAGTAAGCAGCAATATCCTGATCACAATGTGAAGCTGTCTGTGTTTATTTTAGTCAGCCTCTAATAAAGGTTGACCCTGATGGCACTCTGTGTGCAGAACACTCATTGACTTCAGTGGAAATTCCCAGCAGATCAGACCCTAAATCAATACAATCATTCATAGAACTGTCATTGTTTTAAACTAATACACTATTTGGGGTCAGCTTACCAAACACTGTGTGGACTTTTGATGTGCACAGCCTCCCCAGTTATCAATAAGACTCACATTGCTAGAACACCAGGTCATGTTTTGACAACTTACCCTTCAGGGTCTCATGTCTAAAAAAACATTTAATCTGGAATCAGCTGTCATTTTATCCACATACTATATATTAAATGTGTTAAATACACAATACTTCATTTCACACAAAATACCCAATAGTCTGAAGATCTGCCATTATTTTAGTCAAGTGAAGAGAAACTGTCATTGTCTTTGAGCTATAGATATTATCTGATATGAAAAATTCACTTCTGGATCTAGATTTTGATCACTCAAAATTCAGGGTTACTCGTATCCAGAGTTCGGTTCAGCCTAGTACAGAAACTGAGATTCTGAACCAGCCCTTAGATTCTGGGATGTCTGGTTCCCACGTTTTAGTCTGGGCCCAATATGGACAATTAAAGGACATGCAGTCATGCTTTCTGAACACCTAAGTCAAAGGCGTACTGTAAAATAATTACTGAACATATAAGATTTGAAATTACAGTAACCCTGCAGAAGCCCACTGTCATGGTTAAATTTTAACACACAAATGATAAGTTATAAGAAAAGAAATGACAATATGTGAGTCATTATTGTAGGTGCAACAACAGTTTCCTCACAGAACATTGAGCAAAGTGGAGTTGAGCCAGTAAACACAGACCACAATAAATGCTTCAGAGGAGATAAAAATAAAGAGACAAAAGCCATTCCACCCATAACCTCTGCACAATCAACATTTAAAGACAGTTGCTTTTCGGCCTCTGAATAGATGTGAATAATTCACAAAAGGATGTGCACACATTCTTGTCAAAGAAATCATGCAGTGCAAACGGATGGGATGAGATTGAAAAAATAAGGGGCTACGCACAGGAGTGAGGCAGAGGCAAAGGGTCCATCATTAAAATACCTAGTTATTCCTTTTATTGTAGAGAGTTTTAAAACAGTTATTTCTGTACAAGCCTTTTACCTGGCAATATAGCAGGGCCATGTGTAGAGTAAAGCGAATCAGGTCCTGGATCCACTGACTCTTTGGGGGGCCCTGGGCAGACCCCCATTTCTCCAAACATACACCCTGAATGGATTAGTCTCTCTCTCACCTTCAAACCCTTGTCCTTTCCCGCCACGTGAGGCAGTCTACACAGACCATGTCCACTGCAGCAAGTGGCCAGCTGGCCACAATCAGTTGTGCACTGCACTGCACTGCACTACCACTCTGCCTCTAACCTACTCTAGGGTCTAGGCCTCTTTGAACTGCAAAGCCTGCAAAATTCCACAGAAGCCTATATTAATCCTTCCCTGACCATGTTCGCGTTCATTCTGCCATTAATCTTTTAACACAGCAGAGTTATGTTGGTCCACAGACTTTCCAGTGACTATTATTTTTAGGATAGAGGATGCTTTAATACAGTCACTTTTAAAAGGTCGAACATCCATCAGCCCAAATGTCCACATCCTAATAATGGGATTATTTTGATTTATTTTTTTTGCAACTAATGCATTCGGAAAATTACTGCTTTTGAAACTAAAATTTAAAAATACTAAACATTTAACATGAAGATTTTATTCCCAACAGCATATCTAATCGATGACACCATTAAATAAAGCAGCCATACCCTTTCCTTAGGATGCAGATCCTTAGTCGTCCAATAAACTGTGCTACCAGAGTAAAGGAAAGAGGATACCACACCTTCACATTTCCCTTTACTGTTTATGATAGCTGCTTATGGTTCGTATTATAGGAAAGCGTTGAGAACATACTTCTTTAGCAGTCATGCAGGTTGCAAATTCAAGATTGTACAGGAGACCATAGGCAGTTCAGAATATGCAAGTGAACAGGACCTAGTGACTGCCACCATTCTTCACTGAGGTTAATGCGTGGATGAGAAGCTTTTCAGCATCCTGTTAAAATACAACATTTCAGGCTTTACTTCCTGCAATATTCATGGTTTCTGAGTTGCTGTGGTAACCAGATTGTAATCTAAAACAGCGGTTCCCTGCGGACCCCTGGTCATCCATGAGGCTACTACAGGGGTTCCGTGGAAAAAAAAACAAAAACATCCTCACCAAGGAAATATACAATTTCAAATACAAAATATTTTTATATCGTTTCTAAAATCCTACTACTGTAATTTATTTTACAAGTATGCTTATATAGTGTTATTTTTAATTGTTGTTGTTTTTATTTTGGTCTGTGGGCCCAAATACCCCTCGTATGCACAAGGCGGCACGGTACCAAAGGTAATGGAAAATATTAAAAATGGATGGCTGGATTAAAACAGGTACGCTAAAAAGGAAAGAAACCACAAATGAACAAAGAGACAGTGGAATGTCAAATGAAACTTTGCAACATAAGCAAAGAAAACGAAAAATGCGGAAATACAGCAATAGGTACTTAGTATTGGGATTCACATGACCTGATACTGAAGAGAAGCCATAACCATTGGGCGTTCTATGTTATGAAGTGCTATCAAACGAAAGCTAAAAGCCAACCAATCTTCGTTGGCACTTAGAAACAAAACATGGCGAATATGTATGTGAGCCAGTAGAATTTTTTGAGAACAGACTCAGACAATTCAAGGAAAGCAAGAAAATAATGCAGTGCACAGCCACAGGCCGTGATCATGCAAAGGCCGTGGAAGATTCTTATCGGGTGGCTTTAGTCATAGCAAAGACAGGAAAGCCGCACACAATTGGAGAAAAGATATCATTACCAGCAGCAAAGGAAATGGCGCGTATCATGCTAGGAGAGAAGGCTTGCAAGCAAATGAATATAATCTCACTGTTAAATAGCACAGTTCAACATAAAATAGGAGAGATGGCCCAGAATGTTAAAGAACAGCTGATTGTGAGAATACGCAAAAGTCGGCTCTACAAATCGATGAATCCACTGACATGCTTGAAACCTTCTCACATTCATCAGGTATGAATTCAATGGAGAGATGAATGAGGACTTCCTCTTTTGCAAATCATTGCCTACACGTGCAACTGCAGAGGCTATTTTTGAATAATTTCATACAAGAGAATGATATTGAATGATCAAAATGTGTTGGAATTAGCACCGATGGGGCTCGTACTATGACAGGCCAACACAGTGGAGTTGTTACTCGTGTTAAAGCTGTGGCACCATTAGCAAAATCCCCACTGGGGCATTCATAGGGTGGCACTAACTACAAAGAAAACGCCTGCTGACCTGAAGATGGTTTTGGAGGAATCTGTGAAAACAATCGATTTCATCAAGGCTCATCCTTTCAGCTCAAGGATATTTGCAGCTCTAGTGACAAGATGGGCAGTGACCACCATCAATCACTTCTGCATACTGAAATCCGCTGGCTTTCTCAAGGAAAGGCACTCACACAGCTGTTTGAGTTGCGCAATGAAGTGTAGATTTTTCTACTTGACTTTAAGATTCAGTTTTCACGTTGCTTCAGTGGTTCTCCTTGGTTAGCTAAATTGGCATACTTGGCAGATGTTTTCAGCCACCTAAATGGGCTTAATCTAAACCTACAAGGAAAAGCCATGACTCTATTCCAAGTTCAGGACAAAACAGACGCTATGATCATAAAAAACCAGAGTGTAAAAACAACTAGTGGCACGTGGTGGTCTGTGAAATGTTTGGAGGTTGAAAAGGGGTCCGCACACTCAAAAAGGTTGGGAATCACTGATCTAGAAGTCACCTCCAGTCATTAGCCAAGCTTCAACATCCTAATATTCAATCTCTTTTAAATGCAAAATTAAGCATCATCTGGGTGTTGCTAATTCATTTGACATCAACAAGGTGACATCAACAGAAGACAGTTTATTGTTTGAATGTGAGAGGGAGGATTTTGCAGACTCATTGCCTTGGATGAGGGGAAAAGCTGATGACACTTCCCTGACAACCGACATCGATGAGACAGCAACAGGCCTTGCATCAGACAGGCTTGTGGGAGAGTGAGTCAGAGACACTGGCAAACTCTGTGGCACTTAACCTTTTGTATCATGCAAACCCTTCTTTTCTGCTGCAAAGCAGACATCAGTGTTAAAAGCTTTCCTACAAATATAGAGCATGAAACAGAATCCATGTCAAGACCAAGTCATTTTTTCTAGGCCTCATTCACTCACTGAAACATTACTTTCCCTAACCTCCAACGTACAGACAGTTACTCTCAACACACACTGGAATAATCTGAAAGGTCTTTTTTTTCTTGTAGATGTTAAGAGATGTTTAAAAGAGAAGGCCATTAAAGATCAATACCCGGGGAGAAAATCATCATAATGAATTCAAAGATGTACGGCTGTGGTAGCTATTTGTACGATGATCCTATATGAACAAAATAAATACACACTGCACAACATTTTGAAAGACATCTATTGAAAAATAAACTAACATTACCAATGATCTAAACCAAAAGAAAACAAGAGACAGAACTACAGGAAAAGTCATTCAACATTAGGGATTTTTGAAAATTACAGTGATTTCTATTTATGTTTAACATGGCTGTAAAGAATTTCCTGCAACCAAATCATCCACAAAGACGTGAATCTAACATCTTTGATCTTAGGCCTTGTCTACAAGCACTTACACTGCCAAAATGTATATCACTCAGGGGGGTGAAAAACACACACATATATATATATACACACACACACACACACACACACACACACACACACTCTCTCAGGATTAAGTGTTCCTATTTACTTTGTGAATACAGAAACACATTGAGAAAGGCGCATCATCACCTTTTAAAGCTGTACTACCAAATCCCTCAGTCCTTACACATGCAAAACTCTCACAGACATGTCCATGGAAACTTTGCCTAAGTATCGACTCTGGGATTTGGCCATGGTTATGCAAGTGTTTATTAACCAAAGGACAGCTCCCGGAGTACAACAGTAAAGTATTTCCCATCCATTTTTAAAACTCTCAGAAATAAATTAGGATCACGAAGTATATGGGATTCAAAATGCTAAAAACTTTTAACATCCCACCATTTACTCTAGAGAAACCATTCTCAGCGTGGGTCACTCTTTGGAACCTAGCAAAGATTGCTCAGATTTGCACTACCATAAGCAGAAATCGTAAGATGCTTTTCACGTAAGACTTTGGTTTGGGATTAACTATCCGTCACACGTTAACATACACAGCACCCTTTTGATATGAACTGAGCATGAAAGAACTGTTAGAAAAGAAAATGATCTTTTCAAGTTCTCAGTACATTCGCAGCTGCTAGGGACTCGGGATGCTGGGGGTGCAGCAGTACCCCCTAGCTTCAAGCGGTTTCCATCATATACAGGGTTTACAGTTTTGTTCAATGGCTTTCAGCACCCCCACTATAAAAATTGTTCCAGCACCACTGAGTATGTTGCAAAGAGTCACTACTGTCAAGAAGAACAGCTGCAGGGGGGAAATGTAAAGAGTACTTAAAGTAATTCCTCTACTCAGCTTCCTTTTCCTCACAGCCAGTAGTAGCAGAATCACAGAAATACCCCAACAGGTTCTCTTTTTTATCTTCCCCACACTCCCATCTATTGTACCTTGTAAATTAAACAAGGTCCAGCTCAAAGGCGTTGCTAAAATGGCTGACATCTGAAGAGTCTAGAAATGCATTATGAAATGGAAGAGCAGCCTCTGGGAGTAGCTTTGAAGCTGAAACTTTAGGATAGACGAAGCACCCACTAATTGTTCTGAATGTTCTTCCATAATCATATCTGAGTTTTCTTTTTCCATTTCTGCAATGTGGGGCTTTGGAGTTTGGGGGGTAGCTATTTTTTCTCTTTTAAAGGTGGGCTCATTCAACTTTTCAAAGCACTAATGATATATAAACTGCCTTATCATCTGGCATGGAATTTTGGGAGACACATTAGGGCAGCTTCAACCTCTTTTCTCCTGCATTTTCTGTCAGACATTTGACAACTTTTTCTTCGCTATCCGCATGAAGCCACTCATCAGAGAAGAAAGTCATAATTTCCCTGTAAAAGAACTCCCTTTTGCAGTTTCCAAAAGGCATTCATATTTAAAAATCATTTTTTTTTAAAAAAACTGAAAACAGTTACTGTCATCTCCACCATAACCAACAGCAGCAAAATGGAGGCAAACACCTGTATGTGGTCACTGGTCATAAATGATGGTACACATGGTACTTCATTCTTTCACCAGGGGCCGGAGGGATATTCACCAGCTCACTGCTGCAGCAACATGCTGGCTATCAAACCTGGATATAAATTTGTAATTGTTGCTACCTACCCAAGCCATATGAAAGGAGGAAATCAACAGAAGCAGGTTTATTGATCAATTATAAAGGTAGGGGATGCTTTTCAAAAGTACAAATGGAAATTAGGCACCTGCCATGGCTGCTTTTAAAATCTTCCCCCTTAATATCTAAATTCAATATCACACGCAATTGGGGGAGGAAGAGACCTGTGGAGGGGGAGCCAGATCAATTTACTTTTTCCATTTCATCTCCAAAGTACAAGATCATTACATTATTACTTTCTCCCTCTCTTATCTAGTTGCCATAGGTGATTTGAGTGTTAAAATAGGTTGGGTTTTTTTATTATTATTATTATTATTATTATAACATTACCTGGGAGGAATGCTTTTATGTTGCAGTCAATGATCCTAAAATGGTCACAATGGAACTACAACGGTGTCTAAGTAAGATCTAATAGATCTAATTCTTCCCCATCTTGATGTAAGTTTCTCACCTTTAGAGTTAATGAAATTATTTGTTGCATTCATATGACAGCTTTCAACCCAGGATCTCACAGCACTTTACAAGCAACACTTAAATAGGCTGCAACTCCTAATACTCCTGTTAGACACTAAGGACAAGCTTTGTAA
>ML675649.1:13934703-14009728 GCA_007922155.1 Mesoclemmys tuberculata
GCTATGCACGCAAAACTTCCAGCTGAATCCGTTCCTGTGATGCCACTGCCATGTTTAAAAAAGTAATTCCACTCAAGCGAGGTCATCTTTTAAAAACAAGAGCATCCTGCCTGAAATATTCATTGTAGGCATTTCCTAGACTGCTTAGGCTGTTCAGTCAAAGGATTTGCAATATTTCGAAATGCTACAGCTGCCATTCCTGAAGACAAACATATAAATTCTGAAGCTACTAAAAAACATCTGTGCTCCAATGCTGAGATTAACCAACCACAGCTGGAGCCATGGAAGGAAGGTGATGCTGCAAAGAGGAAGGCAGCTGGAGAGAGCACACAGGGTACTCAGCTTGTGGCGGAGCTGGGGGGTTGAATATGTTAGGAACATGGCCCCATACACTAGTGGGTCATAGCCCCTTTGAGAGTCCAGGCAGTGGAGTATCAGCCAGCATGGGGTTGCTGGGGTGGCTCTACAACCTATCCACTACTAGAGACTGGATTCAGTCCCTCCCGACTGTCCTCATGTATTAATCACTGCACAGAGCCTGTTTAGTCTGATTCGCACTGAGGACAGAGTGTTTACCTTATGTTATTTACAGTACCATTCACCAAAACAGATTGATTTTCTATGTCCCCCTCCCACGTGTACAAGAATCTAACAGCTTGTGGTCTCACAGTACAGCAGGACATTAGTAATGCTGTAGTGAAGGTCAGACAGTAGAGACAAAACTTTTAAAAAATATATTTCAGTTTTCAAAGGCTGAGCCCCTAGCCAGGAAGTGACAGGTTTAAGATGGATTCACATACTCTACAATGTAACATAGCTAATACAAATCTAACACGCCTCCTCCCCATGCACACAGGTGGACAGAACACTGTTCTACTGCTTCCCTTATTTGGCACTATTTCCAAATTCTTTAATTGACACTGTTCTCTGCAGACAGAGAACGGAAAGACGTGAAACATATTTTCCAGCCAACTCTCCCAACCCCCTGCTGCCACTACCACCACTCCAATCTCACAGGAATCAAATGGATTCTATGCAAGCCTCTAATTCAGGGCTTACTTATGCACCATGACATCAGTGCTGTATAATGAGCCAAGTTCAGATCTCCATCTAGGACAAATAGCAGCCAGGCACATTGTGACTTCTTTTATTTATATACACTGACTAAGTATGTTTTGGTGGTAAGTGAACTTACTTGAAGATTTATGTCCCAAGCCTTCTAAAACAACAAAACAATATTCTGTATCCTGGAGCAGCTTTGTGACTCTCTTCCCAAGATTATGCAAAAGTGATTTTTAAGACAGCTGGTTGTTTCTGAAAACTTAATATTAAAATCTAAGCAAAGACATGGAAGTCGAAGCATGGTGCCTTAAAATGTACAAAAAAACCCCTGAAAACAGCATAAGGAAATAAAGGCGTATTGTATACCACAGTTCATCATCCTGCAAACATACTCTTAACTTATGAGATCATGCCTCCCATTTTTCACCCAGAGAGGAGGAAGTGACTGAAAAATCAATTTGAAACCAGCTGCTTCTTTGCTCTTGGCCTGGCTGCATCAATAGGTTGATCACTTACACAAACAGTCCTCCTTCTTTCCAACAAAGTGTAGTCCCTAAATTAAAGAGGTGATTAACAGAACTGGAACAGAACATTCACAGCATTCACATTAAACAGTAGATTGGAAGGATATGAAGACTGACTTGGACCACACCTTTCCAACTTGTTAATGGGAAAATATTTATTAACTGAGTTTCTGCACAACAGAATGCCATCCACTATTATCCTGACTGCTCCCTATACTGTCTTGTTTTTAGAGGTTTAGCCCGAACTGTTAATTTCCATCTTTCCATTGGCTTGACTCATTATTGTAACATTTGCAGTGCAGCATTTTATGTACGCTTTTTATTTTTAGGGATGTAGGAAGTATTAAAGCTGTAGCGGACTGCCTCTTTATGAGGAAAACTGTGCTATTTCTCTCACTTGCGAGAAGGTTCATGAAATACTGTTATTTGACACTGGGTATTGGGCAAAACCAGCATGTCTGCTCCTTAACACTGTAATAGTGTGCACTGCATACTTGGAATCCAAGACCAGCTGCAGCTCCCTTTACTCTTGTGAGTATTCCAAATAATTCTAATGGGACTTCAGAAAGTAAGGAGAGCAGATTTGGCCATGTGAAAGAAGTATACAGAAAAAAATATTTAAAACTAAGAGAGCTAAATCAGGATCTCTAAAATATTACTAATCCATTCTCGTTGTATGTCAAGTTTCAGCTTCAGGGTTTTCCCACATCTGTGGAATTCAGGCTTTAAAAACTGAAGTCTATGATGACAGAGTTGTAACAATCTTGACTATGGTGTCATCACCACAACACTAAATTTTTTTTAAAAGCACCGTTTACATTTTGGTAAATATCTATTCAATCCATCAAATTAATATAGTCACACAGTATTTAAATCTACAATTACCTGGCATTCTGCTGTAGGACACTTGCTATCTTAATAATATGCGCTTTGGCAACACATTTATTTTTACATTTGGGAGAGTAATTTTAGTTTTAACAAAGATGACGATACTCCTTTAAAACCATGATTAATGTTACTAAATTACTTACAGTTTGTTAATTGTTGCCAAGTTTTATATATATAATCTCACACAGTGAAATTTCCAAACTGGTCAAATTAATTTTGCCTACGTCCCTATTTCTGCAATCTGATCCAGAAAAACAGACCCTATGCCCATATGAGGCTTGCAGACACTTACGTCGGCACAAACATCTCCCATATGAATCAGGTGGCAGGATCAAGGCCTAAATTTGGGCACAAAAAAACCTATATTACACAAGCGAACAATCAAGTATATGTACAAAACAGGTAACCACACACCTAAGTGATCAACAGCAAGTGCTGTTACTTATTTTGCATACGCAAGTATCTGTTTAAATGCACAACTACGGATTTTAGCACATGCACACACCTGCAGTGCATAAAAATCCAGCTTAACACTGAAATCAACCATCTGTGTGCAAAACGTGTACCTGTACACACAACTGATCACATGTATATGCGGTACTTTTGTACATACAAACAAATGCCTAGCTGCAGGTATGAAGACAGGGATTTGCATGCACACATTTTGCAGGGGCCACTTAGGTCTCTAGTCTCAAAATGTGATCCTAACAACAATATGTACACTTTGGATTTCATGTTCCAAAGTTATGCATGTGAACTTACAATAGAGAGAAATTCTTATTCACAGTGTTTTAGTTCTTGAGCCACAGCTTGCAGCCCCATTCCACTTCTGAGGGACAGCTAAACAATTCAAGCTATTCTCTCTCTGTGATTAACTCCGATCAGGAATGTTGCTGCCCTACTCTTTCTTCAATTTACAAAAGGCGAGGGGAACAAAAAGGAGAAATAATTTCAAGGTGGAAAAAGGTCAGATAATAGGTGGTAACAATAAAGCTCCTTCATTTGAGGCTCTCAAATATTTGAAGCCTCCAAATATGTCTCTGTAGTATTATCCACCTTTCTATACATGAGGACACTGAGGCACAATGAGGGTAAGTGAGGTCACACAGGAAGCTTGTGGCAGAGTCGAGAAGAGAACTGTGATCTCCAGATCCTGTTATTTTCCACAATACTCTTTATCTGAAAGAACACAACCCACAATGACCAGTTTAAAAGAAAGGAAAATCCAGTATCCCTTTGTAGCACAAGTACTCCTCTAGGCAGACAATTCTAAGCCTCACAAAGTTTGAAAGCAACATACTGCCATTATTGACAGCAAAAAGAAAAAGGTAATTGTGTAAGAGGACGGTCGTGCAAAATACAGTCAGTACCCTTTGCTTAAAAGCAGAGTCCACGGAGATGAAAAGATTAAACTTGCGACGTTTAGCAAAAGAGCATGTTCTGAGCTTTCCAAATAACAGACTTCATCCATGGGTTACTTCTGTAACCCTGGCTGCCACTGTTAGCAACCCTGAATCTCATTTCTTTTTTAAAGTGCATTGGAACAATATGAATTCCCCCGTGTTTAAACCTATTGATTTTAAATCTTGCTTTAGATTATGACCATCTTTCTAGGACTGATTAAATCCTAAAATGCCTCTCAACCAAGGCACATTAGACAGGTCATGATTACAAACCTTTGTGGCTTCCCTCTTGAAAAAAATGCATACCACCCCTTTACTACAAAAGAGATGGTCTCTACAGTAGAGTGTTAGAAAACCATGCATTTTCTATGGGTATGTCTACACTGCAGCTTCGTAGACAGATGTGTGCTAAAGACAGCAGTGTGGCTTTGGCAATACAGCCAACAGCTCACGCTAGCCACCCAAGTCCAATCTCACCTGACCCCCTAGATACTTATTTGGGCAACTAATCCAAGCTGCCACCTGTACCAGGCCATACTGCTATCTTTAGCACGGTAGCGCGAGCCAAGCTAGAGTGTGTCTGTCTACACGCACTGGGAAGCGCCCTTCCAGCTGCAGTGTAGACATAACCATAGAAAACACATTTTCTTCTTCCATAGATACTATTATTTCTGCTGTGAGTAGCTCTTTCTTGCGGTCACCGATAGTGATTACTTCTGAGTTTTCCTGTATTCTTCAGCTAAAGAGACATCAGCAAACTGTGCTGCTTTGTAAAAAGTCAACTACTGGTAGAGAGGAGAAAAAGGCCTTCAGGGAGGATATACCATATGTGGTATTAGAAGCTGATAAAAGGCTGAGAAATAGGGAAGAAGAGTAGTGTCAGAATAGAGAAGATAATTTTAACATGACCAGCGATGACTTTCTGGATCTGCATTAACAAAGAATACCCCAGAAAACTTAGTTCCCATGATAACAAGCATACATACAAACCCAGAGAAGCTGGCTTAAATCTCCCATTGAAGGCTCTTTTACATATAATTTGGCAGTACCATGGTGCTTGAAAGTAGATTTAGTCTTGTTTTAATACCTTTCCAGAGAAAAAGGTTAGCCTGTGTTCCCTTATCTATCGAAGTTACACCTGACTCAAAAGAGGATCCATATCACACCATCTGGTTGACCTTCATCTGTTTTTGTGAACAAAATGCAGAAGCAACACAAAACAGAAAGCTGATCCAAAGTATTGTATCACAAATATCTGTAGATTCTTAATTCATTCAGCTTTTAAAGAAGTCCTGTTAAAAACAAATCTGGATGCAGCTATCTGACTGCTGTACAGGAATGAAGCAGTTAGTAGCCTGCAAGTGCTTGCAAGATTCCCACCAGAGCTTGCAGATTGGAAGGTAAAAGCCACAAACTGAGATAGGAACAGAAGAAGGGGAGGTCAAAATCTCACCTTAAGGGCCTTGAGGGTAAGTACAGTGAAGCATTATGCATAGTCTTCCATACTCCATAGTGAAATGATGCGTCTCCTGCACACTGTATACCAACCTATTTATTTACTTGTAAAGCACACAGAGTAAAAAGTGATGGGCGTAGAACTGGTGTGTCTGAAGAAACATGGGTGTAAGTGTGATTCTCATCATGCTAATTAGGCACCTACTAGTCCTCTCTTGGGGACCTACTATCAATACTAGGCAGAAGTGACTTGGTGGCTGAGTGCTTATTAACACAAGATCAGGTTTCCCCATGACCCTTGTCTGGCTCAATCCTTTTAAATAGATGACTAGATAAGCATGTGCAATATTCTACACATGCAATGTTCCAAATTAGCCTCTATCGAAAAAGGTAGAGATAAAAGATGTATCAGTTCTGTAAACAGTCTGGAATATTATAAACCATTTCCATAACTTTTCCATCATTAGAAGTACATTGGATAGTTGTAAACACATGCCTTAAAAAGACAACCCTCTATTAGCAAATCCTGCAACATTCAAATTCCAAAATAGAAATTTCATTCAAGAAATCTATTGCACATGAGTTTAACACATTTCATGGAGTTCAATCGTGAGTATTTCATGTCAAAATTCATCTCTCAGGCTCTTCTTTATAATCTTTCCCGAGGAGAAAAAAATCATTAGTGTGGACCAATATCTAGAGTCAAGATGATGGCTCAGTATCTTTTCAAAAAGGATTCAAGATACCCCAAAGTGAAGTGGTATCTGGATCCAAAGTTTTGATTTTAACCTATTATAAAGACAGCAGGCCATTTCATGGAATTTAAGGCTAGCAGGGAGCACCAGATCATCAAGTCTGACCGTATCACTGGCTACAACCACCTCCAGCATACTAAACCCAACAACTGAATTTAGACAAAGCCATCACAGCCCTCAGGAGACTAAACTATTATGTGCCATAGGCAGAGAATAGGAGGGACCGTGACGCACTATTTGCATGCTGCAGATACAGATCTGGGCTGGATCTCAAAACACACCCAAATTTTACAGGTGTTTTTACATGGTTTTCAGTTCATGTCCATCTCTATTAAGTTCTTATGGCCAAATTGTTCGAACATAAGGCCTCTCAATCCACTTTTACTCACCAAAAAAGAGTTGTCTGATTTTTCAGATTTGCCCAGCCCCCTTAGTTTCCCCTGAACACTGCACAGTATCTCTGAAATCAGGCCAGTTCTATTAAGAGGCCTGTATTCTCCATTTCTGCAGTGGAGGTTGTATCTCTTGAAGATGGTTAAGATAACCACCCCCTACCATCCACGCTGATGTAGTAACCGGTCGGATTCAGGCTGACAGAGCATTCCTATCCTTTTCAGGTGGAAGACCTCTCAATGGATTGTAGCCATACTACCATGGCTGTGATCTTGTTAGAGAATAGCTCCCAATCAAAATCCACAAAGCCATTGCCTCATCCTCCATTGAGTCCCTTCTCTCCCACAATGCCTACAGTAGGCTAGGTGGAAGCTGAGATTACTACTGTTGCATGGCTGTGAATTGTGAACATACTATTATATTTATTACCCTTCCCACCCACCCCAACCTGCGTGTTTGTTTCATCTACCAATTAAATCTTATCTTGTAGAGTTTAAGCTATTTGCAGCAGTGACTGCCATTTATTATGTTTCTACAACAACACGGCCCAATGGTTCTGACTCCAAGATGCTACATCAATACAAGTTTTTTTTTAATTGTTAAAAATAGTAATATGGATCTAGATGCCTCATGTCAAGCACCGAAGTCTGACAATTTTGTCCCGTTATTTTGAATTCCAGTGAATATATTTAAATCCAAATGGAACTAATCATTGCAAAGGCAGTGATGCAAAACAATATCCAGACCTCAGTGTACTCACTCCAATATTTGGGTCAAATTCGGCCTTCAAATACATGGCACAGTTCTCAGTAGTGTTAATGGAAGCAAAACACATGTACCCCAGGTCACCACTTGACCGTTTGGTCACATTCAGAAATACAATAGCTCTTAAATTCCCACTCATCCCACAAAGCTTACTAACCTGCTGTGATCCATCTCCATTCACTATGTGAGGCATCATGGCTACCTCCCCATTCAGCAATGGTGGCAGCTCCAGCGGGATTTGGTCGGTCATCATCATTGTGACGTACATTCATGGAGAATCTTCCTCAACAGGCTTCCTGCAAGACAGACATGTCTTAATTGAACTTTCTTCTAAATGTAGACTCAGAAAAATCTATCCAATGCTTCATTAGGTAGTATCATGCCATTAACCCCACCTGCTTAAAAAGATGTATTCTGGCAGCAAGGGAACTCAGTGGATCAGAGGAGTGTTAATGGCTTTTAGTTTATGTCCTGGATAACCCATTCCCCCCTTGCCCCCCAAGAAACATTCCATAATTAGTACTCAGCAAAACAAACATGGCAAAGTCTTTACTCTTTTTCTTTTGGCTTTTCCAGCATTAACATCTTCATCCAAGACCCGAAATTTCTGAATGACAGCATTAGTTGCTTATGGTTCAATTTGTTGATTTGTAACAATACAATGCTCACTCTGGAAGGCAGCTCTTGGGACCAGCTTCCTTTGCATATTTAACACTCGTAAGAAATTCTATTACTCTTGACATCTGAGGTACAGCAAGAGCCTAATTAGTGGTTTTTAATCCCTTCACAGCACATCTACAGACAACCTGAATTGTGTGTATTCACACACACATTGTAAAAAGAGCAAACTTTCAATTTTCCATGGTCCCTATTTAATTGTGAAGTAAAGTGAAAGCTCTTGCCTAGAATTTTATCCAACATGTAGAAAGTGGACCACTGTGTAGGACAACACTTAAGAAGAATCTGTAATGAAACAAACCACCTTCACTATAACACCATCCCTCGCAGCTAATTATTTGAAGTGTTAAATAAGAAAGTGTTGCTAAAAATAAGGGTGAGAGCTCTGTAATAACAAGTCTTATAATTCCCTGTTAATAGTACCATCATGCTGTTTTACAAGGCAATAATCCAGTTCCTTAATGACTAAACTATAGGACCTAAAGTCAAGTACTTTATCCTGACAAAGGAAGCAGATTTTTGCACAAATCTCCCTACAAATCCTATGGTCCTAATTGCTAATTGAATAACAATGTATTTATTCAATGCTTTTCATGCCAAAGAATCTCAAAATGCTTACAAATGATTAATATACAGCATCCATAACATTCAGGTAGGAAAACCTAAGAATTGTGGTGAAGTGTAGCAACCACGTTGGTAACCAGTGCACACAATGCTGGACAACTGTGTATAGCAGGGAAATTTTGGCAAAGAATAACAGCAAATCCTATTTATGTGGAGAGTGCTGTGGGATCTAATGTCTCTGCAGAACAGATAGGACTTTGCTCTTTAAAGTTACAGCTACGAGAGCCATACAACATAAATGGTGTGGAATTCAATTTATCTACTATAGGAAGGGTGAGATGCTGAGTCAATCCTGCCAGGATTAGAACCAGTGGTTCCATGGAGTCTAGATATTTCAAATGTGATAAACAGACTGCTAAGCCACCCCTCTCCTGCTGTTAGTGTTTAAATTTAGATTTTAAAAGCAGTGTTTAAATGTAAGTGGATGGGACACTGAAATATGCTCTTCAGCATTATATACTTATTTACTTAGATTTGTTGACAGTGAGCCCATCCAAAGCTCAACATTAAACTGCAGTTGGCTGCAGAGCAATCTAATGATCAGAGAATAAATCAGACCTGGAATGGATACTCTGATTAACGGAGAAGGCCCACTTGTGTAATGAGAATGATCAAAGTGCCTATTTAAAACTCCGCACGCCCTCAAGCCTAACCATTTTGAACCTTTCATTACTGTCATGTCAAGCATCTTTATACACAGAAAGTAATAGTGAACCAACCTACAACTCTTCTAAAACAAGTGTCCCGCTCAGCACCATAACCCTTCCACGGACATACATCTATAAAGGCTATTTCAGTATAGCTGCTGCCAAATTTAGCATGATTCACATAGCTCTCTCTGATGTTCTCACTACCCTGAAAATACTGCTTTTCTATCAAATTGTCACTCCAGCTTGATATAAATAGAGGGCATCTACTTCCATCAATTCTGAAATGACAGACTGATGCGCCTCCTTTTATCTGAGACCCAATTATAGGAAACAAATTCTCAGCAAGTTTGAAGAGCAACGTAACAAACGAAAGGCAAGCATGTATCAACTAACGACTAGCTAAACAATAAGTCTATGCCTTTGTGTTTTAAGTCTCATTCTAGGTCTGAGTCAAGCAATAGTGCGGATGTCAATCTATCACAACCCCATTATTTGCCCCACATATTGGCCCACAGTGACTACCCACACAGAAAAAGTAATTTAGAAACCTAATACCTCTTCGGCTCACAACATCAAAGCACTATGATCCAACCACCCACCATCTCCCTGGCTCTGTAATTTAAAGGCTGCCAAAATTTCCCTGGCTCTGTAACTTAAAGCTTGCAGCTGACAAAGTCTTCTCTACTTGCCATGTAAGCTATAGAAGTCTGCCTGAGACACCCCCACCACCACCACCACACACACACACCTTTCTTCACCAAAGCTGTTTTGCCAGCTCTCACAATATCCCAGAGATTTCTTAAAGCCCCAGCTGCTGGAGCGAGGTGATTCCATGAAAATCTCAGCTTTCATTTTTTTTAAAATGTTCTAGCCTTCATGACTGTGGAGAAAAGTTTGATAACATGAACCTTACAGGTTCAAAACCCAGAATGTAACTCAAACATATTCCAAAATTATTTAAAATCTCTAAGTTTTGGAGGCCCCACAATTCATGATTTTTGATCGCCAGGGATTGGGCAATACAACCAAAACTCTGCAAATCCTAGCCAAAGCCATTTTGTGTCCTGGTTATACAGATTACTCAGGAAACATATGACTAATTGTTTTTTAATTAAAATGGATGAATTCATACAACAGCTAACCATATCCCTAGCCTATGAAGACTTTCAATGCGAGTCCATCAATCATATGAAGAGGATAGCTTTACAATACTGAGGCTTCTCTGGCAAACCAATCTAGAGCACATATGTCCTCATTTCATTCCTGTTTTTTTTTAAACATATGTATCTATAACTTCATTACAGAGTCTTGAAAGAACTGCAAAGCTGACAAGAGCCATGATAAACACATTAAAATGCACGTACAAATAAATGAAAAATTCATCCAGTCTGAATCTGGAAGTCTGAGTTTTAAAAGGGACCTTTTTAATCTTAGAATAATGCAGTGACATTTTTATTTATTTATTTAGACATATTGTAATTTGAACCTATATTTTTCCATAGTAATTTCCCCACTCCAGACCAACAAACCAATATGCTGACATATATGTGCGGAATGTCATTATTTAAAGTTTAGCAGTTACATTCCTTTTGCTTTATTCATGAGTTCTCACTAGGGCCGTGTCTACACAAGCCTTTTTTCAAAAAAGTTTCCTCCTATTGATACTGGTGCAACTCCACGAATACTGGCAACACTATTGACAAAGGATTTTCCAGCACTATCACGTAGACCTGTTCTCTGCAGGGTTAGATGGCATGGTGCTGAAATCACTGGGAACCATGGAAATTTTGTCTACACTAGGGCTTTCACTATTAATACCACCAGTGGAAGTGCACCAGATTTTTTAACAACTGAGAAATTTTCACTAGGAAGCCTTAGTATAGATTCAGCAATTGAAGTCCCAATTGAAATTATGCCATACACTTTAATGTATCAAGCCCTAAAGTTTTAGGCCCAGCTGCAGATACTGACCCATTAGGTTTCTCTTTCTTACTGATTCTTCATTGAATAAAGGAGAACAATTTATGTTTCAAATAATTTGCAAATATCTTCCCCCTCACCCTTCTCTTTCCCCCAATGCAACAGTTGCTTGTACACAACCAATTCCATTAATTTGATTTACATACAGAGGTCAATATGCAAGCACTGTGGTCAACTTTGTCTCTAAGGAGTCAAGCATATTACTTGCAAAAAAACTCCAGGCCAAGGGACTGGGAAAACAAATGCAGAGTTCAGGACATGGGAACTTCTCTACTTTGCTTAACAAAATATGAACTTCCATATACTAACCGAAAACTTGAGTCAAACAAAACCCCAAACTTTTTTCAGGTTCTAAAAAGTTGAACAAACAAACTTTTAGAAAATATTTCCTGTGTGTCTGCATTCCCTGGGTTTGGCTGGAACAGGATACGGAAATACCATTATTCAGTGAGACAGCCTGTGTTTTCAATCTATCTATATCCAGGAAATACTAGAAATTTCATAAGGTTTCCAGCTCAGTTTCTAGACCAGTGGTTCTCAACCTTTCCAGGCTATTGTGCCCCTTTAAGGAGCCTGATTTGTCTTGCGTACCTCAAGTTTAAAAAAAAAAAAAGTTTTAAAACTATTTGCTTACAAAATCAGACATAAAAATACAAAGGTGTCACAGCACACTTACTGAAAAATTGTTTACTTTTTCATTTTTACCATATAATTATAAAATAAATCAATTGGAATATAAATATTGTACTTACATTTCAGTGTATAACATATAGCGCAGTATAAACAAGTCATTGTTTATAAAATTTTAGTTTGTACTGACTTCACTAGTGTTTTTTATGTAGCCTATTGTAAATCTAGGCAAATATCTAGATGAGTTGATATACCCCCGGAAGACCTTTGTGTACCCCTAAGGGTACACGAAGCCCTGGTTGAGAATCACTGTTCTAGACCAAGGAAGTAAAGATAAGCATCTAAGCTTTTGGTGGCTTCTCCACCCAAACCAAGCCTCCAAACCTTTTGGTGTTTACCAGTCACTATTCCGAAACTGATCTTCTACTTGGCAATGCAGTGTCCTACCTCTCACAAAATGAGATGATGATCCTTAAGTTTCCTTATTGATTCAGTATGTGAATTTGTAATATTAGTCGCATGTGACAACAGATGGAAACTTAAAAACAGAGAAGAACAAAGTAGAACTATCTAAAACAAATTTCCATGTATGGTGAACTAACATGACCCAATGTGTTAAATCACAGTTACCCTTAAATTTCAAGAGGAGTTTAAACACATTAAGGCATCCTAAGTCTAACTTTTCCTAGAAGGTTTTCTCTACACTTTTAATTATGGTGTAAGCCAAAAAAAAATTTCCCCTTTATTTTTTCACCTCTCTTTTGCAAAACTATAAACCTCTTCCAGCTGAGGCAGTCAGATTTTCAAAATGAGAACCTAGCAAAATAATAGTTCTTCTAAATATTTAGCTTTATGAATGCCTTTCTATAAAAGCTCAGTTTTGATTTGTCTGTAATTAATTATCTGCTCAAAAGCTACTGAATAAATGTCCTGCTCTAAAATCAAAATAATTTGAAACTAGAAATTGCTGTACTACTAGGATGACACCTTTTAGATTTTTAACAAAACTGTATATCCCTGTTTCTATAAAATTTGAAATCAGTAAAAATTCCATCTTCTTATGGTTCAGAGTCCAATGTCTTGGGATTATCCAGTCCTATTATTTAAGCATATGTATATCACATAGAAAATTCTTATGTGTGGGAGAGCGTCTTTCATTGTATCATTAATATTCAAAAAGGTTTTTGACAACAAAATTACAACTTACAAAAAGGATGACTGTGTATCTTTCCATCATAATAATATTACCATTTCAAATCTGCCAGACTTGCAGTAGCTTGCCCAGACCACCATTAAACAAAGATGCCTTAAGAACCAAGAAATATCTACGAAGGTAGCAAATTATTATGAATAAGAGATGAGAAAACTATTCAAACCAACACCACTACAGTAAACTCCTTTTTACCTGCCTGAAAAGATTTAGTTTTTATATATGAAGTCTTATTTCACTGTTTGGTTTCAACTATATTAAGGTGATCCCTCTGGATGCAGTTTCCCCGTCGTGGGGGAGGTGAGGTAGACTATGTTTAGAGCACTTCTTCTAGCTTCCTGCCCATAAGGAGAAGAGTGGGTCCTAAAAAGTGCTGCTCAGTCATGGTTACAGCTGCCAAGTTGGACTCCTGCCTCTGTCCAAATGCAAAAATGATCATCTGACCACCTGTGTGCCAGTCCATGACAAGGAGCTTCTGGTCATCACTGTCCTGCTCCTGTCACCACTTGCTGATTGTCACAGGACTTGGCCTTGAATATGGAAAATGCCTGTACGTGATTTCTTGTAACGTGGAGACACAGTTGCACACCATTGTTCGCAAGGTACTTGATGGGGTAAGGATCATAATGCAATGACAAGGAAACCAGGACAACTGGAGACCTTCATCCAGTTGCAGCCTTCTTCCTCATTCACAGCCATTGAAATAAATCGTCTCTTAATTCACCTCCTTTCCCACTGCGGACTTGCAGGATAGGAGGGGCAGAGAATCGGCTCGCTGTTCATCTGGAACCTCACCTTTGTCCTTGCTGCCTTGGATAATGCTCCCAATAGCATTGCTCTGAGGATCATGGGAACCCTCAAGTCTCTCCACCACATCAAGGGCTCAGTTCACTGGGGCGTACTCCAAGGATTCCAGTATTTTGTGATCCAATAGAGACAACAGGAAATAGAGAAACAGGAAAAGAAGAACAAAGATGCCGCAGCCTATCTCAACAATCCAGATCTGCCCCTTCCCTTTGGGGAAATGACTGCCCCAACTGTGACAAAACCTGTGGATCCCGGATTGGTCTCATTAGCCACCTGCAGATCCACCAGCAATACCTGGCTATTATTTTATGGAAGACAACCATACTCATACGCTAGGGATTGCAGATGATGCAGTCTTATATCTCTTCAAAGTACTTTACAAACATTATCTAACTAATGCCAGCCTACCGGCAAGACACGTAAGTAGGTACTATACTAATATTATACTACATTGCATTTGATGAAGTGGGTTTCTGCCCATGAAAGCTTATGCCCTAATAAATTTGTTAGTCTTTAAGGTCCCAAAGGATCCTCGCTGTTTTACTAATATTACAGATGGGCAAATAGGCAAAGAGAATCTCAGGGACTTGCCCAAAGAAACCAAAGAGACAGCAGAGAGCTGGAGCTAGAATGCAAGAGGTCCTACATTCCAGTCACGTTCTCAAACCACTAGATCATCTCATCTATTAGATCACCACATGAGTTTAAGATTGTACATTATTGCCACCACTGAAACCCAGAGATTGCTGCACAAGCAAAATAAAATAGAACATGATTGTTGCAGAACACTCCCCTCCTTGTTCACTATTAATAGGCATGGCTTTTTAACTGTTGGTTTTTAAATTTTGAAAATTATTTCTCAAGATGAAGTGAACATGGTATTTTATCTTTATAAGCAATAAAGCCAAATAACCAAATCTGGGCCCACTACACATGCTATTCTAAACTACAAATTTTATCCAAAGAGTTCTGCAACAAAAGTTACCTCTATCTTTGTATCCCAAGACAACTATTGCCTTTAAAAAGTAATCATCCTGACTCACACGTCAGGATCCAGACTCTGCAAAGGCAGTTGCACTTCCTGACCCACCCGGAGATGCTAGAAATAGCTTTTTGGTAAGTACTGAGTGGCTAAAAAAGTAATATAATAGAATCTCAAATGAAAACAACGGAATCAGTCTCATTCTAACAGCTGACGAAGGTAATCTAATTGGCCTCTCTCTCTCCCACGCACGCCACACACATACACAAGAGGAGTGAGAGGGAATTGTCTCCATTCTGAATGTGCACCTGTAGATTTTAAAATACAGAGCTTCTACATATAATCTAAAAAGACTCCCCATCCCCACCTTTTCCATTCCAGCAACACTGAACATCTTCTGCAGGAAGTTAATTCATGTTCTTGGAATTTGTTCCTTGCCAACACCTACCCAAAAGCAAAAGTAGCCAAGAACAGCATGGACTTTGTTACTTCACAGGAAATCATCACAGGCTACGGATGTAATATGGCAAAACATATAATATAATATAAAAATAAGGCCAGGTCTAAACTACAAACTTACATCAGTATAACTACATCACTCAAGGGTATGAAAAATCCATGCCCCTGAGCAACATCGTTATATTGACCTAACCCAGGGAGTACACAGCACTATGTTGACTGGAGGGCTTCTCCACTGACTTAGCTACCGCCTCTCACGGCAGTGAATTAACTGCACCAATGGATGAATCTCTCCTATTGGTGTAGCAGCATCATTTCTGAAGCGCTACAGTGGTGCTGCTACACCGGTGCAGCTGTGCCACTGCAGCATTTTAAGTGTAGACCTGCCCTAAGTATCTCCTCGGAGGTGATGAGCACCCTCACTTCCAAAACAGCCAAACCTTGAGAGATTTAGACTTCTGCGAAAGTCTGGAAGGCTCTCCATGCTTGTCAGGATTTGTCCCCTTGAAATCATATGGGCACTTCATCTCTCATAGGTGGTATCTGACACTTAATGAGAACAGGCCCTAAAATGACTAGTACTCAAAATGTTTCCAGAAGTACTTGCAGTAAGAAAAAAACTACATAAAATATAAGGAGGATTGGTAAAGGAAAAATTCATTTTACTTCACTTTCCTGCATTGAACAGGCAATAACTGCAGTGCAAAGTATTCTTCCATAAAAAGGAATGTTACTTGGTACAATTTAGTTCACTTCTGGAGAGCATGTCAGATCCTTTCAATGTATGAGAATTGGTAGCACAGTAGTTCTGCCTTGCTAATTAGAGAAGTCAGATTCCCAATACAAGATTAGCGCTTTTCAACTAGGATGATTTTGAACTGCCTCTGCTGGAGAAAGAGAACTAAAAAACATACATTAGGGACACAACCACTTCGAGTTTTCCCATTAGTAAGCCTTCTGCCCTTCCTAAAATGCTTCTTTTATGTGTTGTTAATAATAGTCAGCACCGGCCTACTACATTCAAAGTGCTTTTACAAGCCTCCAGTTAATGAATCCAGCTTTTCCAGAGATTACTTAAAAACACGTTTCACAAAAAGTTTCTAAATCATCATGTACAATGTGATCCTGTTTTTATTCCAGGTAAAAAAGTACACTCCAACTCTGCAGCAAGGACAGCTGTATGCAAGAAAAACTCTTGCCATGGCTTGCCACTTGAATGCAAGCAGGAGTGGTGATAATTGTTCATGTAGGAAAAGCCTCTTGAGACATGAGCAGTACCTGGAGGTATGCACACAGCTGGCTGGTCAGGGAACAAATAGTCTGGAATTTGTCTTCTTGTCTGATGTCTGTGTTCATTAGCCTAGTTAAATCACATCTGTCTGAAAGACGACTTAAACCTAAAAGCATTCTTTCTATGTCTAATTGCAAACATGGTAGGTTAATCTGAAAGCAACCAAACAGACAGACCTATTTGTAACCATTTATATTTTTAATTGGATTGGTTAGGATAAGACAGATCTTTATGCCAAACTGGTCTTCATGCTTTATTTCTTTTCAAAACGGATACAAGAAGCAGGAATGTCTGATTGAAACACTAACTGGCATTTTAGAAGAGGGATGGCCATTATTTCTCTACAACAGTGTCACAAATATCAGATTACCTATCAGAACTGCCCTGTAGAAAACACTCAGATAAATGAAACCAAATGGTTAAGTTTACAAATATATATGCAGTTGGCAAATGTATAACATCTTTAAAGCACAGAATAATGGGCAGGGTTATCAAAAGCATCTAAGCAGAGCTGGATGACGGACAATTCCTTTCCTTCCACCCACATATGGGGGGGGGAGAGAAAAACCTTACAAATATTTTCCCAAAATATAATTTTGTCAAAACCTCCATTTTTTTTTAAATTAAAATACTTCAGTTTTAAATTCAAGTCTCTCTTTCTCACTGGAAAGTCCACCCCGAATCTCAGAAACTTTCCCCTCACAGACTTCATCAAAATCAATACATCCATTAAACAGCATATTTCAACCAAAAAAAAGTTTAGACAAAAATATTCCAACCAGCTCTATGCCTGACTTGACCACCAGTCCCTCCTGACTCCCTCTGTTGCTCCCAAATCAGTTAGGTGCTTTTGAAAATCCTGTCCTAGAAGTCCTATCTGAACAGCGTCTTCAACGTGGCTGCACGCACATAAGTGCAGAATTAGGGCCAGAGTCATCAATATTCATGAATTAAGCTTCCTGTATTTGGGGAAGAATTATTTTCCAAACCAATCTCATGTATTGTATGGAGAATAGGTTATAATATGCATTAGAAATGAGCCTTAACCAGCAACTTGGCTCATAGCTCTGAGGTTGGGGAAAGGGGTGAAGGACCAAAATCTGTATTTAAATTTTACAGCTTTGGCCCATCTCTGATTTAAATGGGTTACAACATCATTCTATCACTGGCAAAGTCATTTTAATTTACCCAGTGAAACTTTCAATAACCACAGGTGCTAAATGCTGTTCTAATTTCTAGCCTAGCAAAAAGAAAAATCAATTCTGTGCACAATATCATTTATGAGATTCAATTTTTCTGGTCTGATGTTTGCACTATATTCCTTTACTGAAGCCAAAGTAATTAGAAAAGAACCTGGCATACAATAATTTAATTATAGGGGAAGGAGGCACAAAGAACATCCAACATGTTGTTAACTAGCTCTAAATATCACAACTGCAACAGCAGCACATCAGAAAAGGAGAAGTTTAAGAATGAGATGAGGTTAAATGGCTTTATACCATGAGGCAACTAAAACTAATGATGCCTCTGATGAAGTACCAGAACAAAGTCAGCAGACTGATACACAGAGGAGTCCTTAATCATTAAAGAAATAATGCGATTCGGCTAGCCATTTCCCAGGCAGTTTTCTATTGTCCATAGATACCTTGTGGAGTCTTAAAAATTTACAAATATTCTTCCTGATGTGTGCATGGCCCTACAAAATTAACATGCCCAAAAGGGATATGAACTTAAATAAAATACAATGGCACTAAATTTATTCACAGCAATGAGCTACACTAGGAACAAATCTGGTCTAATAAAACCATTTCAGATCTACAATGAGAACACCTGAACAGAACAAATCCACTAGTACTGGGGAACACCCCACAGATCCACCCCTGGATCCACCCATTCCCACTTACATAGATAGTATTATAGCTAAATTAACCTGCTGCTCAGAAAAAAATTAGTCACTTCATAGCTATACCTTTGCTCTATGAAATGAAGACAGTGCTTAAACAGATACTGTCATTCAAACTGTTACAGGCTTAAATCACTAAATATAGACAGCCAAACTACAAATAAAATACAGTGCATTTCTTAGGATATAATGTCAACTACCATTTTATGAGAATTTTTTTCTTTGCCTTTTTATAAATGTCTTCTAGGAGCTAAATATAATTATGGTAACTGTCTTTCCTTGCCTATTGTATCCCTTCCCCTAAACAAGGGCATCTTTTTCCCCCTTTTCTAACGATCATACGAGCACCACGCTGCCTCTCTAAAAAGACATTAGGCGGAGCTAACCCTTCTTATACAGCAGTGTTGTATTTTCAAGTGACTTGTGGAGCTTAAAAAAAAAATCTGCCTGATTAGAACTGTTTTAAGAGTGACTCAGGATCAATTTGACCTTTTTAGCACACCCCTTGAAATTTCTGCCAAATAATATTTTTTAAAAGGTAACCACACTTTTATACATTTCATAACTTTGCATGAAACGTCTCTCAAATATGGATATTCATCAGCATCCTCTCCTACTGCTCATCCCCAAAAAAACATTTGAAGAACAATTGGCAAGATTGTGGTCAGCTTCCATACAAGCTGACAAGAAGAAAGGGGTAAGAGCACAGTGAACCATGGTCACTACCTTTCTGCTCTTCTGAACTACCACAAGCCACCTCAAAGAAGGCAGGAAGGAAGCTGTACCATCCTATTCTGCAGCTTCTTGATACAGAGCAGGCAGGCCAAAGAAGGAAGCATGTGATGTGCCTACCCCAACTGTTAGCACAGCTGGTGTGCTTCCTCCACATGCTGGAGAGCTTTGGAAAGCTTCCTCTGGAGTAGTGCATGCCACACCACCCCAGCATGAACCGGTGCCTTAATGACACAGTCAGGCTCTGCTTTTTTGCAAGAAGATATGCTGTGTTTCATTAGTTAGAACTGAAGCAATTCACAGAATGTATGTATTGGTTTGATGTTCCTTTTTCTGCTGGTTTTTTTAAACACTTTCTTGACCTTTAAACATTCTAGATTCCATTTATTCTACTCCTCCATCGGTCATTTTTTCAGAAGAGGTATTTTACAGTAAAATCTTGAGCTAAAGCAAAGAGACATTCTATAAGCTGAAGAGTGTTTTCTAACAAAGCCCTTCCCACTACGCCTATTTCAACTGCTGATCTGAGTGGGTACAAAGCCACTAAATCCAACAGCGTTACACTTTGGCCCCAATCCTGCATATGCTTACGCATGTGCTTAACTTTATGCACACCTTGGACCTCTCACTGAAGTCAATAAGGCATAAAGTTGAGCAGGGCCTTAGGGTATCTATATCACATACGAGCATGTTTCTCAGTTGTAATATTCATATAACGACCTGAAGGCAGATATGATAATTGCTTCACCTAAATATTTTCAAACCCACATCTAGTGACTGAAATTTAATTAGGGTCACAGTTAGGTTAATGCCTTAATTCAGCCATGCAGAGTCTTTCCGTCCAACCTTCCCCCCAGAAAAACTGGTTTGTTAAGATCATGAAGACATTTCTTGTCTCATCTAAATCACTAATGTTTTGTATTACCATCACACACAAATTTCAAAGGTAAGCCAGTTATAAAAGTCACCTACTGTAATTGATTTAAGTCTATGGACGTTAATCGATTTAACTAAAAAGCTACTTTTCCCCCCCACAAGTTTTAAATGTTTATGCGCATCACCAGCAAACAAGCATCAGCAAATAAATATAGCAGATTCCATTAACAATTGGGTTTCAGCACACCATTTTGCAAGGCAGGCTTCTTTACTTTACCCATTTACTGTTAACCTGGCCCCCTGGTTGAAGGGATATTGACAATAGTAGCACACTGTATTTTTGTGGGAAACCACTTCACACAAATCTCCCATTCAACCCAGCGACTGAACAACAGGCATTCACATAGAGAACGTAGAGCAGCTACTGGAATGAAGCACCTCTGGATACTAGCTGAAGGAATTTCTAGCACAGTGGAAATATTCAACCACTGTAAATGTCACATTCTCAGGCTCTAGTTGCCTGGATTTCACAATAAACCAAAACAAATACCTTCCAATATCAGGAGAGATAGAACGCCTTCTTGTGCTGCCTCAGTTTCGTACAACAGAGAGCAAAATGCTCCAATATCTTTTTTCACTTTTTGAGTTGCTTTATGGAGCAGTACATTCCAGAAAATGGTACATCACAAAAAGATCAGTATCTTTTGGAGTGTTTATGTATGTTTGAGGTGGACTAAAGCAGCACAATTTAACAGGCAGTAATTATGTATATAGCTGAAAATAATAAAAAGATATCTATTTCCTCATGGCAAAAAGGGTAATTCATTGAATCTTAAGATGAAAAGCAAGCCACTCAGCTTTTTCATTATTGGTTTCAACTGTAAAATATCTGACTATTAAAAATAATGATGTTTCAGAACCAGTAACAAAAATGGACTTACTGAACACTTTTTATTAATAAAATGTGAAGCTGAAGAAATAGGGCTAAATTTGATCTCACCCCAGTTTTACATGACTGTCATGCCAATGACTTCAGTTTAGTTAAGTCCTGATTTACCCCAGCATGGCCCAGTTGAGGGAATGAGTGTTCAGAGCTACAATCAAGATGGAAGATTGTTGCCTTTTGAAAAATTGCTGATCTATCTAAAATTCCACCTGTGAATCTCCAGAGTTGAATAATGGAGTCATAGCTCATCAGAATGACACTTTCGAAGTGACAGTGCACTTGCAGGTATCTGAAGTAGTTTCTAAAACAAAATAATTTTGGATCTAATTGTCTGACAACAAATTATTAAATCTATCCAAAAGCAAGACTGAACCCTCAACCCCTGATGTGTAATGGATCAGACAGTAAACTGACAACTGTAAATCAGACCTGAGCCAAACTATGATCATTTTTATGTAAGACTTCTGATTATTTTATTTATAAAATATTGCAGTCGTCCTATGTGTAATAAAACACTTGATGAAGAAAATCTAGTAATAAAGTAACCTATCTTGGAAGGTTATGTATGTTAATCACCATGCAGAGCAATCTAAGTTTCACTGAAGTTAGCAGGGGTCAAATTGGGCCCCTAGACCAAGTCTTACTTCTCTGTACAGCACCAATGAATAAATGAGAACAACATTCTTATGAGTATCTAGGTAATCTGGTAGGTTAATAATGCAGCCCATGGGCCTGATTCTTTAAGATCCCTTTATATTGCCAGAACAGTTTAAAGCAGCTTCAGTGTAAACAAGAAACAGGCTCCATATAGCGGAGGTGTAACTAGAAAGTTTTCCAAGAGGGAACAACTAAACATCAATAGTTCTCCTCCCACCTATCTTCCTTTTTTAAATAGCATTATTGTACCTCTGATTCTACCTTCTCTTGCAAAGCTCACTCAGCAGGTCTGGCTGCAAGGTCTCCTGCCAGTCACCTCCAGAGGTGCTGATTCATCATGCTGTGGGAGTCAGAGGTGGCTGTTGTCAGCAAAACTAAATTAGTACTGTTTCTGGTGATAAGATGTAATGGCCTATTAGTAGACAAGTTTTAATATTAAACTAGAAAATGATTCCACTTAAAAAAAAAACCCCAAAACAAAAAAAACACCTGGAAAACCAAGTACTGCTGGGTGAAATGCAGCCGGATGGCGCTGAGCCAGGGGAAACAGATGCTCTTCCCTCAGTATGCCCAGTCTGAATTCAGGAGCAACATTCCTAATAAGTGGGAGTGATTGGTTAATAAGTTATGAATAACTCTTTGTAAATGAAGAGGTCTTAATATTCCAACTTTGGGATTTACTGCAACTTTCAAGGTAAAGAGAACACAAAGAAGCACGAAAGTCTTTAAAAAAAAAAAAAAGGGCAGAAAAAGGAAAGATGTCAGCAAAACTTAACCAAACAATATTTCCAGAAAGATCACTTAATTTTAAGTTTGTGTAGTGGAGATAATCGGTCAATAGCACATTGTTTACAAAGAGTCTGGATAATAGTCTTATTGAGCAATTTTTTTTAAAAAAAAGGAATGAAATGAGATTTTAAAGAAATAAATCAGTTTCTGCTAGAAGAGTGCGTAGAGGCCCCAAGTGAGATCAGGGCCCTATTGTGCAAGGATCTGTAAAAACAGAGTAGAAGTCATTGCCACAAAGAGCTTATGGTCTAATTTAAGACAGTGGTTATAACATTCAGAAGGAATAAAGAAGAGAGGATGCAAGAAACCTTAACAACATGCTTTTAGATAGGCTACCTCTATGCACAGCTGGATGGTTTCAAGACTGTTAATTCTTGTTTCATTTGTTTGTTTTTATAATTTATCACAAGATAAATAACTGAAGTCCATACTTGCTGTCTACCTAACCTCATCAGTTGGCAATATCATATGGGCACCACAGTCAAAATGGGCCCTGAGGAAATATCTAAAGGAGGGTGGGTGAGTTACTTTATGGATCAGTTTGGGTAAGTGCTCCAGGCCTGAAGAAAGGCATGGAAGAAAGTGCAAAATTGCTTATGGGAGAAGTGAACTAATGGGCAATGGGGGCTGACATCATTGGTGGAACAGACAAAGACTGGAAAGTAGGAAGGAGCCAAGTTTTCAAGAGTTCAAAAGTAAGGACAAGAAACTTGTTTTAATATAATGGAGTCAAAGAAGGGAAGAATTCTGAGAAATACAAGAGAATAATGAGAGGTTAAAAAACAAACTTTACTGACTTCACCACAGTTACAGCAGGGATGAATCTGACGCCTAATTTTTAATAAAAGCTACAAATAAGTAAAATACACTCAAATAAAATGCTTTAATATGACATTCTTATACATATTTAATTTTAAATCTACATCTCTGGGGCAGAGTTATGCTATTTCTGTTGTTCATAGTATGCATTCAAGTGAATGAATTTGAGTTAAAAAAAAAAAGAGGGCGATAGCAGTCTGGCTTCATGCAACAGGCATAACCCCAATTTCACTTTTATTTATGACACTTAGGGGGTATATTTTCATAGGTGTGGATGGGAGAACAGGGTGTCAGAAAGTTTGATTTGGTTTAAAATCCTTGAGATTCATGCAGTTAAAGCTTTGCTGTATTCTTTAGGAGCTGTCAAGTAAGTATTACTTAAAATTAGAGCTCATTTTTGCATGAGGGAAGGAGTTATGTGGATTCTACTTTAAACGGCAATGTTGGCTTGGTTGGGAAATGAGAGTTTCTAATGTGAGTGGAGATGGTCACATTATCATTTGGCATTGCAATTGCTATGGAATATTTTTCCCCATCCCATTCTGTTTCCTCCCTCCTCCCATACATAATACCGTATACTCTTCAGAGCACAAGTTCTCTCTGAAAAGACATACCGTAAATGCTTTCAAATCTGCAGAAAACTAGACATACCTGCACGTACGTGTTTAGAATATATGTCAGCACCTCTCTGTAATTCTACTCAGCAAAGAAACAGCTTGGGATAAACTGTGTTGAAAACAATTACCAAAAAAAAGTCTACTCTTCAATAAACTGCTTCCCCCAAGCACAATTTAAAAAATAAAATGCCAAAATGAAATTATCTTTTAATTCTGTGTTATGTAAGTGAGACACTTAATTATATTAACAAGCATCCCAGGCCAACAACAGGGCAGTCAGTTTATGTTCAATCCTTTTTTTCCCCCACCTCCAATATCATCCCAATATCATCTTTAATAATGTCATAGCAACCTAATATTCTAATGAAACAGCAGGGACCTGTAAACTTCTCAGTCTTCCTATTGCAAAGAGGATATTTCTCTCAGCTCCCCTGCTGAGAAGCCTTCCATACTGAAACCATACAAGAGTTCTCTTCTTTACACATTATCATCTACCATCACTGATAATAATCAAGAAAACAATAAACCAATAAAAAATAAAACTAATAATAAAGAAATTTACCATCTTCCTAGGTTAACTAAAACAGTTACAAACAGCTAGAAAGCCAAAGACAAAAATACCATAGAACATGTTTTCCTGCCGTATTCTAGTGATTTTGGTTCTATTCCGACTAGAACCCACAAGTGCAAACATCTGAGAAAATAAGGGAAGAATAATTCTGAACATATGAGAATCTCAAAAACTGTGGCTAGAAATGAGCTGAAGAAATAGGATAAAGATTTGGCAGAGGTGGCAAGGTGGGAAAAATGCCCTGATTTAAAAAAAAAAAAAAAAAAAAAGTTGTTTTTGAGGCCAGCGAGCAGGTGGGAATAGTGCACAATACTGCCATAATTCCAACAAACAGAAAAGAGTAAGATGTTGAAGTTCTTCCAAAAAAAAAAAAAAAAAAAAAAAAAAAGAGTTCAAAACACAACTTAGAGCAATCCTCAGCCAAGAGACACAAGGTACTTAAAGCAGTTTAAGAATATTAAGAAAATGCATTAGGAAGATTTTGTTTTCTGCAAAGTCTTACATAAAATACAAATGACTTCCTTCAATTGTTCCCACTTCACCATGTTTACTCCCTCTCTCATCTTCAACATTTTCTGGACATTCACATCGTTTTTAGCACAAAAGAAACCTGAGCAGATCTGGATGGAATGAAAGATCTTATTTTGGATCCATACCTTTTTTGACAATTGTACTGGAAGCTGAAGGAATACCAGCAGAAACAGATTCCATCAAGGGAGTTTACTTGGAAAGTCATGAAGCCAACCTGAAGCCATTTACTTCAATAAGATCAAACTACTGTAATTCAGGAGCACATTTTCAAGGCGGTCTGTTGGAATTCAGTTGTGTTTTGAAAATCTACATCACAAGAGGCCATTTTTATTTTGATGAATAATGGAAAAGACATATATGTTCACACAGACTTATTCAGCTGCCTTCTAAAACCTTGAGAGGGCATTGTCCATGCATGTATTTATAAGACTCCGTTCACAAGCAGGAGACTGCCACACTCGTACCACGAATAGAAGTGCACACCCTCCCTTTTCACTTATTCACACTCTTAACCCCTACACAAACACACTTGTTTTTCTACTCTGTACTGTCAAACATGCATATTTTTTACTAACAGTGTGAAGTATTTATCAATAAATGGAACCCTACCAGTCCATTAAACCTGGATCTCCAAGCTCAAAGCTCTCTCAGATCTGAAGAGAACAATCTGAGTCCTACTCTCCTTAGCAAATTTCCCGTGTGTGTGTGTGTGTGTGTGTGTGTGTGTGTGTGTGTGTGTGTGTGTAAAGGGGGGTGGGGTGTATTCTTTTGTTATTAACAACTCTTTTCCTACAGTATGTCAGGGAAGCTGTTTTCATTTCCAATATAAAAAAATCAAACAATATTATCTGATAGCTCAGCTACAGCATATCCCTCTGTTATTTTTCTCATGCATATCAAGTCTACTCAAGGATTCTAACATAAAAAGACTCTTAATACAAATTATTCAAGCAAATGGAAAAAAACAACTCTGAAGTCACCCGTGTGTTTTTTTCCCCTCCAAATCTGCTGATGACTATGTAAGCACTGCATGGTGTTCCAGGGAAACCCTCCAAACCTCAGTAGACAGCTGTACAACATCTCATCCCCCACTCTTAACGTTCACTAAGGAAATTCCCTCATCCTTAATGAATTCTGACCAATTTTTTCCACTGCCTGAGAAAAGCCCTGTGGTCAAAACTTCACATCTAATCTTATTTCATGTTCCTAGTTACTGACTTCATCAAAAACCCATGATATATATTCTAAATCATGGAGTTAGGGGTACACCTCTTTTTTTTTTCTTTTTAAAGACCATAAAAATATTGTCAACACTTAAACAGTGTGGCCAAGGCAAAACATTCCACTTGCTACAGAAAATGGTTTAGATAAGCCCATGCATAATTATGAATCCTGCAGCCTTTTTCAAGAAGTATATCTTGTTCACTGTAGTTTTAAAAAGAAAATAGCACAGTGAAAATCCTATTTATTCAAAAGCTAACTCTCTGAAATTCAACACCATGACAAGTCACTTCACCGTCAATGCTCTCTCTGTCTAGGGAAGAAACAGATTTCACGATCACTTAAAACAGAAGTATAGCTTTTGTCTTTGAATCTGAATTCCTGTTGCTGACAAAGCAGCTGAAAGCTTTTTATGTTTTTATGTTGCTTCTGTACATGCTGTCAGCTTTAAGTAACCCGCATCTCAAAGAATACTTTGTCAAAAATAATGAATGAGATAATGGTGTACCTAAAATGGTCCCTCTACAGTATTTTTTATAAGAATGCTTTGATAAATAAATCAAGAATATCGCTTTTGTACATTTGTCACATCAGCTAAAAAAGAGAAATTACCGACAAAGTGGCTTTTCTTGTTTGTGACGAAACACTTGTGTGTTCATCTGCAGTTATTTGACAGTTGTCCCTAGAAAGCAACTGCATCAGCCTTATCAAACCGAAAGTGACAGTATATGTGCCTAATTACATTCGAGTTGCACCACAAGGGGTGCTGTATTTCTTGGTGATAAGTGTCTTACAGTGTTCTTAGAGATTAATGGAAGAGACCGAGCACAATTGGAGGTCCTTGGTGATCCTCAGTCAGAGCAATTGCACTCGGGGTGCTAAGACAGTAAAATTTTTAGACTAGCCCGTGAAATGGAAACTTTTCATCGTCATTGCTCTTCTCCACTAATGGGACACAGTCACTGTGATGTAAGAGAGGGCTATTACTGGAAAAAAGGGTGAAGCACTACAAGTGTAGTTCAGTGCAGGATACTGGATATCAGGCCTTCTAGAGTCCAGTCCTACACTTGCCACCAACTTATTTGTATTCCAGTGGCGCCTAGCAGCCCAAGAAGTTGGGCATGGCACCATACAAATAGTAAAAGACAGTCCCTGCCACAGAACATACAATCTAAATGGAAATCACAGACATGGGGGGAGGGAAAGGGTTATAACCCACATGATCCTTGCAAACCACCACTGTTTGTTCTGCTTATTAGTTCCATATATTGCCTTGTTTTGTTTTTTCCAACTAGTCTGTGGGGTGTTCTTTATTTTCTTAGATATTATATTTATTACACAGCATGGGAAGAGAGGATTGCCAACGATGGGAAGGAAGAGAGGTAGGAGAGAAAGGCAGATAAAGTGAGGTTGTATTGAGCTGGAGCAAGTAGCCCAGTGGTTCCCAACCTGTGGCCCAGGAGCCAAAAGTGGCCCACAGGGGCTTTCAAAGTGGCCCACAGCTCCCCTTCTCCTGACTGCAGAAGTGAGCCACTGCCTAAGGACCCGGGTGGAGTGCGTTTCCACAGGGCTAAAAGACCAGTGCAGGCTTCTAACTACAGCCAAGGGGATGGGAGATCTGTGCTGCTCTCCCACTTTCTGTAGCAGGGAGCACGGTAAAAGTGCTCCGCCTAGGCACTGGGGTCCCTGCTGCAGTGAGAGGGAGGGAAGCACTGATCTCCTGTCCCCCTGGCTACAAAAGGGAGCCATTGCCTAGGGACCCAAGTGGAGTGCACAGGGCTACTGGATGTGTACGGTTTCCCTGCAGCAGCTAGGGAGACAGGAGATCAAGGAGGAGGCTGCCTCCTCACTGAACTCCTTCCATCTGGCTGCAGTGGTGTTGGGGGGTAAGGAGGGAGGCCTGCTGGAGACTGGTGGCCCTTCAGGGTTGTAAAAATGATATCTGTGGACCTCAAGCCAGAAAGGTTAGAAACTGATGAAGTAGCCAATCAGAGGAGAATGTCTAGAGTGAAAACTGTAGACAGCAGAGTCTGATGACACTATCAGATTCAAAAGTCCCTGCTGAAACTGCTGGTGTACCTGCTCCTGCTGTGTCTTTGTCTGACTGCACCTTGAAATCGCTTTCTCAAGCCCACATGGCTAGAGTCCAGGAGAAGGGCATATGAACTCTAGTGACCACAGATCCAGAGGACCGTCTCCTTGCACAGGTCTGGGCATGGTTTGCTGCTTGATTTTAGATAAATCAATTTAAGCTCTCCATGCCTCAATTTACTCATCAGTAAAATGGATATAATTATACTTGCTTTCATCACAAGATTAATTAGGAGGCTTAATTAATGTTTGAAAAATAGGTCTGAGATTAGAAAGTGAAGTGTTAGAGACATTCAAAGTATTATTAAATAAAATCTCTTATTTTTGTCTCTCATTTTCCATAATTTAGCCCGACAGAACTCTGTAGCATGTTAAAAGTACCCTTCATATTTTAAACAAAGCATGTCTATAGGTCAGAAATCATTACATCGCATTCAGTTCAGAAGACCAAGTGTATTGTAGGATTCAGCTCTTGAAGAGTAGCCCCTGGCACATACCAAAAATTCCAAATCATATTTTGACGTCATTATTAACACTCTCAAAGTAGGGTTTCTGTTTTAACATGTCACAATGTATATCAATCTAAAAATGCAACCTCAGCACTGGAGGTTTCAAAACATAGCTTCAGGAAGGGTTTTAAGACAAGATTTAAAAACCATGATCCATCCTCCTGCTTCTAAAGAAACACAGCTCAGCTATAAACTCTCCAAAAAACACTTAGCAAATTCCTCTACTCTACTTGTTATCTCAAGGAAGATAGCAAGAGGAACAAAACACTTTGTTAATGTCTCACCTCCTGATTGCACTGGCTTCTGTCTGCAGAGTTTGACAACAAGCTGCTATATCAATGCTGTTAACAATAACTCTCAGAGAGGTCTATGGGTAGAAGAATCCCCTTTAAAAATACTGTTGCTGAAAACAAATACAAAAGAAAAGTTATGATACATAAATTAAAAGTTCACAATAGAATGAGAACTTACTGATGAGACTAAGCCCTTGTTAGAAATGTCCTTTCCGAAAAAGTACAGGCACATTCAGAAGGTAAGAGGAATTCTGTCTTACGTTCACAAGAGAAAGCACTCACAAAATTAGGCTTACAAAGGCATTTCCTCCTCAGGAAGTTGCAAGCACCTCTCTGCCACACCTGGGACTGACTCCAAAGGTATGCCACTGTAATATGAGTGAACCATGAAATGAAAGAGAGGAAAAGAGCAACTGCGATAAACACACTGGAGTTTTATGTTGCATCTTGTCCTTTAGGTTCAAGCAGAGCACAGTTGATTAGAACTTAATCATGACAAAGAAGTCTATAATGAACATAATGAATCTTGTTACTTGTCATACACACAAAAGTAAAATATGCACAGATTTGGTGGAAACGGAATGTTTTACACTGCCATGACACTCCCAACTAAAGGACCGGGTTCCATGGAAAAATAAACTACTACTTTTACTAGCAGCATATTCAAACTTTTCTTCCTCATCAAATATAATTATTAAAAATCCAGCAACTAATTCCTGCAAAATAATACAGAAAAAAGTTTAGGCTTGAAATTAGAGGATTCTAACCCTCAGAGGAGTGAAATTCTGCAATAGCCTTCCAATGGGAGCAGAGAGAGCAAAATAAACTAACTGGGGCTTCAAGACTAAACTTGATAAATTTAAGGAGGTAGATGGTATGATGAAACTGCCTACAACAGCATTTAGTCGATCTGCAACTGCTAACAGCAAATATCTCAAGTAGCTGGTGATGGGACACTAGATAGGGAGGGCCCTGTGTTACTACAGAGAATTCTTTCCCAGGTGTTCGGCTATTGGGTCCTGCTGAAATTCTCAGGGTCCAACTGACTGACATATTTGGGGTTGGGAAAGAATTTCCCTCTGGGTCAGATTGACAGAGATCCTGGGCATAGGGGTGAGGTTGCCTCCCTCTGCAGCATGGGGAACAGGTCACTTTCTGCTTTAAACTAGCGTTAATGGATTCTCTGTAACTTGAAGACTTTAAATCATGATTTGAGGACTTTGTAACTCAGCCAGAGGTTATGGGTCTATTACAGGAGTGCATGGGTGAGGTGCTGTGGCCTGCAGTGTGTAGAAGGTCAGACTAGACGATCATGATGGTCCCTTCTGGCCTTAAACTCTATAAGCTCTTATTTTCGTTTTCCAAACCTAATCTTTCCCATTTCTCTCCTGGAGCAGTTAAGTAAATGGTGAAGGAAATACCTAATTCAAGCATTACTTTTTCCTCAAGTTCATTGGCTTTTCTGTCAATATCACTGGAAAATGAAACTCTTGTGGACATGAAATATCCTAAGCAAATGCTATCCAATGTTAGGACGCTTCAGATACTGTAAATTCTCTCTTACCTATATCACTATGCAGCATAGAGGTTCGTTTTCAGTGTATGAGTGCATTATTCACTAACAGAGACACTGAAAGGGCTACTCTCTCTACACCTGCATTCCAATTCACCACAGTGCCAGCCACAGCATTGCAGCATGTTTCAGTACATCAGTTCTTCAAGATCGCCTTTTTCAATACACTCCACACCAGTCATTATACTATAGTCCAAATGAGGAGATCAGCCCACCTTCCAAGCAACACTGGTCACCAAGAATATGTCTCTCCAAGCACTCTGCTTACCTCACTGACAGCACAAAAGAACATATAACTGCCTATGGTAGGGCAAACTCACTTTGGTGCACTCCCTGGCAGCAGGATGTAATGTCATCAAGCTCCTCAGCACCAGCACCTCCTGCTGGCTGGCTGCCTCTGGCTCAAGATCTTCTATGGTTCAGCCCTACAGCCAATTCACAAGTTCAAACCCCTTCTGAGGTATCATGAACAAATCTGAGTAATTCTTTGGCCCCACTGGATTACTGACATCTTCTCCTCCCACATGCAACACCCTATCTCAGGGCTTCCCCTTGTCAGAGTCTACACTGCCCCCGCAGCATGCTGCCCCCCATTATATTTTGCCTGTTACCCAAACGCTGGAAAGTTCTCTGGTAGAGAGACCTGTCTCCTCTGCACTCTCCCCACAACTGAACTCATTCAATCAACTTACCAGGGCTTCACTCCATCCACCCTGAACAGGAGACAATTAGCTACTCACTTGCCCAGATGCAGAGCATGACTAATTGGATGCATACCCCAGCCTTGCAGTGATGTGATTAAGCCCCATTATACCACAGCAGCCTAATGGTTATGTTCAACAATCCTCAAGGCACTGGTCCTCAAAGATGAAAGGCCAAGAGCACCTTACTCAGGTACCACCAGCCTAGGTCAACCATGCTCCACAAGAACAATAATACTGTCCATCTCAAGGGCAAAACACAGAAAAGCAATGGACAGAACTCTCAGCAATGAGGACAGAAAAGGGAAGAGGAGATGACGACATTCAAAAAAAATCAAAACAGCTCCAGAAACCTTCTGGTCAGGAAGGAGAGGCAATCCAACAAGTGAACTCTTTCCTGCTTTAGTTTGTTCCTGAGAGGCACTCATATACTACAGTGATGGACACCCTGATAGCGATAGAGGGAGTCTGTATGATAACCATAGTCCTCTTCCATAGCAGGCCTTTAAGTTAAGACTCACCCGTATCATTTAGGGTACATCTACATTACAATAAAAAACCCTACAATTCTGAGTGTCAGAGCCCAGGTCAGCTGACTCATGCTCACAGGGCTAGAGCTGCAGGGTTAAAAATAGCAATATAAACATTTGGACTAGGGCTGGAACCTGGGCTTTATGACTATCCCACCTCACAGGGTCTCAAATCCCGGGCTCCAGTCCAAGGCCAAATGTCTACACTGCTATGTTTAGCTTTTCAGGCCCAGCCCCATAACCCCGAGTCAGCTGACCTGCACCAGTGCTGTAGGGTCTTTTATGGCAATGTAGACATACCCTAGGGTCCTGCAGCTTTCCTACTTGATCAATTCAAGCCTTAAAGATATGGTATCTAAGATGATGAACTCACATCTCTAACATTTTCTTAATAGCTGCTAGTTCATGTTTCTTAACTAGCAACAAAGTAATCTTAATAAGATGATCTGTATTAAATCCTTGTATTAAGGCATTCTTACTCTCAAGCAGCTCTTCCTGTCCCTTTTAACAATGGGCAACCCAAATTCCATGAAGAAGGCGGCAGAAAAGTAGCTGAGGTAATTCCAAAGAAGCTAAAATGTGGAAAAAAAGCCCAATGAAGAGAGTGTGGCTGAAGGAAAACTCAATGCTTTGTTTAACGCAAAGGACACAGGCAATTTTTGACAGTGCAGAGCCAACTATGGAACCCTATTATTTTTCATTTTGGTACTATTAGCAAGATGAAGCATTATTTTATGGCAAAAGAACACTTCACCCATAGCCCTCTTACACATGCTTAAGAAAGTGGTGTACATCTTACTACTCACTCTCTTTCTTTGAAATCTGTTTGAGCTCCCATGTAATGTCTTTTAATTTATTATGAATTTTTTTCATCCGATCCTTCATTTGCAATCTCAAGTTTAATGCTTCATCATCTTTGATGCTTTTAAATGCACATGTTGGCAAACCTAATTCTCTGATTACATCTAATATCTTTAATTAAAAACATTAACTCAATTTCCAGTGAACTTTACTCACAGCACCTGACAAGTCTGTGGCTGAATGGAATACATTAAAAAATTAATTGTTTCCAAAAAAACATGCCATGCCCTATATAGGGTTTCTTGTGTGCTGATCCTTCATGCATGTTACTGCATATCATCTCATCTCCCACGCAAAGTCTTGATTTCAGGGGGCAGGGCTGAAATGCAGTACCTGCCACATTACAACCACCACTGTAGTCTATGATGTAGAATGGTAGTCCCAGCTCATCAAGCTGTCTAAGGAAGATTCAAGGTATATTCAGTAGCCACTTTATCTGGCCCCCGCCTTTGTTCCATTTTGAACAGGTTTATTAGGGCCAAGACACCTTCATAGTGTCTGTGCCTCACAAGGAGTGGCTAGATATGCAATTTTCATGGATGCGCCACCCTCACCTCACCCTTTATCACTCAAATTCCTCCATGGGGAGGTGAAGCACTTTGCATTCCCCCTCCAAATAGTACTTTCCCTTCAGTATTTTGAAATCTTAATCTTATGGCCACTTCACACTGATCTTATGCACTGTGAAGTAAAGCAATACAGTCATTATATTTTAGCTTGTAGACCTGTGGCTTCTGTATCTTGGTGGCCAGGAGGGTGTCTCCCTATCTTCAATAGCTTTGATCCCTTTTTCTAAAAGAAGAACTGTTCGTAATACATTTTTAAAAAGTTATTTAATGACATGATCAATAATAAATAAAGGTATAAGTAAAAAAGGTGCCTAATTTATACTCTTAAGGGCACGTCTGCCTGACATTAAAAGACCCATGGTGCCGAGTCTCAGAACCCGAGTCAAATGGCTCAGGTTCTTGGGCTCAGGAGCTAAAAATAGCAGTGCAGAAATTCCAGCTCAGGCTGGAGCCTGCGAGGAGGGTCTCAGAGCTTGGACTCCAGCCCAAGTCCAAACAACTTTACTGCTATTTTTAGCGTCCCAATCCGAGCCCTGCAGGCCCAAGTCAGCTGACGTTGGCTCTGAGACTCATTGCCATGGGTTTTCTTTGCAATGTAGACATACCCTTAGTTTCCAAAACAATTAAAAATACAGCCAACAAAAGAAAGCAGCAGCCCCTAAAATTACCACAGAAAACCTAACACGCTATATACCACCGATCAAGAAAACACATTACCTTTCAATGGCATTTTCCTTCACAAAAGCTCCCTTCAAAAGGTGAGGCTTGCAACATCTCCTGAAAGTTAACAGATTCGGGCTATTTCAGGCCAAGAAGAACAATGCATTTCCAGGAGAAAAGGCTCTGGTATTGAATACATTTGGCAAGTAGCCCACATCTGAAACTTCAGAGAAAGGCAAAAAAGAAATCCAGCAATAAGTCCTGCCAACCCCCGCAGAGAGGCAGGAGAATGTCTTCATGACCCCTAAGACAATCAGGTTATGCACACACAGACAGCAGCAAATGTGCCACCGTCAGATTGATCTTTTGGGATCGAGTGAGTGGTCAGTGAAAACCCGCTCAATCGATCCGGAAGTCGACGCACTAAAAGTGCCCCTCAAGTGGCGCAGCGCTGTGTCAAAGGGAACGTATTTCCTGTCGGCGCAGTGCAGTGAAGGCATTGTGTACAACAGAAGTTAAGAAGTCGACAGAAGTTCCACAAGCTACTCTGTGTAGCTTGGGTAACTCCCATCGACTGCTGCCAAAATTCCAGGTAAGTGTAGGCCTGGCCTTAGTTTTGCCCTCAAGCATGATGTAAGCATTGGTCATATTTAAAGGCCTTTATCAGTTTCCTCTTTCTTTGTTTACTGCATAAAGTTTTCACCAGGGCATTTAAGACTTTAGCTTGCAGAACTTCATTCAAACTTCACAGTCTGCATTCTCAAAACACACTCATTCAAAGCATGATTCTTCTCTCAGAAAGGTCAGCAACAAAACTCCCATCAACTTCAACGGGCTAATGACGGTTATCAATTTCTGGTCTATTTCTAGAATCTACATTCTTACTTCACAATAGTCCTAAATATCACTGATTTTTGTTATGCTATGGTGAAATTCTATACCACTTAAGAATTGCAATTAAGTGTTAAGTTCAGATCTTATTTTGCTAGTTATCAGTAATATTCTCTTTGAAACGCAACTCTACTCAGAAAAGTGGCTGTAAAAATTACTTTTGAGCTCTGTGTAAGCTTGATGCTTACCCCTTTCACCAACAGAAGTAGGTCCAGTGAAAAATATTCTCACCCACCATGTCTCTCTTATATTCTGGGACCAATACAGCCTCAACAACAATGAAAAAACTGCATCTTTCTACTCCACAGACCAGATCTCTATACCTGTTCAGAATCGCATCTGATTACCTTAATGACAAAAATAAGATTTTAGGGCTAGATTTTTAGAAATATTTAGTTGTCTAGCTTCCATTGATTTGAATGGGAGCTAGGTACCTATATAGTTTTTAAAATCTGTGCCTTACTGCTATTACTCCTGGTAGCAATGCAGAACCAACATAACTCAGGCCTGGTCTACACTACACGGATAAGTCGACGCAAGACAGCTGACATCCACCTAGCTGTGGATGTGTCTCCACTTAAATTTGGCTCCCACTGACGTAAGTGCCCTGCTATGCCGATTTGATAACACCACCACCATGAATAGCATAGAGTTTTGGTCAATGTAGTTAGGTTGATGCAGTGAGACTGAAGACACTGCATTACTTATGTCGATGGTGACTGGCCTCCAGCAGCTGCCCCACAATGCCCCGAACTGGCCACTCTGTTCACCGTTGTGAACTCCACTGCCCGGGAATAACGTAACCCGGAAGCCTTGATTCCCTTTAAAGCCCCACAAAATTTTTGAAATTCCTTTTCCTGGTTGCCCGGATTGACAAGCACACCTACCAGCTCTCCCTTGTTCAGTGTAAGTGCCCAGCTGACCATGCTGGCTACATGACCCAGACACACTCATGCCTGGAGCAGACAGGAGATATTGGACATCCTGGGCTTGTGAGAAGAGGATGTGCAGGCACAGCTCTGAACAAACCAAAGCAACATGGAAAGCTGTGAGCAGGATGCAGAAAAAGGGCTACACCAGGGACCAGCAGCAGTACTGCATAAAAGCTAAGGACCTGTGGCAGGCATAGCAGAAGGCCAGGAAGGCCAATAACTGATCTGTGCCAGGTCAGACACCTGCCGCTTTTACAAAGAGCTGCATGCCGTCTTTGGCAGAGACCCCATCACCACTCCCAAGGACACCACCGAAACTTACGAGGAGCCCAAGTCAGAGGCTCCTGCCATGAACAGCGAGGAGGAGGAAGAATGTGGGGGACAGGGGACTAGGACAACCAGCTGCACAGTGAGCCAGGACCTGTTTTTGACTCCACCGCAGCCCAGCCAGTTCCAACAGTTGAGCATTGGTGAGCCTGATGCAAGGGAAGGAACCTCTGGTAAGCATGCAGTTTACTTTGAAATTACAGGGATGAAATTCCCAAAGTAGCAGGACACATCTTTTGATTTACTCATTTTTACTGGTGCTAGAAGAAGTAGTGGAACAACCAAGTACTGTTGCTATCTGCTTTCCATTCCCCTCTAGAGTTAGGCAGTGGGAGGCACGCAGAGCAGTTTATGTGCACCAGGATGTCCTGTGACAACTCCATAGAACTCTTGATAAAAAACTTTCATGGAGGTACTCTGCAATCCTCTTCCGAAGGTCTCTGAGGAGGGCTGCCTTATTTTTTCAGCTGCAGTAGGACACATTCCCATGCCACTCAGGCTGGGTCTATACCGACGGCGCCAAATTTGCCACCTTTAGTTCAATGTCTCTGGATCGACTGAGCAGTCTGCGTAGACCCGCTCAGTCGATCCAGAAATCGACGTAGGAAAACCACCCTGGTAAGTGGCGTAGTGCTGCGTCTACAGTGCAGTGTGGACAGCACCTGGAACAGATGCAGCAAAGTCAATGGGAGATACGCAAGTGATTTATATCACTTGCGTATCTCCCGTCAACTTCCGCCGAATCCGGCAGGTAAGTGTAAACAGGCCAATGTGATTACTTCAGCAGGTATCCCTGCACTACACAGGCTAGCAGCAACATGGGTCCAGGTAGCACTGGGACACCAGTGACAGCTGTGTTCTCTTGCCTCTGTTACCCTCAGGAGTGAGATATCAGCTAAAGCCAACAACCCTTGTGGAAAAGGGGGCCAGTATTCAGTTCCATACTATATTAGTATCATGCAACCGAGCTATTCCTTCCTCATTTTCCCAAGCCCCAGAGTACCATATCCACCATGGCTGGCGCTGTGACTGGCGCCCTGCTCAATCAATCTCTATCATGTGTGCGAATGTAGTGCTTACATCTTTTGGGGAGCACAAGGAGTGAGTTCAGCATCTTGAGTTTCAATTTCCGTCACCACACTGACAATGGTACCACTGCGTGTTGTATCAGCAGCTGCTGCTGTTCCAGCCTCCAGGGTCCCCCCCTCCACACCCGCTGAATGCCTGAGCCAGATAAGGAGGAGAAAGAGGAGGACTCAGGGTGACATGTTTCAGGGGATCTTGCAAGCCAAAGCCACATCATAGACCAAGCACAGGGCCTGGAGGATCACCCTTGCAGACGGTGTAGAGGATAGAGTGGAAAGGAGAAAGGCACAGGAAAAAGGAGAGGGACGTGCAGCAAAACATGCTTGCACTTCTCAGACAGCAAAGATGCTGCAGACTTGGCAGACTTGCAAGTTCAACAATCTGATGCTTGCCTTCCTCTGCAGGGAACTCAACATCAGGACCTCCCTATACCCCCCGCTTAACATTCTCCATGCCATGAGGGGTTGGGGCGCTACCTTTACTACTTCACGCAGGGGGACAACCACAGCTTCACATACATCAACTGGAGCTTTCACAGGTCAGTGTGTATGCATCTGAAATGGAAATGAGCATTCTTTCCCTTTCATAAAGTTTCATAAGCCTCCCTGAGCTGCACAGCTCTGTGTTGAATTGCTCTAATAGCCCTTGCATCTAGCTGCTCAAATTCAGCAGACAGCTGCTCCATCTCCATCCTGGCAGAAACTTTTCCCCCTTTGCTTCACCTATATTATGCAGGGCACAGCAGGTAGCTAAAACCATTGGGATGTTTTTCTCACCAAGGGCCAATCTTGTAAACACCACCAGCGACCCTTCAGACAACCAAATGCACATGTAATTGTCATTCTGCACCTGCTGAGCTTGTAGCTGAAGCCCTCTCTGGTGGTGTCAAGGTGGCAGGTGTACAGCTTCATAAGCCATAGGAGCAAAGGGTAGGCTGGGTTGCCCAGGACCACTATTAGCGTTTCAAAGTTCCCAATGGTAATCCTCTGGTGCGGAAAGAAAGTCTCAGCTTGCAACTTGCTGAACAATCCCCTGTTCTTAAAAGCTGCATGTGTCATGCACCTTCCCTGACTAGCCCACGCTGATTTTGGTAAAACATCCCCAGAGATCCACCAGTGCTTGCATAACCATAGAAAAGAAGCCCTTTCTCTTGATTACTCCATGACAAGGTGCTCTCTTGCTAAAATAGGCATCTACGTGACATCTACTGGCCAACCGCAACTTGGAAACCCCACTTCTGCAAAACCATCCAGTGTTCTGCACACTGCCTAAAGTCACAGTCCTGCATAGCAGGAGGCAATAACTGGCCCTGCAAACTTGCATGATAATGGGCTCTGTGGTGGATTTCCCGACTTTAAATTGATTACCGACTGACGAATAGCAAGCTGGCATTCCAAGTTTCCACAGTGCAATCACCACTCACTTCTCAATTGTCCGTGCAGCTCTCATTTTGATGCCCCTGTGCTGGAGAGGTGAGGGGAGTCTGGATCCAGGAATGTGGCCTTGCGTACATGAAAGCTCTGCAGCCACTGCTCATCATTCCAGACTTGTATGACAATGCGATCCCACCAGTCAGAACTTGTTTCTTGGGCCCATCTCCAGCTGCTCAGTGAATGCCAACAACAACCTTCAATTGTTTCTTTTTATGTCCCACAGCAACCTAGCCTCCAAGGAATTCTCATGTTCCCCACAACACCTCTGCAAATATGGCAGAATCATGTGCCCTGTGCTTGCAACACTCATGACAATAGGGCAGAGCTATGCAAACTCTATGTTTCTGTCAGAGATGGTGGACAGCGAGGAGGGACGCACAGGTTTGTGGGATTTGGCACAGAAGGCATGACAAGTATGAGATGCAGATGAAATTATGGGATGGAGAACATTGCATTAGGCAATACTGACCCCATGCACCTAGTCACCCCTCTGTGACTCCTCTCAACCTCATTAGGCATTGCAAGAACTTCGCAAAAAACCCTGCGCTGGATGGTGGCGAATTGCACAGTGCACCACACTCCACATAGATACGCACACTCCTGGTGAGGATGCACCCAGCCAAATTTACACACACACAAACAATGTAATAACTGCGGTAGCTGTATGCCAACATAACTTAGATCGACATAATTTTGTATTGTATTCATGTCCTAAAAGTGAGCTACAGTCTACTCTGGCTCCCAACTCAGCAACCAAGTCCACTAATTGCTGTCAGATTATGCCTTTACCTGTGTAACGCCAGAAAAACCAATGGGGTTGCAGAGATGCAAGTATGGCCAGACAATGAGGATAATGGATTTGCGTAAGTGTAAACGAGAGCAGAATATTTATTAGTGGTGATAATGCACAAGCCAGGAAAAGAGCCCAGACAGCCTTTCAGATACCAGGCTTAATTTTAAAAGCTGGCAGTTAGGGAAAAAGAAAACAAGGTTACTTACTAGTAACTGATGTTCTTTGAGATGTGTTGTTCACGTCCATTCCACCATAGGTGTGTGCACGCCTCCGTGCATGGCTATCGGAACTTGTTTCCCCTTAGCAGATTTCGTAGGGCCGGCTCCAGCGCCCCCTGGAGCCCCGTGCACGTGCCACGGTACATGAGGTGCTGCCGGCCCTACGCCCCCCGAGTCGCTTCTTTCCACCAACTCTGGCGGCAGGGACAGGGGGTGGGTTGTGGAATGGACATGAGCAACACATCTCGAAGAACGTCAGTTACTGGTCAGTAACCTTGTTTTCTTCTTTGAGTGCTTGCTCATGGCTATTCCACTACAGGTGACTGACAAGCAGTACCTTGGAGTTGGGCCAGAGTTAGCAGTGAGCTGCCTGCAGTACAACTCTGCTGAAGCCCATGTCTTCCCGTGCCCATTGGACAGAGGCGTGGTGGGATGTGAAGGTCTGTACCACCAGCCTGGCAGCTACTCTACAGATGTCCTGCCATGGCACTTCCACTAGGAAGGCTGTAGATGGATCTTGAGCTCTGCTGAATGAGCTGTGGTGGCGCCAGGAAGCAGCACCTTCACCCGCTCGTAGCCAAACTCGACACAGGAAGTTATTCACAAGGAAGATGTGCTGGGCAGAGACCCGTGTACCTTTCATCCAGTCGGCTGCTGCAGCGAAGAGGTGCATTGCTCTCCGGAACAGCCTCATACACCTAATGTAGAAGCCAAGGCCCCTCTCATGTTTAATGAGTGCCACCTTCTCTTCTCTTCTGAACCATGTGGTTCAGGGAAACATAGGGAGACTATATGTTGGTCACAATGAAACTGGAAATCCACCTTAAGCTGGAAGGCCCAGTGCGGCCTCAACTGAACCTTATCTTTATAGAATACAGTATGGGGGAGGCTCTGAGGTCAGAGCCCTGATCCTGGAGACCTTCCTTGCCAGAGTAAATACTCCTAGGAAGGCCACCTTCCCGGAAGACAGGAGTAGGCAGCACAATGCCGCAGGTGCCAGGGGAGGCCCCGTGGACCACGAAAGGACAAGGTCGAGATCCCAGGGAGGCACCAGTCGCGGACCTATGGACAGAGCCTCCCATCCCCCTCAGGAACCTAACTGACCCCAGATGGGAGAACCACAATACCCTTTCCAGCGACTGATGGAAGGCTGATATGGCTGCTCAGTGGGCCTTCAGGGAGGCCACAGCCAGTCCCTGGAGCTTTAACTGTGGCAAGTATTTCCTGGATCGCCTGCACTGGCGAGAGGCTGGGCAGAATACCCTGGGGCTCCTCCCAGCAGGCAACAGCCACTTCCACTTAACCCAGTAAGCTACCTGCTTGGAGGGCATCCTGCTACCCAGCAGGACTCACTGGACTTGCTCTAAGTGGCTAACTCATCGTCTCTCTGTCACCGATCCACCACTCCCTGAGGTGTCGATGGTCCAGGTCTGGGCACCACAGGTGACCTTGATCCTGAGATCTGGGATCACATGGTCTTGTAGGCTCCCAAGGCAGCAATGGAGAAATCCAGCAGCATGCTGAACTGTGCTGGCGTGGCCAGGCCGGAGCAATCGAGATGGGATCTTTATAAGCCCTCCTCATCTTTAGCAGGACTGTATGCAGGAGGGGAAAGGCGGGAAAGTGAACATGAAGCTCTATGACCGCTACAGACTGATGGCGTTGGCGATCGCCCCTGCCCCTTGACCACGGAGAGAGCAGCACTGTGGACACCTCGTGCTCCAGTCCGATAGACAGATTCCCTTTGTCACGTCGATGCATTCCATGGGCTGTACCTGAGTTAACGTGAACTTTTGTTTGTTACCAGCAGGACCCACCAGCCACAAGTGGCACCTGACTGGCTCACACTGCTCTGGACTTGGGACCTGGACCTGCCTTGTGCAAGTCCTGCACCCCCTTTTGCCTCAAGCACGCAGCTGCCACTGCCAGACCCATGGTAAACCCCCTCAAGGCCGAGAACAGGCCACAAGGTAAAGCCATAAAGCGTGAGAAGAAGCCAGCCACTACGAGGTGAAGGAAGCGTTGAAGGTATGTGTCCCTGATGTCCAGGGTTGCATACCAGGCTCCTGTATCCATTACTAGAACTGGGGAGACCATGCGAGACTTGAGTCCCTTGCGGTATTTGCAAGACAATGTAGGTCTAGGGGATGAAGAAATAAGACCTCTAGTAAGACCTCTTCCGCCATGCCCTGAAGGATCTTTCCCACTGCTCCGGGCTAAAGCAGCCTCAACCTCTTGGATGTGGAATTGCCAGTAGAGGGAGGAAGGGGGAGGGCAAGGCAGCAGAGACGACTGGAGGACCTAGCCCACTGAACCATATCAAGGATCCAGTGGTCCGAAGGCGTTCTGGCCTACACGAACCGGAAGGAGGGTAGAGGCTAGGGCGCTGCACTATCAGAAAGGGCCTTTTCCGACTGCTCTGTCGCCGAGATGATCTTTACTGAGGGCCTAAGGAACCACCCAGGGCAGATGGTGTCTCCTAGACCCCCTGACTCTGTTCCATTGCCTGTAGGCTGTGAGACGGCCGTGGCTGATACCTCTGCTGCTGCTGTCCCTGGGGACCTGAGTGACAGCAAAGGTCTGTGGCATGTAACAGCCCAAGGAACAGAGTGTGGTCTTGGAGTCCTTCAGACCATGCAGCTTCGCATCCATCTGAACCGAAGATAAGGTGGACTTGTCCAAGAGAGGGCCCCGGATGGGCTGCTGGCCCTTTGGGAGAGCCTGGAATTGCAGCCAATTATATCCGAGTATGCCGATGGTAGGGGGTATGGCTCTGCCCACCGAATCAGCAGCAACTGAGGATGCCTGGAGCGCTGCTCTAGTTCCCTCTTCTGCAGTGGTACACAGGTTCAGCACCTGCTGCCGAGCAGAGCCTCAGCAAGAGGCTCTCTGAGTCCCCCAAAGGCTCACCTTCTACTTGCAGTGCTACTGAATAAATTTTTTTCTCCAAACAAGTCTGGTTTACAATCGCCCTCCTTCTCTGAAGTAGAGCCCGGGTGTCCTGCCTATCCCTGTGGTTGGCGGCAACCACCACCAGGGACCTGGGGCAGGGTAGTAAACAAGTATTCAAACCCCTTGGCTGGAGCATAATACTTTTCTTGGCTCATTTAGCTAGCGGCTACAGAGGAGGGGGGTTGCCACGAGCCCCTCACCATCCTGAGCACCACTTCGTAGACCAGGAGAGCTACCCTGACTGTGGGGGCATATCACTAGCACATTAGAGAGACTGTCTGATGCCCCTTTTGCTCCTTCGCCTCCATTCCCAAGGTGGAGGCCACCTCTTGAGCAGTTGCCAGTGTGCCCTAGAATCAACCAGGGCCTGGGACCATGCTTCATCCGGCGGGGAGGAGAGTGCGGGGGACTGGAGGGCCACAGCAGTCCCTGCCTGTGGGGCCATGTCAATACCCAAGGGCGAACAGTGGCCCTTTCTCCTGCATCACGAGGGGTTGACAGACCGTAGTTCCACTCCGCCCCTAAGAAACCCCATAGGCCTCCATGACCATTACCTCTGAGGCCACATGGGGCTACCTGCCTGGGGCTCTGGCACCTTTTTGTGATGGCTCCCCCAGTGACTACCTCTCCAAAGGGATACCAAGGCACTGTCAAGGGACCATGGTGGCGCCGCCCCAAAGGCTCTCACTGTGCAGTACCAAGCCCGGGAGGTACTCCGGCAAGAGTCCCCTCAATCTCGACTACCAGGTTCGACGTGGGTGCAGTGGCTGGAGCAGGCGTACAGACAACGCCCTGGCAAGCTGGGCTGACCAGAGCATCATCCCGATACTGAGGACTTTGTGCTCCGCATGCATGCCAGCACTGAGTCCAACTCTGGTGACAGGTTCTGCACAGCCTCGGTGCGGGGCGAACTCCTCGGTGCCGAGTTTGTCTCCGGCAACTGAGTTGGGTGCCGCCTTGGTGCAGGGTGAATCCTCAGTGCCGAGGCTGTCTCCGGTGACTGGGATCAGTGCCGTGTCACTGCGGGCAAACACTTCACTGCCGGAGAGCGGGAACAGTGAGATGGACCTTAGCCAGTGTGCGCGCGCGTGTTTGAGACTGGTGTTGGGCAGGCAACTTCGCTCTCCAACTCAATACAGGTTGGTCCATCGACTGCGACCTGGAATAACTTCTAGGGAGAGATTCTGCTCTATCCTAGGAAACTGGTCTGCTGGAGATCTTCATCCCCATGCTGGGGATCTCCTGAGCCATTCAGGGGGTCCCAATGCAGGCTTCCTCCGTAATGTCCACCCCTTCTCTCTCATGGAGGTATGGGCGGCGGTTCAGGCAGTGGGGGTCACTCAGCAGGAAACCCTGCCCGCCAGAACACAAGGTTTGACGCTATGAGACAGGAACGTACTCGCTCCTGGTAAAATCCCAGCCAGACTCTCTCAAAGTCGCTAACTACCACTAACAACCAACTCATTAACACAAAAAATCATTGCTTAAAGTTCAAGCGTGGGGAATTATGCACTTGCAGTGCAAGCACAGGCAGTCCCAGTAACCGTCATGGGCGGAAAGAAGGAACTGAGGCGGCGTAGGGCCAGCAGCACCTCATATACCGTGGCATGTGCACGGGGCTCCAGGGGGCGCTGGAGCTGGCCCTACGGGATCTGCTAAGGGGAAAAAAGTTCTAGTAGCCATGCATGGAGGCATGCACACACCTACAGTGGAATGGACATGAGCAAGCACTCGAAGAACATGTTTTTACTTGTAAACTGAACAAAAAATTATCTGCAAGTCATTGGGGCGCGCGCACACGCGCGCACACACACACACACAAAAATCCAACCAGGTTATTTTTAGAGTCACTTTTCAGAGCAGGGCTGTGGGATTAGGCCCATTTCAGACAAAAATTCCCATAACCAATAATAAAAGACCTCCATCATCAAAAGCATTAAGGACTTGTCTACATGGCGAAATTGCCAAGCATAGCTATAATAGAATAAACTATTTCACAATAGCCATTACAGAATAACTCTCTGTGTGGATACTATTCCATAATACAAGTGACTATACTTGGAATAAATTGTCCAGCTGGGGAGTTAGTTCGGAATAGTTTATTCTGATATAACAATGATGATCGATTTTCTCATGCAGACAAGTCCTAACACAGCGATTTTTCATCAAATTGATTCAGTGTTCTTTCTTTGTATGTGCATGTGCTTTATGTGTATTTACACAGTCTTTTGCTTTGGAAAGAGGCAGTAATGGAAGAGGTGGAGTTTATTATGTCCTTAACTGACATTAAATCAATACGTATGCTAAACTCATTGTGCAATTAATGTATTCTCAGTTTTGTATGCTTAGAAAAGCATAATTGCATTTTATAAACTGAAATAATAAATGAATCAATTTCAGAGCAATCACAATAACAGAGAAGTTGTTAATATTCTCCAGGAAGTGTAGCAGTCTTTAATTTACATCTGAACATAGGTCAAAAGGAGGCATGAACTTGAATTGAAATATTTAATTAAATTGTATCAAAATGTCAAATATATGACAGGGGACTATACACCCAGAAAAAAGAACCACTTTCCAAGTTAATCAAAGAGACATTTTAATCAGACACTATTGATGGTTAAGGTCTAATGTAAACAAAAGAAAATTACTTTCCTAACTGACACAAAATCTCTCTTAGCAATTAAGCTACCTTTAGCCAACTTCTATTCTCCCAGACCAACTTTAAACATTAGAATGCAAAAGGCTAACCTAAACCCTTAGAAAAGGAAAGGATCTATGTCTGATAACTGAATACTGCACCTTTGGGTGAAATTCTAGTCCCACTGAAGTCATTTGCAAAACCCCTATTACTTTCAGAGGGCCAAGATGCCAAAGGTTATTCAACAATACTCATTATTGCTATAAGTGACATTAAAACTTTTTTTTAATTTAATGTAAAACTTTCTTCTGTTATACCACTGTGTTAACTGCAGTGCATATTCCCATTTAAAATCTGTCAGGAAGAAAAGCCAATGTTCAAATTAATACAATTAAACCTGACTCACTCCAATTCATGTCCATTTAATAAAAAGAGTTTATAACAACTGAAGATTAACTGCACATATAGCATGTCCATGGTAAAATTTTTAAATTCTCTGTTGCATTTCAATTTCCATGTTTACTTCCATCTACTATAACAATGCTGAGAAACATCAATAGTGAATAGATTTTTAAAACGAAACTTTTTCATGAACAGAAATAGAATGTACAACATTTGTGCACACTGCAAGTGTAATTACTTTGGATTTAAGAGGATGGAAAGAAAATTGATAACTTCACTCATGTCTGATTACAGGCCCAATGTTGAAATCCTTATTCAGTCTGAAATTGCCAATGAGTTCAACAACAGTTTTGTCCAAATAAGCACTACAGAGCCCATTGTTTTTAAGCAGAAACATGCAGGAAACATACAATGTAAATCTGAAATAGTTAATTAGCTCCTGATTGTTTCTCAGTATGGATTCTATCCTCTCCTATACCTTCTATTCTTATTCTCTGAATTGGTACTTCTCTCTGGGTGCCTTAGAGAATACCCAGACACAGCAATTATCAAAATAGTTAAACCTATTATCTGATAAGTCTATTTCTGGCAACTGCAGTTTCACATAAAAAAAATCATTCTTCTGAGATTTTAAGCATCCATTATTCCCAGACTTACAGGGCTTTGTCCTTGGAGTGCTTCTACAATGTTATTTGGTTTTGGAAAACTGATTCTAGTTTATTCTCTTTGCTTTACTTCTGCCAACGCATTGGAACAACAAGAAAATGACTGACTTGGGAGTTAAACACTATGGGCCGGATACTTCAGCCTGCCAAATTCACTTTGCCTTGCTTACGTAGAGCAATATGACTTTACAGTGGAGAGAATTACTCCTTGGAGAATTCCACTGATGTAGGGGGGAAATCACCAACTGCATAAAGCTACCACCTACCACACATACTGCCATTTCCCACACCACCTTTGCTCTCCACCTCCGGCACCAGAACTCCTTTGTAGGGCATTGGGGTAGCAGCAGAGTGTACGTACTGAAGCCAGAGAAGCAGCTCAGCCCAGATGCAGTGGAGAATGAAGCTCCTCATTTGTTTATAAGGAAACACCGCTACTAAATTCTTTTAATGTGCAATAGAAAATAAAAAGGGACAATTCCCTAAAACACAAGTAAATCTCTGCCACGTTTATTTGTGAGTTTGCAATTTTTATACATCTTTAAAATAAAGATAAATGTAAACAAATGTCGCAAAGTTTGGAAAGAGTTCTCAAATGTCTGTATACCTAAAGATTATACAAGCAATACGCAGTTTTCTGTATGGGACATCCAAGTCAGAGACTGGAATCAATAGACATTTCAGACTTCAGGGGGATAGTCTCCGTAGATTTCAGATGAAGGAGAGTTGAGGCAAGGAACTCCTGAATTTTAATCCAAGCTCTGCCAATGACTTGCTTTGAACAAGTCACTTAAGCCAAAATATTTGCATTTTAGTGCTTAGCCTTAAACAACAAACTCCATATTCAAGTGCCTAAATAGGAGGTCCTAGACATCTGTAAGTGCACTGTCTTATGGAATATGCAACTGTGCAGCCTCTCAGAATATCAGGCCACTCTTTAGGCATTAAGATGTGAAATTGGGTGCCTAAAGTTTTAAAATTTTGGTCTAAGCCTCTCCATACCTTGGGTTGTGCCATCTATAAATTAGAAGTAAACCATGCCTGCCTGCCAACATCCTCACGGAGATATGAGAATTAAAATTGGTACAGTACCTTAAAGTTGTAACGTAAAGCACTAAGTAATAACTATATTTAGTTTTATCCTGAAGACTCCATTTTTAAAATAATTGGTACTTTCAGTAATGTTTCACTATCCTCGTAAGTCCCAGTCTAGCATACAGTAAGATTCTGAAGATCATCTAACCAAACATGTTTTCCCAGTCATCTCTCAACTTGTAAGAAGTCTCTTGTGAGAAAAATGAGTTGGCATTTATTTATCAGGATATTTGAGAATACAGACCTATTATAGAAAGTTAAATAGCCTTTAAAAAAATACTATATGGCTAAGAAATATTCTTTCCTCATTCAAACAGATTCCCAATCTAACAACAACAAGATGACACTGTAGATACTTGGATAGTTTTTGAAACATCTTAAAACATCTACAGTATTCCAGATCCACTTTTATTTTTTTTTTTAAATGAGTATTTCCAAATCTGTCTCATTAAGGTGTTAATCATCAAAATCCCAAATCCATGTTCTCTATCATCACTTATTAATTACAACTTTTCAAGACACATGACTAATGTTCCGTTGAAACAGCTAAGTGATTTTATTTTACAAACAAAATTACGCAAAATTTTGTATTAATAAACAACATTGCTACCCTACTACCTACCAGTCTTGCTACACCAATTTGAGCAAGAAAATAGTCTGAAAGCAAGCTGTCTCAAAGAGGCAGGATGTTCTACTAATTTTCTAACTAGAAAAGCATAAGACATTTTCTGTTTTTGCTAGAACATGGGAACTAACATTCCATGATGTAACAGAGTGTTCAGAAATCATCCATTTTAGCTATGTTAGATATTTCTAGGACATGTATCACGGATATCTAAGCATCATACTAAGAATCTAATGAACATAATAAAGCTAATCAGAAATGAGTGTCATCAATTTGGTCATCTTCAATGTCACTGCAATGGTTTAAAATGTAACAGTTCCAACAACAGATGCTCAGCGGGTGTAAATTGGTATAGCCCAACTGAAGCTATGCCAGTTTGCACTAACTAAGGTCCTGGCCCAATGCCCCTAACAAAAAGAAGAGGTTATGGATGCCATTGTAGAGCAAAAAATTGAGAAGAGATGAAACCAGAAAGAAAGAGAAAGGAAGATAAAAACCAACAGAACTTTCAGGAATATGGAAATATGAAGTCCTTTCAGACACTGTGCTAATTTAAATATGTATTGCACTTAGGTACCATCATGACAGGTGTCTTTGATTACCGTTTCCAAGAATTCTAGCAAATAGGTTATTGTGGAGTGGAAATTAAATCAATATCACCCTATTTCAACATGCAAAAATTCAGATACTAAATGCCTCTTTTGTGTCCCAGGAAATAACAGTAGTATCTTCAGCAGTAGTACAGGTAATAACATTGCAAAGTTTGGGAGTATTGTCTAAATAAGCTGTTCCTTAACCAAGGCCGGATTTCCGGTTAGGCAATGGTGGATTACCACACAGACCAACAGGGCCAGTGCCCAGGGGCCTCAGACAATTTGGGGGCCCCACACAAGTGCTGGAACTCTGGCCCCGGCCCCTGCTCCTCCTCCTCTCTCCAGGGATCCTGCTACCCTGCTCCTCCTCTTCCCCTCGAGGGCCCGCCCCCTGGCCTGGTCAGAAGCCAGAACCCAGGGGTGAGCATATTCCCCCTGCCCGGAGCTGGCCAAGTCCGTCACTCCAGCCACTCCCCCCAACCCCTGCATGGGGCTGGCCTGGCCAGCTCCTCTTTTCCCCATCACCCTCACCCCCCCACACACAGAAAACATGAAAGTCAGTTGTAGGCGGAGAGAAGTGCTGAAGATTTTGTGCTTAGGGATGCAAAAGGTGTAATTTGGCCCCGTCCTTAACAAACCAACCTGGTCATGTAAAACACCGTTTTTTGTTGTGGGTCCCAAACACAGACCCTCTGTGTAACCAAGGACAGTTCCCACTGAATTCAATGGGATAGGTGCTCACTTCCGCCAGGGCTGAACTGGGTCCTAGTTGTCAGAATTTTTCCACAGATTTTAGGTACAGTTAGATGAGTGGTATTGGAAAGTAATTTGGGCACAAATAGAGGTTTCTTTTATTGTTGTTGTTTTAAGTAAAATAATTAATGATTTAGACAAACAATTTTAGGTCAGAATTCAGAACAGCTGTATATAAAACCCTATCATGAAGCTTTCCCCAGATACAAATATGTATGATTGGTTTCTAGTAAAAACTTAGCTTCGTGGTACTTGAAATGGAAAGGCCTAGAGATGGACCGGAGTCTCAAAGTTCAGCACTGAATTGTGAATTCCCCCAAAGTTTGTAGGTGTTCAGATCCCAGGATTTTGGCTCACACCTATCTCTAGAAGAGACCTAATAGATTATAATGCATTTGGGAACGAACTACAATTACATCAATAAATTCAGCTGAAATCAACGCAGTTAAGCCCATTACTGTCCACATATGTAGGAAGACCCTACAGCATCTACCAACCCAGAAACCGTATGCTCTATGAAGGTTTTGCCAAACACCAATAAGCTGAGCAACCCATTTCTTTTTGGATGGGTTCTAATATTTGGGACTATTCTTTCCCCCTCCCTCCCAAAAAAATATCTAAGCTTTTAGTAGTTTTCAAAGTTTTAATGTCCCTTCCAGAAATTTGTAAATATATAAACACATATCTATCTTTGATAATTTGTTCATAATTTGGCATTTTTGTTTTATATTATAATTGTTGTACGTGCTCCAGAAAGTGCTACACTCCCTTTCATGAAGATCTCAGCTGTAAAAATCCTAGAGTAGCCATCTCATTTGTTTAAACAATATACCCTACAATAGTTCATGCTAAGGATTTTAATGCGACTACAAGTAGATTAGAGCGGAGCTGTAATCCATCTGGGCTTCTGTTTATCTTTCTGGTGCTACAGTAATTACCTTGACAAACAGCAGACACATATTAATTAACAAAAATGACCAGTCTTTATCTATGAAATTCATTCTTCATGTGTCTGAAGTTCAACTCTGTTTAAAGAGTGATTAAATGCCAAATTCTAGCAGTGAATGATCAGCAAAGATCCGTAGCCCAAGCCCCTGGCTTTAAACCTACAGCCATATACTGGGGCAGAGGGGGAACACCAACAACCTCAACGGCAACCCTCTCTTGTGCCCCAACTTTTGCAAAATCCAAACCATGTAATCTCTGAGACATATCATGCAAGGGATATTTAAATTCTGCGGACTGCCAAACAAGTGAAGCTCTGCACTTGAAGTTGAACTATATGAAAGGAAAGTACAAACCCCTGTATGAAGGAAAGCACCACTGGAGATCATGATTTGAACACATAAATGCCCCAATCAAAACTGGGTTCCCCATGTACTTGGCACTGTACAAACACATAGAAAGGCGCAGTCCTAGCCTCAAATTGCTCAGAGAGGAAGGATGGCCTTGTTATCCTGTCTTTGGGAGACATCTCAAGTGATCACATAAAAGGATCACATAAAAGGATCACATAAAAGGTCCAGGAGCCTGGGGACAATTCAGATGAAAAAGGAAGTAGAGACCTTGAAAGGCAAGATGATTGAAAAGACACCATAGGAAGAACATCAAAAAGCCTGAATATGTATCCAAGCTTTTCTGTGCTTCCCTGAGGCAAGCACAAAGTTTTCTGAGGTCCACTCATCTCTAACCACCCAAGAGAAGTTACTACTTCTCTGCACAGCAGCACATTTAGCCAGGGCTGACAACTTCCTGGAAAAAGTAGCTTTGGAAACATGCTGGTAAATATCAGCTAAAACCTGGTTTAAATCAGGAACCTGGGGAAAATAATTGCATTAGTGTCCAGCCAGTTAAGCAACCACAGAACAAATCTTTTCAAACTTTGGATACATCCATTCAAAATGGAGGAATACACTCAGTCTATCTACTACATCAGTGGTTTTCAACCCATGGTCTGCAGACTACATCTAAAATTTCCAAAGCATTCTGTACCTCCATTCAAAAAAGTGTAGGGGTCCACAAATGAAAAAAGATTGAAAACCACTGCATTGCATCAAAGTTGGTCTTCTGCTACAAACTGCTGCATGGCCAAATGAACCTGAACTAGTAGTTCTACAACTCTGCAGGGTTCTGATCGCTTAATGTTTCAAACCTGCAAATCTGCACTAATGTGGTTCTCATTTAAATCAAATGGTTTTTACTTTTGTTTATATAATATGGAAACCTGAAGTGTGAGTCATATGAACCAAAATGTATACAGACATTCCAATGTTCAGCATTATAGTTACATATAAGAACATTATCCCCACTAGTTTTACTTTTTATTTGTACAACTGTAAATTAATCTACAGATCTACTGCTTTATGTAACCATAATTTGAATATGTAACTACAACTAAGTGCAACGTGGTGTGCATTAATGAAATAGATTTTAAAACAGAAAATGCCTTGAATTGGGACTAACTAGTTTTTCCCTGGACGGTAAAAACCATGATTTTACTTGGTAAAAACCACCTCTGGTAAACACCATGCCATCCATGCATTTAGTAGCCCTTGCTGAAACAGCAAAAGACGAAAGATTGATTATGTTAGGTATCCATTAACTATGTTTCAACTCCTATTACAGTTTTGTGTTTACTGATTTTTTTGGAGAGGGTGGGCAGGCACAGAGACTATTCACTTACATTATTTAGCATTTGCATTGCTCTTCCTACGTGCTGGGTGCACTACAAATGTCTAACATAGATCACTCATTCAATACCAACTTCTTCCACTTCCACTATTATATCTCCAAAAACATTCCTCTCTCATGCTGGAAAAGTACACCAGTGACTGCTTCTGCTTTGGAATTAGGAAGTTGTTTTGTTGCCAAAGACAAGTAGATGTGACAGGGTCATTATTTAGCATTCAGTTATTTGAAGGGGGGGTGGAGGGAGGAAGACAGAGTCTGCGACTCTTTGTATTTAAGAGGAGAGAACCAGTCAAAAGCTGCAGCTGACTCAGCTTAGTTTAACATAAAACAACTGCATCAATTGTACAAGATGCATGTCTGCAAGACCTTAGTTGTTGCTATCCATTTGTTTTTAAAAAAATCATATGACTGGCCACTAAAGCCAGAGCCATCTGCCAAGTTTTGCATGCTTAGCAGCTATGAAAGTTTCTTTCCTCTGCTACCTTAAAGAAATGCATTAATTTACTTCACACAAGAAAAAGACAGCCTCAAAGAAGTCTAACATGGCTTTAAAATCATATGAACACACAAAGAAAAACAAAACTAATTAATTTTGCACATTTAAAGGGATATTGTTCATATCCTGCAATTTCTGCACATAAACTTTTATCAACTAGGAATTTTATCTTCATACATTCAGTCAAAATAGTCCCATACATTCAAGTCAGACCATTTTATGAGGACTCTTGAATTATGCCCATAACTATCAAAAGCATATTATAAGAAAACTAATTTCAGTCTAATTTACCTGCCTTGAGTCTGATCTGGTATGGCAATTCCTGTTACCTATTTCAGTTAGAACAAATAAAAATTGACTGTTTAAAAAATTGAAGTGAAAAGTGAGAAGAAAAAACTACTAGGTCTATTCAATATTTTTGACAGAAATTTTTTTTTTAAAAAATATTGTTCCCAACTCTGTATTACTCATTACATCTGTTTACAACTGATTGGCATCATCAGATGAGATACAAACCTGAGACAGAAAAACAGAAATTATGTTACTTTAAAAAAAAAAAACAACCCAGTAAATTAATTTGGCCCGAGCTTCAGAAAACCAGTTCTCCTGAAATCAAGTTGCACCCATTTTATGCATTTCTAAGGGTGGTACCTAAATGCTAGTGCAGTTGACAGAAGATGAAAGCTCCAGTTTGCTCTCATCTGTAACAGATTTTTTGTAATAAAGTTCCATGGGTTAATTCATCATTCAGAAAAAAGGGGAAATTAGTGATAAACTGTCAAGTGACACTCTTGCTGAAGTAAGTGCGTTCAGTGTTGTCTGGAGTTGTGCATCAAAGAAGTACGTTTATTAGGGTTAAATATAGCTTTTCTTACCATTTACAAACCTAACCATCACACTGGGTCACCATGTGCTTTTTGTCATTCATAGCATTTCCTATACACAAACTGTAGTTCTTTATTACCGGAAAGTAGATTACATCCTTTTAGTGCCAAATAAGGGCACCTCTTTGGTTAGTACAGATTTTCAGAGACATACTCCAAAAGCATTTATAAATCCCTGAAGGTGGTACCTAGTTATATCTTTCATTTTGGAGAGGAGAAATAAAGAGCGCGAGAGAGAGGGAGAAATTATACATTCCTCAAATTAAAATTATAGTGGGGCTTTAACTAAGACACCAAGTCTGAAACATCTCCCCTCTCTGCACCAAACTGTAGAGATATTCAGATTATAATCCCAATGTTCTAACTCACAACTTTCTTTCTATACTAAATGAATAAACCACTCCACAGTTTTAGGAAGTCTGACCTAGTAGAATTTCCCACTGGATGGAAATTCTATTAACGTTTCTGCCACACACTTTTGTTTGTGATCTTGGGCAAGTCATTTCAATTCTCTGTGCCTCGGTTTCCCTATCTGTAAAATACAGACAATATTTACTTCCTTTGTAAAGTTCTTTGAGATCTGCTGATGAGGTGTTATATAACAGCCAAGTATTATCACTATTAAAACTTAACTAATGAATAGGTAATGGGATATATAGCCTGCCCATGTCAGCGGGGGGTGACTGAAGGTGTTACTGCATGATGCCTGCTTTGTGGCCTGTGCAATACCAGTTTCAAGTCCTCAAACTCTAAGATCTTCAAAACTGTCCTTCTTAAATGTTTGGAAAATGCCTAGCAAATTGTGGATGCTATTGCAATAACTCAATTCAGCTCCTTAGGGGCATGTGTCCACATAAAAAAAAATCCTATTAACACTTTGGACACAAATTGGACACCCTTGTTAAGGGACAGTGACCACAATGCAAAATACCTGCTGACTTGCCCCATGTGAACTCTTCCCAGCAAACGCTGTTTATGGTTGAACTGCACTAAATTACTGCAGCCTCAATATGATTCCAGGGTTCCAGACAGTAAACAAAACAAACAAACAAAAAGGTTTCGTGACACAAAAAAGTAGTATGTGAAACTACCACTGGTTTGCAAGTCCAGGTCAAACTCAAGCCAAGGTTAATTCTGTGCTGAATGTTCACACGGCTCTAAAAAGGGAGCAGCTGGTCATTCTATAACCTTGGAATACTTTCAAGCTAATTCTCACTATGTTTGCAAGGAATCGTAGCCAGAGTTCTGAGTACAGTGATCCCACAGGTATAATGTCTGCACTACTGCACTTCTTCATGCTCTTTCAATTAAGTAAATACTAATGATGACACAGTCCAAACTCATAAACAAGGAAAGATGGCTGTTTTGTAAATGGCTAAGTGGTATACAGGCAGACATACTTAATTATGTCTATTAAGTGGCTCGTACGCAGTCTCTGTCACCATCTGGAAGTTTGCTTGGCTTTTGTTTACATCCTCTGATGGATGAACACAAGCTCCCAATTTACATTAATACAAAGAGACAATTAAACCAATTGCTGTCTTCACCTGAACAAGAGCTCTGTGTAAGCACGAAAGCTTGTCTCTCTCCCAACAGAAGCTGGTCCAATAAAAGATATTACCTCACGCACCTTGTCTCTCTAATGTCCTGGGACCAACATGCCTGCAGCAACACTGCATAATTCATGTTGTCTCCTTTAAAGTGAAACCTGGCTTCATCTGCACTGATTTTTCATTTTCCTGTTCCTTTCAGAGAAAACAGCTTTGTCAACAAGTTGCTAAATTTCCATGTTGTAAGAGAATAAATCAGATGAAAATGTGCATGACTACTTAATCCATATTCCTCTGCCCAAAAAAAAAAAACATTAATCACTTACTGACACAAGCATTTCTGCAGAGAAAGAGAACATTGCAAGTCAGTATCAACAGTGATTCAGTATTCTACACTCCAGCTCTAAAGTTGTAAAGACCCATTTTTAAGTTTTTTCATCAACATCTCTCCTACTTTGGAAGTGCACATTTGAGTCTGCATCCACAAAGATCTCTTAACTAATATAAGATGTTTTTCCACACCCATCAAATCCCTCCCAATTTTTTTAAATATTTTGTTTTCGCTCACTCATACCCTTCACTTCTTCAGTAAGATGAAATTCAGATGTTTTGATTACCATAAATATTCTTTAAATGCAAAAAATAGCCTGGTTACCTTTTCCTTAACTAAAATGGAAATATGTTAATTGGCTTCAATAAACAGATGATACAGTGTAATCTGATTTATGCTGGAAATTCACATATTAAACAGGAGCAAATAGGCAATGTACTCATTGTTAAGGACTTTGGATCCAGTCTTTACTCAGGCTTGTCATTCACTGCCTTCAAGACAGCAGAATCAATCCCTTATTAATGCATAAAATATATACTGTTCAACTTGTATTGTTCAAGCTTTTTGAAAATAATCTAAAGCTTGGTCTACACTTAAAATTTAGTTTGACATAAACTAAAGACCTCAAGGGTTGAAAAATCCACATCCTCTGAGCGCTGTGGATATAATGACCTCACTACCGGTGTAGATGTAGCTAGGTGGACAGAAGAATGCTTCCACGGACCTAACTATCATTGCTCAAGGAAGTGTTGTAGGTTCCATCTATGCTATGGGTTATGCTGGCATAGCTTCAGCACTGTAGCCATGCCACAACAGTCCCTATAGTGTGGATATGGCCTAAATGTTGTTATAACTAAATGTACGAGTTTTTGGCATTAGGCAAAAAGGTGAATGCCTTTTTTAACATGCCTGTAAGCCTAGATGTTACTATTTATCAGCTGATTTGCAAAAAACTAAAAAATATTGATTGATTTAAAGTTGTATAATCCTTTTTACCACATTTTGAGTAAGCAACAAATAAAGAACAGTTTATTAAACTAACATTTGTACTAGAAAAAAAAGAAATCAAACTGATTCTTCAAACAGTTAATATATTTTTGGATAAATAAACAGCAAGGGAAATGCACAATTCTTAAAGATGACTAATAAATATAAAGCAAATTTTACATGCCCATAATGCAGCCATTCTAATTGCATGGCTACCTTTTTCATGATTTATTTCTGACAGTTCTGCAACTTCTCTATTGAGGCAAGAGGCCCAGACCCCAACTCTTATAAAATCACTTATGGATAACTTTGTGCTTTTAATTGATTATGCTAAGTGTATGGTCAGGCAGGCCCTGTGATTAGAGCCGCCAGGCCCCGCATTTGTTTTTGGCTTAACGCTCCTATTACTAACACTTCAAAAGGCTGCTAAAACTTCCTAGACTAACACCTGTCCAGCGATTTCCCAATCTCCCCTCATTAACACTACCTCAGCACTTTTACAACTCCCCATCTTGGCCCCAGATCAGTAACTCCTTGGACACCTGTACTGGATCTTGGCCCGAGGTCAGTATCTTCTCGGAAAGCCCCTTATTAGCCTCCCCATATTAATCTCAAAATCAGTATATTTGTTCAGAGTGCCAATAACTAATTAAAACCAAGTTAAGGCCCCCTCCCATAGGGAGGTGCGAATGTTGTTAAGTCATAATAAGCCAATCATGCTATGTATAATGTAATGCTATGTATGAATATTCATGTAATCAATAAGGGTATATAAGGCAGCGCCCCAGTATAATCGGGGCTCAGCCTTTGGAAATGATTCCGCTGAGCCAATTGGCGCCAATCAATAAACTGCTGTTTCCTCACTTCGGTGTCCGTCTCGTAGCGTGTTCCTGAGATCTTGCTACACTATGACACATAAATACAAATTCTATAGCGATGTTAGCGTTTTCACATGACATGCTCTTCTACACTTGACACAAAGCAACAGTAGAGTGGCTTATCTCAGCGCAAATAGAAAGAGAATCAAAGGTTATATTTGTTATCATAATGAGAGCGGGCCTGAGAAATATTTTCAAATAAAACTCCACATTCAAAGATACTGAACTCTGTTGATGTACCCAATTCTAAGGGAAAATCTGGCTTGTCCAGGAGGAAAATACTAGAAGGAGGAAGAAGCAGAGCTGTAGCTGCTGACCAGACCTCACTGGGATCATTTTATACCATCAGGTATGCTCCGTGCACACACAAAGTACAACAGTCTACATGTGTGCAAGAGCCTGAAGAAGGAAAAATAAATTTCATTAATCTCCCTTTCTCTTCGATGGTAGTCGTATACCTAAGTCTCTTAGTCAGCTTTGAAAATCTCAACCTACCATATTTAATAATGCTCCCAACACCACCTGGTCACGGCTAGAACAGACGATAGAACCATATTGCCTGTTCAATAATAATAATAATGGATTCCCAGCAGCTTGAGGTCTTCAAATCTCACTTTTGAGGATTTCAATAACTCAGTCATGGGTTTGGGGTTGTTATAAATGTGTATGGGTAGGGTTTTGTGGCCTGCCTTGTGCAGGAGGTCAGACTAGATGATCATATTGGTCCCTTCTGACCTATGAGTCTATGAGAACTACTGTTACAAATAATTCCTCAACTGAAAGAGATTAGAGAAAACAATATTGTTCTGTTCTCCCCGCTCAGGTACCTACTTTGTGCACGACAGCACTTTGAATAACGTCAGCTTCGCTGTTCCCGTGTATAGTCAAGTCAGTCAAATTCCATTATTGTTTGTGTGGTTCTTGAACCCAGCTTCAGGGGGAGAGAAAAGCTTTTTATTTTAAAATAGGAAAATGTGAAAAATGCTAAAATAAAGATAGAATATAGTGTTCGGATTACCTTAAGCATGTTAGGTATAATGTAAGAGCAGCAAATTCTGTTCTACTTAAAACTCAAGACTTGGGAACTGGCTGAATGCTCCGTGTTTTATAATTGAGTTTACATGTTCATAATCTAGAATAACTATCCTAAATAGTACCAAATTTGAAAATTGATACGGTTGTATGTCTTCTTCATTTCTTTACAGAAGCAGCATGTACCCATCACTTTATATATATCCAATCCACTTTGAGGTCGGTGCTGCATCCCAACTTCAATAAGGGGGTTATTTATACTGTATGAGATGTGGCAGGAGACCCGGGGGACTGCATTTCTGTTTAATATATTTTAAATGGTCAATTAAATCATCAGCTGGTTTTGATTTGTCCAGGGAATGGATTGCTAATGAAATGGATGCGAGCTTTAAGGTATGAAGAATCATATAGAAGATATCAGTGAAAATTTCACTGAACTGTTTGTCTTTCAACCATTTCTATCTACAAAGTCCACAGGCATATGAAGATCCTGTCTGTGTGTTCATGTTAACTCCATGTGTAACCATGGGTATAGAGGTGTGAATGGAATACAACATTGTTAATGATAATCAAATTTCCTACATTAGTAAACGGTCAGAGTAGCCCTGCAATGGAACACAGTGAGTAAGCATCCAGTAATTAAATAAAGAGTTTAATCTGAATTTTGACACCAAATTAAAAAAATACCCTGCATACAACCTAAACACAATCTCTAAAGTTACATGATGGAAAGTTTCTTTCTGCCTGCCCCCCCACCCCGGGAAAAAATTTTTGATTGTGGGAGGGGGGAAAAATTATAAATTATTTCTCAACACTTGCGTCCTGAAATCTTTAAACATAATTATTTTCAATGATACTGTGTAGCTAGTTTCCACTCTCTCTGATCCAGTGATCAGAGAAACACCTTTATTCTCACAGAATGCAATTAAGTAGTGTTAGATCATTTAGGCTCACATCTTCATGGGATTTGGGTGCCTACATACTTTGGAGGATATGGGCCTTTATACACTTAGCTGAAGACCCAGAAACATTTTATCCAACATGGCCCTATTAGAGGAGGCACCAATCCAAATAACAACAACTGAAGAGAGGTAGGCCTCACACATTAGTCTTCTACTGTCTTGAGCCAGGGCACTGATGAGCAATCAAAGCCGTGAACGAGGCAACCATTTTTCACATAATTAATAGAAAAATGACTCTGAAGAGGACAGAATAGGAGAAAAGTGGACAGGTCCAGCCTGCAATTCCAATATACTTTCTTACTTGAGTACAAAATCTTTTCTGACCATCTGGAACTAGTCCAGGCACTGGGCCAAAATTTTGTAATTCCTTCTCAAAGTAAAATGACAGATCAGTAACTGCCACATTGCTAATGCATAGCCAGAAGGGAGCACCTCATATCCTATCCAGCACTCCCTGGAGTTTTACAGATGCAGTAAAAACAAAGTGCTTCCAAATAAATCTGCCCTAGCCTCAGTGCTAAAACTGAACAGTGGTAATGTCACCTTTGAGCAAAGCCAATTGTAGTCACATCTGAAACAGGATGTTAATAGGTTTGTTCATATTTCATTCACAGGATACTGTAGGTTCTTATATGATGACAGGTTCACAAAGCCAACAGTCTAAAAATTTAAGCAAAACATGTCTGGTGCCTTGAATGAAGCACTTTTCACTGCCAATCAGACAACACCTGAGAATGAGAACTGCAGTTCTGGCTCTCCAATAGTACATAGTATTTGATTCCAGGCCTGACAGGGAGCAAGATATGAAGCCTTAAAATTATCACTGGTCCATCAGTTCAGCAGGGTTTTTTGGACACTTATCCAACAAACTAACTAGAACTGTCATGGATCTTGCACCACTGTAATTGTCAATCCCTGATCTGCACAACAGATCAAAAGTACTCCAAAAACGCCAGCCTCCATATTTGTCACAAATGCTCTTCACCCCTCCCTTCATATGGCTTCTGCTTTCTCTCTCTTACTCCTCTATGTTTTACTTCTCCCATCTTTTCATCTGCAGAGCAGATTAGGACCAGTAACTCAGTTCACCTTGACTCCTCACAGCTAATATGACACTTTAAGTTATGTCACATTTTGTAAGCTATGTCCCAAACAATGGGAAGGATGGCTGGCTGGATAAGGGACATGTAGGTGGCTCAGACAGATATTTAAAACAATAGCACTGCCAACAGAAAAACTGTGCAAGGGTTGGTAAATTGGAGAAATTGAAACTGTCCTACAGCAGCTTTCCCGAGTTCTACAGTACTCCTTTTTATCAAATAAGCAAGAAATGTAAAGAGGAAATAAAACTGTTGATGTGTAACTTTAGTGTTTATATATAAACATGGTCCTTGAAGGCCAGTCCCAACAGCTCCCCGTGATGTCTTGACATAGGCTATTCAGACAACACAAAGTCAAAATGTAGTCATTTCTAAATGGTAAACAGATTGTGGTTACAGAAGTTTCTGAATGACCTGGCTCACTCTTACATATATGTTATTATCCAGAACTAGAAGATCATTGCTGTGAAAAAGATCAGAGATCCCTTTGGTTATGTCACCCACATAGCTCCTTGCCCTTTTCAGTAGAGCTGCGTAACTTATACAAACATAACCATTTCCTATCCATTGCACAAAGCAGTTTAACAGGTCTGTATGCTCCTGCTAAGATCATTTACGGGGAAAGGAAATATAACTGATAAAATCTTGTTCATATAAAAGCTTATAAAAATACTAAGAAAATCAGGTAACTACAACATTTCTCTCTATTTTAACACTGCCAGCCATCACAGTCATTGTTAGGGCTCTGCATAGCAACCACTGCCACCTGTAATGTATCTCCCTTTGATTAATGGATTTAAAATGAGTTACAGTGCATGTTCTATGTCTCAATAAGTCTCAGACAGTCAGCCAGACCCAAGACATGTATCTTCTGTTTGGTTATTATTATAAGCACCATGAATTGGTCAAGTCAGGGAAAATATAAACCTGTTAGAACAGTTTATGGAATAGAAAAAATTCTGCAGCCATATGCTCAATAGAGCCTAATCAAACAAGTAACCTATGCCACAGGTACAGGTATGAGAAACTAACATCAAATCTGTTTTATTTAAGCACAGGCAAAGTATTTATTTAACAGCACGGGTCATTTTCCAACCTTATTTTGGACCTAATTCTGTGGGGATTTTGCTCCATTAAGGAGTACGGAATGTGACCCTTTGATTCTTTTACCTAAGACTTCAAGTATCATGCAACTTATGGTACATCAGCAGCAGGTCAAAGTACTCCAAATGAAATCACATTAGAAGAATCTAATTTTTAGGCTGCCACAAATCAGAGCTGGAACATACTGTGTAGTGACAAAAACTGGATCAACTGTGAGCTCCTCGCCTGTTAGTATGATTTATTACCCTAATGTAATAATAATGGCTTGGTACTGCCCTGATAATGTCTTATTGAATTCTTATTATAGTGGTGCTATTTGTACGGCTGTAACAAAGTTTGTCTGGTTTTCTGAGGTTTGGTGTAACTCCAGCCATAAAAATTTGCAACAGACTAAAAGATGGCATTAACATGTCAGTTTAGGAAAGAATGTTTTTATACTAAATCCAGAGTGGGATTTATAAATTTAACAATTTTAAAAGTTTAAAAGCTCATGACTTTAGAACTCAAACTCCAGAGACCGCTCACTTTCCTTTAACCCTTTGGAGACTTTGGATACAAACACAGGACCAAATACTCTGCTTTCACAAATGGCAGCAACTGTCCACTTACTCCTGAAGGAAAGCTGGCCCATAATAGCCAAATTATTTTATTTAGAAAAACATCTTTAAAACAGTCCCTATACTAATAAGATACAAAAATGTATTCAAACCATTTTTACTATAGAGGACTTAGTGAATGAGAAATCATGAAGTTGTTACACTTTATCATATCAATAATCCATCACTAAACAGTACCATCCTGTCCACTCCGTGGTTAAGTGACAACAGATCAAAAAGGATCAGGTGAAAACTTCTTTGCTCTTTTATACTGTTTAACAAACCAGTTTGTCTAGCTCTATCAAGTTTAAAAAACAAAACAAAACGCACTGAGACTCAAGTACATACACATCAGCCAACCAATTACAATCTGATAAATAATACTTTTTTAAAAATAAAAGCATATCAGATTCCTTTGAAAACATATCTGCATTTTCAACATTCGAAATCTGCAGTAAATACAGTAATATGCATTTTGAACATCTGGTTCTCTAACTTCCACCAGTAATAATTTTTTTTTTTTTGAGTAGCAGTTAAAAAGCAAAAGCAAACACTTAAATACACAAAAAAATCACAGTTAAAATAGTTCACAATTAACCTTAAACTGGAAATTAAAATTGGGAATTCATAGTGGACACTCATACTCTTTCTTTAGCTCACCATTTTCACTCTTACTGCACACAACAATTCTACATCAGGGAGGATCTCAGCACAGATGGATTTGATATCCTACGTAAACTGCCGTAGCTCAGATACCTGCATACAGCAAGGTGAGTTATGGATTTAATATCAGCCCAAATTATAAACTTACTGGATTTTGATGGGGTGTTGATTTTAACCAATCTGCATATCTGTCACAGCTTCTCCAGGATGGGTGAGGTAAGATCAGTTATTAGATCAACTTCTGCTGGTGAGAGAAACAAGCTTTTGAGCCTCACAGAGCTCCTCTTCACGCTTGAAAGCTTGTCTCTCTCACCATCAGAAGTTGGTCCACTAAAAGATATTACCTCACCCACCTTGTCTCTCTGATATCCTGGGACCAATACGGCTACAACACCACTGGATACAGTTCTCAGGAATCAGAGACCACTATTTGCCCATAAACTTTTTTAAATGTCCATGACTTTTGACATTTTGTGGATTTGTGCATGCCAGTGAGTGGGTGGACAGGAAGGTGAATGAACAGGTAAACAGTTGAAGAACATTTATGGAGCATTTGCACAAAACAGCTGATAGAGATCAAGGAACACACTGCATGGGGCCATACATAACCAGACCAGTGGATACAATGAACTGAGGAGCCACACATTTGAAGGGCACAATCCTATTTCCTTTGAGGTTACTAATCAAAGCAAAAATACCACCCCCTACAGGAGTCAGTAGTATCAGAAAGAAGCCCTAAAAGACAAAGGCAGTATTAAACTAAACCAAATATAGCACAAGAGTTATTAGTAACAAGGCAGTCTAAGATAGCTACTAGTCCTGACATTCATGGGAGGCACAGTCCTATTTTCGTACTGAAAGAATCTAGAATTTGGGGGTGAGTTTAGGGAAGAAATGGTGGAGAGGTAGGAAACAGTCTTCATGTTTTCTGTGATTTGAGACACCATTACAGATCCACAGTGACATTTCCTGAACTTTATCATAATACATGTAAAGCCTACATTAATTTGAAAACTACAGTCATTTTACTTTTGTCATATAAGTTGCTCTCTACTGAGATTCAGCTGATATAAAGCACATTTTTATTTGCTCTTTTATTTTATTGATAAACACAGCCTAAGGGTGACACGTGTTAAATCAAGCGCTGTGCAAGGAAGTGAAGCTGGTAATAGCTGTATCAGCATAAAAGCAGGAAGACTCATAAGCACATGGACAAGTCTCAGAATATTCTGTTGTGCTCTTATCTCCAGAGAAGATAAAAATGAGTTACTGAGACTACCAGAGCAACTATGATAATCTAGACCATGAATTTCCAGTTTTTTGGCACAATGAGATGTGTGATGGCTAAAAGCCTAAACCATTATGAATCTAAATGGCAATATATTCAGTCTTTAAACCTACAAATTTAATCCTGGTCTTTATATCCAAGATATCTAAGATTTCTAGCCTTCCACTAGAAAATACAGAGGCCTGTATTTTTCCAAACAGAACTGAAAACATACAGAGGTTGGAGCATTAAAAGTGAATTCTGCGAAGCAGAGCACTCACTTAAATTAGCAAATAATTTTATTCTGAACAAGATTTAAGATTCCATTTTTTCTTTAAACTAGAGTTGTAACAGTAGACTTTGTGGCCCTTACATCTCTTCTTTCTGCTCCAATACCTAATAATGTCACTTATTTAAAGGGGAGGGAGTAAGATGTTCAGCTCTGCAAACACGTAAGGCATCTTAGGGTCCCTTTCTGACAACTTCTGAAGTTTGTGCTTCGAAGTTTAATTCTGGACCTCAGTTTAACACCTTGTTTCCCCACTCTCCACTGCTGCTGGCAACACTACCATCCGCTGCCACACAGAGCACAACCTGGGTACTCTGACTCCAACTTCTCTCTTGACCCACATTTCTAGGCCATATCCAAATTTTTCTGCTTTTTCCCTCCCTAAGATCTCCAAAATACATCGTTTTCCATCTGTCCAAACAACTAACACTGATATTCAGAAACCTATCATCTGCTGCTTCCCTGCTACTAAAACCTGACTACTGAAACCTCCTCCCTAACACCCAACTCACTCCCTTCAGGTCCATTCAAAACACTTCTGTTAAGATTATCTTCTTGTCTAGTCATTCTGGCCACACTGTTCTCCCCTGGTTCCCCCTCCTCCTTCCACTGGATCCAATGGAAGTTTCTGGTCTTCATAACTCAGCTCCTTCCTATTTATTCAAGCATCCTATGCCCCTTACTCAATGATGCCAGCTTCCATATCAATTTGTTCACTTGTTCCACAAGCAATTTCACTTTCTCCTATGCTCTCCTTTAAACAAGGAATACCCTCAGCAAATTGATCTGAAACGCCACTGCCCTACTTGCAAATCTTTCTTTAAGCCCTACTTCTAAATGATACCTTTGGGAAAACTTCCAATTGATTATGGCTAGATAAATAGCCAGCAGGCACTTTTGAAATTTAGATCTTCTCATTTATAAAAATAATAAAATAATAATAATAATAATAATAATAATAATAATACAACTCTAAAGATATCTAAAGATCTGCATAGAGCCAGCCTATCTAAATGTATGTTTTTAAAAATCTCAGTTAGTACAGTCGTTAGATCATTAGCTCTTCAGGACAGGGACTCTTTTCTTAGACCCTTAAAAGGCTTGGATTCTGGTCCTATCTAGGGTCTCTAAGCTCTAACTTAATAATATAAATAATAAAAAAATAGTATCATTGCACAGTAAAGATGACTGAACAACTTCTCTTTTGCTTGGCTGTACATGGAGAACTGACAAAAAATATCACATGTATGCTTGACTAATGAATAAACTAGATCGAGCAATCCACTGAAAAGCAACCCACTGAAACACAATGATGGTCCCACAGATGGAGATATCTCATTAGCAAAAGGAAGACTGCTTTGTTTTTAATACAGAATAAGATAAATAGTCACTTCCTTTAATGTATTTTGCTTTGAGATACAGTATTTTCAGACAAACATTTTCCACCATTACAAAATGAAGCTTGCAACCGTCCTCTTCAAGGCAGATCTTTAAAACAACTTCTCTAGTCAATCTGCTAACGCAGAACACTTGACAACAGCTACCAGTGCCCCGTTTCTGAACTCAAGAGATGACTCAGTGGAAACTGGCATATGAAAAACTTGTCATCTTATGCTATGTGCAATTGAATAGGAAAAATTTCTCACCTTTGTTAAAGCCATAGCCTTCCAGCCCAACCAAATGATTTTACAAAATCTAATTTGAATAGGACTTTCATTAATTATGTGTGACTGGAAAGAGGAGGTTTTAAATAAACTATAAAATAGACATTCCCTTTAAGTGCTGGAAACACAGATAGAACAGCATTGTGTTAGCACCCGCTAAGTTAAATGGAATAGCAAGTGACTGAAATGGACCTATAGTTTCACTATCCAAGCTAAGGAATATTCAGTAAGCAAACATAGTAAAAAGTAAATCGGGTTCCATCTGGCAATGCAACTGTTCCTATAGCATTGCTACAAAAGAATGTGCAGGGTACACTCTCTTTTACTGTCATACAAATTTATTTTTAGAAACAACAAACTAGATTCAAAGTGCATTCCAAGCTTCTGTTTTTATTATACAAGATAACACTAGTAAGTAAATTCTGCCCTTGCTATTAGCTTAATGCGTCCACTGTGTCAGAAAGTTCCTATTTATTTTGAACTAGCATGCCACACTAATTACCCAACGCTTCACACTGAAATCAATCGACTTATTGAAATGAGTTCACTTGCAAATCTTTCAATATTTCCACCCCAATTATAAACAAAACAAACAAACAAAAACAATTAGAAGACAGAGACCCATAACAGATAGCGTGCCTCTATAAAGCAAAAATATTAGAGGCAAACAAATCAGCCAAGAGGCAATGAATATTAAAGGTACAATTCCTCCACTGGCTTAGGGGACCACACTGGAAAGTGGCTCTTTCTAAATCTGTTAGGGAAATACCCCCCAGTCTTCCCTGCCCCAGCACAGCTTTGCTAGCAGTCAGAGGCCATGACCACACAGCCAGACATGCCACCTCAAAAGCCACTAACACCACAGACAGTAGTAGTTAGTCTCACCACCACTGTACAGGCAGTTAATTCATCCCTACGCATACAGGAGGGAGGAGAAAGACCTTTAGATTAGTCAATGAAAACTTCTCCGATAACTCACAAGCTCCAGAAGAAAGTGTCTCTAGCATGTCTGGGCTAAAAAAACTACACAAAACACACAATTTGAACATAACAGGGTGTTTTTATTATTACTTATTATTATTATTATTTCTATGGCAATCATATCCAGGGGCCCTGTTGTACAAGGTTCTGTCCAAATGAAGAGAAGACACAGTTTCTGCCTCAAGCAGGTAATAAATTAAATGTGGGAGAAGTAAATGGTGGGAAATTCTCTGGGTGCCAACAAGAACTTTTAGAAACCTCCTCATCCATACACCCAGAAGGGGTTTTGGTGAACAAATGAGGAATGTATAAAAAACATCAACGATCATCAACTATTCCTTTCTTGAAAGTTATCCTCTAGCTACCTGCTTACTTAGGGACTTTTGTATAGCATCCATCACCATCGTATCTAAATTCAATTCCATGAATAGAGAACCCAAACCTAGTTTACTGGATGCAAACTATTAATTGTGCATCCAGACATAGGTCATTACAGTGTGTACAAAACACAGTCAGCAAGGGGTGTTTTGGCTACATGAACACCATCACCACACAGGAAGCTGTTCCTCCTTCAGACCCATATCAAAAGTGGCTCAAGCAACTGACATACTCAGGACCACTCTTTCAATGTGAGAACACCAGGAAGGGCTCAGTGGCTGAGACACACAACATGACTGTAGCAGACCACCCATGCAGGAAAACGCACAGGTTTTTTGTGAACACGTCAAGACGCCGAGAGCAAACAGCTAACAGACTAAAGTATAAAACTCATGCTCTCAGTTTATTTCTTTCCATTGCCTGACTATGTCTTAGAAGAAAATCCACCTTCCCTGCTCTTATCTTAGCCCATGTGCTCCACTTCAGACATAAAGGGCCCATTCAGACACAGTATACAAGGAGGTGTTAGTGAATCTAAATTGGTGCAGTTGACAAAATGCTCCCAGCCCTCTGGCATACAAATTACACCAGCCTGGACCCCCCCTTAGACCTATTTACACTGTGTAACTTACATATCACCTCTGAATTTAACCCAGTAAGTTCATAGAGAACCACTATGTGCATTTTATCTTTTTCAATATATAAATGTGTATGAAGCAGAGAACAGTAGGTCTAATGCAGAATTATCCTCACTGCTTGTTTTTCATCAGTATTGCCAACTCCAAGCATTCAAAAGTCATGATTCATGCTATACAGAATCATGAGTGTGGCTTCAAAAATTGTGAGATTCAAAAAAACAGCAACATTGTGTTATTTTTATTTGCCTTCTGATTTGGAGATCTTTGGGATTCCGTTTTCAAACTGTTCTCCATTATTTTATTGAAAGTGGAGATTCTCGCATAATTACAAGGCTCCAGGAACTGAGGCGTTAAGAAAAGACACCCAAAATCATGAGACTGAACAACAATGTTCACTTCCGAGTGCAAATGCACAGTTTGGGCTTGATTTTCCAGGCTCACTACTTACATTGTTAGATACATACCTAAGACAGATATTTGGCCGTCTAACTTTAGGCACACGCCTGGAATCCAGAATCTTCGTGTTTTGAGCTCTGTCACCTTTGCTCTGGTAGTAGGTGCTCTTACCTGCTATAGACAAGCTCTAAAACAGAACTTCAAAAAGCATATGTATTTGCTCGCGTCTGTTTAGACACCCCACATTATTTGATTTCCTGAATACCCTCTAACAGAAAACCTATTTAATCCCTTCAGGTATCCATGAACACTGTATCTTCCTTTCCTTCCCTGTTCTATTACTCTACACTCGAGAAGGATGTGAGACTAATGAGGCATCATCAGTGCCAGAGACCGAACTCCATACAAGTGAAGTTACTTACAACGTTACACGCATCTTTTGTCATAAAACAGGCATGTATTTCCCTGACAATGGCATCCTAATACATGAGCATGGATGCAAGTAGCTAAATATGGGTCAATGAGATGGGATCCCAAAGCAAATAAACCTATCCATTCTAACTCAGCGTCCGCATCCAAGATTCAGAGGTTTTACCATCACACTGTATACCAGCCCTCAGCTTAACTAATCACCACCACAAAATGCAGAGATTTGCTCCATAACGCAACAGAATATTAGTGTTTCATTACAGAAAGCAGAAGGGAGGGAGTAAAAATAACTATAATGAAGCTGCCACCCGTATGCCAGGCCCTAACAAAACTGGCTAAAAACTCATTAAATGGGATGTGTCTCAATTTTTGCTGACTAGATTACAGGAATTTAAAACATTCCAAGAACTACTAGGCACAGAGAGACATTTCTCTCACTTATTTTTTCAAAATATGCTTCATGAAGCATGCGTTCAAAAGCATAAAGCTCATTTTTTAAGACAAAACATATTCTTTGTTTGTAATTTATCCTTTCCTAAGAGTCAAATACGAGTGTTCAAACTAAGTGTGAGACAGGCTATTCCAAAAGAGTTCCATATAATCTTACATGGAGCAGCTTTATATCATATAACAATAAGGAGAGGAAAGTTATACTCTTCTGCAAGGGAAAACTATATCCTAAAACTGAAATCGCAGAGTAGAGAAAGCAGGAGGTCACACAACCTACAGATTCCAGATAATTCCTACGTTCATCTTTTATGATGCGCAAAAATGCAAAGTGAAACATTTAATTTAATTTTTGATGTTATTCGACTGAAGTCAACAAAGTTACACCAGATTCAGGCTCAAATGCAATAGGAGGTGCCTGGATAGTGAATGTCAATATTAGGGGCATTGTTTGCTTTCTCCAGGAAAAAGAAAAGCAACAAAATTATTATTTGTAACGTTAGATTTATGTTTTATAAGTCACTTTGATAAGATGACATTATAATGCTCTCAGTTTAGTAAATGGAAAATTATCCCAAATGCATTCACTAATAACTGCATGCCACTAAGATAGTTTTATTCAGAAAGGCAAATAGGGAATACTTTCTATACAGAAACTATAACATGTATTTTTATGCAGAAAACTGTTGACAAATAGAAAGGTACATTGTTTGTCAATGGCTTGAGAGTTTCATAACAGATTGTGTGATATAACAGTAGAAAATTAGTGACCATATAAAATCTATAATCTTCTCCTGTCCTATTTCCAGTTTCTTTGGTAAGTCAGCACATAAGAGAAAAAGTGTGTTTAAGTTTCAATACCCCACATGTATTTTTAATACAAATAAGATATCCATGATATTTGGAATGCTGTGTATCAAAAAGCTGCAAGTCTCACACAGTCAAAGTTTGTCCTAATCTGCTTCGTTGGGAACAGCACACACTATCTAATGGCAAAATTTAGCCAACTGTATTTAGCAGAATTTGTCTTACATCCGCCATTTTATTGCCATGATTTGCACAAAGAATAATTTACATGCATGGACATACTAACGACAACATCCTGAAAAGGTAATTTAAAGAAGTTGCAAAGTATTTTAATTTGTTCTAGTCTTTTTATAAAGTTGCTGCATAGTTATTACAGTCAAAGTATCAACATCTTAAATTAAAGATTCTTTCAACTTTCATTCTAAGTCATTCATACAAATAATTCTAGCTGTACTTTATCGATGCCTATTTCAAAAACATTTACTGTATATGCTTCTGGAGCCAAATCCAATAGCCTTTACTACTCAGTTGTTACCTTGGGCAAATTCCCATTGATTCCAGCTTATTAATAAACCTGAACAGAGTTGACTAAACACCAAACTAATAAATTAAATGTTTGGCTTTTTGGCATTAAATTACAACAATCAGCTATTAAAGTGTGATATTATTAAAGTGCTTTGCTTATTCCACATGTACATATATGCATGCAGTTTCTGTGACTTTTACAGCTCTGACAAAACTGTATTGTCAAAAAATGCTGTTATTTTTGAGAATACTGTATTGAATGTATTCCAACAAAAATATAAAAGAACTAACTCTTACAATATACCTGGTTAAATTTACATTTGCTGTTTATATTTTATAGATGCAAATCTTGTTTTAAACTTTCATTTAAAGATACTGAAAGGGTGAATTATGTTCTATCTACAGTACAGTCTATTTGTGACATTACTAATGAAATACAGAAAGTTTGTCACTAAAAAGTGGTATATTTTAACCTTTAAACTTTTTAGTACTACATATAATGGCAATCTATCCTTTCACAAGGAAAGGAAATTTAAATTGTCCTTCAATGCCATAACATTAAGAAATTCTACAGGCTTTTTCTTGTGTAAAACTGAAGTTTGCAGCAACTGCACTTATCTTCTAGTGAGCATACTGATAACATTATGGTCTTGCATCCAGACCATGGACACAGATTTAGCATATGTAACAGCATGCTCTGAAAAGAGACAAATCTCTCCTGTGTGCTGTTAAAAATTCCACAACAGACCACAAGTTTAAATTCTCTTTTTTCCCCTAGATATCTCTAATCCAATAAAGAATCTGTCATGCATAGGGAAGATAGATTTAGAAGTGAGGCTAAAATGTTTAGAAAACTGTTTAAGAAGTTATCTATTTTCAAATTCGCAAACATTCCTGCCTGTAGATGGCCTGTTACCGTTGTGTATCTATCATCTCCTATTTCCACTTCGTTGTTTGAAGAATTTCCCTCTTCCCACATACCTTCTGTCTCCAGGGGCAGATCACACGGTGACACTAAACCATGGCCATAAACAACCCTACTTTTGATATTCTTGTTTAAAAGGATTCCCCATTGCTCAAGTGTTGTATCTTAGTAGAGCAGGGAAGATCAACTAAGCGAGTTAAGTGCTGACTAGAAATCCTTAAAGCTCCATGTCTTATATAGCAGAAATGCAGATTTTAGTCTTGCTGACTTGCAGTATGTTCCACCACACAGTTTATGATCGACTGGGACAGCAAGTCCCCACATTTAATGGCTTGATACCAAGTTATTCTTGGTGGAGGGTCCTTGACTCTGTAATTAACAGACTGAGTTTGCCGGCCCTAGTATTGCTCTCAAAGATCAATCTTTTTTCTCAGGCTTTGGCTTGGTTGGGAGAAGTGGTTAAGTGGATTGAGAGGCAAAGATCGTTTTGGCTGAACAAAGTCATTTCTTGTATTCAGTTGTGGACATACCCCGACACCTTTTGTAATAATATAAGTTAAAAGTAAGGTCCCAATACTGAAACATTTACTCCTACTGTAAACTTGTGTCATGTGAAAGTGTTTGCAGAACTGGGCCTTACATTTTTGGATAAAAAGCCAATTAAACCATTAAACTCCCCATCCTTTTCTTTAATAGTGCTGATAGAAGCCACAAAATAAGCAGAGGCATGTAATTTATGTATGATTAAAATTTTGTGCACATAGTTTGTGTGTGTCTTCTGACTTCTAGGCAGTCACTACTACCATATCCTAAAGAGCTGCTATGAAACTGGGAGCCAGAGTACAATCACCTCCAATTAGAAACTGCATTAACAGACAGCATTATTGAGAAGATAAAGTCAGATTGCAAGCATCCCAGACATTGCCTCAAGTTCCCCACCCCAAAATATAGTTGTTGTTGTTGTTGTTATTGAGGATATGTAAACTGTATATACTCAGCTATACAGTCTGTTTTGGAAGCTGACATCAGGTGGTGGGTAGGATAAAACAGTGTGAAAAGTTTCACCAATGTCCTAGCAATGACCTCAAATGAACCCACATCAGCAGAGTCACTTCAAGAACGGGAAACAATTCAGCTTCCATGCCTTGGGCTACATGAAGAGCATAAGCTACTCAAACAATACCAAACTGGGATGCATGACACATGCCGGGGGGATGTACTGGCCCAATAATTCCATTTTAGGGTCTCAGATGTAACCACCAGCAGCTTTGATGAGGGACAGAGCAGATACTGGAAGAAACTGGGAGAAGGGCACTGACAGACTGCTTCTACGTAAGACTCCACAGAGAGCAGGGTATAAGGAAAGCGTACTTCATAGCCTCAATGACCCTGGGCATGCTGCCAAGAAGTATCTTCCTCTTGTGGTGGCAAGAGCAGCACACTTCCCTAACTAGCTCCGCTGTTATTGCCCAGAGACGCACGCAGGTATCGTCAAGCATTCTGCTTGAAGGCTGCCACTAGTAAGAGAAGGAGCCATCTATCTCACCCAGCCAGCTGACTCCTGAGGGATGTGGGGGATGAGGATAGGGACAGCAAGTCTCTTACCAGAGAGGCTGTGCAGCCAGCTCTTGCACAGACTGCCCATGGCTAGACTAGGAAAATACATCATTTTAAAATGCACGTTGGCTAACATGTTATTAAAACTCTAGTGTAGACACCGTTTAGCAACTTTTAAAAAACACCATCTAACTGATCAACCCTAGGCTTCCCCACAGGGTAAACAGTTAGAAGGCAGAACAAATGTGATGACACAGGGAACCTGAATTCTGTTCCCAACTATGCCACTGATTCTCCGTGGGACCTTGAGCAAGCAACTTAACCTTTCTGTGCCATTTTCCCCATCTTTGATAGTGCCACATTAACCTCCTTAAACGGACAGGACCTTCCCTCTGAGGGAGTTGCAATTAAAATGCAAATTATACTAAGTGCAACAAAAAAAAAATCAAAATCTAATGAATATGGATGGGATGAACCGCTCCTTACTTTAAACTCCAAGCCTCAAAACCTTAGCCAAAACTTTATTATATAAATGGAATATCTGACAGGAGTGGGCGGAAAAGAACTAAACTGAGTTGGAAAGTGGGTAAACTTTAAAGAGGATTTTCTAAGCTCTTTCTCTCACTCTCTGTCCTGGTAACATGCCTTTTTAAAAAAAAAAAGATGTCTGGCAGAAGAAATTTAAAAAAAAAAGTCTCCAGGGTTTTTCTTTACAACGTGGTGTCGGCAAAGGAAGAGTTCGAGGAGGGCAGGCTCGGTCTGTCTGTCTCTCGCTCACTTTTTCTCCAACGTGCCCCCTGGATCCAGACATTTTGGAAGGAGTTCGCAGAGCCTGGAGGCGCTCTGCTGGTGCAACGAGGAGGAGCCTTGGCTTCTTCACCCGAGTGACATCCCCCCGCGCCGGGCAGAGGGGCCAGACGGTACGTGCTGGCCGCAGGGCGGCGGTTTCTCCGCTCTCCCCCACCCACCGCCTCCCGCTCCCGAACCCGGCCGCCGGGCACCGACTTCCAGCCTCCCTCCCGGCCTCGCACCCGCAGCTCCTCCGGCGGGGCGCGGGGCTCCCCCCCCCCCACACAAACCTCTCCCAAGTTCACAGCCATCGCGGCTCCCCGTGCCCCGCCGGGCCGTGATCGGGGAGGGGCAGGGAGCCAGGGCTGGCGCGGCGGGGAAGGGGGAAGGCCGGGCGGGCTGAGCCCGGCCGCGCTCCGCGGAGCCTCCCTGGATTGCTAGGCTAGGATGGAGGGAGGGTCTCCCCGGCCCGGCCGGCAGCGGCAACCCGCCCCCGCCCGCTGGGTGTAGCCTGCCCCCGGCCCGCAGCGGTCCCGCGCTGTCCGCCCGCCCGCCCGCACCGCGCGGTCCCGGGAGCCGCCCGGTGATGGGGGCTGGGGCTCGCCCCCCCCGGTTCCTCTCCCCACGCTGCCCCCGGGACCCTGCCGGGGGGGAGCGGCGTGACTGGGGGAGGGGTCAAGGGGGGCAGCCCCCCCGGGGGGAAGGGAGCCGGGGGGGGTCACGGCACCGGCCCAAGGGGGCGGGGAGGGGAGAAACTTTGTGCGACGTGCCGCCGCTTCCGCGCGCTCCGAGAAGCGGGGGGCGCCCATCGCCGTGGCGCCTGGGCGCCCCCCGGCCCGAGCCTCCGAGACAAAAGGGGGGGGCCCCCGGATTAACTGGCGGGGGCTCCGCGGGCTGTGCCTCAGCGCCGGGCGGGGGCCGGGCCCGGGGGCCGCCTTACCTGGGCAGCGGCTGGCGCGCGGCGGCGGGCGGAGCGGTCCGGCGAGAGCCCGGCGCGGGCTAGCGGCGGCGCGCGGAGGGGGATTCCGCCATGTCAGTGATGTCGGGACCACATGGGGCTCTGCGACCGGCCCACACTACCGTGCAGTCTGGAGTAGCGGCCGCGGCGGAAAGCGAGCGGGGGGCGGGCGGAGGGGCGGCCCGGGCCCAGCCGCCCGCCGCCTGGGGGCCGTTCGTGGGCAGCGCCCGCCGCCCGGCTACTCCCCGCCTCCTCCCGCGCCCCGGGGGCCCGGCCCGCCGCTGGGGGGG
>ML675649.1:14010128-14091214 GCA_007922155.1 Mesoclemmys tuberculata
CCCCCCCCCAGAGAATCCTGATCCTATCCTTCTTGTGTCCATCGTAAGCTCTTTGGGACTGGGACTGGCTTTACTGGTGTGGCTGGTAGAGTGCCCAGCTAGCCCGTGAACCGCTACATACATGCATACAGCTCCGCTGCCAGGTAGCTGGGTCACCCAAGCCTGGGTCTGCTTTGGATATAAGAAGCAGGAGCTTCCTCCTACCGATGCCAAGCACGCTCTGTGGACCATGCAAAGGCTTCTGTAGGAAGGGGCGGGAAGAAACACTTCTATAGATCCTCCTTGTCAGGTCCTTGGTGCGGGATTGGGAGAAGAAACATATTGACATCCACCTTCCATAGTCCCTGGAGTAAGGAAACCATTTCAGTGCAACCCACCACAACCTGCACCTCTGCCTTCTAGTATAGAAAAGGCAAGAAGTAACCCTTACAGCACCTGTGAAGAGGGAAGGAAGAGATATTTTCCTTTCTGGCCCAACATCTACAGTAGAGCGGGCGGAAGCATGCTCAGTAACTTGCCTCTAAACACAGCAGCCAGGCAAGGTGCAAGACAGAATGTGGGAATTTCATCTAAAGCTTCAGTCTGGCTGCAAGATAGGCCTGACTTCCTGCCCCAACTCTGGGTGGATCCCTGTGGTCCTAGAACTCTGTGCTGCAGTCCTCCAGTCTCCAACTGTGTTCAGAACAGAGGCCCAACTCCCTTTCACTCCAGGGACCTGTGACCAGGACCTGATTAAAATGACTCATAAACAGCATCCTCATAACAAAGCATCATTTATTCATCCCTCAGTACGAAGCACACAGAGCAAAGGGTACAGCAAAATGGCCTATATATCTGAGCCTTGCCTACACCTTAAACTTTCCTTGCCAGCGTTTGGAAATTCCTCTCTGCCTGGCTAATTCTATCTCCGGCAGGGTGAAGCAGGCTGTAGTGGGATCCCTGTTTCTGTGGGTCTCAGGGCTTGTCTACACATACGGTGCTGCAGCAGTGCATAAGGAGAAGATGCTCCATGCCTATGGGAGAGCTCTCCCATTCGCATAATAAAATCACCTCCGCAAGAGGCAGTAGTTATGTTGTCAGGAGAGGTTCTCCTGCCAGCATAGCGCTATCCACACTGGCGCTTATGTCGGTGTAACTTACGTCGCTGGGGGGGAGTTTATTCACACCCCTGAGCAACATAAGTTATGCTGACACAAGCTGTAGTGTAGACATAGAGAGACAAGGTATGTCTCAGGCTTTGTCTACACTAGCACTTTTGTTGGGAAGACTTTTGTGGGTCAGGCATGTGAAAAAACCACACTCCTGACCGACATAAGCTTCACCAACAAAAGCACTGGTGTGAACAGTGTTACGTTGGTGGGAGACGCTCTCCCACCAACATAGCAACCGCTGCTCATTGGGGATGGTATAAAAGAGGTACACGGGAGACCTTACAGCTGTGCAGCTGCAGTGGTACAGCTATGCCACTGTAAAGTCCGCGGTGTAGACCTAGCTTCAATCAGTCTGTCTGCTTTCACTGACACACCATTTGCCTACTTGTACAACAGGGTACATAAAAAGCACTAGCAAAATCAGTACAGACTACAATTTCATACGGACAATGACTTGTTTACATTGCTTTATCTACTGTACACTGAAATGTAATTACAATATTTATATTCCAATTGATTTATTTTATAATTCTATAGTAAAAATGAGAAAGTAAGCAGGTTTTCAGTAATAGCGTGCTGTGACACTTTTGTATTTTTATGTCTGATTTTGTAAGCAAGTAGTTTTTAAGTGAGGTGAAACTTGGGGTTATGCAAAACAAGTCAGACTTCTGAAAGGGATACAGGAGCCTGAAAAGGTTGAGAGCCACTTCCCTAGACAGCTTCTAAAAACTCACTCAACTCCTTCCTTTGCTAGCATCTTTGAGGCTTAGGATCCCTTTTGATCCTTAGCTCAGCCTTGGGAAAAGTAAACCATTGAAGCTGGGATGGAGCCACATGTGATAGCCAATTGATAGCTGCCCTCCCCACCCCCCAGCCTCCTGCATTGTTTCTTCAAGGAGTCATTGTTTTGTTTCCTGTAGGTTTCCCCCGTTACAGCCTCTTCTGATTTTACTCATGACATTCAGGCACCTTAATATCAAATAGATAATCTGAGGGGCAAATTATATTTATAAAAAATACTACACATAACTCCCACATTCTCCATACAAGGCTAGGGCCATCCATGCTACAAATTGCCAAAAAAGAAATTCTCTCTCATATGGGCCTGAACCAAAATGCTGGATCCAAACACACTGCAATTTTAGGGTATATGAAATCTAAATATATAGGCACTATGTCTCCAGCTATGCTGCCTCAGCCCTTTACGGTGGTATAGGGGTGTATGAAGCTTTTTCAGTTCCCATTGGTTTCACTTTGATTTTCAGGTTGCAATGACCACACTTTACCAGGATTGGGAACAAAATTTACATAGTCACTGACTTTCATGTGATTTCAGTCTCACCTGAAACCATAAAATTGGCCAGGTCCATATGAAACACATCAAGGCTGGTCTGAGTTTGGGATCAGAAACCATTATAAACATATTCCCTATATACTGACCTCTACACAGTCATTCTGCTGCAATAATATACAGCACAGAGTAATTCAAGGACCAAGGACCAAGTGCCAAGGACCAAGTGCATATGGAAAGGGGAGAGGACTGTTGTTTTTAAAAGAACACACAGGGATAGAGAAAATTATTTCTTTAGTGACTGAGCATACAAAAGGATCATCAACTTGTTCCCTGGGCCAGCTGACCTGGAAAAGCATTAACAGGTTTTGGAGGAAACCATGTATCACCCTCCACAATAAAAGGGATGAGAATTACCCAAATAACTACACATCAGGGATGGGAAAACTAGTTTGGAGAAAATAAGAACTGACCTGAACAGTCATCCAAATGAATAAATGTGGACTGAACCCTGAAGTGTAAAAAGCACCTTTAACTTCTCCATTTTCATTGGTTTTCATTGTTGTCTGTTTCTACATTGCCTGATTCAGACTCAAAGGGAAGCAGGGAGCAGTGGACAGCTCAAGAAAGCCTGTTTTTACTAAATTTCCAGTCTAATCTTGGAGACGCAAGCAGTTCAGATAAACTTCCAAGTCTGAGAGTGCTTTTCTAAACCTCCCATCACTTGCTACACATTCTACTGTCTTAGAGGCCAGCTTTTTTTAAACACTTTGCCAAATTCTATCCTTCAGCTATACAGTGTCATTACTATACTCTTTTTTCTTGGTCAAAAATAACGTTCCTCTGTTAATTCCTCACAGGGGTACAGCCTGAACAGTAGCAGAGCTTTCTCTCCCACCTCACCCTGCCAAGGAGCAGCAATGCCTAAGCTCTGGTGCAGAAGAAGAGACTAAGAAGGTTATTCAGTTTCCGACATGTCCATTCCTTCCTTAGCCTCACTGCTGAGCCTATGCTCCAGTTATGGTGGTATCTGCGAGGCGCATAGTTATCCACAAGGAACTGGACCGAAACTACCGACTCCTGTCTAATAGGCAATGAACAGACATCAGATGGTGACAACTTGCAGTGACTATTGACTGGGGCTGGATTCAAACTGGTCAAAGGCTCTGAATCCTTTTTTCAGCCATCTGTCCCACTCGCTGAGGAATTCCATAGAAAGGGCCATGGAAGGAGAAGAGCTCTCCTAGTACAATCAGAAAAACCCTAGGTTAGGTAAGACATCATTTCAAAGGCAGCGTGGACTATCAAAGAGATTCTTTGTTCTTCCAAGACATCCTCCCTCAGGTTTCTGCTGGGATTGTGCTTTCACTTAGACTGCTTTAATAAGCTGTGCGGACTGTATTTGGGAAGGCCAGTAGGCTGGGATTCTGGCATCACTTCTGTTTAACACTGTACAGAGAAAGCTTTGATTAGTTTGTTTACTAAATGTTTTACCTGGGGCATGCTGCCTTCAGGTCATTTTTTTTAAATACCGCATAGCACTGGTCTGTACAGATGATGGCTATGGGTATGATGGCTGTACCCAAACATTGGTTAGACTGTACCAGAGGACTTTTCTCTCCACATATTATTATGCTTTTGGAATAGTTGTTGGGTGGTCTGGCTGAATATTCCAGTGGCTAATGCTCTTCACTCATATTGTAAGAAACCTGAGTTCAGGCTTTCGTGCTCAGAGCCAGCAGAGGCTGAGAGAGGGGAAGAGTGACACACTTAGATTCACCTGATTCACACTGACTAGTCTAGGCACTGATAGATGCCAAAGCAGTCCTCAAGCAGGTCTTCGTGACATGGAGTGGGCAATGTACACAAGTGAAAGAACTGAATGATTCTCTTCAGAGAAACTTCAGATCAAAATTACCCAGGAGGCATTTTCCCCCCTTTAAGACCATTAACTTACTTTTTCATGTTGTAGGTAGAACTCTCTGCATGGGGTTACAGTAACATTAGCATGAATCAATGTTTCTACATGTACATCTGTATTTAGAGCAAGTGAAACCCAGCCATTGAGTGAGTAAATGCTCAAAATATACTTCAATAATTATTATTACCTCCATAAAACAAACTAAGTTCCAAGAGGCAGCCTGAATTCATGTTATTGTTCTTATCAAGTCTTAATAAAACCACCTCCACAAGTGGTGTAGCGCTGAATTCGAATTCTGTAGGTCAAATGAGCATCAGTGTAGGCAGAGAGCAACGTAAATCGACGCCATTGGCCTCCAGGAGGAATGCCATAATGCTCTGTTGTGACCGCTCTGCACATTCGCTGTCTGCTGCACTGTGGCCAGGTAAACAGGAAATAGTTCCTCCCCACAAGCTGTAGGAAATTTTGAATTCCCATTTCCTGTTTGGTCAGTGAGGAGAGAGCTTGCCAGCACAACTGATCATGGCAACTGCATGCCCCGAACACGCTCCAGCCTGGAGTCGACCAGCGATCTTGGATCTCCTCGGTCTGTGGGGTGAAGAGTCCGTTCTGGCTCAGCTCCAAGCAAGCAAAAGAAATGTGGATATCTACGAAAAGGTATCTTGCGCCATGTTGGAGAAGGGGCACAACAGGGACGCACAGCAGTGCCGCATTAAGATCAAAGAGTTGAGGCAAGTTTATCAGAAAACTAGGGAAGCTAACAACTATTCTGGCTCCTCACCCAAAACATGCCACTTTTACAGGGAGCTGCATGTGATTCTTGGTGGAGACCCCACCACTATGCCACCATGCAGCGTTGATACCTCAGGGAAATCCGAGACCAGGATGAATGAGGACAAGTCCGTGGACGAGGAGGAGGAGAACAGGGGGCAGGCGCATGGGCTATCACTTCTCCGTGAAAGCCAAGAGCTGTTTGCAGCTCAATATAAGAGCAGCTGGGGAAGGCACATCTGGTGAGTATGTACTACAAATTACATGTCTTTGGTTATATCCCCTGTCCATAATCTTCTGCTAGTGGGGAAAAGTGGTGTGCGTGGTGGTGAGGCTGTGCTTCCTTATACTCGGTGTGCTTAAGCACTGGGTTCTCCCTGGAAAAGATTATTTATGTGCACAGGGGTGCTCTGATATTCCATGTATATCTCCAGGAAGTTTTCATGTAGGCACTCTGCAATCCTTTGCAGAAGGTTTCTTGGGAGGGCAGCCTTATTCCTTCCACCGCGATAGAACACTTTCCCCCACCACTCTGTTATCAGTTGTGCAGGCATCATTGTGGTACACAGCATAGCCACATAAGGGCCAGAAGTTTGCAGCAAATCCTCCCTTTCTGCCTGTGTGACCCTCAGCAGGCTGATATCACTCATGACTACTTAGGGAAGATGGTGCACATTTACAGTAGGCAACCAAGAACTTTTTTTAAAGTGTGTGTTATTGCACAGCCGAGGATGGTTTCTTGGTTCAGCACACCGCAAGTCCCTAAGCAGGATGTTGATGCTATGGCCCTTGGGCATCTGCCAACAGGTTCCCATTTTTTTACTCCAGAGATGGTTAACCCTACCCACCCCTCACCCTTTTTTCCGCCTATTAAAAGCCTGATCAATTGGAAGCCCCACATCCATTCTGCTCTAACCTCTACCCTCCTTCTGGTTTGTGTGGGCCAGAACACCTTGCTACACAATAGTAGTGCAGAGCTGAGCGGGCTCCATTCCTCTCAGTCATTAGTGTGCGTGTGGCAGAGAGTGAAGGGTTTGAAAAAATGGCATGAAAAGGAGATTGTTTGTTTGTTTGGACTGGGACAAGAAGTGGGAGGGAGTATGTTTCATCATGGGAGGGCAACAACCTTCCCAAAAGCCTCTGTGGCTAGTTGCACTGTGGGATAGCTATCCATGGTGCACTGCTTTGATTGCCGACACAAGCACAGCTAGTGGGGACGCAATCCCCTGACTCAATGAGCATGGTGAGATCACTTCTGACTTCTCCGACTTGTAAAATGTGGCAGGTGAAAGTCGATTGAAAATAAATTGACTTATTCCACAGTGTAGACATACCCTATATAGTAATTTGGCTTTACACATTCATCTAGGGCACAATCCATCATCTTCTGAAGTTACGGGGTGTGCTTCCATTGACTTAAACAGGCTTTGGAGCAAATGTTTTCGTTTGGTGTTTGAATCTTTCAGAGTACTGTTATGCAATATCAACCTGCTTCACCTCCCTTAGAAGTCAGTAGAAAGACTCCCATTGACTTCAACAGAAGCTAGATTGAGACCTCTATATGCAAATCAGCATAGCTTTATTATGCTAAACATGTAATTTGTGAGGTATCAGCAAATGCATCTGGTGTTCAGGGTAATTATTTTACTAATTGTGCCATAAACTATGCAAGGGCATCAGGCGAAGAATTATTAAAAAGTTCTCCCTGTGGTTGTCCCCTCAATCAGAAGCACCTTTGTTTTTGTAATATGGCTGCATATAAGTTGAGGATGTGTACAGTACATTTTTGCATTAGTTTGCCTATGTTGTGTTTATTAAATAAATAGGTCCCATCTGCCAAATATTTCCAAAGAGCATTGACATTTGCCCCGTTCAAGAATCTTGCTACATAGATTACACATAAGTGGTGCTCATGCAAGACAATAATTTCTGACTATTCCATCAGAATGAAATACAATTTCAGAGCTGTCTCAAAATCATTCACTTTCACAGTTTAACTTCCACTTCTGCCAATGACAAGGATGTTCTTTTTCATTTTCCTACATATATTCAAGTCAAATTCCCTTAACATTGTGCAATTCTTTTGCTCCCTGGGTTTTGGTTTGTTTGTTTTCCTTGTTTGGTTGGTTGTTGTAAACTCTTGCTTCAGCTCAGGCAATCTGCCATCAGTAAACAAGGCAACACAATATTGCTTTCGTTGTCAAAACCAAAAGCAGGTCCACAGAAAAATTCTTGCTTGGAACTCTTTGCAGATTAGTATTAATGAAACAGCTGGAAATGAAGTCTACAATACTAATCTTGTCCAGTTGCTCCTGGTCATGTTGCACATTCAGGAAATTAATGATTAGGTGCTTATATCCTCAGTGTTTCCCCTGCAGCACTCTTTACAGTTCTCAAGTTTTCTTCTTTCTTGCCACTAAAAAACAAACAAACAAACAAAAAACCCTACAAAGGGTCTAGGGATTGAAAATATAAAACACGGATGATTTGAAATAAATATAATAGATGACTCACTGTAAAAAATGCAGGTCTCATTTCTGGACATACCACTGCACTTAAATCAATCTTTTGTCCTTTTTCTAATACAGTAGTTTTTCATCAGATCGTATCGCCTGCCTATTTGCTACCTTCCCTTTGTCAGGTTTTTATTTTTTCAATTAATTGTGCAGATTATACAGATCCTTTCATATAAAGGGCAGCGAAACTTAACAAATCCAAAATGATGCTTTATTGGAATTTCATTGCTAAAGAGGAAGCATGACATATGAGCAGAGGCTACACATGGCGGGACACCTATTCCCCCCCCAATTTTTGCAAGCACCAAGCTGCTCTTTCAGGGGTCAGAGCGAACTGACCTGGCCGCCCCACAAAAAGCCCATGGTCGCAATGGCCGGGCAACGTGTGAAACGCTATGGGGACCCAATGTGCCCAGCACTGCTCCCCCTACAGCTCCTAGGCCTTCTCCCCAGCTCAGCGAGCTGCTTCTGGGCTTGCTCTGCTCAGCCCGCTGGGCGGAACGAGGGCTCTCTCCTTTTCATGCTGCGCCCCCCAGGCAAGTTTCCAGCATGCTCAGCTATTCTCCCTGGCAGCCAGGCCCAGGTGGGGAGCAGAGAGGGCAGGACGGAGCCACTTCTGCTGGGTGAGAGGGGCCACTCCGGGTCACTGGCTTTGTGCAAAGTTGTGGCTTCCTGTGGGAGCCCGGCTGGGGAGGCAGCAGTAACCTGAACGGCGAGTAAACCTCGCAGGGTAGGGAGAGAGCGGCAGCCCTGATCTGAGTGCAAGCTGGGGGGGCCGGGGGGGGCCCCTCAGGGAAGGCAGCAGGAGCAGGTTCCCTGTGCTCAGCCTCAGTTAGGGACGTTGCCTGTGCTCTTCCCTCCACGGAGGTGTACACAAGGGCATGGGAGCTGTAGGGAGAAACTTTTCCGCTGTGAGTTCTCCACTCGGGGCCTGGGCTAGCCCAGTGCCAAATGCACCTCAGTCCTGTGGCCCCAGGAGCTGGCCAGGAGGAGCTGGCCGCCAGGAGCTGGCGAAATTGGCTGCCCTAACCCAGGGAGGTGGTGTTGGAAGATTCTGGCACCCAGAGGTAATGCACAGGGCTCTCCTTCCCTGATAAGTAGTAGACTTTCACTTCTCTTTGTCTTTCCCTTGCTCCCAATGTATTTCTGGGCCCTCTTCATATTGCCTTTCATGTCCCTTGCTAGGTGTGACCCATTTTGTGCCTTATCCTCTCTCCTTTCGTCCCCATATGCTTGCACTACTCTTTTGTACTCAGTTTGTCCACGTTTCCGCCCTTTGTAGTATTCAACTTTGCTTTTCAGATCATTAAAAGGCTCCTGATAGAGTCATATTGGCCTTCTACTATTCTTCCCATCTCTCCTTCCCATGGGAATAGTTTGCTGTTGTGCCTTTAATATTATCTCTCTGAGAAACCGCCCGCTCTCCCGAGCTCCTTTTCCCCTCAGTTTTAATTCCCATGGGACCTTATCTAACTCGTTCTCTGAGTTCAGTAGAGGCTGCTTTTTTGAGGCCTGTTGTCATTCTGCTGCTGGCATTCCTTCCACCACCTCCGCCTGATTTGACTAGGGCCCTCCCATGATATCACTCCTGTTATTTTCCTATTTTATCTTCAGCTGGAGACTTTCAACAAATCTGTCTCACACTTGTTCTCAGGTCCAGGAGGAAATGAATCTATACTTGATGTGTGATGCAACACCTCCTCCCTTTTTTTCCTGCCTCTCCTTCCTGAATAAGCTGTATCCTTCCGTATCAATATTCCAGTCATAAGATTTATTCCACCAAGTCTCAATGATGCCAAGTAAGTCATCATTTATCTTGTGTGTTAAGACTCGCAGTTCTTCCCATATATTCCCCATATTATTTGCATTTGTGTATAGACATCCAGGATGTTGAGCAGTTCCCCCACTGTTTTCCTTCTTGTTGCTCCTATAACCCTGTTGTGATTTACCATTTCTTCCATCCACCTGTTAACAGCTAGCCATCTGTTAAGGTCATTTTCTACACCTATCTTTGGGGTTTTGTCACTGCTGGCTTTGAGTATAGCTTAGAGCCCTCATCACTAGTTTGGCATGTTGATGTGTGAATGTGTAATTCTAGCTATAATTCTTTAATAAATTCCTAGCTCTCTCCAAGATTTCTAATTAACGTTAATGTATTTTGTCTTTATTTTGACCTCTTTTATGGCGTCATGATAGCCATATTTAGCATACCAGAAACCCTAATCAGGGTTGATAATCGATTATTTTTTTTAAAGATTTTTTATTTAAATTGGGGTTTTTAATTAAATGAAATGCATTTATTTTTTAAAAGTAAACCTATATTTAAAATTCAATTTGAAATTGAAAACCTATGTTAAAGCCCACACTTACTATAACCTATTAAAATAGCCTACATATAAAATAATATTTAAGCAGTACGTTGAAGTTTAAACAAAGTGAGACCACTGAATAGGTAGAAGTCACTAACTAAGCACCTGGAAACTGAGTTTGCCAAAGTGCTGAGACAGCTGTGAACAGCAGAAGCCTCATCTGCAGGTTCAGAGAAAATATTTTCTTCATTTCAGTTTATTCAGCTAGTTTAGTTCAATTACTAATTTATTTAGAGTTAAGAAACCAATTCATTCATAGATTCATAGATTCCAAGGCTAGAAGGGACCACTGTGATCATCTAGTTTGACCTCTTGTATAACATAGGCTACAGAACTTTCCCAAAATAATTCCTAGAGCAGATCTTTCAGAAAAAAAATCCAGTCATTTAGAAAGTGTCAGTGATGGAGAATCCACCACAACTGCTGGAAAATTATTCCAATGGCTAATTACCTTCCTTATGAAAAAATTACCCTTTATTTCTGGTCTGAACTTATCTAGCTTCAACTTCCAGCTACTGGATCATATACTTTCTCTACTAGATTGAAGAGCCCTTTATTAAATATTTGTTCCTCATGTAGCTATTTAAAGATTGCAATCAAATCATTCCTTAACCTTCTCTTTGTTAAGCTAAATAGATGGAGCTCTTTGAGTCTCTCACTGTAAAACACATTTTCTAATGCTTTAATCATTCCTATGACTCTTCTCTGAACCCCCTCTAATTTATCAACATCCTTCCTGAATTGTGGGCATCAGAATCAGACACAGCATTGCAGCCGTGGTAGCTCCAGTGCCAATACAGAGATAAAATAACCTCTCTTCTCCTACTTAAGATTCCACTATTTAGGCATCCCAGGAGCACATTGCTCCTTTGGCCATAGCATCACAATGGGAGCTCATGTTCAGTTAATTCTCCACCATAACTGCCAAATCAGAGTCACAGCTTTCCAGGATAGTGTATTACACTCCTTTAATTCTTGATTGATAGTGTCCTGTACCAGCTGCTCCATTATCTCGCCTGGCTGACAGGCCTATAATTAGCCGAGTCATCCCATCTACCCTTTTTAAAAATTGGCACATTAGCTTTCTTCCAGTCTTCTGGAACTTCAACATTCACACTCCAGCAAGCTCCTCACCATCTCTTTTAAAACTCTGGGATGTAAGTTGTCTGGACCTGCTGATTTAAATATGTCTAACTCTTTAGTAGCTTCTGTTTAACATCCTTCAGAGATGCCAATGGAATGGAAAGGATGTTTTCATTATATGATGAGATTGGGATTTGAAAAAGTAAGAAAGCTTGTTTTCCTCTTCTGACCTATGAATAAAGCTAGGTATGAGAGTATAAAATCTACTAGTTCTAAAATCATGAAGGACATGGTAATCAGAAATGATTCATTCCATTCACTAAACTTTGTTTAATAAATCAATTAGTTTTAAATGCAAAACTTGTTTTAAGAAACTGTTTTCTCCTGTAGCCAGAAAATATAAAGTAGTTTTATTTAATCCTAAAAATAAAATGGTGATTTTATGCACTTTTAACACCAAACAGAATGACACAAATCACAAGTAAAAAAGTAATCATTATCTATTAAAATGTTAAGCTATATAAATTGCTTAAATAAATTTGCAGAGATAGAGCATATCCTCCTGGTTAGCAAAGAAAAGCACCACATATAGCATAAAGGCTATATTTAATTTGCAAATAACTATGTTTTAATGGTTACCAACCATTGTGAATCAACCTTTCTTTCAGAAAATAACTAAAAATACAAATGCAAAACAAGATTAAAATCGATTATTTAAATCAAGGTTTTCTGTTTGCTGATTTAAATCATTATTAAAATCAATTATTTAAATTAATCCATCCTGATCCTAATAATGTAATTTAATGTGCAGACTGAAGCTTTTTTGAATCCCAGGTTAATTTAAAAGCAATCAAGTTTGAAGTTTTTTCTTCCCAGTATACCTCTCTAATCAGAAAATGCGTCAGATATTGTTTCCTGTCTTTTAATTACATACATATGCAATATAGAGACATCTGCATCCAGAGCAATCAGATTAAAACTGAATGGGGAAAAATGTCTTCAGCTTTAAACTATAATATAATATAGTATTTAAACTATATTACTGGCTCAGTAGATCAAATTTGCAGTAGCAAAGAATTAAACAGGACTTTTCATTCAGAACTTATTATTACCTTTTTCCTTAAGGTAAATAGAAGAAAAGATTTTGGTCAAATAAAAGGATGAGCAGTCCTAGTGCTTGGTACTTATATCATACTCCTAAATAAGAACCTAATTACACCCTTCTAGGAATTTTCCTACCAATGACTAGAAAGCCACATTGAAGGCTCAGAAGTCCTGGCTCTTCTCTAGGATCAAAAAGAAGCACTCGGAGAATGCTTCTGTGATGGGGTGTTCACACTACGCTGACAAGGAAGGGGTTAAAAGCAGCCTAGGGAGGAAGCACAGGGGGCAGCCAATCAGAGATAGGCTATATGGAGCAACCAATCAGGGCCCAGTGGGCTCACATAAAAGGGAGCTGCAGGACAGTGTGGAGTCAGTTGCTGCAGGGAGCCTGTGAGAGAGGATTGGGTTTCTAGAAGGCTGTAGGAAGGTAGCACCTTGGATAGGGCAGCTGCTACTGTGTTTCTCTGAAAATAAGACAGGGTCTTACATTATTTTTTGCTCTGAAAGCTGGGTTAGGGCTTATTTTCAGGGGATGTCTTATTTTTTTCCATGAACAACAAAGTATATGGGGACCTTTACTTGTGAACCGCTTGTAAACTGTAACTAGGGCTTATTTTTGGAGTAGGGCTTGTATTTCAAGCATACTCCAAAAATCCTGAAAAATCATGCTAGGGCTTATTTTCGGGGTAGGCCTTATTTTCGGGGAAACAGGGTAGTTGGGACCACAGGAGTTAGAAATAGCTCAGGGCTGGCTGGTGGGACTTGCAGACTCGTGCTCCTGAGAGGAGGGTGAAGAAGGTGCTGGACTGTGGGGAAGTGGCCCAGGAATTGAGACAGCATTGGTGGAGAAGTTAAGGAGAGGCAGCAGGAGGCTGCTAGCTACATGGTCCCTGGGCTGGTAGTAGCTGGGCCTTATTCCTCCCCCCCCCAATCATCACTGGGGAAATGGCTGGACTAGGAGATATGCCCGTCCCCCCAGAAGGGGGAAAACACAGATGGCAGCACAGCCAGAGAGTCAAGTCATGAAGAGGACCCTGCGGGACTTGGAATAAGGCAGATCTGCACATGGAGACAATGATGGGAGAGGCACCACCAGGTGGGGCTCACAGGCTAAGAGCTAATCTCTTAGATGGCCAGCAGGCGACTTCACTGTGGTGGGTGAACCCTGTCACAGCCTCTGTGCAGATAATCCCCAAATGACAAACTAGCAGTAAAACTCTTTTGTGCACCTATGGTAATCCTGCAGTGTTTATAACACAGCTTCAATCCATGAACTGAGATAGCAAGATCAGTGTAAATCATAGGAAAAGATTTTAAAAATAAAGTAAATTCTTGCTCCACACTTCCAATCCTGCAATCTTTTTATTGAGAGAAGCTTTGTCCCTGTTATCTATAAACATCTGTGCTTCATTTAGAGACTGAAGGAGGAAGATGTCCTCCCCATTCATCTCAGAATTTTGACAAATACATTTTAAAAAAATTGAGGCATAAAAGCTGCAACATTGCATATAAATGGCTCTGGTACTTATTTTATGAATAGAGTAGAGCAAATTATGTTTTAGCTAAGAATAATTATCAGAGGTCCCTGGGATCCTGGAGTTAGTGTGTATATAGATGAACAAAGCTCCTGGCTTTTGAAGGGAAGTGTGCCCTGAGTGCATGCTCTCTCTGATAATACCATTGTGATCCAGTGAGTTATTCTAAGAGATGGAACTGTCACATAGACTCTTCTAAAGAACTCCAGCTTTCTGTGGAAAAGAATGTTTCCGTTGGTCAGGCAGACAGTTCAGATCACAAAAGTTTTCTGTCCAAATTTGATAATATTTGTCTCAAAATTATTTTCAGTATATATTAAACTATTTCATTTGAGATTAACTTGATGTCAGGTTTCATTGTATCCATGAGCCTTTTCCTAGAACTTCCAAAAGAGTACATGGAAGTGGCTAAAAAGTTGTTGTAACAGTCGCTTGAGCAATCAAATAATTAACTAGTTTATAGTTATATACCTAGTTTATAGTTTTGCCACCAGCAGCCTGATGTATATTTGCTGTGTGGCCTTGGGAAAGCCAAACTGCACCTGCAGCCTCCTCCTCTGTAGTTATTTATATATTTTATTTTGATGGCTACAAAACAGGCCAGCATTCCAGTCTATGCATCTAGGCACCCTTTGGTTGCCTCCTCCTGTTGGTCAGCTCCATCTGGGACTTCCATGGCATAGCCCTCCAGCCAGGTCACTTAAGAGTTCCATCCCATTCTGGGGTATCCAAATCCAGCTGTAAACAAACAGAGACCGCAAGTTAGCTTCTCCCAGATGGCCTCTTCAAAGTGCCTGGGCTCAGCTCCCCAAGGCCAGCAACAAATGAAAGGTTTACAAATTACAACTCCATCACTTTCACCTAACTAGTTATAACTAGGCAAAACACAGACAATCAGCTTATTTATTGAGCATATTTCTGTCCATGCTGTTAAGAAGTATTGTAATGAAATACAGTACAGAAAAAACTTATCTATGTGCATCACACCTAGGGCATAAAAAGTGGATAAAACCAAGAAATGGCACGCATGGAAGAAAATTCAGCTCAGAGAAAAGACCCAAGCAAGTGCCTCTGCATCATGTAAGCCCCCCCATTAAGGCCTTAAGAGATGTAGAGGGCTTCTCTGTACTGGGATGACTTCTGCCCATTATTGGCCAGTCTACAGTTCTTGCAAAATCAGAAATTAGAGTCCGATTCAACTCCCATGGAAGTAAATGTAAAGCATCCCATTGATTTTAATGGGCACGAAATCGAGCCATTCATCAGTATAATGAATCAGTATAACAAGACACTTTATAGTAAACTCTCCCTACTGTTTCAAGGATGACTTTTAAACAACAAAAATATCAAAACTGTTGATGAAGAAATCAAAGGAAGCTTGAATTTCTGTCCCACTGTAAGTCGGGGCTCTTGATCCAAGAGAAGACCTAGGCTATGCTCTTATTTTGCACCATTATTTGGTAGAAGAACATTTAGCAGTCAGTATTACATTGCTCTTTTACTGCACTATGAAAAAATAAAGTAAACCTTCACAACAACCATTTTTTTACCTTTTCGCTCAATGGTGAAATGCAGAGGACATACAGGGCCTGACTCTCCCCTCAGATACATCTGTGAGACAGATGTCAATAAATGGCTTGAGACCATATAATAAGTGAAGCTCTGGCTAGGGCAAAGTATAGAAAATATTAGCCCAGGCATGCATGTATTTCAGAAGTAAACAGAATCACAAGTCCTCCCTCACTTAGTCATCTATAGGTGGTGCCCAAATACTGACTAATTCTGATCAACCTCCAAACATCATGGAGGGGGAAAAGTAATATTTCCAGAGAAATCATTATTCTGGCACCTACTGACATTGGCTACAAACATTTGAGCGAACAGCTTCAACTAAAGCATTTACTAAACTTGGAAGTTTAGGCATGCAGGACCTTTCAAACAACCCAATTAAGCAATACTTTCTACCCTAGGGAAGCCTCCTTTCCAGACATTTTCATCATTTCGCCTGGGCTTTTCTTTGTAAAAAGTCTTGGCTGTTTTCCATGATTTTTCTTCATTTCTGCTCTTTTTGAAGGTTTTTGTGATGTTTAGGGAAGCGGTTGTACTTCTTCTCCCAGATGTTTCTAGTTCTGAGAAGCATCCTCCTGCAAAGTGTCTTGTCCCTGAGGAAAACTAATTCCAGCCTCATTTACCGTGCAAACAGAACTATGTCCAGACTATCTAGATTGTTCTCAGAACTCTGACACCAGCACTGCTATGACTAGAAGAGCAGTCTGGATATTAGCACGTCAGTGGGCATGCCAAGCACAAGCATGTGAGCCTATCTTACTTATTAAAACGTCTCTAGAAATCATGTTAGTTCTTCACAATATAGCTACATACCCTGATGCGCGCTTTCTACACAGAACATATTAGTACTAAGGAGTCAAATAAAATACTGGACTACCACAGCAGAAGTTGTGGGGAATTGGTTGTCTCATGAATATAGAGCCTTAATCCAGCAGAATTCGGTCATGACTCAAAATGTTCACCATTTGATGGCTCTTCAGTGGTTCCACAAAACATATCATGACAATTAGCAGTATCTGGCTACCTTGTTGGGAGTCCCGGAAGAAATATTTATGATTAAATTTGCCATTGAAACTGCACTACTCTCTCAATCACAAGGGTGGTTCCTCAACGTCAGGGCAGAGACATCAGTAGGAAAGCATGGAGGATGCTTGCATAGCCATGACCTATATTTAACTATTCTGAGGATAAACAGAAGACTCCAATATCTATGGCTGACATCTTTCACATGCACTAAATTTATAACTAAAGAAAAGAAACTAGGGATTTCCTGAATCATTTTCAGCTTCCCCATAGAATGATTTTCACTTCAACCAAGGTTAACTATTTCCAACTGTCCTCTTCGAGTTAGACAATGTCTATGCACACAATGAACTATGATCTGTATTGCTGCAGATGCAGTCAGGGCTGGAGATAATGGAATGAAGCAACATTCAATAGCTATATGTAACAGTTACTCTGGAATGCTCCAGTGAGTCAAACATGGGCCCCAGTGCATTAAAGCTGAGAGCTGTAGTCTCAGGGCACATGGCTAGAAGTAAGCATGTGATCTACAGGAAACCAGATATAAGGCTTCCTGCCTCTCAGGCAGAGTCAATGGACAGGAGTCTTTACTGCTGAAGAATGTGTTTATTTGTAAACACAGTGGGATAACTAACATGCATTAGTTATATTCCTATAACTTCCTAGTGGAAGCCATCCCTCTACCGCCTATCGGCGGTTGACCTTCCCTAGTTAGATCATGGTAAAAAATATAGACCTGTGTCTCCACTCGCCTCACGGACAGAGAAAGGACTTGGCTTGACAGGCACCTTGCCGCACACAATCCAACAGGAACCAGGGAGGTGGGTGAAAAGAGAGATCCTTGACTGAGTAAATCCTAGGGTAGGGCTCTCCACAGATGAGACTACACTGAATACCTTTGGAGGAAGGCAGCAGCAGGGGATGAGATGGTATTTGAGCCAAGTAGAGGGCTAACAGAATACACAGCCCAGAGGGAACTGGGAGACCCTGCTTCACGAAGAGAGAAAAAAGAACTAAAGCAGAAGGGGCATAACTGACAGACAAATTTGTGAAGTCCTGCTGCCGAAGGGGAGCAACTGTTATACTTGTGTCTAATCAGCGAGATCGCAACTAGGGGATGTTACTTGAACTGTGTGTGCACGTGCATGCGTGTGTGCAAACTGAATCAACAGGCACATAACCCGGGAGGGGGGAGGAGTAAAATAACCTTAGTACCACTAGATTATTTGCAAACATATATCTTCATCTTCTGCAGCTACAGTGTACCTCCCAGAAGGAGCGTGCTGCCGGCAACACCAAATCGTTGTATATAACAGTCATCTATCATTAGAAGCACAATAAGGAATTTATGACCAGCTAGGATTTCATGACTGCCAGTATGCTGCACGCCCTGGCCACTGAGAAGCTTACAGCAAGGAAAAGAATTCAGCTCTTCCTGCTCCAAAAACAAAAGTCCCTTGCACTTGAACGAAAGGACCGTCTTCAGTATTTAACAGTGCAGAGTACATGATTGAGAACAGTTGAGCAAATCTGTGTCTGCAAACTCCACCAAAATGAAACAGGCTTAATTCTGAGGAGCAGAATTCCTGTCGTTAAAGGAATTAGTCTCTTTTTAAAAGGTTTGCAAAAGATTTTTGGGGTTTTTTTATGATGGCCTGAAAGGTTTAAAAGCCTGGTCAAGTCTTTTCTTCCTTGGTTTTGCTGGAGGATCTCTGAGTTTCTGGGTGGTGCGTGCTCTTGTATCTTAGTTAAAGGAATCAGTGGTGCAGAAGCTTTAAAGAAGCCCTCTATCTAAAGAAAACTGTCCATTAGTCACTGCGGTTAACTAAGTTTAACAAACAAACAAATTTTAAACAATCTGACTAAAAACACCTTCCCCTCTCAGTTGCTTAGCTTTCACTCGCTTGACCGGTGTGGTGTTGTCATGTCTCTAATTCTCCAGGCATAACAGAGTATTTTTATTTGGAGGCATGGGAACAGGCCAGATGGAGAAAGGTTGGTTACAATAATGTTGGGTTCTCTACTGCGATGGTGCTCTACGCCCACCCCCCGTGCAAGGCAAGAGAAAGAACCCAACTAGTCCTATGCGCTGCACCTGGCGGGGGAATAACTAATTGTCTTGTGGCCAGAGGAGGCAGAGTTAAATCTTAAAAGTAGACTAAGGGTAGTTATTTGAGGGAGGGGAGACTGCAGAGGAGACAGATCTGTCTGGCACAGAGAAGCTCTGGGATAGGATTTAACAGGATACAACAAAGGAAGAACACCACAGGAGCAAGTTAGGGGAAGTCCTGAGGAAGAGCCAGTAAGGTTCCTCCAGTAAACCTGTAGGAGGGTTTGTACTTTTGTTTGAGAGAATTTTTTTGTGCTACCCTAGAAGGGGTTTAGATTTTTATGGGATTTGTGCTGAGGCCAAGCCGCAAGACCCAGAGGGAAAGTCAGTCAGAAGATGCAGACTGAAAAGCCATTGCAGACCAAGGCACTGGCCACCAGGGGTGGGAGAGTGAAAGAGGTCAAGTCCCCTGCAATGCTTTGTTCAGGTGTGAGAGGGTGCCCTAAAACTGTGAGCACATGCTTATGTCTACCCTTGCCCCATAGATGCTGGAAGGAACATTGCCATGGAGAGGAGACTTTCCCCTCAGCAGTGCCGCTGTCTTGGTCCACTGCCTCCCCAGTCATGCAGCCACTGCTCAGGGGTTTCTACAGAATCCAAGGAAGAGGGAAACAAAGAGGGGCTGTATCATGGATCCAGCCCTCCTTCCCCTCCTCCTCTGCTTTTAACTGCTGCTTTTTATTTGTGGAGTCAAGAGAGCATTTGGCCTGTGATCTTACTGGGATTTTGCCTTCCTACCTGGAGTACCAATGTACATGACAGAATGAGGATTCCTAGAATAGTTGCTTGTGATTATATCCTAGCTGTCAAGAGGAGTACTGTAGCCAAACCACTGGCGTTGTTTCGATTCCTAGTAATTTGTCTGGGTGTCTCAGTTCAAGGAAAACCTCGAGGAGAAAGGGAAGTATTTAGCAAAGTTTGTCTTGACCTTCCATTATCTTCAGATGAAGAGACATGGGGTTCGTAAACTCAAAGTTAAAACCCTTGCTACTAGTATCAGTACGTCGAGGAGTTAGTTAGGAAATGTTGTTTAGAAAAAACATTTTGCATACCGAGTGAACTGTTTGACTGAGGCAGTGTTCAAGATATAGCTGCCTTTTTGAAATTTTGAGGCTCTATAACTAGTGGCCTTAATAGTTCTGTTTTCTAGGGAAAAGAAGATTCATAGATTGCTCTTCATTAATTCTGTCGCCAAACTGATTGTACAAAGAATCTGTTGGTCAAGTATGTATTTATATGATCACACACAGAGAGACCTAAGCCAACACATACATTTCAAGAGTCCTGCTCTGGAGAGAATGCAGCTACAGTACTGCCTCAAAAGTTACTGGCATGGATAGAAAAGTAAACAGCAAAACAGGAAAAGGAAGATTAAAACAAGATTAAACAAATTGCTGCCTTCAAGACTGTGCAGTCATCTGGGAACTTGACCTTAGTGAGAGAGAGTTGAGGGGGAGACCTAAAACAAATAAAATACAGGCCTCTCTTGTATTTTTAAAAATCCACCAACAGCTGTGTGGTGAAATTCCTTTAACACATTAGCATGCAGTATAAAAGCTATAGGATGTGTAGAATTACCTCCTCAATCACTAACGAAAGCAGAATACATACAAACTATCAGGATGTCCTTGGCCATTGGGACACATACTAGATCTGTATTCTCCCACAAGAGATGGGATGAGGATGTGAAGTGAATGGCAAATGAGCTGATCTATCTTAGTTTCAGTGCAGAAATAGGGTTTTCAGGATGCCTGTATGCTACCAATAGGGATTTGATACTCATGTAACATATCCACACATGCTACAAATATCTCTGAAAATGGGTGTGAGGCTCAAGGTGATTAAAATATAAAGAGTGGGCCTTTACTGATGTCATATGATTTCTGCCATCTGGAGCCAAAATTGTGAGGGAAAACTCATGAGATGTTGGCACTCTGAAATCTAAACCCTAATCCTGATTTGGTTTTAAACTTGAATCCTAAAATAAACATGACTCAGCTCATACCTTGGATAAGCACTAACAAAGATAACTGGTGTAGAATCTGGCATTGTTTCTGGCTCCTTGCTTTAACTATAACTAATTAGCAAGGAACCTTGGTATTTTCCCAACCAAATGCAGCGTGAGATATTTTCAGGTTGGTGGATTTGGACAAAAAAAAAAGATTCTTAAGCCTTCTGCACCACTAATTCAGGTTCTACCATTTGGAAATAGGGGGAAATGAATAGTATGTCTGGAAGAAAAAAATCTGCTTGTACTGCCTCCCCCTTCAATTATTGAGCACTTTCCCCATTTGCTTGCTTCTATTCTGGGCCCCAAGGATGTCTATTTATCTTTAAACTAGCTTCTCCTTGATCTTCAGGAGGGTAAGGTTCATACAGTACTTTTGCATTCTGCCATTGCCCCATCAATCCACGTGGCTTTTTGTGGGGCAGGGAGACAGGTATTCCCTGCTTCTCATTGGGAAGAATGAGTAAGTAGATGTCCCTTTCGTGCTGTGAGTTCATGAATATAAATGTTCCTGAGAGCTGTTCTGGTGCTAGCCTCTGTGAACACACCAGTTGGTGAATATCACACAAACTGGACTGTACAGGGCTTCCTGACCATCTAGAACTAAAGCAGTGTCCCAGTAGGCTATCAAGGGCAGTGGGTTGATGGAGGTGCCATTCTTTTGGATGGACTGTATAATTGAGGACATTAATTCTGATGTTCCTGAAAGACCTTATAGATGTTGTGGTCAGAAGGGACCACCATCATCATCCAGTCTGACCTCATGCACATCACAGGCCAAAACACCTCACCCAGAGTTCTTAAAGAACTTTTCCAAGAGCAAGAGTGAGTATGGGTGCCCTAGGTATACTCAAACAGATAACTGCAATCTTCCATACCTACATTACCCTTGATATTTTAAATAGATATTACTTTCCATTTCCTACTCTACATCATCGTGCTGCTGGCACTAGTTAGCATGCCCCACTTGTGCCTGCATTTCCCACTGGTTCCTGCTTTTAGTGGTAAAATTCCAGTACAAATTAGTTGAGAGTCGTTCTTCAAGATGACTAGTAGTATAATTGTAAGGTATTACAGCAGCGCACAAGAAAAATGTTTTAAAATATTCAATGTAAGACAGAATCATTTTCTTTTCTTTTAAAGCTAGTTGTATAATTCTCCTCCACCATTCTTAAAAAGCAATAATGGAGGAATCCAGTCTTACTGTTCCTGTGGAACAAGGTCTTTCCCTCATAAAAAGGGGTGCTAAAATGGTTGCCTACCTGAGCAGTTTGACCACTAAGGGCCCTTTATTGTGTAATTATGCAGAGAAGTTGCTAATGGAGATGAAACTGGAGTTCTAAAATTCCAATGGAGTGCTTTTGTCACTGTGAAAATGGAGCAGGCCCTCTAAGGCATGCCGACAGAACCTTGTTATGCTGAACCCAAACTACCTTACACTGAAGGTCACTGGCAAGTTAAGGTCAGTGCTGGGGCAGTTTGTGCTGATCTACATCTGACCTGTGAACAAACAGGAGATTGCAAGTTTCAGCACAGCCAGTACCTGGTCCTTCACCTGCGCAAATATTTGCTCTGAAAAGCGGGAAAAGCGTTTTGAAAAAATACACACATATTATAAATGGACGTGCTGTAACTTCCATGCACATGATCCAAGAAGACCAAAAGTCACTCCATTACATCTTTAAATGTCCTTCCTAAACTTGAAGCAATGGCAATACAGTGGGACTCGCTCCTCGGGCTGTACTAGCCAGTGGTGTTCTGGGAACATTTTTATTTGCGCATTGGTAGGTAGATGCAGGTCAATGGTTCTCTGACTGGTATAATATCTGGGTACATTCCAGGTACAGCTAATATAAGGACAATAATGAGGAACACAAAACATGCATCTAGAAGGGGCCTTCTGGGTCAGTGAGTTGCCTGTGATAGCAGGGGACCAGACTCGAACAAGCAATGCCCTGTGAGGAGTGGGATGTTCTAATGCTTGTCTCCCTCTTAGGATCAATGAGCTGTTACTCCCCATCCGCCAGTGGCTATCCAGGGGAATTGGCACATAAGTGAACTATTATAATAGTTATCGAAAAGGATGGGTTTGCAGCAGGACTCCAAACTGCCCATAAGCCAAACTTTGCCCACTTCAGATGCCAAAATGAGGCATCATTCATAGTAAATTGTGCAGATCTGTGATCCGTCCTTTGCTTTCTGACATTATTTGGTAACAGCAAAATAGTAAATAGAGTTCATATTTCAATTATCATCATTTACATTATTGCCCCTTAGAGATGAATGGGGCAGCTCATATCTGGCACAGCAAGTGTCCCCTCTGCAGCTGCAGATGGGGCTTCAGTGGGCCTCTCCGTTTACACTCAAATTGTGTTTTCAACATTTTCTTCATAACCATAAAAAAGAAAAAAGAGCTAAGTCATTGTCCTGGCCCAATTCAAGCCCTGCTCCTGGCCATTCAAACCTGTTTTAGGGTTGTTTCTCCAACTGCAGATTGAGGGAACAAAGGATGCAACCACTGAGACAGGTCCTGAGGAGGTCCTGAGATGCCAGACAGAGCTGGTGCTAAGCATAAGCAGACTAAGCAATTGCTAAGTGCCCCCTGGTTTCCTTTTTATTATAAGAACTTGCCTGTTTTAGTATGGGGGGGGATATTCCTGCTTAGGGCCTCTAAATGGCTAGCACTGTCCCTGGTGCCAGTTTGTGACTTGAGGAGTTGCCAGATGGTTAACTCAGTCTCTGGCTCTTGCGAAGTATGTGTGGGACAGGCTTCCCTCTGGCTAGATGTAGTCCTGGGGTTCATGGGCCTTCCTGGAAGAGCATAGTGGGAAAGGGAACATTATACAAATAGCCTCCTTTTGGTCAGAACAGAAGGGAACGTGGCTGGAGTGGCCATCAGTCTGTCCTATATTCTGGGAGAAGTCTCTTTAGTGTTGAGTGCGAGCTCTTGAGAGAGTCTGGAGCCCAAGCAGGAGTGTCTGGGAGGAAAACACCCTGGGAAGGGACTTTTGGTTTTGAATTTTTTTACAACATCTTCACTTTCTTTATTTGGGCTTTGCTAGCAGAATGACAGGAAGAGATCTTGTTTCTCCAGAGAAAGAAGCTAAGGAGCTGCCTGGAGTTCTAAAGGGCTAGTAGCTTTAACTGATGCTCTGCTTGCTACACATGCAACGATGGCATAAAAATGTAGCTTTCCTGTAACTCCTATTGTCTCACACTGGTCTTTCTTATTTCAGCGGCAATCTTTATGGCATATATTCAGAAAAAGCCCGTTTATTAAACTGGGGGAGGAGAGGGAAATGGTTGTAAAGATTTTTTTTTTAAATCAGCCTCCTTTTAAAATACTACTAATGGCTTGTAATACTAACACTAAAGCTTACACTTTAAAGAAAGGTAAAATCCCTTGTGCTCTTCCTTTTAAGAGCTTCACTGCGACCCTTATTCTGCAGCTGCATTGTGTGAGCATATCTCTGCGCCTATGTGGATTCAGATGCAAGATTGCCATCTCTAATTGCTTCAAGGACTGCAAACAGAGATGAGTGGTACTCAAGAGTTGAAATCCTAATCCCACTGAAGTCAGTGGGAGTCTTGCCATTGACTTCAGTAAAGCCAGGATTTCACGCCCGATAACGGGAGCCTGGGGCTTCTTTATAAACTTGTTTTCCTCAGGTAATAGAGTAAAAGGAAGATAAAGGAGTACTAAAAACTATGACTGAGCTACAAGGAATTTCTTCTAGCTCCAGGCTAAAAAATGATGGTGCACAAAATAGTAAGTATGAAAACTACCACACACACTGCACGCTGTTTATCTTGTCATATAGCAGCTAATCATAATCCTCTCAAAATGCTGACCAGATACAACTGTGCCATTATTGTGGAAAGTAATCCTCTCCAGACGAGAAAATTCTCTTAAACTGGTGCTACAGTGGTTTACATGCATTGTTATGAGAGATTTTGAGGCTTATCTATTCGTGAGGATGAAATTTGATTATGGATAAAATCTGTTTTGGATAAGGACTTTGACACATGCTTTCTCGGATCTGACTGTCATTTGCCATGTTCAATTCTTTCACAAACATGATACCTTCATAAGCGTGACATAATTATGCTCTTGCAATAGACAAAAAAGAGGCTCTTGCCAGGAGGTTTTCCCTTCCCTCCTACACACACACTTAGTGCTATTGTAGCAATAGTTTGCCATAGTGTTGCTCTAATTTAGATGGCATCTTTCTCGTTGCGCTCCGAGGTTGCACTCAAACGTTTTTATTGCCTTTTTTTTTTTAAGGGAAAGTCCCTCCCAAAGTTATGTAACTTGAAATTAATCTTAATTTTGGTTTGTTTTTGTCTTCTGATTTGCCAGATCCAGATGTCCCTGTTCTGTTGTTGAAGTTCATGGGTGTGGTCTAATGGTCTGAGTATAGACCTGAGAGTCAGAACGTTTTGACTTTGTTCTGTCTCTTCCACTTGGGTGAAATCACTGAGATCTACATCTGCGAAAGTGTTAGATTGTCAGTGACCTTGGGGTGGGTTTTTTGTTTTTGTTTTTTTGGGGAGGGAGGATTGGCTTTCCTCAGAAGCATGTGGGTCATGTGTAAGAATTATCAGGGTATATTTCAACTTAATTTCCCTGTCATTCCAGAGCCCTCAGGCACTGGTGCATCTCAGTCCCTCCTATTCTCTGCCTGTGGTACATAATAGTTTAGTCTCCTGTGGGCTGTAATACTCTGGTTTAATTTTGATTGTTAGGTTAGTGTGCAGGTGTTGGGTGTTGTTAGTGGCCTGTGATATACAGGAGTCAGAAGATGACCTGGTGGTCCCTTCTGGCCTTAAACTCTGTGACTACAAAATCAACTCAAAATCAAAGTTCCCAGAATGAGTGGAGAGTTTTGAGAATTTGTCCTTAACATCTGTCTCAGGTTCTCCCCTCCCATTGGTAAAATGGAGGTTAATAATGCTTTCCTATTCATGTAACATGCTTTGAGATGTACCCATGAAAAGCACTACATGCCAGTGTTATTGTTAACTGCCACTCACTTCCACAGGTGCAGAATCAGACACTTAATTAGGAGGAAGCCATGCCCATGGAAGCAGGGTAGTTTCTCAGTTGTTGCTCTGTTCTCAGGAAGCTGCACTTCCCTCTCTTTCAAAAAAGAAATTGTGGCTACAGAGACAGCCACCATTGTGTAAGGGCTGCTCTACACTTACAGGGTTTAGTTGACAAAAGTCAGCTTTTGGTGATAAAACCGTGGAGGTGTACACACTGAAATGCTCCTCCCACAATGTAACTCCCCTGCTATGCCGACATAAGAGACCCCCCTCAACGAGAGGAGTAAGACTTACGTTGATGTAGTTGAGCGACACAGTGTCAGGCTAGGTGCTATGTTCCTTACAGCGGCTCGTACCTGTCGTTCTTGTTAATTTCACGCTGGAGTTTACACAGAGAAACACACTGTATCCCTCAGCTACCAAGTCACTGAAGCCCTAAGTTTACCAGAAGCCACAGAGGCACAGATTTGTAAAGGTTCTTTTCCTCTGCCCTCCTAATTAAACTCAGCACTAGTAAGTTAGCGTGTGTGTCTGTATATAGTATTTTTATGCAACATAGAAACCATATCAGAACATATACATTAATGGCTTAGGGGGGAGATGCTGTGCAGAGCAGATGAAAGGAGCAGACATTCTGTTCCATGATCTCTTCTCTATAATTCACTCTTATTTCTTGGTATCTGGCTCTTTTCCTCTCAAATGCAAAGAAACTGTGGTAGTGCACAATGAAAGCTGCTGAATTAAAATCATAAGGCACAGCCTAAGTGTTAACTCAGGCTGTTGGTAGAAGAAAGTGGACCTGATAGGCTCATCTTTACCCAAGCAAATCCAGCAGGATCAGGCCTAGAGGATGAAGGTTGATACCCAGACTTTGAAATAGGGACCACTGCATCTGCAGAGAGCCACACAGACCACACTAGGACTTTGCACAGGTTCGTGTGTTTGTCCTCATAGGGACCACTGCAGAATCAGGACCTAGGCTGTACCTTGCTGGAATTATCCTTATTACCCTCTCCCATGTACAAATGGTAGAGGGTAAGTTCCAACATAGCCTGGGTCCCATTGGAATCGTAACTGTAACATTGGAAAAGGAGGGCAAATATTAAACTTTTTAATATGTAGAACCATAGTAGTTAGCAGGAAGGAGCCATTAGGTTGTCTGGTCTGAGTACAGTATACGGTACAGTGGGGCTGTGGGGAGCAGATGACCAGTGTCCAGGATCTACTGGTGGGGAAAGGGGAGATACTTCCTTTTATCTAATTATCTTTGGCGTGGGTCCTCCCGTCCCTCAGGTAGGGCCCTTTTGGGGCAACTGAGCCAGACACGCTCAGTTGGCCCACAGCTGGAGCTGTGGGCTACAGGTCTGCTCTCATCCCACTCTGCCACCCAAATGAGCTGTTTCTCTCTCTTTTAAATGCTCCACCAGATGAAGCTTTTGGTGCAGGGCTGGCTGGGCCCAAAATAATCCCTTAAGCCCTTGTTTCTCAGCGTGGGGTTTGTACATCCCATGACAAGGATTCGTAATATGATGCAATATGGATCCCACTGGGACAGGGCACACTCTCTTGCCCCTCTCCTAGTGAACTTTCCAGGGGATTAACTCACCACATGGGCTGATGCCCCTTCCTGCAGCTGCTCAGTCCATCATCCCACTCATTAGCACCATGGCATCTCTCATGCTCCTGGAGCAGTAGCACTTTCCTCTTCACGGCTTAGCCCTTGGGCCAAATCACACTGAAGTCTCCCCTTCCCCCTCCCCGGGGTGTTATCAAGGTTTCCTTCCAAACAGACCTCAAATAGGCTACCCCAGCATGCCACTTTTGCAGTGGCTTATAGGGGAACCAGGCCCACTCTCCACAGCAGGTTCCATCAATCCAGGGACCCTTTACTGAGCTGTTCAGGTCTTTATTCTCCCTCCAGCCCTTATTGCTCCTTCTCTGGACTGCTTCTGACACTGCCTATTACAGGCTCCTACTCCTCTCTCTTACAACAGAGAGTGTGACTGCAGATGACTGACTCCTCCTCCCACCCATTGTGGCTTCCTGGCTTTATAGAAGCCCTGCCTGTTTCTGCCCAGCTGAGCTTCATCCTTAGTTAAGCCTCTGCATCCTAGCTCCCCTCCAGGTGCAGCCTATGGCTAATTGGCTTCTCTTGCCTGTGTTAACCCCTCCAGGGCAAGTGTGGAGCGAACACTCCATCCTATCCACTTCCACCAATAGTGACAGCGGGATGGAACTTACTAAGCCAATGTAGAATTTAAGTAAAATAAGTAAATTCTACATGCTCCACTCTTAGGGCACATCTACACTACAACCTGAAATCAACGTATGTTAGGTTGACTTACAGCCACCACAGAAATTGCTGATGTGCTCTCAGCTTCGTGCAGCTCCCTGCTGGGAACCCAGTTGCCCCCCCACGGCATCTCACCTTTTTGCTCCCAGTTGAGAGCAGAGGGGAAGCCACCTGGGGCTTCTCATCTCCGTCAGGGAGATCAGTGCCCAGACTCCAGTCAGCAGCTGTGCTCCTGGGGGCAGTAGCAGCACAGACGTAAGGGTGGCAATAACATAGCATGCCACCCTTACTGCTGCTGGTGGCAGTGCGGCCCTCAGGGCTGGATGGCAGGAGAGTGGCGGCTGCTGACTAGGTGCTCAGCTCTGAAGGCAATACCGCAACTCCACTACAATAGCCTTGCGACCCTCTTTTGGGTCGGGAACCCAGCTTGAGAAAGTGCTGTGCACTTCTGTATGCTTTTACCTTATAGTATAGGGTAAAAGTGCACAGAAGATCAGATTTCACAGTCCATGACACATTTTTTCAGGCTGTGAATTTGGTAGGCCCCTAGTTATAGATGTACCACCCATGGTGTCCCAGAGAGTGGCAAGAGACGTTTATTCTATTCTCATTGTGTTCTTCCATGGGAAGGCTTAGGTGAGTAAAGTTAAGCTCACACAAGTGATTGCAGGGACGGGGACTTGCACTGTAAGACTTCAAGGCAGGAATCATGTCTACCTCTAGATGTCTCCAACACTGAGCGTAAATGGGCCATGATCCTGATAACAAGTATCCTACCATGACAAGTGTTCTTAAGAAAGCAGAGTTTTGCCTATCTAATTGAACAGCTCAACTGAAGGTGTTTTCATCTGAGAGTCACAACAAAAGGCAGAGGTAGGTATGTCAAGTGACAGAAGACCAGGGTGAGGCAGGAATGAGAGCCAGGGCAAAAGTTGCCACAGAAGACATCCCCCCGACACCATCTTCTCTTCTTCTTCATCTGAGCTGGTGAAGCCAACAGCTAGTTAGAGATGGAAAACTAGTTTGGATAAAATAATAAGTGTCCTGAAGTCTTACCCACAACTTGAGCTGAACAAAGCAAAGGTTTAATTCCTATTCTTAAACATTCAGCTCTGTTGTTTCGGTATATTTTGCACAGCTCTGCCCTTTCAGTTCCAGCCTACCATTGTATTTTTATAGGGAAAGCTCTGTACAATGCAGACAGATAAAAAGCATGAGAGTCTTTCAGACTCATTAAAGAGACCAATACGATCATCTCGTCTGACCTGCACAATGCAGGCCATAGAACCTCTCCCACCCACTCCTGTAATAAACCTCTAACCTAGGACTGAGTTATTAAAGTCCTCAAATCATGGACTAAAGACCTTTTAAGGTACGGAGACTCCACCAGCAAGTGAGCCATGTCCCATGCTACAGAGGAAGGCGAAAAACCCCTAGAGCCTTTGCCAATCTGCCCTGGGGGAAAATTCCTTCCCAACCCCAAATATGGCAATCAGTTAAACCCTGAGCATGTGGGCAAGACATACCAGCCAGACACCCAAGAAAGAATTATCTGTAATAACTCAGAACCCACCCCATCTAACATCCCACCAGAGGCCATTGGCATATCTATCACCAATAGTCAAAGATCAGCCAATTGCCAAACTAGGGTGTCCCTTCATACCATCCCTTCCATATATTTATCAAGCTCAGTTTTGAATCCAGCTAGGTTTTTTGCCCCACTGCTCCCCTTGAAAGCCTATTCCAGAACTTCACTCCTCTGATGGTTAGAAACCACCATCTAATTTCAAGTCTGAACTTTCTGATAGCCAGTTTATATCCATTGGTTCTTGTGTCCACATTGGCACCGGACTTAAATAACTCCTCTCCCTCCCTGGTATTTATCCCTCTGATGTATTTATAGAAAGCAAACATATCTCCCTTCAACCTTCTTTTGGTTAGGCTAGTTTGAATTCATCTTTCTTAAACATGGAGGACCAGAACTGCACACAGTATTCCAGATGAGTTCTCACCAGCCCCTTATATAACGGCACTAACACCTCCCTATATCTACTTGAAATACCTCATCTGATGCATCCTAGGACTGCATGCGCTTTTTTCATGGCCACATCACATTTCATAGTCATCCTGTAATCAACCAATATGCCCAGGTCCTTCTCTTTCTCTGTCACCTCCAACTGATGCGTCCCCAGCTTATAACAAAAATTCTTGTTATTAGTCCCTAAATGCATGACCTTGTACTTTCCACTATTAAATTTCATCCTATTTCTATTACTCCATTACGAACATAGCTGTGGAACACCACTCACTGAATAATAACAGCCTCCTTCTGGCCCTTCTCATCACCCTTCTTGATTATTTCAACCTCCTCTCCAAACTGCCTTGTACCCTAGAAGTGCGTGATACAAATAAAATGTAGCTAAGATTCTTATCCCCACCAGTTGTTCCAGCCATAGCATATTTCTCCACTTACTCACTGTATCAAATTTAAATATCTTGTCTTCACCTTCAAGGCCTTGTGCATCTTGGCCTAGACACATCTACATCAGATCTTACCATGTGTCCAGTCTTACCCCCCTCCTTTGTTCTGCTAGTAAGCCAGTTTATATATCTTATTGGTAGCCTATCCCACTTCCATCTCCATGTTTCCCCATGAATGGAATGAGTTCAAAATCCCAGTCCATTAATTCAAAGATCTCCTAAAAACTCAAGAGAGTTTTTAGGAAAACCCATATATGCTGAATGCTCTCCCTACCCCAACACTGCACTAAAAGAACAGAATTCTACGATGTCTCTCTTCTCTGGTTTGCCCAAGGCATCTTGTCTCATTTGTGTATGTCTTTCAGATTATGAGATCTTCAGAGAAGATCTCTAGTTGCTGTGTCCTGAGCACTGCTTCGCACAATTATAAGCAACAGATTTTTCTCTAAACTGTTTTTCCCTTTCCCCCTCAATAATTTGGTCATTTCTCTTTTCAAGAAACTGAATGCTAGGACATACACACAGATGGTGGTTTTGATCCTGTTGTCACTAGAGAGAAGCACCCAGAGGGGCTGTGAGATCCGGCTCCTTGTAAAATATTTCTGATCACAGCAGGAAAATTGTCCTAGTTGTGTACATAGCAACATAGAGCAAATGACCGTTTCAAAGAAATAGACTAGATCACCTGATGGACTTATTGAAATGTTACTCATTTCAAGCAGGGACAAGAAACACAACTTCTGATCCTTACAAGGCCATTGAAATGTTTTTCTCCAGTCTAAAAGGCTAATTAAACTGGAGTAAATATTAACACGTACAATTTTGCCCAGGATAAAAACCTGGGCCATGTTTTGAGCCATGAGACCATGACTCAACCGTAAAGTGACCAATCCTGGGAGGTGATACTAAGCTGATGACCACAGAAACTGAGGGTGTCCATCTCTTAGTAGGGGTGAGTCTGTTACCTTTGAAATCATGGTGAACTTGCTCCTAGACCGAACTATACGTGCTAATCATTTCTGCATTTAATTAGCTTTTTAAAATATTTGTAAGCAGTGTAATGAGGATCAGAAAAAATGACTATCTGTGTCTTTACAACAGGTTAAGGCAGGGCTGCTGTGGTTTGATTTATTTGCACTAAAATGCAGCATGTAACATATCCCCAGAAAATAAGCAAAGTGCACATCAGTTTCACGTTCACCTGCAAGAATAAATCTGTTGGTGTGTACAAAAGGCAATCTGTAACTGACCTGTGTACATTTCTGATAACAGCCTCCCTGCCATTTGAGTTCTCGGGAAGTCACACCTTAGACAGCAGCCAGGATAAATTTTCTTCGGTAATACAGTTTAAAGTGACTATGTAAAAATGCTATTTTTGGCCCCAATTCAGCAAAGCTCGTTGACTGCTAGAAGTCACGCTTGAAGTTAAGCATGCGCTTTGCTGAACTAGGGCCTTTGTTCTCTCCATCTGCTGCCCAAGTGTTTCTCAATTAACGAGGCTTCTCCTATTGTCCAAACAGTAGTACATTTGCTTTTCATCCAAGGATCTCAAAATGCTTTACAAAGGCTAATAAATTAAAGCCTCACAACACCTCCATGTTAAGTATTCTGCTCTTCATTTTCTATACAGGTCACACAGCCACTCAGTTTCAGGAATGACTCAGAATCCTGTGCTCTCCCAATTGAAAGCCAAATTTGAATGTTAACACTACAGTGACAATAGACAGCAGTCTATTTGCACAGCAGTATGACTCAAGGAGAGTACATCTCTTCCACACTCTATGCTCTTCACTAACTTCCCCTAGATAGCAGGTCATATGCAAAGTCTCATTTCTCACCTTCAAAGACCGCCATGAATATAGCCCTTGTTACTTATATATGCTCTTAAACTCTCAACCTCTGCATTCCACCAGAACAATGGAGCAGTCAATTCAAGAATAAAATTTGTGTCTATAGAGGACTTATCTTGGCAAGTAGCCCTTGAATCTGGAACTCACTCCCTTAAGAGATCAGGTTAAGCATGAAACTTGGCACTTTCAAAGCGTAATGCAAACCTCACTTATTTTGCCCTGCATATCCTCATTATCATACAAATTGCCACTTATGTACCAAATTCAGCTTCTTTGTTATGGGTAATGCTGTAAACCACAGAACACTAATTCCAATCCTCTTCTCCCCTTCCCCCCGATCACAGGTTGTGGTTACACTTCTGATTTACAAAAGTAATCCCTCCGCTTGTAAAGCTGCGGAGGCTTGATGTGAACTCACTGAGAGTAAATGCAGGATGCTATCATGATATTCCAGCAGTCATCTTTCTGTCTTTAAATAACCCAGGTAAATGCATATGAGGGAACTTGGTAGCAGGCCCTTCCTAATGATGGCTGTGGTTTTAAAGATATGATGGAACCAAAACACCCAAAAATACCCAAGCTCCCCTGAACTTGGGTAAAGATCAGAGTTAGTTCTAAACCTTTCACTTTGCACTCATCTCAACCTGGGGCTCTTAGATCCGTGCAACAGAGTGGTCATACATTTGAGTGGGGTTTATACCAGTATGATGATGATGTAGTTAGCGTAGCTGGTACATGACATGAAAGCCATAATGCATGTGGTTTCTTCTTATTATCAGGAAGTTTATCCACAGAAAAATTTTGGCTCACTGTTCCCGTCAAGCCAGGCAATCTGCCAGAAAATGTCACCCAGCAGAAATACATCCCTGCATTAGTAGCTCCAGAAAATAGAAACAACCGAAGTGGGGATTGTTGTAACATTGTTTCATTTTATAATTGGAGTGACCCAACTCCATTTTAAATTAATAGAATAAATAGAGTGACCCAACTCCATTTTAAATTAACAGGAATATAAACTCATTGAACCAAATGCTAACTGCCTTGCATCAACCCCGGCTGGCCACCTATTGTAACAGAATCTCTGTGAAACTTACCAGCCCCGGGAGGAGTCTGCAGGCGCTAAGTACTGAAGGCAATGTAATCAAAATGTAGCCTTTGGAAAACCTGTTACTTCAAACCCAGTAAATTTCATTCAAATAGTATCAATCTCTGTGAAGCTCTTTTTTTAATGTAGTATCCATTCATGTATCACAGCAAAACCTCCCTGAAACTTACCAGCGGCCGGGAAACACCCCAGCAGGCATTAAGTGTTAAAGGCAATGCAATCAGGATGTAGCCTGTGGGTTTTGATAAACCTGTTACTTGAAACTCAGTAAATTTCATTTAATTAGTATCTATTCATGTACTGTAGCAAAATCTCTGTGACTCGAAACCCAGTAAACTGCATTTGAATAGTGTTTAGATATGTATTGCAATGGGTGATTCTTTGACAGCAGCAAACAACAGCTGGACAATTTAGAAGAATAAAATCGGGTTTCACTCTGTCAGTTTCGCTGTTTTGGGGTGCAGTCCCCAATTACCTCATTGCTCTTGGAAACTTTGTAATTGGCTAAAAGAGTGGGCATATTGTTGTGAGGAAGAGGATAAAGGTGATCAAAAAACAGGAAGTAAACCGGAGATGTCCCGTATCTTTGGAAGAGCACCAGAATAGCCCTACGTGCAGGCTTTGATCTACCTACCATCTCTCCCCAGCTTGCCGCTCAAAATCTAAGTATAGAGCGTGTGGCTGCGAAACCTGAGTGCAACATTGTATCCCACTCAGATGCAAACCGGGGAACCCTACTAGAAAACTTGAAGTGCTGTTTTTACTGCTGACAAACCTCACCATTGCAGTGTAAGTATAATAGCATAAGTTTAACCCTTTAGTATAAGCTAGCTTTGTAAGTATAATTGTATAATTGTAACTGTGATTGTGTTTTATATAGTTAAGTTGCTGTATCTTTTAAATTGTAATTGTTAGTGTATAGATTGTTGTTAGTAAAACAAAGTTGTATCCAAAGCAACCCTTGTCACTCTTTATTTGAGGGATCCATACAAATCGAACCTGACAGCAAGCTGGTTCTTGTTGTCACCTCAGGGATAAGAAAAAGACTGCCAAATATTTTTTAAACCAGCCAGGGACTGTACCACGTGGAGGAAAAATTATGCAAGAATAATAAAACCCCATCTGCCAAAGAAAACCAAGACTCATTGAGGAAGTTGCCTGTGCCAGTACAGGCCCCAAAGGAAAAACCCTTACTGCTCTAGGAGAAGACAACATAGTTGGATTAAGTATTTGCTTCACTTCACTGTGCATTCCACCCCCTACCCCAAACAACTAGATCACTCCGTGTCAGGCCCACCCAAGCTAATGAGCCCCAAAATACTCTCTGTGTAATGATCTCTGGTTACATACAGGGTCATATTCCAAAAAAGCCCCACTATCCTCTTTAGCTTGAGCCAAAAGGAGGAACTCTATTTTTTGTCATTAGTAATATGATTTAGTGTATCCTTATTACAGATCAGTAATTAGAGGAGGAAAATCATAAGTCCCTGCAGATCTGATGCCATTTACTCAGGTACATTCGTACATCTATATAGTATATTCAAACTGGAGGATTAAGGTCAGGAATCCAAGCCAAAGGGTTCATTAACCCTGGATTAGATAATGTAACAAGAGTCCCAGGGAATTTATGGCTGTCCTACTTCAGATTGGAAAGTCTTTCTACAGGGATCCATCTCTGGGGAAAGTCTCCTGAGTGCCAGCCGCTGTTGAGATACTAGACTGGACATGGTATGGTAGAAAATAATAGAAAGCAGCCCAAAAGACAAAGGCATGGCAGTGCAAAACAAAGGGGTCAAAAACAAGTGGTATGTTAATGGACTAACTCCAATGGAGTGGCACCAGCTTCCATCTGGTCTGAAAACTGTGACAAACTACGGAGTGAAATCACACCCCCTTAGTCTGTACTGCAGGGCCATGTTGACAAGCCCTACAATGTGCTCTGTAGGTTGTCTGCCATTTTAATTAGCCCTGTCAAATACACTCTTTCAAATGTAGTGCCTTTAAAGCTCAGTATGAGATTGAAAACCCGAGACTGAGATCCTCTGTTTAATCACAGCTCAAATATAGAACAAGCAGCCGTAGAACAACTTTCCTTACCACAGTGTCTCTCCCAGGACCTAGAGGGACTGCCAAAATGGCTGCAAGTGTACTTCATTCTCTATGGCCCATTCAGTCCCAGATGTTGCTGCTGACACTGCTAGCTAGGTTTCCAGTCATCATGATAGTGGACACATGTCCACTAGGAAATGAAATCACAACAGTAACTGAAATAATGTTATAAAAACCATTTATGGGATAGTAGCAACTGAAAGTCATTATTGATCTGAGTTGGATTTGAACCAGTGACCTAAAGGTGGAAAGCTCTGTATTCCATTACTAATTCCCCACCTCCCAGGTTTTAAAATCAACTTGGGCTGTGGTACCATATGCTTCTCCAGGTGTACAGAAGAAGGACTTGGCTAAGTAGAGCATTCATGACGTTTTAGCAGGTTAATGCTGACCAGTTTATTTAATATACTTAGCTCAGTTCCTGTTGGCTGATGTTAATGTTGGCACTGTTAAGCTGATGAAAACATTGTGCAGATGTCTTTTGGTGAACCAGTACCTCCCTAGCACTTGTAACTATCAAATAATAAACTCTCTACAGTTGTTCTGGTTGGGTGATTCACTAGAGATCTCTTATCCTTGCTTCTCTATTTCCTTTTTCATGTGTCTCAGCTTCTTAACTAACGTCAGACCTTTTCTCTTTGCAGTTCTAGTTGCGGGGCAGACCGAACTACAATGCATAACTTCTCAGAGATTACTGGTTGATAGATGCTAGCAGAAATGCATACTCTGGTTGCAAACATTAATGGTATCACCAGATCAAGACCAAGGCTCCATTGTGCTAGGAAGTGAATAATGATACAGACCTTAGCCTTTTTAGATTGAGGCAGGGACCAGAACTAATGAAGGCAGAGGGAGCAGGATACATGATAGAAGTAAGGTTGTCAGGATGATAACTGGTAGGCAGCTTTGTTAAAGCCTCTGTGTATTTATTTATTTTAAAATTATTTATATTTAACTCTAATGTTTAGATTATTTTAATGTTTTTTCCTATTTAATCCTGCCTACATATATTTAACCCTGCCTCATTTTATATATAGCGCATTTATTATTTATGTGTTTATAAAGTTAACCCTCTGCATTTTTAAAACATCTGTCTATAGTTCTCATATCTAACCATAACCTTTCCTATTTTTTGAGTTTATTAGCTCTGTCTTACCCTGGCCCTTTGCATCTATTGTTAACGTTCAACCCTTGTTTAAATCAGGGTAAGCCTTGCCTTTGTTCCTGGATGGTGTAAAGCAGATGAATGGCAGGTTGGTGATGGAAAACTAAGTGGTGCTGAAGATGTGTGCAAGGGAGTATATTGGAAGAGCAGATTGCCAGATTGCTCACAGTCTGTGAAGGGGCAGCATCTGGAAGAGAGCTGGAGGGCTCTGGAGCTCCGTTACCCAAAAGCTGCTGGAGGCCACCATTCGTGGTGACCCAATGTGATGGGAGCACTACTGGATGCCAGTCTTTGGGTGGTTACCCCTAGTGATTGGAAGGACACCAGGTAGGTCCTACTTGCAATTCCGTGCTGTTCTCGTGGCTGGGGAGGAAGCTCTGGGTCGCTAGAGGAGCTAGGGGCTTTGGCATTCCATTCCCAAAAGGCAGGTGGAGGCAGGCCTGGGTGTGGGGGTGTAAGCATTGCTGGAGACAGTGAGCCCCGGTGCCAGTGTGGGAAGGACTTATAAGAGATCTGCCAAGAGCTGGCTGGTCACATGAGGCTGGCTCTCCCAATTTCTAGCTGCTAAATCACAGCACATAAACACTTTTCCAGTATTGCTTTTCCATGCAAGCCCTTGCTGCAGGGCTGTTATATGATCATGACTGGGCGAGATCTCAAGATGGAGATGTGATGCACACTATGAAAGAGTAAGAACCCTTGCCCTTCAGCATTTCACACCAGCTGCAGAAATGCTTACTGCCAGATCAGTGTGATTAAAGATAACAGACACTGGCCCTCATCTTGGTGGTTTTAAAGTTTATATTTAGTACAGTGCAGCTATAGCACCGTGTGATGGGGCGTCTGCCCCACACTGGCAGGGAAGGGGTTAATAGAGCCCTAGGGAGGCTGTGCAGGAAGCAGTCAATAGAGAGAGGCTGCAAGGAGTGTCCAATCAGGGCCCAGCAGACCCATATAAAAAGAGCTGCAGGGCAGAGCAGGTTCAGTTACTCCCTGGAGCTTAAGGAGGGAGGACTTGTAGGTGGAGGGAAGTGAGCACCCTGGGCAGGAACAGGGGAGCCAGAGGGCACTCCTGGCTGGCTGCTAGGACTGGCATGGCGAGGCTCTGAGGCAAGGGTGAAGAAGGTGCAGGGACCACTGGGGAAGTGGCTGGAGTCTAGAACTGAGATACCCCCTCTGAGAGGATACCCAGAAGGGGGAAAGCAGGAAAATGACTTGGTCGGGAACAGTCTTGAAGAAGACGCTGCAGTATTTGGACTAAGGTGGATCTGCAGGTGGTGACAACAATGGGCAAGGCACCATCAGCAGAGGGTGCGCTGGCTAGCAGAGCTAATCTCTGTGATGGCAAGCAGGAGGCGCCAGTGTGGTGAGTGGAGCCCCATTATACAGCTATCAGCTGTGCTAACACAGGCAACATGTGTTCAACTAGTTTTCTTAGGTCCTTTTGCCCATCAGAAAAAAGATAAGTTTCTTTAAGGAGAAAATATAACAATGTTCTATGGCTGCCTGCTTAGCCACACCAGAACGGACAAGACACTACAATAAGATCTTGTTTTATTGTTAACAGGGACAGCATTATCATAAAATAGGTTCCCTTGATTGGTTTTTGAAGAGAAACAATTTTCCAGACTTGACACGTTAAAACATAACAGTCACATCTATGGGAAATAACATAACTTAATATAGCACTTAAAAATTAATGATACTTGCATGTTCTGCCTCTAGTAACGTTTAGCAGAATAAACATTTGTATAATGTCTGTGTGACTCGCACAGAGACAAAACTGTTCTGGCAATTAAAGACCAGGAAAACATCTTAAAACCTCCTTCGGCTTATGTGTCTTAGGATATCCAATGTACTCTTAGTAAATGACACATGGCTGCTAACCACAGAGTCTAAGGAGCTTTCTGAACTCAACTTACATAGTTTCTGATTTTAGAAAGCCTTCTAAATGCAGTACAGCATTCCATCAACTCCAGCTCTTACCTAAAAGTGGATTTACACTTTCAGACCCTAGTTTGTTTTGATATATTCGATTTGATACCCTTTCTTCATATACAGGCAAGCTCTGTGCCTAGTAATGCCTTCTGATTGCATGTGGATGGTTGGTGTTCAGAGTGGACATTTGCCAGGAGCTTGAAGATACAGGATCTATTATTTTTCTTTTATACATTTCTTTTCTATTATACATTTGCCTGGAGACTTGTAAATCTCAAAGCCTTCTCTGCCTCTCACACAAAACAAATCAGCAAATATGCCCCAGCACATACTCATGATGTGCACCTTAAGATACTGCACTTCATTTCTTTACCCAGTGGCTCTGGGAGAAAGGAGAGCTTGCTGAGGTGCCAAGAAGCTTTAATCATTTTTTTCATGTGCTATATTTTCCTAGGCTGCATCAGATGTACTTTGCATTCAACTCTGGTAGGTAAAGTAGATGAAAAGGGTATTTCCCCTTCACCGATGAAATATAATACAACCCATTCATGGAAGAAGAAATTAGTTATTGACCCTCCCCACCAAATGAATGGAGGTTTTCTGGATTTACACCAGTGTGCCCAGGATTTGAGTTTGACCCAGTAAGAGTTCAACTTGAGATAGGAATCAAAAAAACTACATAAGGATTTCAAGATTTGGGCCACAGTGAAGTAGTTCTGTGAGAAAAGTGGAATTATGAAGAGGATTCATTATATTGCTATTATTAATTAGAATGCTGTTAAAAAATCCTATAATTATGTAGAGCTTTGGAGCAGGATAATTCTCTCTCCCTTCATTGCATAGTTCTTTCTTATTTTATCTGCTGTTTTCTCCTTATTGTTATCCCAGTGTACCTCTGCCCACAATAACTCCCCCTCCAGGCAATGACTGGCTGGCTGGCTCCTTTAGCTTCAGCCTCTCTAGAGCTGTTTACTGCAAATTCTCCAGGAAGCTGCCAATTTTGTCACAGTCCTGTAATCTATTCCCTTGAAAACTATAAGGGGCCTTGTAAAGTAGTGAGACAGGGTAAGACAAACATTTATATTGTGTCTGTGTCTCTCCCACAGAGATGAAACTGTTCTTTCAGCTCAAAGATGTCACCAACTCTCTTTATGTTCCAGTCTTCTAGAATAACCCATGTATTTAGCAAAAAGCATTTGTATGACCCCATGCCCCATCTGGAGTGCATAATAATTTCTCATTCAAAGTTTAAGATGATGATCCAGCGCTGGACGAGGATGGGTGATAAAGTCAGGCCAGACCTAAAGGGCTAAAAACCCTTTGCCTTGCAGACAGGAGAAAGAGCACAGCAGGACATTAGAGGCACCTGGCCCCAATGAAGGGCCAGGCCAGGTGTATTTAAACCCTGCCTTTCCTAAATGGGGGAACAATGCAGGGGAAGTTGCCAGAAGGCCTGCAGTAGTAGCAGCTGGTGGTGGTGCTTCCCTTTCAGGCCAGGAGACAAAGCTCCTCTACAGCCAGGGGAGATGGGGAAGCTGGGGGTGCCCTGGCCCAAGAAGAGAAGGTAAAGTGTGAGACCCACTGGGAGGAAGTCGGCAGTTTGCCACAGAAGATATAAAGAGAAGGAAGGGCAGTACTCAATATAAAAATGGTTTAGTTCATTTAGTTCAAATGAAGGCACTTGAGCTGTGATTCTTTTTTTTCAAAGAATCCCAAGGGAGTTAGATACCCAAATCCCATCGAAAGGCTCTCAAATCCATACTTAGGCACCTAAAGATTTTTAGAGATGTTGAGTAGCCACATGAAGTTGACAAGAGCTGCGGAAACTCAGCATCTCTGCAAATCAGGCCACTTGTAGTCAGATGCCTAAAATTAGGCTCCTATGTTTGAAAAATGTTTGTAATATATGCTTCTCTTTTAAGGGTTGACATGTCACGTGGGCTTAATTTTTCAAAAATGACTAGTTCTTTGGATGCCCAAATTGAGACACTGAAAAGGAGCCTGGTTTTCAGAGGGTGTTGAGAACCTACTCTAAAAATCAGGCTCCTTTAAGATGTCACAAGTTGGACAGCCAAAATGGAGATGTCTCAAATCACTAGTCACTTCTGAAAACTTAGATCTTGGATCAGTTTTAATCCCAGATGGTGTAGGTAGTTTCCAGGGTTGTGGAATTAGATGTTTTGTTACCCAGAGAAATCATAGGAATTATCATTCTTGTGAATTGTAATCAGGTTCATGAATCAAAATGTAAACAATTCTGGCTGGAATAGGAGAAATCCTGAATTTTCCTTCAAAAAGCTCCACATTTTTGGAGCACTCCTTAGCAGAGAGGGGATCCTCCACATTTCTAATACTTATCTGGATGTTTAATGCAGCCAGACATACAGGTGGACAACTGTACAAAGAACTTTGGAGTGAATTGGCTGGTTCGGCAGCAACTAAAAAGAAAGTGCATCCAGATTTCATTTGTGACAGCAGTATACCAAGTGTGATGCAGGGAGGCCCCAGTGCCAACAAGCAGAGGGCACATCATACCATGGCTCATTGTCCCAATTTTCTGCTGTCGGAATCTGTATCCAGAAGGTGTTGTGTAAGGTGTCGTATGTAAACTGGTAACATACGAATCAATAATTTCATGACATATATGTGCAGGGGATGGATACAGAATGGTAGGTGTGTGCTGGAAATATGTTCCTAAAAAAATGTTGGCAGGCAATGCCTAAACCCAGCTTGTCCTAGACAAAGGAATGTTGTTTCGCCAGCTTGACTATGGGCTTGTCTACACTTACCTCAGAGATTCGGCAGCAGCCAACCAGCGTTACGGAAACTATGCAAAAAACGTACGTAACTCCCGTCGACTTCTGTGCTTCCGTTCTGCACTCCGTCTTCAATGCGCCGCACTGATGGGAACCGTGTTCCCGCTGATGCAGCGCTATGTCACTTGAGGATGTGGTCTTAATACGTCGATTTCTGGATTGACTGAGGGGTCTTCGCTGACAGCTCAGTCGATCCGGATCAGTCAAATCTGCCGGCAGTGAATATGCCACCATCAGTGTAGACAAAGCTTATGTCTCCCCAAAGAGAAGGAAAACTAGTGTGGCTAGGAGTGTCTACACTGGCCAGTTAGTGCTCAATACACTAGTGCATACTAAAATGTCCACCCTTCTGATATGGACGATAGCATTGTGTGAACAAGTCGTTGGGTTGCTGTTTTCAGCCTGACACAATAAGAGTTTGGGTAACTGACCCATTGCACAATTCCCTTATTTAAACGATGCATAAAGCTACTCTCAGTGCAGAATATGTCATTTTAAAAATGGCTATTGGATTAATTTGCAAGCAAGGAGATTGTAAAATACATGCCTTCTTCCTGAAAGAACCATTAATTTCTTTAAAAACAACGAGAGTCCTGTAGCGCTTTAAAGACTAAAAACTTTCTGCAGGCATAAGCTTTTGGGGGCTGCAACCCACTTCGTCAGTTGCAACTTTCTTTCTTTCCTTTAGGGCTGGATGGTGAAGTCCTTACTAACACTGGTGGGGAATTGCTCTACTGAACTGTCCCATTCATGCCAATAAACCCTCCTTGGGAGGGACCCTTTGGTCTATGTTTTGTGCCCAGCCCAGGTTATGAGAATTAGGAAGAATTAAAGCTGGGGAAGCTAGATTCTGATTCACATGCCATCTGTTTCCTCGTCTGCGATTAGTAGCTCATCAAGTTGACACGTACAATACCTTCAGAAATCTTTGAATACTTTTTTATTGTAGTAATTGCTCCATTATCATCACTAACAAGAGTGATAAATCTGTCACTTCTGAGCTGAGCTAACTGTTTTCTTACCTCTGAAGCTTTGTCACCTTAGTATACTATATATAGTATAATAGTGTGTGTATGTATATATACATACATACACACACCATATAATATACTATGCTTGCAAAGCAAAATATAAATTATCAAAAGATTTAGGTAAGAGCTACTTTAACTTCATTGTGTAGGCAGAAAAATATCAGTCACACAGACAAACAGAACAAGATCTCTGTGAATGGATCCTAATCAGTTGCTAAAAATACTTATTGCGCTAAAATATTGTTGCCCCTTTTTGACCCAAGCAGCTCGTAACATTTTGGGGCTCTGGGGATGTTGCAACTGGAAGTAGAAATTGATGGAGTCTAGTATTTTCTTTGATGCCATCTTGTTTATTTAGAGGGCATGTACAAAGTCCTGTTCCTCCAAATGCAGGAAGAACCAAAACACAAAAGAATCAGTTTTCTTAGCTTACAGCCCCACACCTTGCTAGACAACAGCTCCAAAAGTGCTCTCTAGCTTTTCCCAGGATCACACTGTGCTCACAGCATGGGTGGCGGGAATAATAGGCTGGGGCCAACCAGCCGATACTGGAAGCTGCACCGTCCCTCCGCCCTGCCCATGCTTCAGCCCTGCTCTGCCCCTGGCCTCCACATGCTGCTGCAGGAGGAGTTGGGCCTGCCACCAGAGGCAGCCACTTCTGCATGTGGCAGACCCAGCCCAAGATGGGCCTGGTGTCACAGCTACTGCCCTCCAGCGCTTCAGGGAAGATAATGTGTGGCGGGGCATGGGCTGCTGTGCCACTGGAAAGGGAAGAGTGCTAGCTCTCCCTGCCTGGTGGCAGAGCCCTCTCCTCTAAAGAGGCACAAGCGGTGGGTGGGGGAGTGGGCCAAATGGGAGCAGGGCCCTCCTGGACCCCCCATGCCAGCTGGGCTCTGTGCCACCCCGCAGCGAAGGTGGATACCCAGAGGTGCAACCTGGGCCCCACCCACACTGTTCTCTGCAGCACTGGAGGGCAGTAGCTGCAGTGCCAGGTCTGTCCCGAGCTGAGTCTGCTGACTCTGTCACGCACAGATTGGAAGTGACCGCCGGGAGTGGGCTGGGCCGACTTCTCCCGCAGGCGCATGTGGAGCGTGGGTGGAGGGGAGGGCAGGGCCGTGGCGGAGGGCTGGTGCCCTCCACTGCCCAGCCTTCCCAAAGGCAGGCATCAAATGCCACTCACAGGTTTCTGCTTGGCTTCTTTGTTTTTTGCCTCTGTCTTTCTCCCTCTGTTCTTGTCTGTCCCTATTTTCTATGTATCCTCTCCTACCCCTGCCCTGACCTGGGCACATTACCTACTGGAAGCCCCCACTCACATGGTGCTAGTTTCTGGACAGATTCCATTAGGCTTTGTTTTAGGTGTAGCCTCTTAACTGTGTCTCCCAACTATCTTAAGTGAAGGGTGTGTTCACTCATCAGCTTGAACCGTTTACAACAAGATATTAAACAGGAAATCTAAGTGAGACAACCGGAGGTGGAACCTGTTGATTGCTGTCTGATAGCCAAAAGTTACCGCATTGCAATACCCCCAAGATTAAGGCTTGATCTACTCTACAAAGTTAAGTCAATGTAAGGCGATTTATATTGATCGAACTGTGTAAGCGCTTACACTACAAGGTTCCTCCCACCCATTTAACATGCCCAGTATGCTGACCTGTTAACTCTACCTCCATGAGAGGGGGAGTGATTAGGTCAATATAGTTAGGTCAATGCAGTGTTCATGTAGACATTGCATTGATTACATCACCTGTTGCTGCATTTGACAGCTTGAGCCCCAAGGCTGACAGATGGAGACATAACAGTGGGTACAAAGAGCCAATTTAATTATTGTGATCGCTGTATTTCAACCTAACTTAATTCAACTTTATTTTGTAGTGGAGACATGCCATAAACCTGAGATTCTACCATTCTTAGGAATCTCTTTATTGTCAGTTACCTGGTCTAACTTAAAATTTATTTTTACCTACCTAAGTGGCTTAGAGCTGTTTTTTTTTTTTTTTTTTTTTAAAGTTTTGCAAACTGACTATCGGGGCTAGGCCAACTTAACCCCTTGTATAGACACAGCTAGGTTGACGGAGAATGCTTCCATCGACATAACTACTGCCTCTCAGAGTGGTGGACTAACTATATTGTTGGAAACCACCTTCCATTGATGTAGGAAGCGTCTATGCTACAGCGGCATCACTCAGTTGTGCCAATAAAATACTTGTAGTGTAGACTGCTTTATAAACACTGTGGTTTTAAAAAACAATGCTTTCCTAATTGCAGCTTGGCTAGGATAGATTCAACCTAGAGCAAGGTTAATGTTTTTATAAAAGATTAAGAAAAAGCATTGATTCTGCTCTTTTAAAAAAAAGCTTGTGTGTGCATGAAATTAGGTCTCGTGAAAGGCAGCAGATTAACAGAGTTTGGCAGTGAAATCTCCATTTATACACCTTATTCACTATCACCACAAACCATGTAAACTTCCCCATACCTCTGTCAATATAGCTCAACACAGATGGAGGGTTATACTAGAGCGTGGTCTCTACTGCAAAAAAAAGTCTGTCTTTTTACATAAAGATAGCTAATTTGAACTTTCAGTTTAAAATCCTAATGGAGACAAGCACAGAGTTTTTAAACCACAACATAGTATGCAGGGACAAAATTAGAAAGGCCAAGGCACAAAACAAGATTAAACCAGCTAGAGACATAAAGGGTAACAAGAAAACATTTTCAAATACATGAGAAGCAAGAGGAAGACCGAGGACAGAGTCGGCCCATTACTCAATGAGAGGGGGGAAAACCAAAACAGAAAATGTGGAAATGGCAGGGGTGATCAATGATTTCTTTGTTTCAGTTTTCACCAAGAAGGTTGGTGGCAATTGGACGTCTAATATAGTGAATGCTAGTGAAAATGAGGCAGGATCAGAAGTTAAAATAGGGAAAGAACAAGTTAAAAATTACTTAGACAAGTTAGATGTCTTCAAGTCACCAGGGCCTGATGAAACGCATCTTAGAATACTCAAGGAGCTGATTGACGAGATATCTGAGCCATTAGAGATTATCTTTGAAAAGTCTTGGAAGACAGGAGAGATTCCAGAAGACTGGAAAAGGGCAAATATAGTGCCCATCTACAAAAAGGGAAATAAGGACAACCCAGGGATTTACAGGCCAGTCAGCTTAATTTCTGTAATTGGAAAGATAATGGAGCAAATAATTAAGTAATCAATTTGCAAACATCTAAAAGGTAATAAGTAACAGCATGGATTTGTCAAGAACAAATCATGTCAAACCAACCTGATAGCTTTGTTGGACAGGGTAACAAGCCTGGGGATAGAGGAGACAGTAGATGTGATATATCTTGACTTTAGTAAGGCTTTTGATACTGTCCCACATGACCTTCTCTTAAATAAACTAGGGAAGTACAACCTACATGGAGCTCCTATAAGGTGAGTGCAAAACTGGTTGGAAAACCATTCCCAGAGAATAGTTATCAATGTTTCACAGTCATGCTTGAAGGGCATAATGAGTAGGTTCTGCAGGGATCAGTTCTGGGTCCAGTTCTGTTCAATATTTTCATCAATGATTTAGATAATGGCACAGAGAGTACACTTATTACGTCTGCAGATGATGTCAAGCTGGAAGGGGTTGCAAGTGCTTTGGAGGATAGGATTCAATTCAGAATGATCTGGACAAACTGGAGAATTGGTCTGAGGTAAATAGGATGAAATTCAATAAGGACAAACACAAAGTACTCCACTTAGGAAGGAACAATGAGTTGCACATGTACAAAATGGGAAATGACTGCCTAGGAGTGAGTACTGCAGAAAGCATAGTGGACCACAAGATAAATATGAGTCAACAGTGTAATGCAGTTGCAAAAAAAGCAAACATGATTGTGGAATCTATTAGCAGAAGTCTTGTAAGTAAGACACAAGTAGGAATTCTTCTGCATACTCGGTGCTGATTAGGCCTCACCTGGAGTATTGTGTCCAGTTCTGGGTGCCACATTTCAGAAAAGATGTGGACAAATTGGAGACAGTCCAGAGAAGAGCAACAAAAATGATTAAAGGTCTAGAAAACATGACCTGTGAGGCAAGACTGAAAGAACTGGCTTTGTTTAGCCTGGAGAAGAGAAGACTGAGAGGGGACATGCTAACAGCTTTCAAGTACATAAAAAGTTAGGAGAAGGAGGGAGAAAAATTTGTTTTTAACCTCTGAGAACAGGACAAGAAGCAATGGGCTTAAACTGCAGCAAGGGAGGTTTAGGTTGGACATTAGGAAAAACTTCCAAACTGTTAGGGTGGCTAATCACTGGAATAAATTGCCTAAGGAGGTTGTGGAATCTCCATCATTGAAGATTTTTAAGAGCAGGTTAGACAAACACCTGTCAGGGATGGTTTAGTTATTACTTATTCCTGCCATGAGTTCAGGGGACTGGATTAGATGACCTCTTGAGGTCCCTTCTAGCCCTATGATTTTATGATTCTAGATATCAACACCAGGTGGTGGTATAGGTTGGATCTTGATTAGCTACCCAGAATAAAAGGTACAATGCCTGGTCTCCACTGCGGTTCAGCTAAGGCAAGTTAGCTATCTCGATAGAGAAGCGCACCGTTTTTTTGCAATGAAGATAGTGTGAGGCTGCCAAACTCACCACATAGGATGCTGAATAGGCATCAGTAAGTAAAGATCTTTGATCACCAATAGCCCAGCCTCAGCCTGAACAAGGGGACTATGGGTAACGTTTCTTTGCCTTTGAACAATCTAATCTCTATAACTTTAGCAAAAGTTTTCAAGTGGTTTAGTCATGAACTCTCAACCACCATAGCTTTTCAAAACTACCTTTGGCAAGTGATTTGTCCTCACTGAGTTTGTTGTTTGCCACATAAGAAAAACCCCAGAAAACTCCTCCATGATCATGCACAGAGTAGCATTTTGCAGATTAATGTTACCAAGTATAACAAAGGGAAAGGTCTTTCCGTCTATCATATTGAAGGAGGGACAAGGAACCTTAGGGCTTATGTATAAGGTACAGCACATCTGTGTGATCTCCATAAAGTTTGCAGCTTTACATATTGATGGCAGTATTTCAAATAACCCTTTCAGCAATAAATGCTTCCTTTACTCTTCATCTTTTTGCCTGTGCATATTACTGTAAAACAAGCATACACCAAAATAAATCCATCCCTGCCTTCTCCACCAGATTATCTGAGTGCAGGCATCCTCCGGTTCAATCTATACTCTTGTTCTTGGAAGGGGGAAAACAAATCACAGCTTCAGGAGTACAGTAGGGTGACTAAAAGACTTTTCTGTTTGCTGGCAATTCTGAAAAATAAAATAAAAAAATACCCCAAAATCATTTTTTAATTGAACCAAAAACATTTTTAAAAAACGTTTGGCAAATCAAAACGTCAAAAAAAATTAATTTTGGAACAAACAAGTTTTAGTTTTGTCTTGATTTTGTCCATTTTTAAATGTCTTTCATTCCTTTTAAAATAAAATTCAAAGAAACTTTGGAACAAACACTCACTCTGAACTGAAATTAAAACATTTCATGTGGAAAACCTCACAACAGTGGTTTTTATTGTTTTTTAGATTTTTTTAACTGAAACAATTTTGGTGAAATTAACATGAAATTGCAAATCATTTCCATGATGCTGAATCTGCCTTCCCTCCTCCCATTCCCAAAAAGTTTTGGTCAAAAATTTTTTACCTAGCTCTAGGAAGTGCATCTTGACTATTTAAATATTCCCTTTGGTCTCATCGACACTACAAGTCAACCATGTCAGCCAGTTACAACATGGTAATCCCCCAACAAAACACAGCTCATGTTTTATTTGTGTCTCTGGAGATTACTGCACTAGCATTAGTTGATCATGCAATGTAGATGGGACTTGTGTGTTTAATAGAAATATGGTTTATTGTTTACGGTCCTTGCTTGTCTATTTGGAGACTGGTATGGATTAGTCAACTACTGTGTAGGCCACTCTGGCCTCTCCCAGTCTAGCCAGGAATAGCAGCTGATGCAGCCACGAAGGGGTGAGAGTGAAGAGGGTGTGTCTATTACTGAGTTTGTGACAGCATGGGGAGACCAAATCTCTGGGCTGGGAGGAACGTAACCTAGCAGCCAGTGTTGCAGAGGTAGGGAATGAAAATGGTGGAGGCAAGGGGTGGAAGACAATGGGGCAGCAGGAACTGGCAGAGCTGGGGAGAGATGGGTGCTGCATCATGCTTTCAAAAAGGCTGATGGTGGCATCTAATAGAACCTTGAAACCTCTTCCTTCCCTCTCCCCCAGACCCTCTTTGTAGATGTTACAAAAAAATTACTGCTTATGTGCTGTTGGGAGCCTGTCATCCCTCAAGTCCTCCTCCTACACTGGCTGAACTGGGCTGGCTGTCATTTCCATTGCTATACTGGCATCCTGGAGAGACCCAAGAACTTGGTAGGCTCTCAAGATGTCTTCCAGTCCAGTTCCTCGGGTCTCTGGTTGCCCAGTCCATGAATTTGGTGTTTTCCTTCCTTGCTGTTCACCACAGAATTGCGCTAAACCTCCAGGCTGTCTAAAAGCACGTTAGGCTGCATGGAAGAGCAAGCCCTGAGGGTTCGGTTGAGGTCTTCACAGAATGGAAGCTTGCTGCTCACAATTAAGTCCATCTCAAGTATATACTTGGACACTCAACCATACATCGAATTCAACTGGGCTGTATAATCACCAGTGCCCATGTGATGGCCTCAGGTCAGCTGGCAGCATATTCATAGGCAGAACATTGAGTCTTCACCCCTTTGTGCTCTTTATAGTAGGCAGGCAACGGAATGGCAAAATGGAAAGGATTGGGTGACATGACTGAGCTCTTGACCTTGAGAAATCCATCCATGTTGGAGCAAGCAGAGCTGCAGCGAGTGTAAAATCTTATGTAATCGGTATTAAATATCTTTATCTTTCCATGCACTCCTCAGTTTTGATAGAGAAGAGGCTGATATAACCTGACCTACATTCACACAAAGTTATCAGATTTCCTATCCACCAGTGCTTCATGGATTGCTGTCTCTGTCAATAATTCATATTTCATAATAGTACCCCAAAGGGGGGGAATGTAACCTAAATAACTTGCCTCCTTATTTTCCCCGAGGTGCCATTTTTGATTGTTTGTCACTGAGTTATGTAAATCCCTGAGTATTCAACCATGACTTAAAATGTCTTCCCTCTTTAGCAATCTTTCCTTGGAGACCACTTGCTCTTCTGATTACTTAATTTTTGTGTACTTATGAAAAGTGCCTGAACTGAAATGCTACAGCTTGAACCGAGACCCGAAACAAGTAACAACCAACAGAATGTAATGACTTTCAGTCAGTAGCTGGGCTGGATTCAGCCTGGTGATTGAAAAAATCTTCAGTCCTGCATCAATCGCCTGAGTTATTCAGACCCAAAGGTATTCAATCATTTGGGGAAAGACTTGATAGCTAAATTGTGTGGAGTGCATATGGCTATAATGGTGTCCTGGGAGCGGGAAGGAGGATAGGGATTTCCCTTCTGATTTATCTCTGAACTTTTTATTCTGCTTGTTGTTTTGAGGAAACTGTTTCTGGTAAGTTTCTAAGTGCTGCATCTGAAGACCCTTAATTTTCCATTTTGAGGTGGATGAGGGTGGGAAGAATTGATTCTTAATCCAAATCTGGGATTCGTCTTTTTGTGACTGGCCCTTCGCTCTGTAACAGAACCCAAAAAAGAAAAAACAGTTCTAAAACCCACTAAACATAATATGGAGTGTTTGAAATCTGAATTTTGTACCTTAATACCACAACTGGTAGAAAAACATGTCAGAAGTGTTCTGTGGTCCTTTGTTAATAATATGTCAATTAGAGCCTAAATGACAGGGCAGAATTAATGAGGACATATTTTTGATGAGCTATAATTATCTCTTTCCCAGGACACTCCTGCAGGCTTGATAAAATTGGAAAGACTTGTCCCATTTTGGATTCAAATGAAAGTATTATTTTAGAAGTAACCTCAGAGCGACGTTGTAATGATCTGAGTGAATGTATCCACTGAGGCTATTTCACTTACATTTTACGGCTGGTATTTTTACAAGCTGCTTAGCTACCTATATATAGGAATCTCTCAACACGCAAAGATATTTCTGTATGTCTGCTTTTACATAGCTAAGTGAAACCCGAGTATTCATTGGTACCTTCTTGATAGGTATGGGCTAATAAATTCAGTTTCCTTCTAATCAGTTTTTCCAAGTTTTTCTTGCAAAGGTCCCTTCGCCAGTACAGATAGTTGACAGTTAGATTTATACTGCCTAGCTTAGTTTTCAGCTGCTGTCCATCACCGTAGTATCTGGGCACAATTGTACTCCAGCATTTATTACTGAACATACATCTACATTACAGTACTTCCAGAATCGGAATTCAGTGCTTGTGATGGAAAGGGAGTGCCATACAACAATGGCAACATGAGGTTTTAGAATGTTCCCATCCAAATAAGGTGCCTCCTTGGGAAGTAAGCTTTCAATTCTGCCACGGGGCACAATACAAGCAAACCCAGCACAATTGTCAAATACAAACCACCTCTTGAGCGATAGACTCTCCTGTGGGAGTCAGCCCTTCTCCCAAATTAAGGGAACCATTTTCAGAGACAGAGCACATCCAAGCTGCAGGCAGAGGAAACCAAATGCCAGTGGCTTATTAGGCTAGCTTTTTAGAGTGGAAAGCTCAACCTTGGGTGACACAGAAATAGAGATTACTTGTATTGGGTGAAATTCACCCATCTGCAGAGGACCAGCACAAAGTCAATGGACCACTTAAGTCCCATGTAAACCTTCACAATCAGACCTCATGTTGACCTTCCACACATGGATGAATTTCACCTGTTGAATCTGATTTCCTGTCTGGAGCTGATCAACCTCAACTCACACTGAAAATTCCCATTGTTAGGCCTTTTCCCTGCTGAAGATTGTGGTTATTGAGATATAGTTACTGAGCCAAATCCTGGTCCCACTGAAGTCCGAAGATGTACCTCATTGTTTATAGTGTCTAAGGATAAAAATCTGTCTTGTGTTTTTTGTTTGGTGGCTGTTTATCTATGAATAGCAGGTGTAAGAATCCATCTTAATTGCAAACAACTTTCTGTAGGTTTACATAGGGTTAGCCACAATACCTTGCGTTATGTTTACTTTTAAGAGTGTACACATTTTGTGTTTCAGCTGTATATAACAAGAACCATATTCACTGATTTCCCTCTCCTCACTCAGCTGTTATCATCTTCAAAGGGAGTTTTCAGTATTGATTTAAGAAAATGTTGCCATTAACTGACAGCTTTATATTTCTTTGATCTTTGGCAAGGACATTTTTTCCACTTTGATGATTTCATTGTACTTTTCTATAACGTTCTCCTTCCAAATTCAGTTAGCGGCACACTTACTTACTTGTTCCTGGATTAGTTCATGATTAATTATCAGCTCCAGCTACAAAAATTGCCTTTTTGTCATATCAAATGGCATTTTTGTCTAGTTGTAAATGCAGACAAACACTGGCTCATTTCATGTGGTTTGACTTTAAACTAAATTGCCTTGCAGGCAAAAGATGAGAGGAGATGAGGTGACTCTTAACTACTGACTAGCATTTGTAGTAAAATCTCATGTTAAAACAAAGCAGGAAGTAGTTGTCAACAATAAATCATTAGCAGGTGTCCTGAGGAGGAAAAGGTTGAGAGGGGACTTTAATGATGTTGTTTTCTTCAGTGTTATTAGTACCTGCCTGGTAGGATTAATGTCTAGCATTTGCTAATGTAGGTCAAACATAAATGATTGTGCTTGCATGGTAACTTTAGAAGAGGTTGCTGTGAAACCAGAAATTTCATCAGGGAGATCAGTAAAGTGGAAATGTCTAGGTAAGAAGATCAAGAGAATAACGGATGTTTTTTAAAAAGGTTTGAGGAATGTGAACTTGAATAACCTTTCTTTGCAGAAAGAAGTATAATTATATTTGTATGTACTAGAAAATGTGCCCCTTACTTAATTGATAGTTTGTAGACTCCACGTTTTCAAGTCTTCCGTAAAATTTGTAAGCACTGTATACTTTGGAAACCACAGCTTCCGTTGCATTTTTTTGGTATAAAGATGACTTGGCTACATTTGTTATGTGATGTATTATCAGAAGTAAAGCCCTCCATCTGTGTGAGAGGAATTGGTGATCTCAGTTCAGGTTCCTGTTTATAGCTCCTCACACTACAATCATAACCCACCATTGCAATTGGTTCTAATTACCATTCTTGTTGCCAGTCTCAGCAGAGAGACAAATAAATAAATGGTCATGGGAACAGAATAAGGCCCTTGTGCCTAAAAGACAGGATTGAGGCACATAGTCTATGCCTACACTAGACTTCTTTCATAACATTTCCCACTGTTGCTATCATTGGCGCAGCTCTATCAGTTGTAGCAATGATGGCAGAGGGATACACCAGTGGCGAGGGTTTAACCGCCAGGTCATTGCATCCTACTCAGAATAGATGGCATGGCCTACACCATTGCTTTCACCATGGCTGCTCCTGGTGGAGCAGAACTGGTGACAGCAATGGTGAATTGATTTCAGTGGAAGTTTTGCCTCAGTCAAGACTGCAGGATTGGCCTTCGTCCAGCAAGCAGCTCTGTGCCGATGAACACCTGGACCTACTTGGCGCCATTTACAGGCTAGAGGCCTGTGCTTGTATGACAGTTTTATTTTTTTGAAATGCCTCACAAGTAGTTGCTAAAACTGGATGAAACAAACTCAATCTCTCCACATTTTAGCTTGTGAATCTGATTATTTCAAGAGCACAGTTAGCAAAAAAAAAAAAAAAAAAAAAGCACTGGAAATAACATTAGTACTTCTAAAAAAAAATATAGATGCACATAATAAAAGGTACTTAAATTAATTGAAGAAAATGAAATCTTGAAACTCTAGATTTGTAAATGAAGGTGTTTTGCTGGGTCTGAGAATGATTTTGCAAAGTAGACTTTGTTGCATTCAGTGCTCTCAAAAAGTACAATTTTACTCTCGGTGGATACTAACATGAATGGGGGAGGTGAATGGGATTGGGTGGGCAGTAGACACGGTCTGTCACTTCAAAATATTGGAAGCTTTGATCTTCATCCTTAACCGTGTATTATCTGTAAAAACATCTGACCTGGATGTTTAAGTTAAACTGTGCTTCTAACATGTGGCTGACAGCTGGAGGAGGTGGGGAAATAGCCCAGTGATGAAAAAAACAGGTGTATTGCACAGCTTGTCATTCAGATCCACACAACTTCTAACGAATCCTTATTGTTCCATGCAGGAGCACCACGCCAGGTTCAGTCTTTGTATAAAGCTGCATTAGTTTCAGTGGGATTACATGGGCCTGAATTAGTCACAAGTTTAAATACCTTACTGAATCAGAGCTTTTATTTTACTTCTAGATCACCTCTATGCCCTCAGTCTGGCTGGCATACAAAATTCAAGATATTCCCAATCTCGATAAAACAGCCGCCATCTGTAGCCAAATCTCTTGCAATAAGATCAGTATATGCTCAGATTGCTTAAAAGAGAGACCCCAACTCACCTTTTCTTGAGGATTGCTGAGAAGGCTTTAAATGGGATGAAACTGGCCTCCCCCATGATGGATGTTTTTACATCTAAATGCAGTGCAAGGATTAATCCACTCAGCTGCCATCAAATCAAACTGGAGGCACATGGTAGAGCTCTGTTCATTCAGGCATTGTGGGTTAACGCCTAATATTCTATAGGTGCCTGCAGGGACTGAATATAGTTTTTACAGCTGAAGCCTAAAGGCTGTTACTACTAATTATTTGATTTCAGAATTGATTTTTACCTTGGCAGAGGGTACTTGGTACTCATTTGCACTGTAATGCAGAGCTCCCTGAAGTCAATATCTCGATAAGCGGGTGCTCACGTAGCATTGCATGTGGCTGTTTCAATGAATGCTTAACCACACATGTGCTACTGTATCTCTCTGAGGCTACCATCTCATTATTGGATTTCTCTGTGTGTACTGGAGGCTAGAGCACTGCAGGAGATCAATACGCAAAATAAATATTGGTAACTTAATTCTAACATAAGGCTTTACTGTCCCATCTGGTCACTCTGCCCAGGATTAAAGCAGCTTCTGTTCACATGGAACCTGATCCGCAGACCAATTACATCAATGGAAAGACTCCTACTGATGTCATTGGCCTTTGAATCAGGGCCATGGGACCTCACTGTGCTTTAGCGATGGTGGAGCATAGAATGTGATGACCCTTATGAAGTAATCTAGAATCTTTACTTACGGTAGTGGGTGACGCAGTTTTGTCTGCTGGGATTTATGTATGTCTAGTTGGTCAATCCTTGTAACAACTGGAGTTCATCCTGTAAGGAGCTGAGTACTGTAAGGCCATCTAGCAAAATACTTAAGCAAGTGCTGCAAATTAAACCTGCAAATGGTCTCATTAACATTCCTGGGACCATTCTTGGGCTTAACTTTAAGCAGATGCTTAAGTGTTTCTTTTGAATTGTGGAAACTTATCAAAATAATTCTTTAAAAGGTTATCAAGTTTTTTTCCTTTATTGAAAACCGATTTTCTGTAGGAGAACACAGATTTTCCTCAACATTTTGGGAGGTATTTAGACATGCTTTCTGATTTAAAAAAAATGAGAAGTTTGCATGTTGTGAAATGGAAACAACTTAAAAATGATGAAATTTTTCACAATCCTTTCCCCATTTTTCAGCCTGCTTTAAAATGCATTTGTGCTCCCCAAAATACCCTGTTATCCCAACATTGCACTTAGGTGGATAGGGTGCAGTACATGCTGATTTGTTCCTTCATCTCATACAGAATGCCTGTGTGGTGGCACTTCAGTCTCAGAAGTGTCTGGCTGTCTTTCTCTCCCAAGTTACAGACAAATGTCATTGTTGTGGCAATGTGAAAGTGTTTGAGTGGATGCTAAAAGAGACCTTTTCCGTTTGAACTGACCAACTTTGCACTCTAGGCATTACTTAAGGGAAGTAAAGGCTCCTGTGGCTTATGCCAAAGCAAAAGTAGACGGAGCAGAATAAAACTCGTGCAAGGGTAAATAATTGCTACCTACTAGACAATAAAACTCCAGATGCATCTGTCAGCTATTGTACACTTTATTATCTTGGTTAATGCTTAAGCATTCAAATCTAGAACTGTACAACCAACTCTTTACATGATTACAAAACAACATTTTGAAGGAGAACAAATTAACTGTGTCCCCCCACATTAATCAAAACATGCTTTACCAATGAATAATATTATGACAATAGCATTCCAATGAGTGTGCAGAAAAGTTTCAAGATGAGTGAAGATTCTAGTTTACCATATATGCCTTTGCCCCTAGACAAAAGATAAACAAAAGGAAATTTACTATTTCAAATGCTTTTAGCAATTTATAAAATGAAATATGAAGTACCACTGAAAGTTTCTTAGCTATGTTTAAGTATGTCAGATTAACAGATCCATGCAATCACACCCCATCACCCAGCGTCTATCACAAAGACAAGATATCTGATACTTTATGCATATATCCATTATAGTATAGGTAAATTCAAATTTGATTAACTCCAATATTACCAAACAATCTTTTGCACAAAATCCTTTTGTGTCCCTGCAGTACAATGGCAGGCTGTTGGATTTTCCCTTGATTTTTATCAAACCCTTCACACCGTCCTTCCAACACTTCTGATTTTACCGCCAGCCTCATGATGTTATGTTTTACTTAAAGCCAGTGAGACTCCCAATTTCCATTGGAAAAAATAAAATATCTAGCCCTCTTGGTTGGTAATTAAACCCTGAAAATGTGACCCAAGTGTAACCTAAAATATTCCAAACCCAGAAAGAAATTAAAAAAAAACCAATTCATGGTCGTTGGGGGCCTGACGCATGATGTTTCAATATGTGGGGATGGCAATACTGAGTCAGTGCAAGTTTTCAGTGTCGTTGATATGCCAGTAAACAAGGGTTTCTCTGTAACTCACTGTCCTTTTGAATTCTGCCCCAATACTGTTTTCTTGAACACCTACAAGTCCTAATGTCGTTAGGAGTATGAGGGGCACAAGGAATGTAGCATCAGGCCCTCTGCTGCTAACATACCCTTTTACATTCTATAAATATCACACCCTTCTCAGTAACTCCGAGTTTATCAATGAATCACGGTTGAAGTTTCTGCACATTTAGAGACAGATTCTGCTGTCACGTACATTTTTCAAATTTCACTCTGTTACAATGAGCACAATCCTTGATGCTGATCTTACATATTTTAGGCAGTGTGGATTGATTTTAATCAAAGCAATTTATGAAGTGGAAAGTCTTGATTTAAATAGTTGACTTTAATCATCATCTTTTCCATTGGTACTTCAGTTATTTTCTAAAGACAGGTGCATTCTCATTGGTTGATATAACCATCATTAAAGCATATTGATTTACAACTAAATAGAGCCTTTACACTAAATTTGGTACATCTCTTTTGCTACCTAGGAGAGCACGCCATAACTTCGTGCATTTATACAAGCAATTATATAACTTAATATCTTCAGGTTCTTATTAATTTGAGCATTTTTTAGTAAGTTTGAAAAGGATGACTGATATATTGCTTATTTACTATATAATTAACTTTTTGCTCATGATTTGTGTCAAGCTGCATTAGGATGGTCACTGGAATTTAATTAAACATCCAAAAACAGCATATCCCATTTATTTTTAGTAAACAAAACAAGCCCTTAATAAAATGTGTGCCATATTTATTATGCTTGACTTCAATAGTTAGATGTTTTCCTCTTGGTTCTTTCTTTATATAGAAAAGCAACCTTTAGCTCAAAGCTCTTGATAGAGACTTATGGATTCAGCGTATATATATTTTTTAAAAATATTTTAAGAGATTATAAAAAGTTTAGGCCTTAACATATTTTGTATTAAATTTAGATTTAATTTAAAACACATTTATTTTTAAAAAGAAAAGCTGCTTATAACTTAAATAACAAAATAAAAAAAATCCAATTTAAATAATTTGATTTTTTTCCAATTTTTGTCCACCCTGTTTTTATGTGACGTGCAATTGCTTTGGGCAGCAATTTCCTCCATCATCCTCTCCCATTGCCAGGGGTCTCCACTGATCAAAGACAAATCCTTCATGTGATTCCCACTGTTCTCACTCCATATATCATCTCCCTGTCTAAAATTTTTTTGTCTGTTTTTTTTATAAATAGGCACCATCCGGCACCCCATCAGTTTGGCTAACAAAGAGGTACCATGGATAATGAGGGTCACATGTAACTGCACTTGCTACATATTCCTAGGACCAGCTCTGTCAACTTCATTGAATTCAAGCATGGTTGCAATTAGACAGAATTTGGCCCATTGACTTCAGTTGGACTGCATAGGTATACATTGAGGAGAGAATTTTGCTCAAGGTATGTAATGAGCACTGCATGAGACTTATGTTCTGTGGGAGTCTGTACAGTCCCTGCCTTTAGGTAGCCATAATTTTATATATTTCGGAAACTTCAGTTTGTTCTGAATTCAGCAAAGCTTTGTAATTTTTGACCAAGGTGGAATTCCACCAGCTCTGCAGGGGTGAGGGTGGAGAGTGGGTAGCTATGCACAATAGTGGCAGTGCTGGCTTTTCCCCATTTGGGGAAAGGAAATTATTTTTAAAAAATTCTCATATTTTAGATGTGAATATTTTTAAAATGAAAGCCGATGAGCTCAGTTCTTTGAAGGCTCTCCTTTCAGGCGGGGGACAGAGAGAAGACCTAGTCCTCCAGTTGATACGGAACCACCCCAGGAATAAAAATCTGCAGGATCAGCCCTTTGCTGAATTCATTAAATGCCTGATTTACAGTGCTAGCCAGTTGTTCCCTGACTAGTGGGTGCTGAATTATGAAGAGGGGCTGGGAATTTACAGAAGAGAATAGAAAAGTTTGGCAAACGAGTGTAAAATGTACAGCTACCTGGAGGCAGCTGTAGCTCATTCTGTGGGTTTTGTATATGGCTATTTAACTGTATGCTGCTCAATGCAAAATGAGTACAAGTTACAGGAATAGAAGAGACTGAGATAGAAGAGACTTCTCTGATAAATTGATATTTAACTAATACCATAGACCTCAAGTGCATTGTCTATACTTGCATTTCTAACATAAAGGAAAGAAGTTCTAGTTTTACATTTTTGCATGTTCATTTAAAAAAAACACAAAGCATTTCAAAGTGTGTTTTTTCCTTCTATTTCTTTCCCCCAGTAGGTTGCAAAAATGACCTCCAATAATGAAATGAAAACAAGCTGAATGGTTACATTTCATGGAGGAGGGAAGATATTGCTTCAGCCAGCTGGAGCATGTCTGGGCCAGTGTCTCACTTCTTTTCTTTCTGCTAGTTTAGTGCCGCTCCAAGAATGGAGACAATGCTGGCTGCAGCTGTTTGAGATTTGATTCCACACTCACATCACACCCACTGTCAGACTGGCACATTTCCCCACTGCTCCTTTAGGTTTTATTTTGAACTACTCCTATATACCTGGGTGCCACACTCACATGCTAGAAATGATCTAGTGTGGTATCGTATCTAGTGCAGTATTGTCTTAATCAAGCTTGTCTTATTAGCTTCATATCAAACCTTTCAAATTTCCTTTGCAGTCTCATCCAGAGATAAGGCTTTTTGTGTGTGTGTGTGTGTATTCAGCAGGGAAGGATGGGTTTTGGAAGCGTCTCAAGATGGGTTTTGGAAGCGTCTCAAGACTGGTGGATCGGTTAGACATTTGGTTGGCAGGCAGGGTACTGACTGGACTGCTTGTACGAGAAAATTCGTTGATAATCAGGGCTTGGTTGTGCAAAGGATTGAGGACCCAAGCCCCAGCCTTACAAAGCACCCATATCTGTGAGTAGTCCTGTTGTCTTCAATGGAATCATTCATGTGCTTTCACTTTAAGCATGTGCTTAACTGTGTGCTGGATCAGGGCCAGAATGTTCAGCATCTCAGAGGACCATGCTCTAAATGAAGAATAGGAAGTGGTTAACATTTCGACAGAACAACGGAACAGGGGTCTGGGGAAATAGTGTACATTGGAAGAGAAGTAGTAACCATAATAACAACAAAGGCTCAATTCACATCCTTTGAAAAATACCATGGAAGGCAGGCAAATTATGAACAATATTAATAAAGTTCCTGGGAAATACAAATGCCACAGCTGTCCAGGGCTGTGGATTGGGAGCTCTGTGGCCTTTTGATCCTCACTTTTTGATCCTCACTTTAAACTAGGCTCATGGCTTGTAACCTTTTCAATCAGCTCGTAGCCCTCTAATGGCCATTGATGTGATGTGATTTATTATTCAATAGGTGCCAAATAAGAAGGCAAGATCTCTGCCTCCAGCAGTTTACAATCTACTTTAGACAAAGATGAGAGAGGTCTGTTGCCAATGAATGACGTGTGATGGAGTGATGTTGGAGGTGGTAAAAGCAGTGACCATTTTTGATTACCCTAGATTGTCAAATGTTCAAAAGGAGCCCAATCCTGCACCCATTGAGATCAACAGGAATTTTGCCATTCTTTCATTGGACGCATGATTGGCTCCAAGTGACAGTTACAGGAAAAAACAACCCAGGAGGCTTGAAATAATGTGGGATTCTTGTTACCATAAAGTTTTCCATACCTTTTAATGGCAATAATGTATCTGAACTCATTGTGAGAATTCCAGATTTGAGTGGGACAGAGGTAAATCTGGGGTCGAAAAAAGTAGTGTGCCTTACAGAGGAGACAGCTAGCAGATGTGGGTAGGATTTTGGTATGGCTCTTAACAGCCAAGAAGTTTGGCCTTGACACCTAGTACTGCCTGTATGTTAGTTGGTCTTGAGTCTTCCCATGCTTTTCAGTGACTGGTGCCTCATAAATCTGTACACAGAGCAGGGATGAGACACCTTTATTGATGATGATTTTTTGACACCTGGCCTTGCTGTTCAGATAACAAGTCTATGCCTGCATAGCTTTTAACCCTACCCCACACTGTACCCAGCCAGAATTTCACTGTCATAAAGGAGGAGAGAATTCAAGAGCTATTTTTCTAAGGGTCTGATTTGAATCCCATTGAAGTTTTTAAAGAAAAGAAAAGCTCCACTTGATTTCAGGGGTGTTGGAGGGTGTTGGCCTCAATATATCCCCTTCAGCTGAAATAGTATTAGAGCACAAAGGGGAACATTCTGATCTCATTTGAAAAGGTGTAAATCTGGAGTAGTTCGGTTTTCTTCAGTGGAGTTACTGAAGTGTAAATCTGGTGTGAGTTCAGATGGCCTACCCTTGAGCAGGTCCAACATTTCATTGTTAAGGGGAGTGGGAGTCACAGCTACTGTGTTACTGACAGCAGCCCACCTTCTCCATCCTGATCAATACCCCCATTGAAATGTCCAAATTGGAGCAATCTTGCAGTGAGCTTGATCACAAAAGCCAAAGAAGCACAAAACGTGACAAAACTCGAGCACAGATCAAGTATTTGTAGAACCAGATGGTACAACTCATAGTGCAATGGGTCCTTGCAAAGAGACATAAATTCATCATAGGGAAAAGGGAACAAAACTGCATAACCGAGATAGTTGGTCCCTGCAATCCCAGCGAAGGTATAGTAGCAGTATGGACCGAGCAGGACGGAGGCAACAGCAAGAGCAAATTGAACTGAAGAACCCATGATACTCAATATGCCAAAGGTGAAGCTAGCTTCCCACTGAAATTGAGACAGAAACACACCGTTACGCTTTTGACTAATGAGAGATTTTCTATTACTTCACTTCTTTTTATATTCTATCCCCTAATGTGACCAGAATAAGAAACATATTGGAGGGTGAAGTAAGCATCATAAATTTCATCTATGACACTTACTAAAAGAAAAATCGTTGCGGATTTTGTAAGGGGAAGATGAATGCACTGAAACCAAATTTTGCTAAAAATACTAGAAGAACAAACGATGGCAGATGTATTTTATTTCTGCATTTGTCATGGATCATAGGAGTAAATGACAGTGGGTGGCCTTAACATCCATATTTGAATACTAACAAAAATTCCCTTTTTAAAGACAGGAAGTATCTGTGGACCTAGTAGAGTCACCAAGCTGGTAGAACGTTTAAAGCTTGTTCTCTTTAAGCCCTGTACAGCTTATTTGCTTTCGCAGCAAAATACGCTTTTTCCTCTTGAATGCATCATCTGAATTAATTCTGCAGTTCCCCTGATTTCTCTGCTGTATTTGAGACCATATTGAATAATGACAAACTTACAAGTGATCTTTGTGTTTGTCCTCTGTCAGCCAAAAGTATAAGTACACCAGAAATAACTGCCTGTGGATGGGAAAACAGACAATTACACCCGTGATACTTCATAATGTTAGTAGTAATTTAAACTCTGAAGTGTTCAGCCAACATTTAATTCTTATCACACCTTGCGGGGCCAAATTCTGCCTTCATTAATATGCATTAAACCTGCACCACTCCCAGTGGGGTGGCACAGGTGTAGCTGAGGGTACAAATTAGACTGATATTGACTGTATGCAGTGGTGATGATTTGGAAATTGTTTGTACAACCTATGGATTCTGGTTGATATTATGAAGTTGTTACTATGAAAATTACTATATCATTGAATAACTCTATGCACATGTGGAATCCACCATCAGCTGACAGGGCTTTTAGCACATCCCCATAAGGTTGTGGACAATAGAATTGTTAAACTTAATGACTGCACTCTAACTGCACAATGAGTATGCTAACGAGGTTGGCTGAAGCTATTGGAGAATCAGTATTCTCCAATTCCTCAACAGGGAGCTGTTGAGGAAGACCTGGCCACCCACATCTATGCTGAATTCTCCATTGGTATAAGCAGACACAACTCCATTTATGTTACATACACCAACAATGAATGTGGCTCACTGTGCTCAACCCTTTTCCAGCCTATGAATCCTAGATCTGCCTGTATATCTGCTCCTAATAATATATTGTTGGTGAATGGCACCCAAGGAATATGTGCTTGAAACAAGAATCTGAAGGTCATGAGATCAGAAAACAGCACAATTTGGGCTCTCATTGCTGACACTGAGGCAAATGTATCAATAAGTTTGAAAACCCAGAACCTTGAGCAATATTGTCTTGTGGTTTGTTTCCTATTTCTGGCATGTTAAATGTCTTAAGACCTAGATTTCCATTTTCCATGGCACTCTATATTTTACATTTTTGATTTAGGGAATTTGAAAATACTTCTCCTGAGGCTGAGCCTGAAATTATAATCTTGGCATAACCATACCATGAAGTTCTCGTGGATAAAAGCAGAAACATCTGGAGTCATGAATAGTTTTTGGCTAAATTAATCAGAAGCAAAGCCACGAACAGGGGATCCTACAGGGTTCTAGCCAGAATAAATTATGCTACAAAATAAGAGTACTATTAAGAGTAATTGTAATACTGAGGCTGCATTATAAGATGAGGGCCAAACCCTTACACAAGCTTCTTTGCCAACTGGGAGGGCTTCAAGGTACACTTAACGCACATGTCGTTGGTGGAACAAAGAAAAAATTGAAGAAGGATGAAAGCAGGGGAAGGATTATGTATCCTGCTGATTTAGCTCCAGGCAGATAATTTAAACTAGTAGATGATCAGTTTCCAGTTTGTTTCAAATACTCTGGCAAGAAATATTACTTTCGATCCCAAAGTTTAAAATGCTGTAAAATTGCCGTTTTGTAAGCACTGCCATTTTGTTTTGTTTTTCTTAATGCAAACCTGTGAAAAAGTTCTGCGTTAATAGTCTGATCCAACATAGCCAATGGGATTCTTGCCATTGACTCAGGGTCTGTTTTTAAAGACTTTGCTCTGCTCAGGATTGTACAGCCAAACTCCCAGAGGCTGCTGCTTAGCTGAACTTTCAGAACTGAAGTAGTTGGCATGTAGCCACCTATCTCCCCATTCACTGCATGGGGTCTTGTCTGCACCTACATATGAAAGATTCAGAATCCTGGGACGTGAGTACCACCCTGCCTACCAGGACTTTTAACACAAGCATGATAACCTTTAAGTGGCAGGAGACTGGTCGGTCTCTGTGCACCACTGTCTGCCTGAAAACAATTGAACTACAGTCTTTCGCCATGTTCACCCATTGCAGCTCCTACAAGGTCATTTCCACTATCTAGTGCAGTGCTGGAGAAGGAAAGAGTCATATCCCTTTCTCTCTGAAATCCCCCCTCAGCAATGTCCATATCCTGGACCCCTGGAAATGATGAACTCTATGCTGGGCTCCTGGACACGAGAGACACCATCAAGGGATAAAGAGAACAGTATGTCAGATTTCCCACCGTGCCGCATACTTTGTATTTGTGATCGGACTGTGTTCTTCCCAATGGGACATCCATATACATGTGGACTCGGCACCAAGTGCATGATCCTGCCTGGGCTCATCCTCCAGACAATTCTCTTCATACTACCCATCAATATACCATCCTTCTGCCACCATTAGCTCAACTTCCTTCCCCATCCCCCCCTTCACGCACCCAGTCTGATCTGATCCTCCCCTTCCAGATCCCGTAACCACCAAAATGGTACATTTCCCATGATTTTCCCTAGCCTCCATCTACCTCTTTTGTCGGATCCTCCCAAAACACCAAGCTCTTTCATGTTACCTATCATTCTGGCACCTGTGTCTTCCATCCCCTTACGCAGTCATCCATTGAACGAATCTGCTTCTGACAATTCTGTTCACACTTGATTATGACTTGGCCATAAGTGCAAGACTAAAGCAGAGATGGGTGACCCCAGTCTCAGCACATTCTCCTAAACAGGCCCCTCACCATGGTGGAGTGCCTGGGATGTCCCGTGACAGGCACTACCAGGCTTGGACCCACCGGCTAGAAAATCTAAAAAAATCTGGTGGTTTGCACAGAACACCCCCTGATGCACCATACACCAATCATTGTAGGGCTCCAGCTGGGCCTCTCAAACCTTCTGGGCTGTCTGTACAACACGGCTAGGAGCATGGAAGTTCAGGATTGGGTTTCCAGTGTCTGTGGTCAGAGGCTGCCCCACCATGTGGGATTCTCTAGCCCAGGGGTCCCAGGGCATTCAAACTTCGTCACCTGACTTCCTGACTCCTGCAGCCTGGTGAATGAACTGCCTCGAGAGTCAGGCACACTGGGGAGCCAGCTGGCCCAGGAGATTGGGAGCCTTTGGGCTGCCTACGTGGTGGGGCTACCCAGAAGCCACAGACCTTGGAAATCCGGACAGCAGCTTTTGAAACTGACATGACTCTTGTTAGTTTCACTGCTGCTCTTTCAGGTGCTGCAAGGTCTCATGGGCTGTATTTCACTTTGTGTGTTGGTGTTTCCAACCCAAACCCAGAATTTCTGAGTCACAGGGAATAAATAAACTGGTTTCACTCACACATGGAACCAAACCAAATTTCAAAAGTTGAAAATTCCTGCAAATCAGAAATTCTGAGTTTCAGCCAGTTCTACTTAGCACCCACTGTCTGTCTTTTGTACTTTAGGATGAATGATAAACTACTAGATCAACTGGCATGACCAGACACAAGAATTCCTCACATTGCTTTCTGTGACCATGATATGGCATCTTGACGATCACCATCTAGTGAGCAAACAAATATGCTCATACATGTAACAACCTATTTGACCCCTAAGCAAGCCATGCATTACCAGCTTCAGGACTCGGAGCCATAGTCTTCCAGTTTTAATCTGAATTCCCTCTTGAGGGCAATGAGAAGCTCTGCTTAAAAACGGATGAAACAGCATAGCTCTTCATTAGTTCAAGGGCCTGTGGAATCAGAGCTGAGGCAAGGCTGAAACTTTAAATTTAGAGGCATGGATAAAATAGGGTCTAAATCCATGCCACCCTTATTTTCATTTTACTAAATCAACACTACTCCTTGTTTTTCCACATCTCTGTGGAATGTACCAAGTCAAGGAAGACATTAGCAGCTGAGGAGGTGGACACAACATCATTCCTAAACAAACTGCTATGTTAGAAACATCGATATGCCCCAATCCTGTCAACAGCAACGTTTAAAGTAAAGTGCGAGACCCCAAAACTGCAATTAAATACTGGTGGAAGGGATAGGATGAGGATCATAGCACATAATTCAATCAGTTCTGGCATATTATTTTAATGTAATTTATTATTTGGATCCTAACAGCTTCAGGACATCAGTAATTCTGAAAAACTTCAGCAATGCAAGGTGCTTAAAGTAACAAATTTTTAACAGAGCATCTAGTGCTGCTTTCCAGTAAATGAAGGAAGAAACTGGTGGGTGATTCCACCAGCCAGGAAACTGAAGTATAACTCCAAGCCCCCATCCTTTTTAAAGCCCTCTCCTCAGGGCTGGATCATTATCCAAACAATCTCAAAATTAAAAGCAGATGCAATTGAAATATTCTGGCTAATAATCCCGCAGAGGATCCCCCCCACTGGAACCAACTGATAGGGGAGAAGACCCGCCCTTCCTTTTAGTTCCCCTTTTGATCCAGCCTTCTCTTCCTTTTACACTCCACCCAATGTGACCAGCTTGGAACAGGCTGCAGTTCTTTACTTTGTTACAAAATTCTGCCCTAGCATACACCCCCTGCAATGAGCTGACTTCCATGAGGATGCCATAAATGTAAGTCAGAGCAGAATTTGAGTTTTAAATTACAGCGATTTCATGGGTCTGTGGCTGCATAATTTTTAACTCAAAAACTTGCTAAACTTGTATACATCTTCATGCATAGTTTAAAACATAAAACATTAACAGGTTTCTGCTAAAACTAAAGCATTTGAACCTAATAGCAGCTAATCAATGTGAGAGAGGAGCCAAATTCTGATCTCAGTTACGTGAGTTATAACTCCAGTCATGTTACTTCACATTTACACTGGTGTAACTGAAATCCAGATTTGGCCCAGAGTTGGAGAGTTTTTGTTTTTGCTAGTAAAGAGAAATTGTTGTAAATTCAAATATTTTGAAACAATCAATATGTTCATATTTACTGCAAAGTTAAATCTTATAGAGGAGTTGCAGGGAGCTCCTGTATTTAATTTCATGTTGAAAACTCCAAGTGCTCCTTTTAAAAGAGTTTGTATTGAGAAGAGACAAATTCAGAAATGGTTGATTTTCCCTGCTAATATTTTTGTTTTGGCCTACCAAAGTTCCATTCCAGATGGGACAGGCGATTCGACCACTCCAACCAGCAAACCATGGCTTATAAGAAAAAACAGGAAAGAAAGCAAAAATTCCAGAGAAAATGCTTATAATCCCAAAGGTAATAAGTGTCCCTCCGGTACCCTCATACAGGCTCTTTGTTTTCATTGTGAGTCTTTCTCTCTGTCTCCCTCTGCTTGATTCACATCAAGGATTAGTAACTAAAGCCTACTCCTAGTCAAAGACATTTCATTATAAACAGAAGTTCCTTAGAAACTGTAGTCATGACACATGCAGGTTGTATACCTACCATGACAAAACATTATTCTGTTTAACTTCAATTAGTCCTGCATAACCACAAATGTAATCAGAAGGCTCCTAATGTGCCCAATAACACAATATGATTTTCTTTAATGAAATAAGCCCACTTCACTTTCATCTGCAAAAAACCCCATCTAGTGATTTTGAATTACTACTTCATCTGTCTTTCCATGAGGAGTGACCACTTCCTAACCTGTGGAGAGCCAGAAATTTACGGACAGCCCTATAGTCAGTTTTCAATTCTGACTAGTTTATTAGAGCCAAGACTGAACCCAATATCTTTTGTGTCCTAGAGGTCAGCATATGCAGAACACAGATGAATAGGTCTGTAGACTTTGTTTCTGTTTTAAAATCAAGTGCACTTTGCAATTCACTTTAACTTTCGATCACCCCCCCCCCCCCCCCAAAAAAACCAGGCAGATAATTTCAGCTCCAAGTCTGGGAGAGAAGAAGGGTTTTGGAAAATTCAGGGGGCCTGTTTCTGCTGCCACTGAGCTCAGAGGCAAAATGGCCACTGACTTCAATAGGAGCAGGACTAGCAATAGCCACAAAAACAACACTGCTTACTGACCAGGTCCCCAGTTGCTCCTGCACCCACAACAGCAAATACTTTGATTGAAAGGACAACAGTCATTCTATGTGATGTGCATTATCACATGTAACTTCTGATTCACAGCTGCCCAATACTGATCACAGCAGAACTCATTTCAAACGTGCTGCCATTGTTACGTGATGCTTCAGCTAGGGTGGCATCTGAGAATTGACGATCGAGTGGGAAGGGAACTATTTTCCAGCCCTCCTGCGTGGACATGTTTCTGCCCATGTGATGTTGGTTTCTTTGTGACAAGAGCTGACAGCAAGTTCAGGGTCACTACAAGTGTCCAGGCTCCACTGGGTCCAGCAGAGTTCCTAAGGCCTGCAAAACAGGCAGCTGTGGCTCCCTAACTCTGAGGTTGGTATTACGTTGGCCCTATCTGCTCTAATCTACACCAACTGGTAACAGTCCCCTATTGGTTGTCCACCAGCTGAGAATAAGTAGAGATCCAGCTCTTTTTCCCTGCCACTTACTTCCCCTATGCTGGGACTAGGAAGGGTAAGGGGTGCCACGCAAATTCTATACCACTTGAGGACTTCCCTGTTTTGGGAGAATTCTGAGCTGGCAAGATGTGACTAGATTCCTGTTGTCATGGCTGCAGTTGTATCAACAGAGAGGGCTAGAAAATCTAGCCCTGGACAGTCAAGGTGGAATGGGACATGATCCATAATGCAATGGGTTGTAGACATTTAACCCCAGAAACCAGAAGACCTCAGTGTAGCTGGCCATGAGGGTAGAGCCTCAATCTTAACTTTGAATATGTGCCTTTGATGGTTTTCACAATATTAATTTCACTGCATACGTACGGGGTTTTTTGGCACTTATTTGATCTATGGATTGTCAACTTAGGTTTTAGAAAGTATATTTATTCTTACAACATTGACTTTCTTTATTAAATATTATCCAAACTCCAGTTTAATTAAATTACAATTAACAGGCCTTGTACTTTTGTTAAATATGCACTCTGTCTTCTCTTACAATTAACTTTAATCTCTGTTCTATTAGTAAATCAATACAGTGGCACATGGAAGATTAGATATTATTGGCTCTATTAGGAATGCAGCTTGCAAGATGATGTCACAATCTTGAATGACAACATAAGCACGCCAGCTGCTCATAGTGTGTGACCCCTTTAAAGACTTACAAAAATCATACCTTGCTTTAAAATGTAATTTCCTGCATGTAAAGTGAAGAAAGAGAGCCTAACAGCTTACTGTTACTCAGTGCTTCCCATCTACTCAGTTAGGACAGCGTGAATGTCTTAATTACAGATCAGAGCTCTGACCTCTGTTTTGGCTTCATGTTTCCAATAGGCACTATAATGCCTTTCTCATGACTGGAATGGTTCGCATTCCATATTTTCTTGCTGTTATGTGGTAATCAGGGTTGTATTTCATCCCCTGATGAAGAGAGACCTTTGCACAGTAGTTTACAAAGAAATGTAATCCTTGGTCTGAGTCGTGCTTTGACTTTTACCGAATCTTTTATCTGGAGGTTAAAGCATCCTGGCATGTTAGTATAGAGCAGGTAATAGCCTGGTGTGAAAACAAAGCACTATTAACTCCTGCAATGTCGTCTTTGCAGCTTCTATTCTGCAGTTATGAGGGAGCCAGTATCTTTCGGAGCTCTGCTATCAGTGGGGGTAAGATGGGGTGGGAGGCAGCATGGAAGTTCCCTACTGGTGTGTCTGCTTCCACTCATCACTTTCAAGCAGGTCCCTGGGGCTGGTGAATTTCAGTGGTCAGGCCCCCTGCCCTCACTTTCCTTTCTCCTCCTAGACCTGAACCTCACAGATTTTCCTGACCCTTTTGCCCACCCCCATGGGAGTTTCTGTGAGAAATAAACAATGATCTAGGCCTCTATCTTTTATGAAAATGTGTCCCCCCAAAACTGCATGTGACAGCATTTTGTACACTCAGAGCTACCCCCTACCCAGATGCCTTCCAACATGCTCCATATTCATGCCAGTGACATGGTATAAATCTGTTCCCTCACATAGTGTGTGAGGGATGGAGCCAGATTAGGCAGGGAGCCATTCATAGCTTTGTTTTGCAAAGCCCAGGGGTATTGTTGTACTAGTAATGATGAAGCAGAATCTCTGCATTAGTGATAACCTAATGAGAGCCGTAGTATTTCTTCTTAATAGAGTACTCCTTGTGAGTGCCAGAATGAGAGTTCTGGTAAATGAGGATTTGTCTACATGAAAAAGTTGCACCCGTTTAACTTAAATTCATTTAAAAAACCAATTGAGTTAAATGGGGTGAAAAACCCTGCTCAAATACACATTAAGGTTTGACTGGCTTCTGCCAATCTAGCTTGTGACAAGGAAGTAACTTAAGCTAAATCACTATAAACCACTCCTAAAATTGAGATAAAACATCTATGCAGGATTTGACTAAACTTATTTAAAAACACTCCTTTGGCAAACATAGGTGCAAGTTTAAGAGACCAGACCTGAGTCATCTGTTTATTCACAGAATAGTACAGGAGAAACAGTGACATGGCAAGCTTCTTCCATCTGCCTCATCAACATGTCTCAACCTTAGATTTGAGAGGCTACTTCTATGGTAGCCTTTCTATCCTTCACTTTTGTAGCTTAGATTGTCAATGGGCAAGCTGGTGATTAACTGGTGATAATTTCTATGGTGTTTTCATGTGGGTAGCTCTCCATTAGGAATATGCCTCAATTTTAATGCAAGTAGTAACAAGTTCTGGTCACTGTCAAGCTCGGTTGGGTTTGAACATTTACACCTGGCAGTTTAAAGGGAGCAGCAATAACTGTCAGAATGGGCTAGACAGACCAGGAATATGGGCAGGGAAGTGCAGTTCTGTAAAGATTTGTAGGCTACTAAAGGCAGTGGTGTACTGCGGGTCTCTGGCGCCCAGGGGCCAATGCTTGCAATTGTACCCCTTGAGGGCACCACCAGATGGCACTCCCCACCAGAGACGCCAGCTGCCCCAGGGAGGGGGGGTGATTGTACTTGTGGGGTCGTTGGGGGGACACGCTGCTTTCCTCCTCTGGCGCCTAGGGGACTTTCTGGCGCTCATGGCAGCGGTGGAGTCGCTCCCGCCCCCTCGCACTTACCTGCCATGTGGTGCTGGCCTCTCCCGCTTCAGCCCTACTGGGAGGGGCAGCCTCGCCCCCTGACCAGCAAGTGAGGGAGGAGTTCCTACTCCTGGTAACCTACAGCTCACCCCCAACCCCCGCCTGCCCCAGGCTCCATCTAGCCGCCCCTCAGAGTTCCTGCACCCCTAGCCCCATGTGTCATGGAAGCCTGGCCGACGCCCCCCAGGCCTGTGTCTGGGGGCCTGGGCCTCTCTGTCCCCCACCCCATTGGTACGCCACTGAACGAAGGCAGTGGCACTTAGTTTGAAAAGATGATATGCTATGAAATGCTGAGGAGGAGAAGGTTCTAAGGACCGTATACAGCAGCTTTACACTGGTGTGACTGATTTTCAGTGGTGTAAGTGAGAGAAGAACTGGGCCCCAATGTGTACGCTTAATCAGACGTCTAATAATAAAGTGTAATAACTTTCAGCTATATCCATGATCAACACTAGGTGGTGCAATGCTGCTACTCATATGAAATATACCTTAGCAAAGCTTTGAAACAGTATTTACAGCAGTTTCTACACTCCTGTCTAATGTTATCATCTCTGTTCTGAATGTTGGTAATCATGCTACTTTAATGTACATTAGCTTAATAAATATTTAGTTTTAGTTTTTGAAGTGTTGCTCTGCGTTCCCCTGTATTGCCCCTACCTTGAATACACACAGGAAACAAACTAAGCAGCATAGATTCCAACACGTAATAAAATGATGCTCCTTTAAATTTTTCAAATTGTCTTCATTCAAATATTTACTTAAACTCTTCTCCTAGATCTTTTGCACTCCAAGGGGAATGACATTAACTGGATAACTCTTGGACCTGACCAACTGTGCTATCAGGCCATAGAAGAAGTTTGTTTATGGGGGAAAAAAATTGTCTAACTCTGTTGGGTTTGGGTTTTCTACTCCTACGTGTTTGAGTGGGAGAAAGGACAAATCTCTAGGACGTTGATTTTCCCATGGCAACAGAAAACGGAAATGACTTTAACCCCATCTAGTGACAGATGATTCATTGTTCAGCTACTGCTATTTTCTAAGCGTTAGAACAATACAGTGGGAGGAAAAGCCAGTCTTTGCAATATCATATTCTTAGCACTTAGGGCTGGTGGGAGAGGACAACTTGCTGGCTTCTGTTTTCAAAGAGCCACAAAAGTATCCCAGTGGATACTCCTGACTATTCTTTTTCTTTACAAAGACGCCAACTATACATGAGTGCTTTTTTTTTTCCTTAGCCACTAGAGGGCAAATCGTGGGATGTTCCATGGGGCTCTGGCTCCACTGTGAGATGACTGAGATGGGATTTCAAACAGTTGTTCAGGCCTGCCTCAATCCCGCCCTCCCTCCAAGCTTTCTTTCCTCTCTCCAGTGCCAAAGTTACACTGGCTACTTTTCATTCTGGAATCAGAAAAGCTCAGACCTGCAGTGAGTTTTAACCTCTTTCCATGTCCCCTCTCACTCCTATACACACAAGGGCTGATTCTCTTCAGCCTTACACCAGGCTGCAGTGACAGATGGTGTATCTTCCCCTGAACACAGATTTCAGATGCCACTGACTAAAGGCTCCTTCCTGTGTGGCCGCCGCACCAAACTGCTAGGTGGCAGAGTGGAGCCCTCTTTGTCCACCCTCTCTCTGCTCTAGATTCTTTATTAGGCCCAGTATCTGCCAGGCCTAGCAAAGAGTGGGAAGGTTTGCAGTGGAGCTAGCTGCAGCTCCCTGGTTCTGAGGCTGGAGGGTACGCTAAAGTATACTGGGTGGTAATTACTTCAAGGACTTCCAGAACACATCAGTGCTCTAGCCACATCTCTTCCCATGCTTGACATGTTCCCTATGCTGAGTGCTGCAGAGAGGTAGCATGGGAGCCAGGGAGGGATATCCTGCTTTCTGGCCCCTTCCCACTGCCAGAGTGGTGCAAAGGGTCCAAACTGCAGAAGAGACTCTAGTTCCGAACACTGGTGGTGTTCAAACAATTGATAGTGCTCAGACACGTTTAGCAAACAGTAAAATGGCAACACTGCCTCTCTTGAACAGAGAGGTTAGCATGGGAGGTTTGCTGAAACGGCAGTTAGGCAACATGATCTAGTGGAATCAAACTGAGGCATTTGGGAAGAACATTCCAATTGAGAGAATTGTGTGAGCCTAGCAAAGCTAGGTGATCAGACAACATGACAAGAGATTAAATTCAGTGTAGAGAAGAGTAAAGTAATACATATTGGAAGGGACCACTGGCACTACTTGTGCAAGGTTGAAAAAAACCCTAGGGCATGATTCTTCACTGTTTTGTGCTGGTATAACTCTTCTGTAGTCAGTGCACTTCATACAAGCAGTAACACTATGGAAAGTCAAGTCCCTACATTTAATTGTGGACAACACAAATAACAAAAAATAAATCAATGCCCAGGGTGGGTCAGGAAAGCAAGCAAAAGGTTTTATTAAGAAAGATAAAGAAGATAAGGCTAGAAATATTTGTTAACATAAACTGATGGCACACCCTGCCTTCAAATATTGTGTTCAGGGTTGGTCACTGCTTTTTCTAAAATTTATGCTATTTATTTGTCAGTTCTGCATTACTTCTTTATCTAGGAATCTAATGGGGACTGGATATAGCAATGTCAATGGTTAAGTTTTCGACAGCAGCAACAGCATAAAACTCACATTTAGCGTTGCCTACAATTGTTCCTTTGCCTTGTCTCACTTTCCCATACTTGCAGTTCCTATCATCATCTTCATCAAGGCACATTCCAAATGTGTGTAGCCTCCTTGGAGACTGAGCGCCATCTCTCTGGCTAGGTCTTTGATTGTCTGGATGTTCAGTCTGCATCTGTCAGTGTCAATCTACCACTCTTCAGCTCATCAGTACAACTGATCTGTGCTGTTCCTGTTCTTTATTGGACAAGCAGAGGGTGTGGAAATCAAGCCTGTTCTAAACTGGCTGCATGAGTCGACCACCAGGATACCGTCTCTTTCCCATGCAATGACTTGATGTCATTGTCGAACCCTTCAGCCTTGGCTTTTGCTCTCAGCAAACATGTTTTCATAGACGCTAAAAGTGCTAAGAAAAAAGTGAGGCTACAACTGCTGGGAGTGTCTCTTCATTATCCATGGTTGATGGGCGGAGGCACCACGCTGGCAGCAGGAAGCTGTGATGACTTAAAACAGTGCATTCCTTATCAGATGGCAGAAGAAAGAGTTCAGTCTGTAATGCTGCAATGGCCATGTGCTGTTCAGAACTGGAAACTGTCTGACAGCTTGGTTCTAATAAGAGCTTTCGGTTGTATCGGACGAATTTTTGCCCCTTATCTGGCTGTCATTGAATTCAGAGATACATTTTTGTCAGCAGACACCTGTGGTCAGGGTCCGTTTCAGCACCCCTACAAACTTGTGCATCAGTGACCACTGAGCTCCAATGATCACTAATGAGGAAATGATTAACAGTAGCTCTAGTAAAACCATCTGGTCTGTACCAGGTCTGCTTGTGGTGAATCTCTGGGTGACAGAAGAATGAGTCAGCAATTACTATGTCACCAGCAGCCACAATTGCAGCAGTTATTGTCATTCTGGATCTTGTATCCAATTGCCCAGTTACCGTTATCCTTTCCTACCTGTGCATTAAAGTCACCAGGGCCATCTCTTCTCAGGTCTTCATTAAGGGTAATCTGCAGTTGCTGGTAAAAATTATCTGCGGCCTTACTGTTGACCTTGGTGTTGCCTGTCCCGGTACATAGCCTCTGAGCGACGATGGTAAGATGTCTACATCGTTCATGGAATCCAACGCAAAGTTATTCATTAATCTTCTGCCAATCCTGCAATGCCTGTCGGGTGCGGGGGAAAGTATAGTGGCCACCCTTTTGTTGAAGCAACCCACCAGTGCAGATTGGGAACAAAAATGAATAGTCCTCAACTTCCTTTTCACGGCTGCCTGGCCAGTGCACTTCAGATAAAGCGCAAATATCACAGTTCAGGCTTTTCAACTGCCTGACAAGGAAGGTGGCTTTAGCTGCTCAGGGTAACTTTCAGACATTTCCGGCACCAATTTTACATTTGCTGCCAACATGCAGGATACCGGGATCACCCTTTCACAAGGTTTCATTGGTCATTTTTACCTTTAGAGGCAGAAACAGACTCTTAGCTGCTTTGGCTTCAAGGACAATTGTCCAGATCATTGCAGATGGTTGGCTTCAGTAGAAATGCCCATGTGATGTGAATGTACCGACACCACAGGGCTTCTGCTGTTTCTGCCCACTTCTTAATGGCCGATTCTGATGGTAAGCAAAATTGTTTGGGGAAAAGGAAAGTACGCTATGTAGCTGTAGCCATGTTGCTCCAAGATATGAGAGGACAGTTTGAGAAGGCTCTGCTCCTTGTCTGTGATGGATACACTCAGTGCATCTCTCTGACTCCTTCTGATTAGTTCATACTGGACTCTTCTGTCCCACTCCCCACTTCTTATTTCACTCCTACCCTCTTCCCCAGCATCGAACACACACATGCTCCAAAGCAAGAATAAATTGAGGAGTGTACCTGTTGAAGCTAGGAAGGACCTAAAGTCACAACCAACTTTGCTTAACAGAGCTTGCTACCAATATTATCATGGAGACTTATTACGTTAACTTGCTAGGTCCAGAGGAGTCAAAAGGCATTCAGGTTAAGCTCTTTAACTTTTCAAGAGCATATCAGTCAGCATCCTAGTTTAGAAATAAAGGTATTATTTTATAAAAGAAAAGATCATTCTTTTGAGAATGTATTACATTGCCAAAATGCCTTTATTATAATAACACTGCCTAGCTCTTGTATAGTGCTTTTCACCAGCAGATCTCAAAGCACTTTACAAAGGAGGTCAGTATCGTTATAGAAAATGGGAATAAAAATAGTTAATTATGCATTGGTGTTTGGCACTGGACTCCCCATACACCTCATTAACTGAAAGGAGACTATTACCTGGAGAGATTTCTTCATGTTGCCTTATAGTGACAGTAGCTAATTAACAACAAATAAGCTAAGTGATTTTTGTAGCTGTGATGTGAGGTTATGAGGCTAACTGCTAGTACAGGCTTTTACTACTAACATGCTGGGATTATAAACGATCAACTGTAATCAATCATCCTTTATTGCTGAGCAGGCAAGGCTGAGAGCTTGTTAACGAGGCTCTAGCCTGCCATCCTTTGATCCCTAATCCCTTTAGGATCCCTTGACAAGGGGAGAGAGCTAATTTAGGGAGAACAGGATTTTAAACGCGGGCTGGGAAGGGACCAGATGAGCTAGCGAACAGAAGGCGCAAACAGAGGAGTTTTGTGAGAGAGTTTAAAGGGGGACCGTCACAGCCAGATGCACCTAACAAACATTCTCTAACTATAGGCCGATAGACACCCCGACCCTCAAAAACCAAACCAACAACGAGCAAACCAACAAATGTGACAAGAATAAAAATAATACAGGCAGAAGTCCTGCAGCAGAGTGGGGGTCATCCAGTTTATTGCCGGTGCATAAGATTACCTACCATGTGGGCAAGGGGTGTATGTGTGCATTCAGTGCAAGCAACTCATGGCCCTCAGAGACTGAGTAGAGGCTCTTAAGACCAGAGTGGCCTAATTGGAGAAGCTAAGGGAGAGGCACACAGAGATCTTCCCATGACACATGGGATCCTACCCCAATCTGACAGCCTCTGTGCTGTGGAGGAGGGTGAAGGTCTTGGGGAAGGAAAACATCAAGCTGGAGCAAGGGAAACAATCCCATAGTTGGGTTCCACCTTCCAGATGATGTCCTGGTAGCCTCTCACACTGAGGATACCTGTCATGACCCATAGGTCTTGAATGTGGGTCCACAGCATTCATGGGAGCAGCCACACATGGTCAACCTGTGGAATTCATTGCCAGGGAATGCTGTGAAGACCAAAAGTATAAATGGATCCAAAAAAATTAGATACATTCATGGAGGATAGGTCTATCAATGGCTATTAACCAAGATGATCAGGGATACAAACCTATGTTCTGGGTTTCCCTGAACCTCTGACTGCTAGAAGCTAGCACCATACGACAAGGGGTAGATCACTAGATAATTGCCCTGGTCTGTTCTTTCCCCTGAAGCCTCTGACATTGGTCATAGATGCAAGACAGGATACTGGGTTAGATGGATCACTGGAGTGACCTATGGCCATTCTTATGTTCTAGCCACTGTTTAGTTCATATATGGCTTTGCCCAATGTTATATCCAGTTATTTAATCTTCACCCTAATACTAAAGATAGATAGTCTGTGTACACCTACTAACTGTGTACCTCAAACTAGTGAAAATAGGAGGCCCCAGTCTTGCAAACTGCACCGTGTTTGTGGACTCCAATGCTCAAGCCAGTCTACCCACACAGAGCACCTTGCGAGACAACCATGCCGGGTCAACACCAACGATTGAATCAAGGAACCTCCAAAGCTGAAAGCATGAGTCTCTGTGGCTTGCGCTAAAGAGACAGCCTCTGCAGCAGAGAACTGTTACAGGCTCGCATCCTTCTTGGATTGGGCACAGATCGGTACACACTCCACACACTGACCAATAGGTTACGCTCGCAGAACTGGTGTCTCAATGAGTGTGTTCAAGTGGACCAAGGGGTGATTACTATCCTACAGATAGATCATTAAGAGCTTTAATAGAGTTTTCAGGCAACTCATAATACTGGATCTTATGTGGCCAATAGGAGAAAAGGATCCATTTACTCACATGGTCATAAAGGCGTTTCTCAGAAGAAAAATGTAAAACATTTCCACAAAAATATAGTATTGAAAGCTTTGGGCAACCATTCTCTCCCCTCTTTCCACCAATTTATCAAGCTGAATCTGTATATTCTCTTCAGTTGCTTCCTTCTTAGAAGCACTTCCCCACAGTTTTTGAAGATAATGAAGCATGTGATATCTGTTAAAACTTCTTACGTACACCACGTGCTATCAGTATGTCACACTGATATGTGTGCTCACCAGTTCTTGTTTCAGTGATAGCTTTAGTCTCTTTTACAAGTCATTGTGGAGTTTGTTGCAATGGGTATGTTAAAGGGCCTGCCTTCTCTCTGTGAAAAACCCATATTTAGAGGGGCTGTTTTCCCCCCTTGTAAGTTGTTTAATTCTCTAACAAAACCACAAAAGTCCCAATAAACAACAGTTCAAATTAAAGCAATTTTTCCCCCAGTTTCACTCTGCCACAACCTTTTCGCTTCCCCCTCAGGACTTAGTGAGGTTTTGTTCCACTCCCTCCTCACAGTACTTTACTAACTGGATTCTGTCACAGACACCCCTCCCCAAGTGCTTTTGCATTGACAAGAAAGACCTAGAGCTCCTTCTCTAGTATCCTCACCAGAGAGACCTTCTATAGATCTCCTTTCTTCCCTTGCTTCTTCAAGTCCTTCTACCACAGCCTGTTCCTTTCCAGGGTCTCATAGCAGAGATGCCTACCAACAGCTCCCTCCAACTCTCCTTCTTAGTAGCCAGACGCCCCTAGAACCTTGAGCTCCATCCCAGTCTCCTCTACACTCAGAAAAAGGGAGATGGTTGTTTACAGCCTCCCTTCCTAGCATTCCTTGCTGTGAGGCCTACAGTTTCCATGTGTTTTGAGAACTGCAACTCCCAGAATGCTTGTCGTTTGGACTGAAACCAGGACCAGAACAGAACTGGTTCTGGACCCTCCGTCTATTACAGTAATGAGTAGTATCAGGAGAGACAATCTAGTCCGTCAGAGTACTAGAGCATATGATTCAGCTGGTTACTTATTTCCTGTATTAATGGCTAAAGGGAACTTCCATCAAAGAAGGAGCAGGCCCTAAGACTCTGCTTTTCAGGAGTGTGAAAAGCCCAGATTGTTAGCCTTATTTCACTGACTGTTTCAGAGTCACATACAAAGGCAAACTGAAAAGGACTTCCTTAGATCCAGGTTACTGTTTGGAGTCAGTAAGAGCACAGGTGAAGATTACAATGTTTAAAGTTACTGGAACTGACCATTCATGGAACTGGATATTTTAGGACCTGCACATTTCTCTAAACTTGTTTAACCGGAAAGAACTGCGTCTTTAGTTGCTGAGTTTTAATACTGCTGCCGTATTGCTAGAGACTGAAAGGTCTCCAAAAATGAGGGAAAAGAAAAGGAAATTAACATCCTTTGCCAAGCTCTGTCTGCATGTTTAATGTTGTGTGGCTCAAATATCCTCTTGGGTCCCTTACCATAAGCAATCATAGTAGACAGTAGTTCTTCATTAAGGGTGCTGCAATTGTCAAGGACCTCAGCATCCCTATGGGAAAACACTTTCACTACTGACAAAATATTCACGAGTGGTCACTGATTTTGGCTATCCCAGTTTTTGGGTACCCAGTCTGAGACACCTGGGATTTGATTTTCAAACAAGCTGAGCACTCAGAACTTTGGTTGAAATCAGGAAGAGACCTCTGAAAATCAGATTAGTGGAATAACTCACTGGCATTGTAAAAGATCTGAATCTGGCTATTGCAATGCCAGAAAGGATAGCACAGGTCACAAATGATCCAGAGGAATTCCATCATGAACAGTGTCATAACTTCAATGCTATAAAAATGAAATGGGAATTTAATTAAAAAGTGAAAAATCAGTATGATACGTCAAGAAAATAAAACACCATTCTGTTCCCTAGCTAAAGTTATGCAGAGCAAGACTACCATTGTATTAACTAGTTTATTGGAATAAATATTAGCTTAAACAATGAATTGACAAACCTCCCTTGCTCTTGTATTTTTTCACAAGTCTCTTGTTGCATTTTCTGATGGATTTGACACACCCCATTTCATTTTCAAAGTTGTCTTGTAAAAGGCTGGCTCTTGGTTTTGGGTTCTTTTCTCTTCAGCTGAGTAGAATGTGAGCGGAAGAAGAGAGCCCTCCCAGAAAATAAAACAGAATGGACTTGAATCTCTCCTCATTACATTGGATTAATGCAGTTGTAATTCCATTGACTTTAGAGGAGTAACACTGGTATGAAACCAATGTGGCGGCAACAAACTGACATCATCTTATGATTGCAGAGTCAGAATAACAGAGGTGCAGTTGTACTAAACCCACAAGAAACATATAAAGAGCCCTATTCTGCCCATTGATTTGCCTGGGGTTGGACTGGGTCTAAGTCAGGCCAGAATTTGGCCTAAAGTATGTATCTACAAATATTCAAGGATAGTAAAATGTTGCTGAGCACAGGCACTTGCTAGTGAAGACAGATTTCCCCAGCTTACTATTTAAATGGCACATCAATAGGACACAGCAGTGCAGATGTTTCATGCCTACTCCTCTGCTGCAGTATCTAGATGGGTAAGCCACCCCAGGAAAGCTGACATGCATGTGACATGGAGTGGAGCTGGAATATGGAAAATAAAAGTTACTCAGCAGACAAGATAAGAAAAACTCTCAATAAAACTGAAATCACTGAGAGCTCGTACAAGTTTATTAAATCTACCTGCAGCCATCTAGAACAAAGCTGGGAAAGCCATCAACCTCACTTGGATGCTTATGACACCTCCTTGTCTCTCACAGGAACAGAAAAGCACAATTAAGTTACTGTGCGGAATAATTAGGTCATTTTCATAGCTAATTGCTGCTGGCAATGAAGACCTATTGTGGATAGAATTTGTGCAAAACAAGTTTAGTTGCTGATACTAAGAAAATGTTTCATGATCTTATGCTCTGAAACTTCTTGGCTACACAGTTATCATTTGTATGGTATCCTGTGCAGTGATGGATATTTATGCAATTGTAATCAGCAAGTCAGCTGTAACTAATACATGTGTGCTCTGGCTGCCCTCCTGCCAATTGGTCATGCCACTCTAGCCCCCTGGAGCAGTGGTTCCCAGCCTCTTTGGCTCAAAGGCCACGAATATAATTTTTACAACCCTGAAGGGCCACCAGTCTCCACCAGCAGCCCCCCTCCACCTCTACTGCAGCCAGAGGGAAGAAGTTCAGCAAGGAGGAGCTCCCATCCCCTTGGCTGCAGCAGGGAAACCCTGCACTCCTCATGGGTCCCTAGGCAGTAGCTCCCTTCTGCAGTCAGGAGGATGGGAGATCAGTGCTCCCCTCCCTCTGGCTCCAGCAGGTCACCCAGAGCCTAGGAACCCAGGCAGAGCGCTTTGCTGTGCTACCTGCTATAGCCAGGGGGAGAGGAGCACTGATCTCCCCCATCCCCTTGGCTGCAGCAAGGAACCTGCACAGGCAATGCGCTCCACCTGGGTACTTAGGCAGTGGCTCCCTTCTGCAGCCAGGGGGAGAGGAGCCACAGGTCACTCTGAATTGCTTTGGACTGGGCCCTGTGTTAGGGAAGTGATGTGGTGAGTTAGTTGAGGCAGTTGGGATGGATGGCCACCCAGTTAGCCACGTACCAGTAGGCAAAGCTGGAAATACCATTGTTGTTATCTATGTATATACCAGCTGTTGGAATCCAGAGTTCATCTCTGGGACAGAGCATGTTTCAAAGCAGTAGTCACCAGAGGAGATTTTCACAGATGCTTAGGGGAGTTAGGTGCCCATTTCAAAAAGCCCCAGCACCCCCATTTACTTCTCTTCCACACTTCATTTTCCACCCAGCTGACGACTGCTCCCACGTACACCCGTGGGGTGGTTACTGACATGGCATCCG
>ML675649.1:14099463-14339427 GCA_007922155.1 Mesoclemmys tuberculata
CTTTTGCGTCCTTTGTTGGCCAGCGGGGCTGTAGCAGAGGAATCCCTTACGCTCACCTTAGCTAATGGCAGGCCATAACTTGAAATATTATGCAGGCTGTATCTTGCCTAGGTTCCGCATTGTGAGAATTACTCAGTTACTTAACCAGTCAGATAATGATTGGATAATTTAAGAATAGTTTACACACTCGTAGTCCATAAGAGCTGTTATCCATATCCAGAGACATGCATAATGAGCACATTTAACGAACTACAAGTTGTCATGCTTTCGAAGCTGTGCTGTAAAAGGAAAAAAGGGAAATGCGGCTAAAACCGAAACAAATCCTACCTTTATTGCCCACTCAAAACTTTTGCTGAAGACAGTGTAAATTGAGGGACTGTGGCTTCTTGGAGCACGCAGCCCATAGGAGGGGGAGGGCTTGGGGCTCCAGCCACGGGGCTGGGGGCAGGAAGCTAGGGGCTTCTGCCTTGTGGGGCAGCAGGGCTCTGGGCTTCAGCTGTGGGGGAGAGGAGGACTTCAGCCACATGGGGGGCGGTGGGTTGCTGGGGCTCCCCATGGGTTTGAAAATATTTACCAGAGCTCAAGCTGGCTGAATTCAAGCCCTGGTTACTTGTGTAAGTACTTGTGAGGGTGGGTAAAGGCTCTATGATCTGGCCCTTTGTTAGCTATTGGGTAGATCTGCAGGCTAGAGGAAGGATGGTATAGTGGTTAGGGTACTAGTCAGAGATGTGAGTTCAATTCCCCACTCTGTCACAGACTTGCTGTGTGACCTTGGGCAAGTAACTTAATCTCTTTGTGCCTCAGTTCCCCATCTGTATATTGGGGATTATAGCACTTCCCTATCTCGTGAATATATTAAAAATTGTGAAGGGCTCAGATACTGTGGTAATGGGGGGGTAATGTAAGTATCTGAGAGAGACTTGCTGACTCAACTCAAACCCATTGCTGCTGTTACTTTATCCTACTGCCAACCTTATAGTAAGTTTAACAATCTGTTTTTTGATTAAGTATCGTATGTATGAAAGGAGGGAGCTAAAATATGCTCCCGTCTTCTATGCATGATAGAGCTTGTGCTTCCCGAGAATTGTCCGAATTGCAGCAGAAGAGCTCCTGTTGCATGTTAAGCTATGCTTTAGCTGTGCCCCTCCCCAGATATGAAGGCAGCATCTCCTCTAGTTTGGTAATGTGGCCCTGTGTTTCCAAAGTGATTCGTTTTATCCTTTTCGTTTGATGGTAGTTGGTTAACTCTGTTGCTACAGCGTGGAATGTGAGTAAGGAAACAACCAGATGGTGGCAGCCAGGTTTTTATGTAATGATGCAAATGTGAGCTGATTGTCATGGAAAACATTTCCTCTTCCTCACCCAAAGACAAGTGAGACATGAGAAAATAATCATAAGAGAATTACCTGGTGTGACGCTAGGTCCTGTGGTGACAAGGGGTTAAAAACTCCTGTCTTGGTTCGTTTGTATTCCTCGCTTCAGACAGGAGGCCTGGAGAAGAGATGGCGAAGGAGGGAGTAAGGATTTCTTATCAAGTCCACTTCCGTTTACGGCCCGGTGACAGTTTTATGGCTTACTGTGGGTTTTTTTTCCCTTTTCCTTTTTATCCCTTGCTTGAGACAGTTGGATTTTCCTAAAGGGATCAATTTCTCAAAACACACTTACACATACAGTCATACAACTTACTCAGGTTTGACTGATTGAGGGGTCCGCACCGTTTCTATTCAACTCGTGATACTGATGGGGTGAATGAACTCAATAACGGAACGCTTATTTAGCGGGAGGGGGGAAGGAAAGGCAGACAGACAGACACAGAGGGAATCCTTTGAAGTCACAGGAGCTCTATTGAGCAATGGAGCTACAAAGGCTTATGAGTTGGGGAAGGGGAAAGGGTAGCCTTGTGGCTGCAGTCACTCCATCTGTCCGTCAAGTCACTAGGTTCAGACAGGCCCCCCTTGCTATTCACCCAACCAACTTTTGGACGGATGAGGGCGGCTGAAACCTGTCTTAGTCCAAGACTTGGTTAATGGCTAATAAATCTATCATTCATCATTCTATGACACACATTCTCTGTTCAATTCAAATTCACTATTTATTGAGGGTTTTCTCTCTATCACAAGTTGTCTCCCCTTATCCTTTTACAATTCCTTAAACTTAAAACTTAACACTTAAAACTTATGATTTAGACAACCAATCATACTAACACAAATACACTAAACATACTTAAAGACTTACTTACAACTAAACAACATTTGATTAATACTTACCACACAGATGGATGAACTCAGTTGCAACAAAAACAATAAAAGTTTATGGCCAAATTTCCTTACTCTTTAGGTTACGTTCCCGGATTTTCCTCCAGGTGGAACCTCTATCGCATTCACACCCAGGTTACCAGCTCTACTGCCCTATACTTTCTTGAGCAGCGAGCTGGGGAGAGGCAATGATGGTTGATCAGGCCATCTTTGCGGTGCGATTCTGGTGCACCCCTTGTGATGCGTGGGTCGTCCAATTTGCCTCTCTCCTGACAACCTTATATATCTCCACCCCAGCGTATTGCTTGCTTAAACCAATTGTGACATTTTGGCTACTGTCCAACCAGCAAGTCCCACGCCTTTGAGGGGACTTTTGCCCCCCTGTGGCAAGTTACACGCCTTGGAGTGACTTGCTGTTGCTGGGTAGATTCTCTGATTCAGCAGATTCCGTTATCTTAACGATCAACAGGTCTGCTGCCAAGCCACCATTCCAGATAGCTCAACTTTCGGGAACAGCTTGGTTTGGGTAATAACTGTCTTTGTTGCCTGAGCATTCTCTATGCTGGTATGCAGTTTACTCAAAAATGACCTCGGGGCACATATACATTACAGGCTCTATAGAAGGCTGTTACAACAGGTCCGAAAAAGCTAAGCAACTTTACAAATTGCATGGCTCAACTCTGACCTTTCGAGACATGTTATAGGAAAATTCAATAGTAGTAAGGTCATTCCTCATAAGTAGACGAGAGCTTTGATATGCAAGTGTACTGTTGGTAGTTATCTGTTGTGGTTTTGTATCTCTTGTTAGAGGTTAGATAAACTGCTCTCTTGTCTGTCACTGTTCTATTGATTAAGAGTTCAAAAGGAACATATGAACTTTTAGATGGAACTTTGAATGTAACAATACTATTGTTTATATTTCTCTTTGAAGTTTAAGTAGTAAATAGCTGTAAATGGTTGTAAATGGCCAATTACTTTGTGCTAATGTAATTAGTTACCAGTGTGCACAGGACATAGATGATATTTCAGAGTCCCAAGTAATCACCTATTAATTGTTCAAGGAAGCACCTGCTGTAAAGAAAATATTGGTCAGCCTGCATGGATCTGTAAAGGACTCTAGTGGAATTAACCTTCAGCAGCAAATGCAATTTCTTTGCCTTGTGCTTATCTCCTTGGATGATTCATTGTGCTTCTCAGGCACACCCTGCGATGGAGCAGAGAGCAGTGTTGGAGATGCATCACTTTACGGGGAGATCAGGGAAGAACCGTGCCTCAGGTCGTCTTGTGCACCTGGTGCCACTGTGAAAGGCCACTCAATCAAGCCCAAAATCTTCGGCTTTAAAATGCATCCTTAGAAGTAGGGCATTTAAAATTCTTTTCAGTGCCAATTTGCCATGTGGGGTTGGATACATTTAAAATATATTTAGGATAGGAGCAGAAATAAGTAAGTGGAGTTACTGCCCTGCTTTGACAAGGGTACAGACACTGTGTACATCTTTATTACAGCTAGTTACAACATGGGCTTTTTTCTGCAGAAAATTTTGACAAAAGCAAAAGAAAACGTATTTTTTGGTCAAAATTTCCCATGGAAAAATCCAGCTCTTTGGCAAAAATGAAAAACTTGGCCGAAAGCGTAAGTGTTTCAATTATATAATGCTGCTGTGGTGTCCCGTCGGAGTTGTCGTTCGGGTGCCTCACGCTCCCCATTCTCGATGTGCAGCACTCCCTGGTTGGACTGCAGCTCTCCTGAGATACTGTGGTCTGCCCTCATGGTGAGGGGATATATCATGGGAAATGTAGTCCAGCTGAGCGTCCCATTGATAGAGGAGAGTGGGGACATGAAGAAACCAAACTTCATGAGGCACCTTGGCAGAACAGCCAAATTGAAATATTTTCATATTTGGGTGCTAGCTTTTTCTATGAAAAAGTGAAATGTTCCGGGGAAGGCAGACACTTTTCATGAAACATGTAATTCAGTTGAAAACTCAATTTTCTGTTAAAAAACGTTTTGATTGAAAACCAGAGGTGATCAAAATTTTTCCTACAGTAAAATGTTTCTAGCTGCCATGAGTCACAGCAGTATCCGGGGTGCTCCAACATGGGCTCTGGGGCAGAAACTCAGGGAACAGAACTGGTTATTGGTTCTCAGCTTCTTCTCTTTCCTGAACTGCCCTGGTGGGAGCCCTGCCCTCTTTTGTTAGGTTTTCCCTTAGATTAGGGTAGAGCAATTGAGTGCCTGTTCTGCTCTCTTGGGCTCCTACAGCTGTGCAGGTAAGCAGACAATAGACCAACCAGAGGCCTTGTCTCCTCCTTCCCTAGTGGTGCAGCAAAGAGCTGCTGAACTATTCTTGCAGCTCGTAGGACTCCTGGCTCACAGCAGAGCTGTTTTGTAAGGCTGTGGGGAGGCATTTGGGGAGGCGGTTCACCTGCTCTGTCCCCACAGGGACAAAGTGATTCAAACATTTTCCTTTTATAATATCCAAGTGAGGCCCTGGGGACTAATTTTCTGTTCATAGTCAAGAACAAATTGACATCTTAGCACAGCCTACTGCCCTGGAAGACTGCAGTTCAGAGCCTCGAAGGCCAACCATTGGGCAACACTGGTTTATAGCTTTGCTTTTTTTTTCTCCTGCAGCGAGACAGAGGAAGCCTCTTTATTGATAAACTAGAAAGCATGTAGAAAGGAGCTACAAGAAGGATTAGAGGTCTAGAAAACCTGCCTTACACTAAAGGAGCTCTGTCTATTTAGTTTATTGAAGAGGATGTTAAGGGGGGACTTGATCACAGTCTAGAAGCTACACAGGGAAGAGATTTCTGTTGATAGAGCACTCTAATCTAGCACAAAAAAAAAAAAAAAAAAAAAGGCATAAGGAGATCCAGTGGTTGGAAGCTGAAGCTAGATAAATTCAGACTAGAAATAAGGCTCAATTTGTAATAGTGAGGTCAGTTAACAACTGGAACAATTTACCAAGGGACAAGGATCCCATCACTTGCAGTCAAGAGTAGATAGCTTTCTAAAGCAATGCTACAGATAACAGAAGTTATGGGCTTGCTGCAAAATTACTAGGTGAGGCTTTGTAGCTTGTATTGTGCAGGAGGCCAGACTAGATGGTCATAATTATGATTCCTTCTGGCCTTAAAATCTCTGGATCTATGAAAACCATTGCCAGCATTTCTTGTTTTGCTGCCACCAGGTGGCGCTGCTGATTCCTTCTTCACCTGGGGCCAGGCACTGGTCCTGTAAGGTGACTAATCTATGAAGCAAGGTGTGCTTTTTTTCATTTCGTTATGATTTATGCAGAGCTTAATTTGTGCCGTGGCTTGCCAGGGCGGAGGCAGTTAATAGTCCCGGCACCTCTGGGCTTGCTGCATCAGTGTTAAATGTAAAAACATTGCTTGAGCCCCGGCACCTCTTTCATTACAAATTAAGCACTGGATGTATGGACATTTTTCCCTGCACATGTTTTTTACATGATCAGTTCAAGTCTTACGTACTCTTATGGGCACTAATAGAATAATGACATTAGAAATCAAGAGAGTGAAAATGGAACAATTAAGAGCAGAAGTCACTTTGAATCAGGTTGTTCAAAACCTTTTTGTTTAACTCCTATTTAACTTGAGTGCGTAGCAAGCACTTGAGAGTAATGATGTCTGTTAAAATACCAGTTCCCTCAGCTTTTTCAGTCACTGGGGGAGAGGTCACAATAAATAATAAAAATAGTGAGACACCTACCCTGGAAGACCAGACTGGACATTTCTGATATGGCTAAAGGTAGAACGCAAGCAGAGAGGGGTGGGAAGAAAAAACCCTTTCAGGCCTTCTTCAAACACAATAAAGAAATGGAAAGGGGCACAAACGCAATTAAAAAAAAACAGCTTTGCATGCCACCACTAAGGCCTTGTCTACACAAGAAGTTATAATGTAATTACAGTTAAAGTAATACAACTGCTTTTTATAGTGGTATAAAGGTGACTTAGACTGGTATAGCTTGTTCCTCTTCCCGTATGGGAATATGCTGTACTGGTGTAAGGCACCTTCCTAACAATATAACTGCTTCAGCACTGGGGTTTTACCTATGTTGCTGTATTGGAACTTCCCCTGTTTGCCTCCCATTTGACACAGTTATCCCATGGCCCATAATACCAGCCTCCAGTACCCTCCTGTTAAATTTTCAAACAAGCCTCTTTGTGCTTTCTCCAGGCCTCCCAACGTGGTCGGCAGGTGCTCCCATCAACATGTGCGAGGCTACCACAGTATCATCCTTCAAATGTTGGCTGCATTTGTGCAGACGCCGCTGACCAATACTGTCTCAGATGCATACGAACATAGGAGTACAAGAAAACTATCGGTTATCTCTGGCGCTATACTTAGGGCATGTCTGCATTAAAAACTTAAGTCGACCTACGTTGGGTCATCTTACAGCCACTGCAGTAATTACTATGGTGGTTCACGTCCACAGTGCCCTTCTGTCGGGGGTGCGTGTCCTAATTAGGAGTGCTGTCACTGACTTAAGAGGAGCAGTGTGGGGGGCTGAGAGCCTGGGCTCCTGGCACCCCACTCTCCTCTGGGAGATCGGGTGCCACCTCAAGTCTCCCAGTTCCCCATTCTATGGCGTCACCTTTACTACACCAACATAAGCCCTATGCCTCTCGTGGAGATGGAGTTATTAGGATGGTGTAGTAGGGCACTTACATCATTGGGAGCAAGGCTGTAGTGTGTACATTGACATAATAAGTTGCCTTATGTTGACCCAATGCTGTGGTGTAGACCAAGGCTTAGATTGTAAGCATGGAGCCAGGGACCGTCTTTTCATTCTGTGTTTGTACAGTGCCTAGCACAATTGGATGCTGGTAAAACAAATACCTAATAATACCAATACAAATGTATAGACCAAGCAAGCATCAGATTCATCCCAATTGCAACTCCATCGAAGTTGGTAATGAATCTCATCCAATTTTTTGGTCTTCTCCATATCAGTGTTATTTGTCCAGTAATGACTGTGTGGAAAACTCTCTCTCTCGCTTCTCTTCTTCCTGGAGGTTCAATTACAGAATTAGAAGTACCTAAGACTAGATATTCGTGACAGCTCCCAGATGTGAGCTTATGAGCAGGTCCCTGAGCTGCAGATAATAATAGTAACACTTAGCATTTGTACAGAACCATCCAACTCTCAAAAGTACTTTAATTGATTAAGCTTCACAACACTCATTTGAGGTCATTATTGCAGACAGAGAGGCTAAATGACTTGCCCAATCAGTCAGTGCCGAGATAGTGTATTAGAACATTCTTTCACTGATTCTCAGTCCATATTATTATTTATTAATTTGTTGTTGTTATAACATCTCCTAAAGGCCCCATTTAGATTGGAGCTCCATGCTGTTAGGCCTTATCTAAGCTCATAGTAAAAGACAGTGCCTACTCCAAAGAGTTTGGGGCTGTGAGCCATAGACAACACTGCCTCCAGCCAAAGAGACAGTGGTGGATTGCTGCTTGTGTATAATGTCTATGGTGTAAGAAAATCATTTGAGAGGCCTTAAGAAAATTTGTTCCATGATCAAGATCTATCTGTGTGTGTGCCTCGCTTTCTCACGTACACAGACCTATGCACGATGGGAGGTATTAGTCAATGGAATATTTAAAAGAAGAAAAATAATTGATCAGCCAAAGTAAAAAATTGTACTAATATCAATTCTTTGCATCTACAGAGTACAGCACCTTCAATGCAAGTGCGGCCCTCATGCGACACACCTATTACCCCAGGAACTCAAAGTGCCGTGTGTTAAGTAAACTTGACACTGCCCTGTGCTGTAGGTAAGTGGTGTTGTACTTGTTTTACATATATGGAAGGATACATAGAAGTTCAGGGACTTTTCAAAGATCACAAATTAAATCATGGAGACAGGGTGGGTGAGGTAATATCTTTTACTGGACCAACATCCCGTTCATGACAGAGACAAGTTTTCAAGCCACACATAGCTCTTTTTTAGGTCTGGGAAAGGCACTCGGAGCGTCGCAACTAAATGCAAGGTGGAACAGATTGTTTAGTGTATGTAGTTAGTACGTATTGTAAGGGACTATTCAAGATGGTGTGTCCTGTTAACACCTTTGCAGTCAGAGGGTAAATAGAGGGAGTTCACGGGTTATAGATTGTTGTAATAAGCCATAAATCCAGTGTCTCTGTTTAGTCCATGATTTTTTGTGTCTAGCAGAGTTATGAATTTAAGCTCATAGACTTGGCTTTTGAAAGTGTTGTGCGGGTTTCCGTTGAGGATGAGCATTGGTAGGTAAGATACAGAATGATTGCATTGTGCGCCACAGGTGGTAGGATGTTTTTATCTTTTATCATTTTCCTGTGTGAGTTCATTCAAGAGCATAGTGATTGTATGGTTTCATCCACAACAGTTGTTATTGGAACATTTAATGCACTAGATGCATTTAGCTTTGATGGCCAGAATGCTTTTCCCAGACTTGAAGAAGAGCTTTGTGTGATTCAAAAGCTTGTCTCTCTCACCAGTGCTCACCCACCTCGTCTCTCTAATATCCTGGTACTGACGCAGCTACAACTACAGTGCGGACAGATTAAATCAGGGGCAGAGATGGGTATAGAAAATAAAATTTCTGACTCGCTGGCCCATGTTTTAGCTACTAGACCCACTGTCTTCCTTAATAGATCACAGAATGAAAAAGGACAGATGCCAAGGATCTGTTTGAAGAGTTATATCGGTGAAAGGGAATGTCACGGGAACTCCAATGAGGCATTAATGGGCATGGACACGCACACAGCCTGGCATCCTCTTAAAGAAGGGAATGGAAAAGATGGGTGTAAAATATGCTCTGTTCTGCTGCTTGATAGAGCTGCCAGCATATTCATCTGAAATGTTTGTTTCTCTTTCCTGCTGGTCCAGCAGTAATCATTCTTTCTGCCAAAATAAACTAGACTTAATAGAAGAAAAGACAAACATACATTAGCTGGGCTAAAGCTCATGAGCTTGGAAGGGTTTGCCAGAACTCTGTTAGCAACTCCAGTAGAAGTAGAGAAGTTTAAATTACTAAACTTAATCAAGTTTAATTACATTTAATTAAGTTAAATTAATTTACTCGGGTAAAGTGAGTAGCTTTGAGTACTGGATGGCCCATGAAAGTGGTGCTGGGATAGAGAGATTCCCATCTGTTTCCAGAATGTCCCGTCTGCACAAGAGCATGGAGAGGGGAACAAAGTAATGGGGAAATGCCACTGCTCCATTGGAGGAAGAAGCCACATGTTTTCCTGACCCCCGAGTCCACGGTCCTGGCAAGCATGTGGAGCGAGCAAAGGCAGAACTCAAATAGACAGCCAGGGCCAGGAATCCTGGCCCACAGGTCACAGGCAGCTGTTCTGAGGAACTCTCCTGTGACCCCTTTCTATCCACAGTAGAATGACTAGTGCATTAGTACGCAGTGTCATTGGCTAATTGCTCAGGGCTGTGCTCTGTGACACTGCATCTTTCCCTGCAGACTGGTTTATGTGGGGTGTAGCATGACTTCCTCTTCCCCGCACCGGCCCTATCTGCTCCTTGCAGAAGAGGCAAGGTGATGTCACAGCATTCTGCACAAGTACTTCTCTGTTCCATAGGGTTCCGCCATGATTTCTGTCGCAGATTTGTGCGCCTCCTTCCTGCAGATTGGTAGGAGCCTCTGGACTCCTGAGCCCCATCTCCACTGGTCCAAGAATCAAGCTGGTCCAAGAATCTCCACTGGTCCAAGAATCAAATTACAGCTTTCAGCGGATACAGGCTAATTCAGTTTAAAACTTGTGGGGTTGACTGGTGTGAGTTGTCTGAGACAAGCAATAATTCAAACCAGTTGGGAAGCACAGTCAAGGTTTTCAGACGTGGTTTTAAACGCCATGTGGACCTGTTCACACTGGTTAAACAAAGCATGTTTAAACCAAGTTGGACTAAATGCACATGCAACCAGTTCAGCTAACATGATCTGAGTGCTGTAGGAAGTGGAGCTTTTACAGGTAATTTGGATCTTCTCCAGGGGCTGGACTCTAATCTCACTTACATCAGTGAAGTAAGTGGAATTACTCTGAATTTACCTCAGTAGAACAGATCAGTCTCTGTTTTGTTTTATCTGATGCAAGTTTGATGGTCATAGTTTAGTGCCTAGCAGACCCAGTGTTTCCTTCTCAATAACTACAGTCCTTTGTAAAAATTTCAGCGAAGATGCTACAGTGGTGGAAGATGTAGTAATATAAACAGGTTTCAGGCATTTTTCCAGGGACTGGCCTATGTTTGAACAGCACCTAGCAGAGTGGGGTTCTACTCCATGACTAGGGCTCTGAGATGCTATGGTTTTATAAATAATAATGTGTAGGGAGGATTTTTGTTTCCCTGACTGTCAGTTCAGAGCCTCCCTAAGCAGCAAAATACTATGTGTCTGTCTCTCTCGCGCTAAAAGAAATCTGCTACTCTGCATGTTAAAAAGGGCTATGGGAAAGTGCACTTGAAATTATCTGACAAGCTTAACATTTGGAGACTAGTTCTCCTCAAATCTGACCCAAATCTGACCATAATTATTAGCTTGTGATATGCTAATGACATCATATGTATTTCACTCACTGTGAACTTGCATGACTTTCTCTCCCTTCTCCCAATCAAATATACTTATTTCTTGAGTACAGTAGCTGGAAAACTGATTTTTCCCTTGTTAAAATAAATGTCCTTTCCTTATATGAGGAGAGGACAGAGGAGAAAATTGTTCCCTTCAGTAAGGACCAAATTCTTCTCGGAGTTACACCAGGATTAGGCTGGAGTATATTAACTTGAGTCAATGTGGTTACACAGATGTCTATGTGGAGTAACTAAGAGCAAATTTGTCCCTGAATATTTACCATTTTTTTCACGTTTGGCTGTAATAACAAGTACATAAAATAAAAACGTAGCAGAAATCATTAGCTTGCTCTGCCTGTGGCTTTTTCCCCTCCCTCTCTCTGTCCCAATATTCTGTTTAACATATGGGGAGTGGTTTTTCTCTTAATTTGCAATGCTCATAGGCTAAAGTACCTTGTGGGCTGGGCATACCTCAATTTGCATTAGGGTGTCAGCTGAAGACTTGAACTGAAGCACTTAGGAAGACACAGCTTTTCTTGTCTGTGCAGATTTCGGTGTGGTTATTTTTCGTATAGTAACATTGTCCTGGAGAGTCACTTCATAGAGAAGGAGGGTTTTCATTTTAAAAGCATCATGAAGCACCTGCTTTCACAGGGGCTCAAGGTTAGTAAAGAAAGGTTTGAAGTTATTCACGGCTTGCCAAATGTCATTTGCTTTCATTGCATTTGTTGCCAAGCTCATGTGGCACAGCTGATAGAGAAATGCATTTAGATCATTGCTTTCTGTCTGCTGGGGATGAGGGGGTGGTGGTAACAATTTTAGAATTTTCAGAAAGGAAAGGGAAAATATGAGCTTAAGTGTGTAGTGATGCTTTTAATACATGGATTGGATATTGCCTTTAAGTTCAAAGGCATTGCCCTTGTTTGTAAAACCTTATAACACACTTTGACTGACCTTTTTTCTTTGTAACCTTCGCACTTTAAATATTGCATGGACTGACTTTTTGTCTGTGGCGCTGAGTACCGCATTCCCACTGAAGTCAAAATGAAAGCCGTGCGTGTTTTGCATTCCCTGAAAATTATTAGTGTCTTAATAGTTTCAAACAGTGCAATATTTTATTGTGAACTTGAGCATCTCCCGTGGATGTGCTGTATGTTAAATTAGGTGTGTGGTGCACTTCAGCCAGCATAGTTTCAGAGAGATGGTGAAACAGTCATTTCAACATAGGGTGAACATTGGGTGGAAGTGGACATTTCTTTTGACGCATTTGAATTACCTCTGCGGCTGAACTAAGGACCTGGAGGAAGAGCAATTTGATTCCTCAGAAGTTGAGGTTTCTTTGCCTTTTTGTATTACTGTTGCTTTGCTTGATGTGAGTTTAAGATGCCCTGTCCCCAAAATTGGAGTCGGATCTTGGAAGGTGCTGAGCATTAAATACTAGGCATAAACGCTGCCCAAATTCAGACCTAGTGTAACTCCATTTACAATTTAGGAGAGTTGTTGCAGCTTCTTTCCCTCAGGGCTGAATTTGGCTGACCATACATAACAAGAATATATGTATTATGCATTAGTATCTACAGATACTCCTGCTCCAGATACTGCTCTTAATTGCACCAGTGCAATTTTATTGAAGTCATTAATGTTACATGGAAATATCTATGGGTAAAGTTTGACCCCTTCTGTTTCATTATAATCTTATAAAATGAATAGCCCTCAATAAACAAAATTAAATAAGGAGAACAAATGACAATGGGACCTATTCATAAAAACCAAAGCAAATTGTCATGGAGTGACCAATTAAAAATATGTGGAAAGCACCTATGGTATTTCTGGAGGTCTAGATAATCAGTAAATTTTAAGGAAGGGATTTTTTCAGGAGCTGTTACAGGAGGTAGGCCTCCAGATGCCACTGAGAGTCAACTACAGGCTGTATAATAGATTTAAAAATCCATCTCATGGGACCTGATCGAAAACCTGTTCAGATATTTGATTTAGTCAAGATACATTGTTTAAAAGTCCCCATTTGAAGAGCATGGGAAATTTTTTATGTGGATGTGTCCCTGCTGATGCTGTTGGAAAAGACTGTAGTGTAAATAAATTGAGATTTACTGTGCCTAAACTGTTCTTTCATTTCCCAGAAACATGCATTTCTTCCATTAAAGGTACACCTATAAGTGTTCTGTTAGGAAATTAGGCCTATACCTAGTGTGGCTCACAGTTGATGACAGAGCAATTTTTTTGCAGTCACAATTTTGTTCTTTAAAACAACTGCTACTTTTTGTAAAACACTGCTGCAGCTACAGTGTTACTCTTCTCTTGTGAAATGATCCGCTCTGTCATGAAGCAGAATAGTTCATATGTCACAGCCATAAAATTTTACTAGCTATGTAACAGTAACAACATGTGAGGGTCTGAAATAGTTAACCTATAGAATTTTATGAAGTTTTCTTTTTTCTGTGGTGTGTCTGCTTCACAGAAATGATTTGCAGTGGGGATTGCCCTTCTCAACCAGGTATTTTTTTACAAGTGAGTTCATAGAAAAGCTAAGAAAATAGGTGGAGTTTTGCATATTTTGTCCATCTAGTACAAATTGACAACACATTTTTCCCACTCAATCGTTAACTCTGCCGTCTGGTAGAAATTACCTTAAATCAGCAGTTCCCACACTTGACCATGTTGCGCACCACCAACATAAAATGCCACCACCTGTAGGACCACTATCCATTTTTTATAAACAGACTATGTATGAAAATCATCTTAAAACCTAAGTGTTGGGAGGGCATTTCCCGTAGGTGCAGTGAAGTGGGAACGCTGCGCTCATTAGAATTTAAGAAGTCCACGGGGAATATGCCAACTACGTATCTAGCTACATGACTTCCGTATCTCCCATCGACTGCCACTGAATTTCGTGGTAAGTGTAGGCCAGGCCTTAATTAGTCAGTGGACACGTACCGTTAGGAGGTGGCCTGCGCTCCAAACTGTGATACGCATACCACCAGTGGTAACTGCTGTCTTAAATCAATTAGCAAACCTGTAGAAAATTCCAAAGCATACAATTTGCATTTTACTGGTATTACCACAGATTTTTATTGACTCTAAACTTCAGCTTTTATTTAAAAATCAAAGACCTTCCTACTTATTCAAGTTTCTAAGAATGTCTTCCCTGCATACATTGAATCGGGATCTGGAAGACACCCTTTTCCAAAAATAGTTGAAAAAAGTCCCAAAACATACAATACTTTAACTTGTTCTGTCATTAAGGTCCTCGTGACTGGCCTCTTATGCTAAGTCTTCACTGCAAAATGGGGTGTTTTTACACTGAGATGGGTATGCCATTGTAAAGCACGCCTATTTTTTTACAGTGAAGACACACCCTTAAAAAAAGTGCATTTTTCGCTCTGGTTAGCTAATTCAGATTAAAACAGTGGCGAAGACATGACAACTCACCTTTTAATTCAGATTAGCAGTCTGAGTTAAAGCCTATGGTGGAACCTGGTGTTATTTGTACTGCTAATCGGAGCTAAGGGCAAATTGCCATGTTTTCACTGCTGTTTTATCCTGCGTTAGCGGACACAGGTTTGCTCACCTGAAGTAAGAGCACACTTTTTATTTGCCTGGGAGCGGGGCTGAGTATAAATGTGGTGGTCCTAAAACGGAATGGCAGGTGTCTGACATTGGTAAACAAAATGGTCTGATTTCCTTCCTGGGGGTGTGTTTTCTGGACTCTCTAATATTACGATTTGAATGGTCTCACTTACTTGGCACATCTATGAGGAAAGCACTTCACACCATTTTTGGAGATTTTGTTTTACTGACTTTTTTTTAACAACATTTCCCCCCCATTACCTGACCCTGGGGAGTGGAAACTCACCCTGGGGGATTGAACATGACTCGCTCCTTAGCCATCAAAATGCTCTTGCATGTTGGCTAGCGATGCACAGAGGAAGTTACATTTTGGTTTAGGTTTTTACAAAGCCTTGGTGGTGAGGTTTTTACCTTTACAAAAGCAAAGGCAAGTTCAGATCCGGTTTAGTTTTGCCTAGAGGGCAGGGCACAGAAAGAGGGATGTGTCACATAAATGTTTCTCGTTTGGTCCATCACCAGTTCACCGTAAGTCAGGAGAGAATGACATAAAGCCTCATCCGCCGAGCAATACTTCTGTTTGCCTATTTGATGCTGTGTAAGAGACTGAGCTTGATTTTGTTAAACCAAGAGAAAGAGATGGCCCAATGTTGACAACTGCATGATATTTCCAGAAAACTTGTTTGCTCTGTTTCCTGCTATCATGGACTTTGGTTTCATTAATAAAAACAAGTGCTACCAGATGTACAACCATAATACACACACACGGTCAGTCCTGTTTCCATTTACTTGTGACTGAGAAGGGAGGGTGGGTAGCCTTGCAGAAGTGTGAGTGGGAGCAGCAGATAGGCTGGGAGAGGGACTCCTGTTCGTCCCGATAAGATGTGGTTCCCACTGATACTTTCCTCCGCTTCTCCTTTGCCCTCGAAAACAGAGTCCAGACTTGGATAGCCCTGGCTTTTTGCTGAAACCATTGGATTTGTGGGGAGGCCCCTCAGTCCCAGTGAGACAAATGGTTGAAAACCCAGTGAGGCAATTTGTAGCGTTTTTTTCCTCCCTTTGCCCCTCCTGCTTGTTTCCCTGCAGGAAGGGGCAGTCGGGTTTGCTGATCTTGACACAGTTTTTACTCTCTCAGGCAAACTCAACTAGAGTTTAGGACGGAGTAAAGAGTGAGTGAAGACGGCAGGCTGTGGCGTGCAGTTATTTTCATGAGGCGCCAATGCTAGGCCGGACAAGGCACAAGAGAAGACACACGCTGTCCTGGAAGGGTTCACAGTTGAAGAGTGTTCTGAGTGCATCCCCTGGGTCTGCTCTTCATCCTCCTAAAGCATTTTCTGGGCTTCCTTCCTCTCTCCACTCAATCTAGCTGCTGTGCTGCATGGAGTGGGGAAGCAGCAGGGGGAGAAACAGTGAGAGGAGGAGAGGTCAAGCTCATTTCTCTCCTTCCTCCCACAGCCCCATTCCTTCTGTGCTGAGGGTGGTATAGCAGCATTGTCCGCCCATCAGTAATATGCAAACATATGCATTTGCACAGGAACAGATGCCTATCTGAGATCTTAGTATTGCCAAGTACTGCCCTACTCGTTAAAAAATTCTGAGTTAAACTACGCCATAATCATGAGATCGGCTTTAAAAGTATGAGATTAAAACAAAAACGGAGTTATTTTTATTTGCGTTCTGGTGTTTGAACCTGTAGGGTTCACAGTTTCAAGCTTTTGTTAGCAACCGTAGGGCTTAGAAACCTTTTTTTTAAAATGAAAGCTGAGATTCTCACCTAATCAGATGATTCCAGGAGCTGGGGACTTACCACCACCAACTTCCTAAGACTTGCTATGAAATAATGAGAGCTTGGAACACTGGATCTGTACATTGGTCAGGGTTACTATCCTAGGGGTTCCATGTAGTGTCAAGATCAGACTTAAGTTAAACCTGGCTCAGTCATTTCGCACGTCCCAAGAACATGCTGCCTGCAGATGCTTTCTACATCATTAAAGTCAATATAAATGGAAGATTAGAAAGTCAAAACCCAAACCTGTTTTTCATTTGTCAGACAACTCGCCCACTCTTGTATTTTTCAGAGGCGTTCTAATTTCTGAGAAAGCCATCTGTCTAAACAGGAGTGGAAAGTGAGTTTGTCCTTGTGCGTGTGTGTTTTTGTTTGGTGGATGCATGAGAACAGAAAGCCCCTAAGCCATCTGTGTCTAGGCAAACGTATCCTAGTTATATCTCTGCTTCTCCATAAGGGAAGAGAAAGGTGAGACACAGGAAGAAACATGAGTCATCTATGCCTAAAAGAACAAAAACTTAGTGTATACAAAGTAACTCCATCATTCACATGGACACAGGCAGGGAAGGACCTGCCATCCTAGACATTGTGTTTGAACCAAAACTTGCTAATATTGAGGTTAGGGACAGGACAAAGGATAAAGTAACAAAGAAGTAATGCATTGTTACTTATTTGTATTATAGTAGTGCCCAAAAGTCCCATCATGCTAGGCACTGTCGTGACTATTCCTTCACTGTCCGAAAGGTGTAGATTTTTATATTAAGGTAGCTAACTTGAGGCAGCTCTCTCTTTCAGGGCAGGTCTACATGTAAAACACAGCATCAGCACAGCTGCATAGTTAATCCACCTCCTCAAGAGGCAGTAAGTGTGTCCCCGCGGACATAGCACTGCCTCCACGGGGGACGGGAGGGAGGTAAGGTCAATATAACTATGTCGCTCAGGGGTGTGGACTTTTCACACGTCTGAGTGACGTATTTATATCGACATAGGTCTGTAGTGTACACCAGACCTCAGTATATACACAGACTGTCTTTTGCAGTGAAGACATAACCTGAAGTTGAGGCTGATGTAACTATGTTGGTCCTAATATGATAGGTGGGTATGATGTTGCTAAACGAAACAGTTTATTTGATTTCCTCTGTGTGGTGACAAGGGGTTAAAAACTCCTGTCTTGGTTCGTTTGTATTCCTCGCTTCAGACGGGGTGGGCCTGGAGAAGAGATGGCGAAGAAGGATTTCTTATCAAGTCCACTTCCGTTTACGGCCCGGTGACAGTTTTATGGCTTACTGTGGGGTTTTTTCCCTTTTTCTTTTTATCCCTTGCTTGAGATAGTTGGATTTTCCTAAAGGGATCTATTTCTCAAAACACACTTTCACATACAGTCATACAACTTACCCAGGTTTGACTGATTGAGGGGTCCGCACCGTTTCTATTCAACCCGTGATACTGATGGGGTGAATGAATCCGATAACTGAACGCTTATTTAGCGGGAGGGCGGAGGAAAGGCAGCTGGACAGACACAGAGGGAATCCTTTGAAGTCACAGGAGCTCTATTGAGCAACGGAGCTACAAAGGCTTATGAGTTGGGGAAGGGGAAAGGGTAGCCTTGTGGCTGCAGTCACTCCACCTGTCCGTTGAGTCACTAGGTTCAGACAGGCCCCCCTTGCTATTCACCTGACCAACTTGTGGACAGATGAGAGCGGATGAAACCTGTCTTAGTCCAAGACTTGGTCAACGGCTCATAAATCTATCAGTCATCATTCTATGACACACGTTCTCTGTTCAATTCAAATTCACTATTTATTGCGGGTTTTCTCTCTGTCACAAGTTGTCTCCCCTTATCCTTTTACAATTCCTTAAACTTAAAACTTAACACTTAAAACTTATGATTTAGACAACCAATCATTCTAACACACAAATACACTAAATATATACTTAAAGACTTACTTACAACTAAACAACATTTGATTAATACTTACCACACAGATGGATGAACTCAGTTGCAACAAAAACAATAAAAGTTTATGGCCAAATTTCCTTACTCTTTATGTTACGTTCCCGGGTTTTCCTCCAGGTGGAACCTCTATCGCATTCACACCCAGGTTACCAGCTCTACTGCCCTATACTTTCTTGAGCAGCGAGCTGGGGAGAGGCAATGATGGTTGATCAGGCCATCTTTGCGGTGTGATTCTGGTGCACCCCTTGTGATGCGTGGCTCGTCCAATTTGCCTCTCTCCTGACAACCTTATATATCTCCACCCCAGCGTATTGCTTGCTTAAACCAATTGACGTTTTGGCTACTGTCCAACCAGCAAGTCCGATGCCTTTGAGGGGGCTTTTGCCCCCCTGTGGCAAGTTACACGCCTTGGAGTGACTTGCTGTTGCTGGGTAGATTCTCTGATTCAGCAGATTCCGTTATCTTAACAGTCAACAGGTCTGCTGCCAAGCTTCCATTCCAGATAGCTCAACTTTCAGGAACAGCTTGGTTTGGGTAATAACTGTCTTTGTTGCCTGAGCATTCTCCATGTTGGTATGCAGTTTACTCAAAAATGACCTCGGGGCACATGTACATTACAGGCCCTATAGAAGGCTGTTACAACACTCTGGACTATCTAATATTAGTATTTCAATGGTCTCAGCGAGTTAGCACTCCTGTGAGGGCAAAAGTTCACACCTTTTTTTGCTCCTCTTGTTTTACTGCCCGTTTTTTGCAATATTTTTTCCGCTTTATCCCCTTGACTTGCTGTCTTTCTGTTCTCTTACATCTACCAAACATGAACACGTGCACAAGGACAATCCTAAAGAGACAAAGCTCAAGTAGCTTTTACCTTAATTGAGGTAAACTCATTAGTGTGAGGGGTGTAGTATTGACTTCGACTAGCTACACTGCGGTAAAAAAGTCTTCTCTGTGTTTGACTTCAAGATGTTACAGCACTAGGTAACTTGAATTAGTTATCTTGCTATAAGAACGCACCTTTTTGGCAGTGAAGATATAGCCATGGAGTAAGAGACAGAGTTCACTGAAAACCCTATAATCTAAATAGACAAGACACACAAATGTGTTCAAGAGTTATAACACACATGTTATATACAGGAATCTTTCTGTTTCATATGCTGAACAAGTTGACTTGTGGCTGGAGCTGTGGGAGAAGATTTTCCCATCCCATGAACGTTTCAAGTATGCAACATTTTTTCCCATCCTGAAATGGGACAAAAATCAAAATCTTGAAAGTTTTCACGGATCAATAATTTAAAAAAAAAAAATTTTTACATCAGGTCAATCAAAAAGTTTTTGTTTTGATTTCAATTTAAAAAAATAAAATGTTTTAACCTTTTTCACATCAGTGTCAGTGGAAGGGGACTCCAGCCATCATGTTCTTGACTTAGGACAACTATGCTGCAGTAGTGCTTGGAGTGTAGATGTTTCCTACACTGATGGAAGGGGTTTTCCCATTGATGTACATAATCCACCTCCCTGAGCAGGATGAAAGGCTGATGAAAGGATTCTTATGCTGGGGTCAGGTCTACTTAACTATGATGTTCAGGAATGTGAATTTTTTCTGAGCTATGTAACTAGGTTGATCTACATTTTAAGGGTAGACCAAGGCTGAGTGGCTGCATATAAAAACACAATGTTTTTATTGTTTCTTGTTGCTCTCAGCCTGGTGTTTGTTATTTATACCAGTGCAAAGTGGGTATATAATGTTTTACACCTGCTCTCTTCATGATGCTGCAAATGATTACACAGTGTGCAGGAAAAGAGAGGATCAGACCTACTTGTACCTAATGTTTCTGGATATACAAGGGATAAAGAAGGTGACTTGGAGACCGAAAAGCAGATCTTTATCACAAACCAGCATTGCAGTACAAGGAAACAAAAGGCAGTATTGCTCAACAGATCAGCTCTCTGGTATTCTTTGTCTAAACCTGTGCAGGTGGATGATTCACCATATACTTGCTTTTCCTGGCCACTGTTTCATGCGTGCCTTGAACCATTCTCATGCTTTCATACACAGACCCCATTGGTGAGATGCCTTTTTATTAATCAATCCTTTTACCCAGGAACAATACTAATGTGTAAAGGATTACACACCTTAGAGTTGCTCCCCAGATACTTCTCCAAGTCTTTGAAATGATACCATTTTTTCCTGTTACTCTGAATCACGTAGACGGGTTTGTTTCTCCGCCTTTTTTTTTTTTCCCTTCCTTCATGAAATTGAGTCCATTCTTTAGTGTGTTCACTTGCTGTGTCTCATCTCAAATTACATGGTAAACACTTGGGCAGTAATTGTCTTTTTCCTGTTACTTTCTACAAGTTGGCCCCATTTTGGATTGAGGCCTCTGGACCCCCATGGTACAAAGAGACTAAAATGGTAATAATAATGTGCACTTCTGGTAAGGTATAAATAACTTGTGATAACCTAATCATTTCCACGACAACACATTGTGATGTCAAGTGATCTCACTATATAAATGAAACGGATATATTTGGGTTTGACAGAGATTGAGCATTAGTATTGCTCTGTTACCCAGGAAAATACATAGCTAGTAGAGTCATTTTATTTTGTACAGATGTGCACTCTTTATTCAATGCTGAAGTCTTTCAGGAAAATATGGTTAGGTGGTTCCTGTGGTTTGTTTCTATAAAGAATGCAAAACGTGCATTGTTTCGTATTTTCCTGAATGCTCATACAGAGACACTTAACATGTCAGCGCTCAGATTTGCCTAGTGAATTGCAACTGTTACATGTCTGTCATGTTTAAAGGGCCATGGAAACAATCTAAAGAGAATGCTATCCTGAAGAAAAGGTATGTACACACATACTTTTCATGCCGAAATTTGTTTGTGGTCTTTCTGCCCAGTTTTCTGAGTGCATGACCATGCAATCCTTATATGGGAAAGATTGTTGGACTGACCCTTAAAAAGCTGTAAAATCTGAAATCCTATGAAACACATTCTTTTGAAAAAAAACATTTAATTTACTGTATATCAAAAACAGTGCTCTAAGGGCCTGATCCAAAGCCCATTAAAGTAAATGGAAAGATTCCCACTGACTCCCAGGAGCATCTGTAATCAGGAGCATCTGGTTACAGTATAACAGATGGTCCATGGCCATTTCCTTCAGGGGGAAAAGTGGAAAACAAGATGTAAGTGTCTATGTCTGAGACCTTTCATATTTTGTTTCCCCTTATCCCCAAGTATTTCTTTTGTATTTGCCAGAAGTGTCCATTGAAAGTCTGCTGAGCAGTAGCGCTCCAAATGGACACAATTGACAAGAAGTAATATTTAATCTGTTGTTACACTACTGGACATGTGTAGGTAGCCTAGTTGACAGCAGGGCTGGTGGGTTATACATTTATATTGGCAATACTTAGGATGCTCTTGTTTCTTTGATGATGTAATAATCTATGAGGCAATTGTCTTTTGTTTTAAGGAATCCTAAAAAGATTTCTGCCGGCAATGTTTATCCATGTACGATATGTGACTTTGCATACATCTGCAAATGTTTAGTTTTATTTAATTAAGAAAAACACAGACTATTCTGTTCTGCCAGCTCTTTATTTATAATGAACAGGTTTACCATGTAATAAGCCTTTTTCTGATCTCAGTTGAACAGGTGAAAATCTGAAGCTAATGCAGACATTCTGGATTTACACCAATGTAACTGAAATTGGAATCTAATCACTTAAGTTTCATAATGGTCAGTTAATCTTTAATTCAGAAAATGCATCCTAGTCCCCTTCTCTCTCTCAATACCTCTCTTCCCTTTCCCTCCCTTTTTTGATATTAACTTCTTCAGTGCAATGTCTCCAATTCATAAGCTCATCATATAAGTACCTGTTCTTGTCAACAGGTTGTCACAATTTCTAATGCAAACCTACAGAGGCTCAAAAATACCCATACAATGAAGGTCTTCCTGAAAGCTCCAGGACGCCATGCAAAAGCCTGTGGGATATCTGTTTTGATACATGAACCCAGTTTGCAATTCCTTTTGTGCATGTCTTCCAGTATTTCCCAAAAGAGATCACATTCCCCAATTCTGCACCCCTTGCTGACACAAGTAGTCCTTAATTTTACTAGCAGTCCCCTTAAAGGCAGGAGTAGTACCCGCATGAGTAGGGACTACTTATGTAAGGATTGGAGGCTCACATCTCAAATCCCTTCGTAGAGACAACTAGGTAGGAAAAACAACAGTAACCATCTGGATTCCCAGTTCAAAGAAGCATATATCTAGTCTGGTGGCGCATGAGCTGCTGCTGTGTGTAGAAACCGAGTTTGTGAATGTGACATTTTTAAGCATTTGGTTTAGCTAGAAGAGGGCACATATAACTTTAATTCCCTAAAGAAAGGGCAAAATGCTGTGATTCACAAGACTTTACAGTGCCATTGATCCGTGCAAGGCACTGCCAGTGAAATCAATGGAAGTTCTGTGCACAGAGGGAGAAAGTCCATAGCCCACAGTTATATTCCTCATGAGCTGCAGGATTGGCTGGCTATCAGTATTAGACATGGTTGAGAGTAAGCAAGCGATGTGAGAATGCAAAATAGCGGCTATGTGTGTTTGTATCCACTGTTGTTGCATAGTATTTACTTAGATTCTAGGGGCAAAGACTGTTTTGCATTATGTGTGTATATTGTGGTGGGCCTAGGGAGCCCAAGTCCCTGGGTCCTCTAGGTAGTCCTTCTATACAAATAAATAATGAATGAATGAAAACTGAAAGTTATGGCCGCACATGAAAATATGGTTTATTAGTAGTAAGTTGTAAACCTTCTGTAAGCGGTATAGCTGAAAAGAGAGAGGTGACGTTTGAAAGACTCTGGCGTATCAGAACCTTTATCCGGTCATAATTAGGAGCAGGTTGATGGTGAATATAGCAATTTGTTAAGTGAATTGACCAGTGAGCTAGATTTTTCAGAACTGCTGTAGATTTCATACTAGATGTTGGACTCAGCTGTATACCCTCTTTTCTTCCAAAGAGCTTTAGAATGAACCGTGTGTGTCTGCAACAATGGGGGGAAGTCAAGAAAATGGAGGACATTTATCATAGTTGTAATGCACTGTCTTTGAGGTTTCTGAGAATGTAAGTTCATCAAGGTCGAGTCAAGCAGAAATGCAGTAAACATAACTCTTAAGGGTGTTGCGGTTTGGAAAAGTGTAATGTACAGGAGTTGGGGTTCCTTTTCCTTCATATGTGGAGGTTAAAAAAATCAAGAGGGTGAGAGAGGAAAAAGAATATCCCCAGGTCAGGTCAACTTGACTGCCAGCAGAATTACTAGCACTCAGTTGCCTAATGAACTCAAACCAGGTGAACATGCATGGAAAGTGCCCCCTTACTCTTCTGCATGTGTTAGCTTCATTGTTGGCTTGTGTGTAAGGAACGAGCAATTGCACAAGTGTGGGTGTGGGGGAATGAACAAGCCTGTCTTGATAAACTGCCCTTCATAAAGAGCTGGGAAGGGTGCATGAAGCTTTGATGTCTAGTGCCAAATTCAGCCCTAGCATAAGCAGGTACAGCCTCATTGAAAGAAGTGGAGTTGCACGTGCACCAGAGCTGAATTTGGCTCTGATGAGTTATGGGAACTATTGCATGTGTCCAGTTATGCCTTAAATCTACTGAAATGCGGTTGGATTCCAATGCCAGATTGGATTCCAGGGCTGTCACTCAGCACGTAGCACTTGAAGTTGAACGCAGAAAATACAGCTTGGCAGGTGGCAATCTGTCTGTCTCCCAGCTTCTAGGCATCCCAGGATAGTGCTGAATGGCATAAAATTTCAGCCAGTGGCAAAGTGTTCTGCTTTGTAAATGTGAGCATTAAGAGAATTAAAATCTCCCAGTGGTTTTGTAACGTACGTGCCAATATTATTACAGACGAGGAAAATCTTAATATTCACAAATGCAACTAAACTAGAGGTCTACACACTACGTTGCTTCTTTCGGCCAAGTGAATAGCATACATCAGGACACCTTGCGTCCCTCTGTTGACCCCACAAGTTCCCTGCGTGCCATCTCCCATCCCCCTCTATTGCAGGGACTCCCTGCAACTCTCCCCACCATCTCCCATCCCAAGGGCTCTGAATATCCCCTTTTCCCTCCTCCTCCTCTTGGCAGGGCTCTGTGTGCCCTCCCAATCACCTGTACCAGGTCCTCCCAGTCCCCTGTGCCAGAGGTTCTGTGTGCTACCCCATTCCCGTTCCCTACACATGGTAGGAGCTCTGTGTGCCCTCCCAGCTTCCCCCTCTGCACATGCCAGCGGTGCTGTTTGCCCCACTTGCCTTCCTCTATGGCAGGGGATCCGTGTGTCCAACATGTCTTCACTCCCCTGCCATTATCCCCCATTCTTCTTCCCTGCACGCCAGGGGTTCAGCGTGCTTCCGTTCCAGCTTCCCCCCATGCAGGGCCCCATTCTTCCCCCTCATGCCAGGGGTGCTGTGGGCAGTCCCATTGTCTCCTCCCCACTTCCCCGGTTTCCACCACCATTCTTTTCTTTCTGCCTGGAAAATAAATAACTTCGGATCTCAGATACTGAGAGGATGACAGAGCTGAGACGGGGCAGGGTGTTATGAAGGAAGGTATTAATGGCTGCCTGCAATTGGTTCTTTGATCTATCCACAGTTACTGAGGTGGTTCAGTTGAAGCTGTGGGACTAGCAGGCAGGAGCTCCATGTGTCTTCTACTTTCCACTTCTGGTTTTCCAATTTTCACTAAGATCAATCAGATTCTGCCTGTTGATGCCTAGAAGGTTCCCTGAAATTTTTTAATTGATCAGATGCCGTATTTGGAAGTTATTATATTATAGACAGACAGACACGGCAAACAGAAAAATGCCATGACCATGGCCAGTTAAACACAGTTGTTTGGAAAGTACCTGGACTAAAGATCAAAAGTAACTTCTGTAAATTATAAAAACGACGAGAGTCCTGTAGCACCTTAAAAACTAACACATTTCTGCGAGCATAAGCTTTCGTGGCTGCAACCCACTTCGTCAGATGCAGCCCACGAAAGCTTATGCCTGCAGAAATGTGTTAATCTTTAAGATGCTACAGGACTCATTGTTTTTGCTGTATACAAACTAACACGGCTATCCCCCTGGAACTTTTCATCTGTAAACTATATAGTCGGTTCTTTCCTGTTTATGTAGAGTTAAATTCTCTAACTCGTAAGCTGCTCTCCAAAATTCTGGACACAGTTCTTATTTGAGGGAATGGTAGCAGCCATTATTGGTTGGTGATATGCTGGTATTCTGCTAAAACAGCTAGCCTCAGATCTGCATGAGTCCCCTGGAAGATCACTGAAGAAGAAACATGCATTTTTTTTTAAAAGGCAGCTCTGGAGCCAGTTTAGCAAATTAGTTACTATTGACTTTGGAAAGAATAGCTTATTCTTATGAATTTAATTATGTGTAGCCAATAAAGAGCTGTCTGGGTACATGATTTGACAGAGATTCAAATGCAAAATCTGTTGCTCAGAGCATCCTTAGAATTTATGGAACTCACTAATGGTTTTTAGGTCCATAAACCAATTAATATTCTGCTTTCTTCATATGTAACTGCTTTCATATAAACCAATTCCTAAAGCTAAAGGGCCAGATTCTCAGATGGCATAAATTGGCATTGTTCCACTGAAGCTACTCTGATTGTCACCAGTTGGGAATCTGGCCCATCATTTGCAAATGATAGGCTTAAGAAAACAATCATTTAAAATGTGTCCAGATATAGCGCGTTATCCGGATCTCACTTGAATCGGTGTAAATCTGGAGTAACAATTGATGCCAGTGGAGTGACAGCGTGTAAAATTGTTGCAAGATCAGAATCAGGTGTTCTTCTATAAATATTCATGCTTGGCAAACATTGAAACAAAAAACAGCCACTGGAAAGGGAACAGCATGACTCTGAGGCAGATCCCAGGTGTGGAGAACGCATTACATTACATTACATTGATGCATGTAAGGATAAGATGATCAATTGTGAACACAGAGAGGAGATTTAAAAAAAAAGTGAAATGAATGCATGCATGCATGAGGAAAGAAGTCACAAGTGTAGAATGGAATCAGGTTTGTAACAGACACTTAATTGTGTCCATAAAGAGTTATTTCTAAGTTAGTCATTTATTGCCACCATGATGATGAGTATTTATGGCATCAGTGATTAAGAATTGTGCAGGTGAAAGATGAAAGAATTTGTTTCAGCTAGATATTGACCCAGAGCATCAAACCAACCCTCTTCAAGGGTTTAACCACGTTCTCTGGAATGAAGCTGAATATGGTTTGTCCTTATCTAAACTTGCAGATAGAGTGTTCAACATTCATTCAGCTTACCTGTTGCTAATACTTACTATCAGTGACAGGTAATTTTTCTAGTGTAGAGGTGGTTTAGTCAGCTTGTGTGCTAAGACCACTTCGTATTTTGTTAACCACCATTATTTGCTAGCATTCTCCCATCTATTTGCCTTTATCCATCTGTTGTCTCATGTCTTATACTTAGATTGCAAGCTGTTTGGAGGAGAGGACTGTCTTTGTTCTGTGTTTGTACAGCACCTAGCATCATGGGATCTTGGTCCATGACAATGAGTCCTAGCGCTACCAGTACAAATAATGAATAATAATATATACAGAATTTACATGGAGTTACTTGTGATTTACAACAGATTCTGACCTATAAACTCCCTAACAATGCCCAGTCTGATCCATATGATTGAGTCATACAGGATTTCTGGTGTCATGATTAAGCATCCTCTTTATGCAGACTAGCTGACTCATTGCTTGCCAATAAATGTCTCTCATGAAAAGAACTCTAGAAATCAATAGTACAAAACTAATATAGCTGAAAGGCTGCAGCTACAAGTCATCAGGCACAAGATACTGACTTCTTGCTCCTGGAGACATTCTCATTTAAGTCATGAGCTTTACCTTTCAATAACAATTTTACAATATGTTTATTTTTAATAGAGGTGGGTCTAGGTCATCAAATTTAGATCCAGGATCCAATCTTAATTCAAAACTGGATGGCTGTTTGGTTTTGATATTCCAGTTTTGGATCAAGACTAGTTTTTATTGGACTAATAGAAATGTTTTACATCATTAAATGACTTCCTGTTTTGGGGACTGTTCTGTGTTTTAAAAAAAATCCCAGCTTTGTTGCAGCATCTCTGTGGTATCTGGCCTGGCTTATGTTGGTTTTGCACCTAAAGGGACTGATTTTTAAAAGAGTCTCCATATGTGGCTTCGCCTGCGAGCTTGCCTGCCAAAATATGTGTAGAGCACATGTAGCGTGACTGGATGGCGGTGTCTAAAGCGCTTAACTTGCCCTCACTGATGGAATTGTTATCACTGAAGTCAGTAGGGGCAGAGTTAAGCCAAAGCTGAGCAGTTCTGAAAATCCCCACCTGTAAAATCCATCTTCACTTGAGCACAAGTGGTGGAGTCCATCACCTGCAAGTACCTGTAATTTTCAATAAAATATGATTGAGGCCTCATTAAAAATTAGGTTTAAAAGAAGCCTTTTTGCCTCATAACATAATCTGCTCTTCCCAGGAGATGAGTTCCCAATCTGCTCTTCCTGTGGAAGCCAGGCCCATACTGTCAACTCCAACCTGCAGCTGAACCATGCAGCCTTTCCTTAAAATTCTCAAAGGTCCAGGCTTGTATCTTCCCAAATTGCAAATATCCTTCAAGAACTTCCGTGCACGTGACAGCTGTGAGGTGAGACAGGGCAAGGAATCTTGTTTAGATGAAAGTCTACAAATTTGGTTTCCTTAAATACACTCGCTTTCCTGTGGCAAGCAGACTTAGCCCAGAATATGAGGGACCTTAGGCATTTAGGACCTCCTTGTGGATGCCCATTGCCTGCTGGAGAGTTGCGGAATGAAACTGTGTGTCATTCTCCCTGGGGTGTAGGTATTGAATTGGAGGAATTTACTCTATTACGGTGATGTGGGATTAACTTTGCAAAGAGATCCTTATGATCTGAAAGTATTTCCACAGGAAGAGGCAGCCCAGATCTAGACTGGACGATGAAGAATTGGGAAGTCTGTAGACAGACTTAGGTTCATCCCAAGGAGAGCAAGTAATTATTGAGGGCATTAGGTACTTTCAGGGCCTTTATGAGGTCCTGGCTTAACTCAACAGCAGCTCCTAGCAGCAGCTGTGGAAGAAAGGGAATGCATTGTTCAGTTATTGCCCTTGTTTTTGCTCAAAACCCGGAAAATCACGAGTCCTGTCTCCTCTGCAGAGCACACTCCACAGAAACTGAATTAGTTCACTTTAACATGGTGTCCTGCCAAAATGTTGTGCGCTGCAGGACAAAACCAAGAATGGGAACTGCAAGTGTTTTCCAATGAACCTCACTGAAAGGTCATTAGTTGGGAGAGAAGTCATGAGAACTGAACAGAGGCTAATCATTGGTGATTGTGGGAGTGCTTTTCTCAGTGAGGATGAGAGTGCATGCACAGCATCAAATGCTGGGAAACCTTAACAAGAAATCTTTGTTTTTACTGGCAGTGGCAACCAGCACTGTTAACTTGAATTTGTCCTAAATTAAGGCTGTCCCATTTTCGTTGATAAGCATTTAAAACAGCTGGTGTCAGCACCGTAAACTCCTTCCAAAATGATGATGGATATGGATTAGCTAACATAACTTACATAATGGAAAAAAGTGAGGATGAGTGAATCTCGTGTAGTCTGTAGTATTGCAACCCTGTGTGTTCAAAAATTATGAGCCAGGCCCTCAAAAATCATGAGTTGTTTTTTTAAAATCTGAGCTCTTTTTATTTACCTTCTGATTTTGGACGTTTAGGGGCCACATTTTCAAGTTTGTCCCCACTAGAAACATTTTATATTGATGAAAGCTCAGATTTTCCTGTGATGACCTGACCCCAAGAACTTGGGTTTAAAAAACTGTCATGAGACTCATGACAAAACTGCAAGATTGGCAACCCTTTGTCTGAGACCTTGCAAACCTGTCACACTCTTTTCATAATGAAGGTAATTTTTGTTCAGTCCTTTCTTCTTGTAGTTAAACCCTTCCCTCAGGGGTTAGTCAGGAGTTCAAATATATGTTTTGCAAGCTGAGGGAAGCTTGTAGTCACATTCTGTGGTGATAAATAGACAGGCAATGTGAGGCAGATAGAGCAAGTTATGTATTAGGGAGAGAAAACACTGTTAGAAGCTATCCTGGCACAGTGGGGTACCATATATACAGAATTTACTTTTTTCCCTAGAACTTTTCTGTCTGCCCTTTCTGATACTGTTTTCATAGTCTGTCTCTCTCTCTTTTCATTCTACCTTTAGTTCTGCTCCACTGCACATCTTGCTTTTTCAATGGATTTTTTCCTCCTTGTTTTTAGTCACTAAGCAGTGCATCACCAGTGACCTTCAAAGTGGTATTAAACTTTCATCCTCACAATATTCAGGTGTTTTAAACAAGGCCAAACCAGTCCACTGTCCCCTGGTGAACGTTTTAGAGAGCTAAACAAGGCCTCTTGAGCACAGGCTGCCTGTTGCAAAGGACAACGTGGAGGCAAACTGCCCCTTCAGTGAGACCCAGTGCTTCTTAGAGCCCCGTGCGTGTGAGAGAGAGAGAGGGAGGGGGGTAATTTGCTATTCCCTCTGTGTGGCCAGCCAGTTTTGATGGTTGACATGTAGTGGGGAAGAGCCCTGGCTTTGCTAACCCAGGCACCAACCTGCTGCCTTTCCAGCAAGTTGCTCCTGGTGGCGGCAGCTCTGTAGCAGCCGCTGTGCTTGGGAGCTGCCATTTTGGTCAGCCCTTAAGTAGGTCACTTTTGGGAAATATTGGAGGGGGCCAGGAAATTGAGCTGGTAATTTATGGCAGGTGGGCTAGATTTTGCCACAGGGGCAGCCTATAGTGAGCAGTGCGTGTTGCTGCCCCATCCCAAGGGGAGAATAGTGGCTCAGGGCCATGCTTCCTTCTCTGCCGCTGCTTTGTTCCAGGGGATTGTCTGTACCAGCAGCAAGTTATCACCCCTACTACTGCCTGTGCCAGCTCCACTCTGCTGACTTGCACGATCTGGATGATGAACGCAGAGGTAGGCAAACCAGAATTCTTCCCCAGGTTATCGACTGGCAATCAGGCCTGCTTCAGCAAATAACTGCTCAATACATTCGTTAATAGTTTACCCATTAACTTATTATGGCTGTTCCTCTGACAAGGAGGAGTCTCTTGTGCCTGGCACAGTGAAGTACGAAGGGAAGGTGACGACATTTTGATCCATTCCAAACTCACCTCGTATATATTCATCCTTGACATAATCTCTGAGACGTTTCCTTGCCATTTCTTCTCATCAAGGCTTTATCACCTGCACGGGAGGCGATAAAGATGGAAAATCGTTATTTGTGTCTAAATTAACTTTGACCATGCAAACCCTGCTCATTTGCAAGTGCTCTAGTCCAACTGCCAGCATGATTCATTGGGCTGAATTTAGAAGGATACAATACATCTCTTCAGACTGAAGAAAAGTCTGTTTCCTTTCCAGATATAACTGCAGAGAGAATAAATACACAGTGTTATGCTGACAGTGGCCACCCTTAGTGGCATCCAGATACTAGAAGTGGAAAAGTCCTAGTAAAATAATTGTACAGAATAATGACCGTGTGGAGGGAACTGAAATGTCCGGTTATCTTATATGTTTGACGGTTTGATCCTTCAGGCTAGGCAGAGCTCTTACTGACATTAGTGGTGCCATTTCAGGTCCTGTATTCAATATGAAATCACATTAGTAACTTCTCTGTGTTATTCTGGAATGTCAGTAATTGTTCTGGTGATGTGAGCTCATGAAGAAATCCATATTTTCCCGTGAACTGTATACTGATCTGGAAGCATTTGGGATTTTACAGTATGCTTCCATTTTCTATAGAGCCAATCATCAAATGCATCAGGCTAAATACATTTGTGGTGAAACTCCACTGGAGTCACTGGGATGAAATTGGAATCTAATACACCTTTCCAGCTGGTTTGAAAGGGCAGTTAACTGCAGCTGTAAAGGCATACCTGTCTTCAGGGCTGAAAGAAAATCTGCTCCTGTGATTTACGTACCATATGAAGAGCTTAGGCAGAGGCAGGCAAGGAGCTATCATAGTAGGACCATTCTAAACAGCAGGAGACACACTGTAGGTCTCCCGGGTACAAGTGAGTCACCTTCGCGTCTGGTCATGGCAAGGAAAAATGTAGCATAATTCTTCAGATTGATGCAGAACTGTATAGACGCGCTCAGTCGATCCAGCAAGCGACGCAGGAAAACCACCCCTGTAAGCGGAGTAGCGCTGCATCGAAGGGAGCGCTGTTCCCTTCGACGCAGCGCAGTATGGACGCCGCGCGGAGGAGACGCTGCAAAGTCGATGGGAGATACGCAAGTGATTTATGTCGCTTGCGTATCTCCTGTCGACTGCTGCCGAATCGCCAAGGTAAGTGTAGACCGGGCCTGAGACACAAAGGCATCTGACAATTCTATAAGAGTCCTCAATGACCCTATAAGTTCCTGGAAGAGTCATCACTTTTAGCCCAATCAAGAACTCTTAGCTACTGTGACAGAAACAGCCACACGGACGACTGGAAAGTGTCACCACTAACATGCTTAAAAATCACGTACAAAGAAGTGAGGCTCTATGCCTGACTGTGATTTTGCACTCTTATTATACACATGAAACTGCATTGATTCTGTGTGTAACTGAGTGGACAATCTGACCCAGTGTTTCTTGGCTCTGCCACATGAAATATGGGTGTTCGCTTTCTGATGAAGCCAGTCCCTACATTTTTATAATTACACAGTATTACCTTTGTTTCAAGACAGGTAGTAACAAATCCTACTTTAAAAGCATCTAAATGCATGAATTATTGTTTTAAAAGGTGAAGTGAATTATTTCCAAAAGCAAATCCCCCTTTCCAACAAGCCATGCAATAATCATTGCAAATGTTCTGTGCAAAATTTAACAGCAGAAATGACGTGTGACTTTTGTCAATCATTTCTTTTGAAAGGGACCTGATACTCAGATGGCATAAATGGGCATAGCTCCGTTGACTGGCATAAACCCACTGATTCACGCCTGCCGAGAATCTGTCGTTGAGCCTTTTCAATGTAGTTGTCAAGCTGCGTCTTTATGATGAGTCATACAAAGGTTGATGGGACTCTTACTGTGCTGATATTTAGGAGGGTATTGTTGAGGGTTAAACGTAACTCTGATTATGGACTAGGGATTTGATCCCCTGTAACCCTTAATCCTATTGGGCAGCGCACACACAAGAAGTCCAACTAAAGCCATGAGCCTGTTCATGTGGGTGAGCCTTACTGAACTTGAGTGAGGGTTGCAAACTGGACGCTAGGGGCGAAGGAAAAGGAATCAGAAAAAAAACAAACTAAACCCAAAAGCAATGAAAAGTGATGTAAGATCTTACTAGATTTGTTCCAGTTTTTCCATTGACTCAAGTTGCTAACTGGAGAACGAGGAGGTAGGGATAATTGCAGAAAACGTCTTCCAAAATGCTGCTTGTTAGGTGTGGATGACCTGACTCTCATGCAGTTTTTCCTTTGCCCACCATCTGCTTCTTCCACTAACATAAAGAGTATTATGCGTAGCTTCCTGCAGGCTAGGCTCATAAGCAATGAAGAGATTTACTCAAGTGCTGTATAACATGTAACAAGCACTTTGGAGAGGAAGGATGGTCCAGTGGGTAGGGCACTAGCCTGCAACTTGGGAAATGCTGGGTTTAGGTCTCTGCTTTGTCATAGGCTTCCTATGTGACCTTGGGCAAGTCACTTAACCTTCCTGTGCTTCATTCCCCCATCTGTGAAATGGGGATAACAGAACAGCCCTGCCTCTCAGGGGCGTTGAGAAGATAAGTACATTAAAATTGTGAGGTGCACAGATACTATGACAATGGAGACGATAGAAGATCCTTTAATACAAGGAATCATTCTTCTTTTAATCACAAAGGGAAAAGGCAGGTAACAATGTGTACTGACTTTGGATGTTTCTTTCTCTGTGCAGTGTCAGTTTGAAAATGTAGCTATGTATGAATCAGTTGTGGATGGGAATGTTAGTGAACCAGACAGGGCAATGGGTTGTATTTTGTGGTTTTTATTCCATGTCCGATTATAACACAACTAGCTGCACATTAATGCACTGACTGAGCAAGTTTCTTTGTTGCTTTCCATTTGAAATGAGAACAAGTTCGTGCTTCTGTGGGTCTGTCTGCACAGCATCTGGGAGTGAACCTCCCAGACTGGGTCAACAGATTGCGCTAGAGGGACTTGCAGTGATTTTACATTGTGGCTCAGGCTCGTACCCACCCACCTCCCTAGGCTTAAGCACCCAAACTTCAATGTTAAAGCACCATCCACGCAGCTGTTTTTAGAGCACTAGCATGAGTCTGTTGACCCGAGCTGGGAGGCTCACTCCCAGATGCTGTGTAGACATACTTTGAGTAACATCCAATCCTGGAGAAGCCCTCATAGTTAAAACATCAGTATTTTAAATGGCAAACACATAACCTTTAAGACTTGCTTTCAGACTGGAGGGGCCCCAGTCTTGCTGCCACTAAATCAAGGGAACTTTTCCATTCCCGCCTGAAGCTGCATTCACTCCTCCGCTGAGCTGCCCAACTCTGTTGAAATTCTCCTCCTCTGTGTGCACAGGGACAGGTATGCCATAGCGTACATGTAGGGGCATTCCAGGGCAGTGATAGTTGGAGGAAGCCAAGATAACAGTTCCATTTGAGCTATGCTGCCAGAGAGAAGTGTGGCGGCCAGGGGCACCCACACTCCAGGACCCTCACTCCCTATAGGTTCAGGTGGATGCAGGGGAATCTGTTATGTTATGATGCTGTAGAAACAATAACAGTGCTGATCTCTTCCTTCGAACAGCCCCCTGTGGTGTTGGTAAGCGATCGTTTAAAATGTCACTGAACAGAGAGAGAAGAGTAAATACCTCGACGCTGAAGAAAATTGCAGCAGACATGAGCAATATAATAGAGAACTTGGACACGAGGGAGCTCCACTTTGAGGGGGAAGAGGTGGATTCTGATGTGTTAAATGACCCAAAGACATCCGGTAAGTTCATGTGCATCTGTTTTCACCATATGTCGCACTGGGATTTAGCAATAGAGTGCAGCTGAGGAGAAGATGAAGCTTACAGTCGGATGGTTTTAGGGAGCGAGGGCGGTGAGAGAGTGGGCCAGGCTTTTGCAGATCTCAGGGGGACCTTGTGAAACTGTGCTTGGTTCTTTAGGGCTGTGAAACCTTTGAAGTGATGGCACCATCTTGCAAAGTACTCGGTAACTCTGACAAAGAACTGGATGTCCTCAGCCTAAATTGGGAGTTGAGAGTGTTTGAACTTAGATGTGAGGATTCATAGCGCCTTGTAGGAGTTGCACAGCAAGAATGAGCATAAGAAGCACATCCAAAGACCATTGAGATTAGTGGAAAGACTCCTACTTGTTCTTCTAGATTTTGGATTAGGCCTTAAATAAATTAGCATTGAAGATTTAACTTGGATTTCCTTTCTTTTGTTGTATTTAAAGGCATATACCCTGCATTCCATTTTGGTACATATTGCTGCACATCACTGCATCTCTCTGTCTGTCATCTGTGCATTTCTAGTTATGTAATAAAGGCTGGTTGGCTTTTTTGTTTGCTTGACTTTGTTTTCTAAACAGGATTAATGTTTTTTTCTAATCTAGTCAAGATTTCTGACACTCAGCTGTTTCAGAACTCTTTAAAACTCTTTATAAGCGACCCTGAAACTGGTCGAAAACTGCTTCTTGTCTTACCTACAATTTCCATTAGTATCTGGGTGACCTGTTGCAAATTGCACCAGTTTATGAATGTGTAAGTCTGCAAACATACACAAATAAAAAAAATCCCCAAAACTTTGCTACACAACATACCCCTTTGTTCACTTATTTGACAAGCGTAATTTAATTTTAGTTATTCCTGATAACACCTCATAATATATTAGTAAACATCCCATAATATATTTTGTAACACTAGTGAAGACTTAGTGATAGAAGACCTCATTACAGCACTCTGCTATTAAATCTTCGCTGAGGAGATGGGACAGGCTGCTGCTTTTGTGCACGAATTATGTAATGTGTTGCTTGCTTACGTGCAAACTGCTGAGGTTTTATTGTAAGATAACAGTTGACCCTATTTTATGACAAGGAAGTGCTGTACCTGGTATTTGAACTCTTCAAGTCAGATCACTTAATGTGAAGATTTCTGTGAGCTTAGGTGCAGTAGGTTCAAATAAGGCATGATATACATTGGGGAAAAATAAGACTACTGAACTTCAAGATTTTATATCATCATTATTAACTTGTTATATTATCCTTTGGCCAGTATGCTCTTACTCAAGTTTAAAATAGTGTTAAACTAATGCTATTTTATGGTCATTTGTAGTGGGAATCCCATTCTCTGTAATTTATAACACCAAAGGATTCAAAGAACCTAATGTACAGACGTATCTAACTGGGTGTCCGATTAAAGTCCGAGTTCTGGAAGTAGAACGCTTTACCTCAACAAAAAAGGTCAGAACATGTATGTTACTGGAACTTTGTTTTAAATCCCAAATTCATACTCCTAATTTCATACTCCTATTACCATGTTAACACATCACTTACAAATTAACTTTCTGTAAATCACTGAATGGGTTTTAGGAAATATGAATGCGTGTATCTGGGAATAACTGTCAAAAACAAGATGGATAACCTTTGCCTATTCTGTTTAGAGTCTAATAAAAATGGTAACTAAAAGTCATAAGAAATGGCTATAGCTTTAAATAAAAAATTATAAACTCTAGGAGATTTAATGCTAGAAAATTACCCGTTTGAATACTGAAACACTTTTGCCATTTTTTCCTGTAGGTACCAAGTCCAAATGTTTACACTGTTGAGTTCACGCATGGAGAATTTACATGGCAAGTGAAAAGGAAATTCAAGAACTTTCAGGAATTTCACAGGGAACTGCTGAGATACAAAGCATTCATACGAATCCCAATCCCTACAAGGAGGTGACTATTTTGTTCAGGCTTACAAATATGATTCCAAGACCCAAATAGGATGTGCACAGGAAAGAAGCAAAAAGCCTGATTCTCTCTTTCCTAGCCCTGTAGCATGCAGGTGTAACTCCACTGACTTCCCAGAATCACTCCTGATTTACCCTGGTATAAATGAGAGAAGAATCAAGCTCAAAATTAACATAATAGTAATTGGCTTACTCCAACGATCTCTCTCTTGTAAGATGTAGAAAGCGTGTTGGGCTATTTTGTGCAGTCAATTTTTAAGCAGAATTTCCGATTGAAATCATTTGGTTGTTGTGCTTAAAAATGGATGGCACAATATGGTCTCTTACCTTTAAGGGCCTGCATCTGTGAGTGCTTTTAGCTCTTTCAATTCCCAGTGACTTTAATGAGATGCTCAGCAGATGGCGGGACTGGGCCCAGGGACTAGGACAGAGTTTCAAACAGGAGAGCCATGAAAAGAAGCCTGAGTGGTGGAGTGATACAAGAGGACAATTTGGAGAGAGGCATGGGAAGACTGTAGGGAGCAAGGGGCAGTAGAGGAAACGAGTGAGAATTTCGGTAGAGGTAGAGATAGGAAAGGCCAAGGATTAGTGAAACATAATGGTCCAAGAACATGGTCCAAATTCTCTTCTGCTTAAATAGGCAAAACTCATTTGGAGTCAGTGGATCTATGACCATTTGCATCGAAGGCGAACTTGGCCCAATATCCTCTCCTTTTTGCACTGTATTTTAGTTTGAGTTGATCTGTCACACCGTGATTTGTTAGATGATTTTATGTCTCCCTTTTTCTTTCCTCCCTACTTGACCCTCATTTTATAATAAAATTTTAAATAGAGTATCAGGGCTCTTCTGTCAGAGGAAAATACACTCATATTTCATGTTCTGCTGATCAGACAAATAATCTGGGGTTTTTTTCTTCCAGTCACACAGTTAGAAGACAAACTATCAAAAGGGGAGAAGCCAGGCAGATGCCAAGTCTGCCACGCACGTCTGAAAACATGGTCCGAGAAGAACATTTTTCCAGTAGAAGAGTAAATGTCCTTCCTTCTTCTAAATACTCTGTTCAGAGATGTGGCTATGCGGGTAGACGAGACGCTGTTGACATGTGGTGTTCATTTTATTCTTGGGATTTTTCTGACTTTCAATCTTGGGGGCTATCTTATTTGCAGAGCTATTTTCTGACCCAGTTCACATACCTTCTGTTTTGTTAGTGGTAAATTCTGTTTGGGGAACCAAAACTCTGTATATTTTTTTCATTCGGTCTGTGGCTTGGTTTTGATTCTCTTCATGACTTCCTGTAGCTGAATAATTAGGATGTAGGGATTGCTATAAAAATCTATCTAAAATTATCATGCTTGCATTGTAGAAACAACTGGAAGACTACCTGACAAAGATCTTAAAAATGCCCATGTACAGGAACTACCATGGAACGGTAAGTAGTGTGTATAATGGCTTACGCAACTAATGAACATTCTTTTCATGTACAAGTACTCAGCTGATAGAAATAAATCCTGTAGTTTACTCCTAGATATGTTTGAAGCATTTTACAGCCATTTTTAGGGCAAATGCTTTCTCCAATGTCCGTGTAAATCTGATTATAAACACACAAAATGCTATGCTATCAAGCTATTTGGGTTTCACAGCTACAACACATTGTGGCAATCTGCTCGTTAAGGGCAGTCTTGTGTGGAAACTCATAACACGCGGGTAATATGACTGGCTTCTGATTGGTTCTGGGTAATGTTTAAGCTGTTTGGTTGGAGATTTAAATGCCTTAAAGTTTGGGTTCTCAGCTACGTGGCAGATGATACCTTCACTTTGGGAATCCTATGAATTTAATCTCATAAAACTGCTCTGGCTTATGTCCCATACAACCAACCCCATTAACTTCAGCAAGTTTGTGTTAGAGGAGAATTTGGCTCACTGGCTTCTCCAAGTGATTCACCCCCTCCACGGGGAGGCAATATTCTATATGTTTCCTCATTCCTATGAAACCTCATTGAAGTCAGCTGGTTCATATTATATCCAATATTTGGCCCATATCATGCAAGACTGTATCTTCTGAAAGCCATGTTATGTACCTGGAGTTTCTCCTCATTGGCCGCCCACATTTGGAGGAGGCCATGACTTGAGAGGCCATGATTAACACATTCCATTGCCATGGCCATTTATTTCCTCTTCTCCCGACTCCATGTAAAGGATTTATTACTTCTCTTTTGTATCATCAGCAAAAATTGATGCATTCCCGGTTTGTTGCAGAACTTACTGAATAAGCAGAGGGAGCCAGACAAAACAATTGAGTACATTTGGTTTTAAAAGGAGACAGAAACATAGACTCAAATCTACATTTTTAAGGGGATATATCTGCTTATCTTGTGCTTGGTAAAGACAATCTTTTCTTAAAGCCTTATGAAATCATTCCATTGTCCAAGGTTTTTCTGCTGTTTACAGCTGGACCTCCGAAAGTTTTATTCAAATGCTATATATATAGTTGTTTCAATCATGCCAATGCAAAATTTGTTAGTTATATGGGGCAAAACCACCTTCCAATGCAGACCAATATGTTAATGTTACAGTGGGAAATCTGCAACTCAAGTGAACTGGCTGCCGTTTAGAGAAACTCTGCAAATGTGAACACTGGCGTATGCCCAGTGGGGGAGATTTAATTCAGAATATGGGGCATTGGATCCATTTTGCCATGTGCAGGCATTGCCTTGTCAGATCTCTCTGATATTGTCCACTAATCCAACAACGCCAGACACTTCTTGATCAGATCCTGGTTGGAAACGAGGCTTTGAGGGGGGCGGGGGAATAACAAACACGCATCATCTGCACCCTGGTCCCTCTCCTGTATAGCCCATGGACCATGAGCAGCTGTGCTCTTGTCTCCCATCTTCCTGCAGTGCAACTCCTTTCTGTCCCTGGCCGGTGGAGACAGATGTACATACATTCTCAGTGTATCAGTTGGCTTACAGTGGATTTGGGTGCTGCGAAGCACTCAGTGAGAACGTGCCTCATGATGTTGGTTGTACTGCTCAGTGCAGCAGGTGGGGCAGTTGATGGGGAAAGAGAAATGCTGGCAGCAAAACATTTATTTAAAATTATCATTCTCAGATCAGAGACAAAGCTGCAGATTTCTGATGTTCACCGTGGACTGGCATCTGTCCTTACAATTGTATGGGTGTATTGCTGTTCTGGTGTTCAAAAAGCCTGTCACTTGAAAATAGAAGGATGTGCTGCTTGTTTTGCAATATGGTTAAATTTTGGCTTCTGTGTATTAGGCTCTGCAAATCCTCAGGCTGAGGTCCTGATAGGTCTTTGGCATACAGACATCTCCAGCTGAATTATTTGCAAGTTCAGACAGGGCTGGCTCGAATGATTCATAAAGGCCAGAAGACCCATGTGATTTATTGGACCCTGAATCTCGTGTGGATCCTCTTCATGATAATCCGGTGCCCTAGAATAATTTTAATAACTGAACTGGACAATTCCATTCATTCCGGCTGTGTTTTCGTTTTGTATTTGTGGCTTGTGTGATTTGGTAGTGTGACTCGTCCGCATGACAGTTAGTTTGTACATAATTGGCTCAGCTTGGACAACCGTGGCAGACGTAGCCGGTAGCGCTTTCCACCTTTATTGAGGAGCTCACAGCTATGAAGCACTGTAGGATATAAAGGGATTTACATAATGTGTTGACTATGCAACTCATGTCTAGGTGTTTTGCCTGCAAACTGGAAAATAGAGAGCACCTAAACATTGTTTAGAGATGTAACAGGGGATCTGCTCTTTGACTATATAACCCTCAATGGGAAAGTTTATAACTGTATCCTCAATTTTTCTTAATGGAAAGTTGTGTGTCTGCTATTGTGACAGGCTATTAGATATGGAGCTGGCAGCTGTGCTTATATTTAAGGTTGCCTGTACATCATGATGATCAGAAACAGGCTTTGATAGAGCTACCTTTTCCCCTCATTATAAATTATGGTTCAAAATATACCTCTTCTAATCCTCTCCAGATCTTACGTAAGGTACTGTTGTGATAAAGTGCTTCAAAACGATTACATGTAAAATGACTGGTGTGCAAATCTAAATGATTTATTTCTGGTAATTGGGACAGTTGGGCAAAGATGACCCAAATAAGTACCTTGTAAAGCCATTTCTATGGGCTTGATCTGAAGTTAGTGGAAAGACTCCATTGATTTCAGTTGCCTTTGGATCAGGCCATATATGAGCTTGATAGTTAAAAGATTCCAGAATAACTCTAGGTTAAATCAGTAAGGCCTTGTCTACACCAAAAAGTGTTGTCGACACAAATTAGAACGATGATCAAGAAACACTGTAATTACAATGATTGTGCCTGTCCATACAGCACTCCTGTCACTGAAGTGCGTCTACAGTTGGTACTCTAGCATCAGCAGTGAAAACAATGTACTGCGGGCAGCTGTCCCATGGTGCAACTCACCTCCTTGTGCTGCTAGGAGCTGTGGGAAGGCAGAGAGGATCGCAGTGCATCATGGGTATGGGCTCAACGTCCCATGATGCAGTGATTTCTGTTCCATCATTCCATGGGTTTCCGACTGCATTTCGTGACATTTTTCAATGGCCCCAGTTCCCTGAGCATTCACCAGCTGTATCTGAAAGGATAGATCCTGCCCTGCTCTCCACTGTTGGTGGTGGTGTTTTGAACACATCACAGCTGCTCATGCAGTATATCATGAGCTTCCAGTCGGAACAGGACTCCGGGGTGCCTGACCTGCTGCATGCCAGGCAACCGAACAATGCCAGATTACTGTTTGCATTCACGGAGTGGTGCACCATCGCTTTTGGGTGCATGAAACAAGCACTGAATGGTGGGATCGCATCGTTCTGCAGGTTTGGGATGATAAGCAGTGGCTGCAGCACTTTCAAATGCACAAAGCCACCTTCATGGAACTCTGTGCGGAGCTTGCCCCTGCCCTGTGGCACAAGGACACCAGAATGAGAGCTGCCTTCTTGGTGGAGAAGTGTGGGGTGATTACTGTGTGGAAGCTGGCAATGCCAGACTGCTATTGCTAATTAGTTTGGAGTTGGAAAGTCCACCATTGGAGCTGTGTTATCGCAAGTGTGCAGGGCCATTATCACATTCTGCTGCAAAGAACTGTGAAATATGCTGCAAAGGACTGTGAAACACTTGGAAATGTGCGTGAAATAGTGGATGGCTTCACAGCGATGGGATTCCCTAACTGTGATGGGGCAATAGATGGCATGCATATCCCAATTTTGGCCCCAGACCATCTTGCGACAGAGAATATTTATAGAAAGGGGTATTTCTCTATGGTATTGTAGGTGCTTGTGGGTCATCGTGGTGCTTCACTGACATCCATGTGGGTTGGTAAGGGAAAGTGCGTGAAGCACATATCTTCAGGAACACTGGTCTGTACAGAAAGCTGCAAGCAGGGAATTTCTTTCTAGACCAAAAGATTCCGGTGGGGGATGTTGAAATGACCATAGTGATCCTGGGAGACCCAGCCTACCCCTTACTGCCATGGCTCATGAAGCCTTATACACGCAACCTGGATATCAGGTTGAGCAGGGGCCGAATGACTGTTGAACACACGTTTGGCAGTTTAAATCTTGCTGACGATGCCTTTATGGCAGGTTAGACCTAAATGAGGAAAATATTCCCATGGTTATAACTGCCTGCTGCGTGCTCCATAACATAGGTGATGCTAAGGGTGAAAAGTTTCCCTCTGGGTGCAGTGCAGAGGCGGATCGCCTAGCGGCTGACTATGAACAACCAGATGTCAGGGCTATTAGAGGGGCACAACAGGAGGCCATTCGAATCCGAGAGGTCTTGAGCTATTTTGACAATGAGCAACAATAAGGTGTCTTTGTAAACAACACTGTGTCAAGCTATGACTTGCACTGTGTATCAATGTGAGGTGCAACCACCGTGTGCAAGAGACAAATAAAGATTGCTTATTCTTCACAGAGTATGTCTTTATTAAATAACAATTATTCATAATGCATAAAAAACTGGGCTGGAGAGGAGAAGGCACTGAGGGACATTGTGAGTTGGGTGTAAGTCTAGCTGTTGCTCTGGAAGCTATCTGAAGGGGTGGAATGAACAGGGTACCAAGACGGGCCGGGACTTCGGTAGGAATGTGTGGGTGGAATTTGGGTAGGGAATGGGAAAGCAGTTCTATATTGGCTGCAAGGGGGGAGAGCACACATGAATTCAGTCTGCAGTGTTATTAGTGACTTTAGCAACTCCGTTTGCTCCTCCCTGGCTTTTATCATGTGCTCGTCACTTATCACTCGCTCCTGGTTTTCCCTCCTCTCTTGCCTATCAATTTTCTGGTTTTTGGACACAGTGTGTCTCCATGCCCTTTTTTCTTTTTTTTTTTTTCTGCCTCAGAGGGCTAGGGGAATTCCTGGAATATCTCTTCTTTGCTTCTCTGTGATCGTTTTCTTATCAGTCACAGGCTCTCGGCGGATGTGTAGGGGTTTCCCCTATGGGCACATCTGTGAAAGTACAATAAACAGTGAACAGAAGCATTATTGTGAGTGCATTAAAAGCATTGATTCATTACCGTAAAATACACCTCTTTCTCACTGTCCCCTGGCAAGTGCACAGCTCAATGATCAACCAGGGGATGGTGAGTTGTGCCTGTGGGAGGGGGCATTCAAGCTGGGAAAATGGTTCTGGGTAGTTGTTTGGGGTACTGATGCAGGTAGATAGGGACAAAATTTCAAATTGTGCCACCATTTTTCAGAGGCAGAAGCCATAGAAGCAGGTATCTCGCTCCTAAGAGTAAGCAGGGATGCTAGGGTGCAACTCCTCCATGTGAGCAGCTTTAAACTGGATCCCTATTCTGCTTGCCTGTGTGCCCCTTTGGTCTCTGGACAAGTGATTGCTGATTGCCAGGGGAAAGTTTTCTATAACTGGGGAAGAAACAGAGTAGTTCTGCCAAGGAATCTCTGGCAGGGGATTGGCGAGTACCTCCAGGAAAGTTTCCTAGAGATCTCTCTGGAGGATTCCCGTGAAACTCCGGTGTGCATTAACACACTTTTCCGCCTCACTGCTTAGCTGGACAGGGAAATGGGAAGCACACGCAAACACAGCTACTCTTGTGCATTTCTATCCCTTCAACCAGCTGTATAATGCACCAAAGCAAAGAACAGCTGTATCTCATATAACCGAGCAGCATCAGCTTAAAAAAATCACTTACCCGAGCTCCCCTCTCCTGCCTGCCAGAGCTGGAGGTCTGGGACTGGTTCAGAGTCTCCGGAGTTGAGAAGAGGTCCTGGCTCCCCATGTCAACAAATGACCCGGTCTCCTGCTCCGCATCATTCTCTATCTCAACTTGTCCACAACTTCTTCATTGATGTTGAGTCTGGTATCCACGGATCTCTTGGTGGTGGAGGTGGAGTCATCGCTAAGGATGGCTTCCAAATCCTTACAGAAGCAGCAGGTCTTTTCTCTGCACCAGAGCAACAGTTTGACTCCTTGGCCTTTTGGTACCCCTACGGCAGCTCCTTGATTTTCTCACAGTACTTCAGTGTGTCCCCTTCGTAGCCCTTCTCTGCCATTAAACGAGAAATTTGACCGTATCTATTGAAGTTCGTTTGGCTGGAGTGGAGCCAGGACTGCACAGCCTCCTCTCCCCAAATGCTGATCAATCCAGACGCTCCAGTGTGCTCAATGAAGCTGCCACGGTCAGCTGGGAAGATGAGATCTGAGCTCACCATGCCAACCAAGCAGGAAGTGGAATTAAAAAAATTCCCAGGACTTTAAAGGGTGAAGAGTGGATGGCTGCAGGGCAGCAGAGTTCAAACTGATGGCCAGAGTGGTCAGGACGGGCATTGTGGGACACTTCCTGGAGGCCATTTACTGTGACGTAACCAAGCACAGTGTCTACACTGATGCTTTGTTGCTAAAAGTTTGGGGAAAAAAGCTTTGTCTCTTGTCAAGGTAGTTTTATTTTGTCACAAAATCAGGGTAGTTGGGTCAGTGGAGGTGGAGAGAGCAGGATTGCAGTCTGTACACCACCCCTGTTTTGGCACAAACCCCTGTTTTGGTCGACAGAAGTCTGTAGTGTAAACCAGGCCGAAGTGTCCATGCAGCCTTTTGCACTGACATTACAAAATCAGTTTAAAATTAAACCTTAAATGAAACCAGTGCAACTAGATAAGCCATGAATGAATTTCACAGCCATACAATTAAAGAATAGTTCACATACCCAGCTATGGTTGCTATTTAAGGCTCTCATCCTGCAATTGGATCTGCTAGGGCAGACCCCTGCAGCCGTGCAGAGCCCCACGCTGCTAGATCTGATTACAGGACTGGGGCCTTTGAATGTGGAATTGTAGCAAACAAGAATAATGTGTACATTTGCATTTAGCATAAAACCGGTTTCCCGTGTATGAAAAACTTGGAACACTGTCCTCGAACGATGTTATTCTGAGCACTGGTGATGTAGCCTATTATTATGTTGCCAGAGCTACCAGTGAACTATTCGTTTTACCATTTAAAAAAAAAATGCAGTGAAAAACAGACTTTGGAACGGCTGAATCCTACCTAAAAAGTCAGTGTCATTGGAGCAATGTTTCTTAAAATTTTGCTTAAATAAACATCAGTGCTTGGTTCAGCAGGCAAAAAAAATAAACAAAAAAGAAAAAGGGACGGTTAAAAATATCTTGTGTCTCCACCTTCCAGCTGTTACTTCATCTTTCATAGTTAATTTGCTCTTCAACTGATCTGTCATACATGGTTCTTTTCCCCCCACTTGTTACAACAGTATCATTGAAACTTCAGGTCTCCCCCCCACCTCATAGTTAAAATATTCAGCAGCAGATCACTGAGAAACCTGAGTGATGTCTGGTCACCACGTCAACAGCTAGGTAGTGTAAAAATTCAAATGCAGAGGAGATGAAAGGGTACTGTTTTCCTGTTATCCACTATTTCAGTTTTCTTTGTGAATTATGAGCTGCTCAGATGAAAGGCAATGTACCAGTAAAATATTTTATAAAATAATATTAATAATGATATCAATATCATATTTTTTCCATTTCACTAAATAACTTTACATGTAATCTACAGGATCTTTACATAGTAAAACCCAGTCCTGCAGACACATACCTGCTTAGTTTTATGCATTTGAATAGTTGAATGGAAATGCAATGTGGTTACTCACATGCATAAAAAGAAACACAGGAATAAATGTTTGCAGGATTGGGGCCGAAGGGCCAAGCTTTGCCTTCTGATGCTCTCGTAGGACACGATTTTATCAGATGTTGTGCAGACACAGACCTATCCAAGGGCTGACTTTGTCCCTAAGGATCTCATGTAGTATTTGTATTTGGCTACCATCAAGAGCAGATGTGTCAGAGAGGAATCTGGTTCTTTGTTTGTGTTGCTATGGACATCATTTTAAAGACTGGCTGGGTTGAGGGGAGTGGCAGCTACAATGTTGAACAATATTTGCTTTAGATCTGTTAGTTCCAGGTAATAAAGTTAAATAAATAAACTTATGATTCCATCTGAGTGGTAATTTCTCCGCCCTACCTGTTTTTCTTTTCCTTCTTTGGGTACAGTCAGTCTCTCACTTTCTCATGACTAATTGTTTCCCAAACCACAGCCTAGTTACTTTTCACAGCAAATGGTCAAGATTTTCAAAAGTAGCTAGTGATTTGATGTGCCCTGGGGTTGGGTGCCCAACCTGAGAAAACTTAAGGGGCCTGATTATCAGAGGTTGGGTCCTCCACCGCTTCCAAGAAGCTGAAAATTTGTCCCTAGAGCTAAGAGACTGCCTAAGGCCCAATATAAGCCCTATGTAAAGAACTTACATGACACATAGGCCTTGCACAGGCTGCACTGAATTTGACCCACTGAAAAGAATGGATAATTCATAGATGACTGAACCTGTTTCTTTTTCCTTACCAGGGGCAGATAGCGAGAATTTGTGAATTCAAAATAATTAGTTCTGTTTACCTCGTAAAAATGACAAAATCATAGGAAAAGTAGGAAATCAAGTATACAGATACCTGCTTTTATTAATTGCTCATTTGTGTCCTTGGGCTACATGGTCATCCATGAGAATAGGAGCCCTTTTACTCATCTCTGTGGCCATGCTAGCCTTGAGCTTAGAGTCATAGGCTTAACACAAACTGGGAAATTCAGCAGCAGTCGATGGGAGTTACTCAAGCTACACAGCGTAACTTGCATAACTCCTGTCAACGTCCTAACGTCTCTTTAGAACGCCGTCTCCACTGTACTGCGCCGACAGGAAATACTTTTTGAGGAGTTGGTTTAATTGAATCGACTTCCAGATCGATTGCGTGGATCTTCACTGCTGCTCAGTCGATCCGGCTAGATCGATCTGACAGCGGCGAATTTGCTGCCATCAGTGTGTACATACCCTAGAGTTTCAAGCCAGAAGGAACCACTCAATCATCTGGTTTGACCTCCCACGTATCTTGGCTTTGAAGGATTAGTTTTGTATTGGTGTATGTTGGTAAATATCAATTTCACTGTACACACACAGACCAATGAAAAATATTTCCACCTCTAATAATCGTAATATGCAGATAGATAAAGTAAGAATAGTACTCCTTGATAACTTATCAGAGTCAAAATCTAGTGATTTAGCCTTTTGAATTAGGCTTGTTAAAATGGATTAGTGAATGAATAGTAATCAGCTATGATTTGTTGATTGAAGGATATTTACTTTGAGTATTTTGATGTGATGTTGACAATTTGTGTGAACGGTTCATAAAGCTTTACAAATTGAATTTCAACATCTGCTGTCACTAAATAATTGTCTGATGCCCCCCATAGTTTCACATGACTGTGAAAATTAAAATCAGTAAAAATTTTAAACAGTGCTTAAAATAAGCATTGATGTTATCTGTCAAAATTATAAAAATCAGATTCTGCCACGGCTATGTACAGCACAGGCCACCAACACCCACACACACTCCACCCACCAGCTGGAATTAGAGTGAAGTATTACAGCCCCAGGGAGACTAAACTATGACATGCCACAGGCAAAGAATAGGAGGGATTGAGGTACACCAGTGTTAAGCCCTTACAATGGCAGGGAATCGATTAAGTGAAATATACTTAGGTAATCCTGGGAAGTGACCTCTACCCACTTACTGCAGAGGAAGCTGAAAAACCCAAGGTCACTGCCAATCTGACCAGGGGGGAGATTCCTTCATGACCTGATCCCATATATTGTGATCAGTTGGACCCTGAGCATGTGAGCAAGAGCCAGCCAGCCAAGCACCTGAGAGAGAGAATGCTCCGTGCTAGCTCCACCCTGTCCAGTGTCCCAGCTGCAGCCACCTCTGATGCTTCAGAGGAAGGAGGCAAAAACCAACAACAATCCTAAAATACGTGGCAGGAAGAGTAGGTGGGGAAATTCCTTCCTGATCCCTACAGGTGACTGGCTAAAGCCCTGAAACATGAGCTTTTAGGACCATCAGACAAACTGTAAAATGAGCCCCAAAGCTGCCAAACCCTGCCCCTTACTATCACAAGCAACCCTGACATACAATCCCACTCATCAATTGGTTCAGCTCCCTCTTAAAACTAATTAAGTTGTTTGCCCCCACAGCTGCTGTTGGAAGGCTGTTCCAGAACCTCACTGCTCTGTTGGTTAGAAACCTTCTTTTAATTTCCAACCTGAATTTATTCAGGGCCAGTTTGTATCCATTTTTTCTTTTGCCAGGATTGTTCTTTAGCTCAAATAACTCTTCACCCTCCCATGTATTTCTCCCCTTCTTCCCCTACTCCCCCATGTATATATACAGAGCAATCATATCCCTGCTTAGCCTTCTTTTTGCTAGGCTAGCCAAGACAAGCTCTCCAGTCTCCTCTCATAAAATAGTGCCTCCATTCTCCGGATCATCCTAATAGCTCCTCTCTGCACATCTTTCTTGAACATGGGTGTCGAGAATTGTACAGAGTATTCCAAGTATTCTTATCAGTGCCTAGTACAATGGCATGAATATGACTTTTTCTCTACTAGAAATGTTTTGTCTAATACATCCTATGATCGTATTTGCATTTCTTGCAGCTGTGTCACATGGGTGGTATGTGGTCATCCTGTGATTCATCTACATACCCAGGTCTCTCTCCTTCTCTGTCTCTTCCAACTGATGAGTCCCCAGTCTGGAGAGTCCCAAACCTGAGCCATTCTTTTTAGGTGGCAAATCTGAGGAACTTCCCAGATTGAGGTGTCATTAGAGGAGGTTTTGGAACAAATTGATAAATTGAACAGTAATAAGTCGTCAGGACAGATGGTATCCACCCAAGAATTCTGAAGAAACTGAAATGTGAAATTGCAGAACTACTAACTGTGGTATGTAACCTATCATTTAAATCTGCTTCTGTACCAGATGACTGGAGGATAGCTAATGTGACGGCAATTTTTTAAAAAGGCTCCAGGGGCAATTAACCAGCTGGTGAGATTAACTTCAGTACCAGGCAAATTTGTTGAAACTATAATAAAGGACATAAATTATCAGACACATAGATAAATACGATTTGTTGGGGAAGAATCAACATTCATGAGAAACTCCACTAGTGACCTCCTTCCAGTCCAATAACCCACTTTTCAGCACAACCTGTTGCCTTCTCCCCTTTAGCCAGTTCCTTGGCCACCTTACAATTCTTGTACTAATCCCAGTTTTCCCCAATATAACTAATCATTTCCGATGTGGTACCCTGTCAAATGCTTTATTGATGTCCAAGTAAACTACATCTATTAATCTTACCTTCTAAAAAAATCTGTTGTTTTCTCAAAGACGGAAATCAGGTTAGTTTGACAGGATCTGCCTTTGGTAAACCCATGTTGCATTACTGTCCCTTTACTGTTTACCTTGGTGAATTTAATTATTCTTTCCTTCACAAATTATTCTAAGCCTTGCATACTCCTGAGGTCAGAACAGCAGGTGTGTAATTGCCTGGATCACCTTTTTTTCGGTTCCTAAAATATAGGTACAATGTTAGCTATTCTTCAGTCATATAGTACTGCCCCCAAATAGATAGAAGTATTAAAAATCCTTGTTGCTGGACCAGCAATCTCATGTGCCAATTCTTTAGTATTCTGGGATGGAAATTATCTGGACCCTCAGATTTGAGCATATTAAGCTCTTTAAGTTTTTCTGCCTGTGCAGATGTGGTCATTTCCATTTCCATACACTCCATCAGCCCTCCTACCTTCATGCCCATGTTCCATATAATTATTGTATTAAAAATCGAGGCAAAATATTCATTTACTTTTGGGGCCATATCTAAATTATCTTTAATCTCCTTCCCATTCATTTTGCGTAGCAGGCTTAACCTCATCCAACCGTATTCTGTTTCTATTTATATAATTAATAAACCTCTTACTTATTTTAATTTCCTTGGCAACAGTTAATTCAGCTTGACTTTTAGCAATTCTCACTTTATTCCTACATTTTCTAACCTCCAAGATGTAGCTTTCTTTACTGATTGAGCCTCTTTTCCATTCCCTGTAGGTTCTCTAGTAGCCTTTTTGAGGTAGTTATTCATCCAGCTGGGTCTGGGGCCTTTCCTTACCAGTGCTTTTTCATTTTTGATTTGAAAAAAGTCCAAGTCCATTCCGCATTTACGTCCTTGAGCTCTTCACTCCAGTTGACCTCTTTAACTAATTCCCTTGATTTCCCAAAGTCTACCCTTTTTGAATTTAAAAAAACATAGTTGATGACCTGGTTTTGATTATGCTTCCATTTAATTTAAACTGAATCAACTTGTGATCACTCAATCTAAGTTTATTTCCTATAACTAGCTTTCCTATGATGGCACTATTTACCAAAACCAAGTCTAAAATTGTATATCTCTTGTTGGGTCAGTGACCAGATGACAGCTACAGGCCTTAGAGGAGAGCAGAGCTGCCTGGCTGGGAGGGGAGGTTATGCTGTGCCCTAAAAAGAGCTATAGCAAAATACTCTCCCCTCCTTCTCTGCATCAGGGCAAAAGGGGGCTAGGATGGAACTGAGTTACAGTTCCTTCCTGGGGTGGCACAGTTATGCCCTTTCATTCCAGCCCTAAGGGTGTGAATCTCTGTCTTTCTCTCAATCATGTTGTGGCAGACCTTCCTACAGTATGCGAGTAGTCCTACTGAGATCAATGAAACTACTGAGTAGCTATTATTCAACATGGGAAAGGATAGCAGAATCGGGGCCTAGAAGTGATGTGATCTGTGTCATGTTAAGCCATTCACTTCTGCTGATTTCATTTATGGTTTGAAAATCGCCATTTTCTGCCTTATTATGACACAGAGCAAAACTGAAGCATGGCTTTGTGCTGCAGTTTGGCTCTGAAGCTTGGGATGAGCTTTCCAAGCCGGGGGAGTGAGAAATCTTTCTATCATGTAGGCCCTTATGGGGATTTTCACTGTGATATGGCCACGTTCCTTTTTCAGTTCTGCATCTCCGCTAGCTCTGGCTCCAAGAGGTGAGTGTAGCTTTTGCAAAAGGGGAGTGATGTTATCAGTGGTATTTTTCTCAACAAGTTCTGACCTTGGATGCATGTGGCTTCCCTTTCTTTCTCACTGATGTCAGTTGCAGCTGTACATGTGGATCTGAGACTTGAATTTAGCCCAATAGGCTCTGGATGGTAGATTATTAAATTACAAACTTAATTCTGCTTTCTGCCACTTTGCTGCCAGTCCAAATGAGAAAGCAGCCTCTTGCTCTCTCCCCTGCATTTTTGTGCACTTTGGCTAATTAATCCAATACACGCAAGGAGAGTGGCTGAAATCCATTTAGCTCTGTATCATGTGGGTCAGATTCTCCTCTCACTTTCAGCCTTTTTACTTGGTCGATCCAGGGCAAGTTCATGTCTGTGCCAGAGGATGTGGTGAGAGATTCTCTCTCACTGGATCTGAGACAACTAAGCAGCAGCATATATGCCAGGAATGTCTTACTCTGCCAAGAAAACCTGGTTGGTTGGAAGCACCCAGAGGTCTAGTTCTAGATTTTAATGTAGTCATGGAGCTCATTGTCATTAGTTTGGTAATGACAAGCGGACTACACTTCTGCTCATCTGTGTATTCTGCTGTAATCTCTCTGGATAATTTCAGGGTTTTTTGAATTGGGGTCAAATGATGAACCCAGATGTTTTATATGAGATTACAACAGACTTCCAGTTTATATTAGCAGTTTTTCTCTGTCCAGGTTAATTCTCTGTGCCCATTTAGTCACTGGCATTTTGGCGGAGTCACCTGGCAGGAGGCAAACAAACATCTTGTGGAAACTGGACTGAGTCTACGAACTCAGTTCACTTAGGTAACTGGACATTTATCAAGCAATGGTAAATTTTGTAATTACCGACATGAACTGGATTTGGACCGATAACGTACAGGTGAAGGTTCCATTGGATCCTTACCAAGCCTCTAAATAATTACATACAGTGATTTTGGTTGCTTTTGTCATGTTCATTAAAGGCATCATCAAAACACAGAGATTCTGGTTGACTTCAGTGGGCTTTGGGTCAGGCCCTAAAAGAGATTTTCCCACCTTTTCCCACTGATGAATTATTTTCGTTATCAATGTTATTTTACTAAGCACACTGATTTGTGGGATTCCAAGGTATAAACAATGGGGAACGTTTTATTTTACAGATGGAATTCGTTGGTGTAAGTCAGCTGTCATTCATCCATGATCTAGGACCAAAGGGCATGTAAGTTGTATTTCATTTCTTTGCGTGAGTTACATTTCATCAAGACCATCATTTTATAAAGAGAGACCATCCAAATTGATAGTTTTCCTGCCGAGCTAGCGATTAATTTGGGAACATCTTATCTTCCAGATGTTAGCCATGTATTATTATTCATAAGAAGATATTACAACTCTGGGAAACAATAAAGAATGTAAAAGGCAGACCACATCTCATTGCAAGATTCACAGGCCTAACCTCATCCTTATTGTAACAAGTATAAATGTGGCCCAATGCAAACAACCAGAGCAATATACAGTCCCGGTCATGACATGCTTACTTCACTGGTTAGTTTATTTTTTGTGTGATGGTGACACATCAGCCATGGGCTATGACTACAAGAGGGAAAGTGCACTGAGGTCCATTTATTTCTTTAAACTTTCCCAACATTTCCAAAGTTTCCTTAAGCCTAGGGCTGACTCTTAATTCCTTTTTTTCTGAACACTATTAAATAGAAACTGTGTTGTTCTGGCTACAACTAAAAGTGTCTGTTGATTTTGTAAACGGCCTCGCAGGCAGTAGTGAAATATTCCTTCCGTTTATTTGAATGGGACGTGGGTGTGGAAATGCAGCGATTCCAGGCATCCACTGTTATAAACTGGGAAGGACGTGACAGTGGGCAAGGTGGAGAAGTGCTGATGGAGCCTTCTCTCTGTTTAGTCTGTGCTGCAGCCCTTAGCGCTAACACATTTCTCCTCTCCAGTTCTTGCTGTGCCCAGAGATGATTCTCGCTTTTCCTGCAAAGTGGGAGGGTTGGACGCATCTTCTATCCACATAATCCTCCATGGCCTTCATTCTGCCACCTCACCCCACAGCCCCCGCCAGTGCTGCTTGTTCCTTGTTTGCGTCCTAGATACCTCTTTGCCCTCTCCCCAGTCCAATCCAAACTCCATGCCGAGCCCTACCATTGCGCAGCCTACGCTCAGTTCATCTGTAAGCTGAGACTTTACTCTTTAGCCCTGCTTATGGCCGGCGTGGTATTTATTACAGTACCACTGCTGTGACTGTGGGCTCAGTTCATTTGCTGGCTGTATGATAGCTAGGTTCAAGTCACCCACTGCTTGGGAGGCAGATGAAATGTCTGAGACAGAAAGAGAATGAAGGAGATGATCTGGCAATAGAAAATGAGAGAGAGGTGATCCACTTCTGCTCTGTTCTACCCATGCTACCCCACTGATTGCACGGTTGTCACAGTGCTGTTTCTGACCTAGCCTGTGTACCTCCAGGTGAGAATCCAGCAAGCCATACATATAGCTTCATCTAGACATCATTTATAAGCTGCATATGCATGTATCCAATTACCATTTCTCTATCATCCTTACATTTGTTTCAGAGAAGGTATGATCATGAAAAGATCTGGGGGCTACAGAATACCCGGTCTGAACTGCTGTGGACAAGGAAGGGTCTGCTATCGATGGTCCAAAAGGTACTATAGCATGGGGATTTGTCTCTTTAGGTGACTCTTTTACCCATTAGAAAGACAAGGTGGGTGACCTCATATATTTCGTTAGACCAACTTCTGTTGATGAAAGAGACAAGCTTTCATGCACCACATAGCTCTTCTTCAGGTCTGGGAGGGAAAGGTAATCTGTGTCACAGCTAAATACAAGGTAGAACAGCTTGTTAAGCGTAAGGAGTTAACACTGCAAGAAACCATTAAAAATGAAGTGGGCCGTTAACACTTTGGCAGTCAGAGGACAAAGGAGAGTTACAAAGTGGATTACAGATGGTTGTAATGAGATAAAACTAGTAGCTCTGTTGAGTGCATGATTTTTGGTGTCTAACAGAATTGTGAATTTAAGCTTATTAGTCATTCTAGACTGTTTACTGAAAGTAAATAGTCTCCCTCACATTTTCCTACACATAAGTTTGTAAAATTGTCATTCCTTCTATAACTGAGATTTCCACATTGCAACAAAAATATGAAAACCTGAGGCAATTATGGATTCATAGATTTTTTCATTGTTTTTTTTTTCCCCTCAAGGTCAGAAGGGGCCATTAGATCAGCTGGTCTGACCTCCTGTCTAGCACAGGATGGCTTTGGTTTTTGTCCAGTAGTAAATTCACAACAGACATTACATACAAGCTTCCCATGTGAAAAGTGATTCTGTGTAGCACCCATCCGGCAAAAACTCCAATCTTGTCACCTTCTGCTCTTTCCCAGGCCAGACTGTCAAGGTGATCTGTTGTTGTGGCACTTGGAAGTTTCAGTTCAGTTTACTCTACCTTTCTGATTTAAAAAAACCAGAGCAAACCAAATTAATTGGAACGTTGTCCAGGCTGCACTCACCAGTGGATTAAATCAGATCTGAACCACAGCAGTAAAGAATCTTCTTTGATGCAGTTAACCCTAGGGAGAAATATGTCATTTCTTTTGTGTTTCCTCCACATGTTTTGAAAGGAGTCCTATAGAGTCCTAAACTGTGTTGTTTTGAAGAGAATTACAGGATGGCAAGTTTTTTATTCAGTTTAATTGAGTTAAGAAATAAAGGGCCAGATTGTGCCCATCTGTGTTGTGTATGCATGAGGCAGGGTAGGGGCGAAGGCACAAGAAGCCACTTCATGCTTGCGCCACTTAGAATCATAGAATCATAGGACTGGAAGGGGCCTCGAGAGGTCTGCTAGTCTGGGACCCTGCAGTCATGGCAGTTATTGTCGAGACCATCCCTGACAGGTGTTTTTCTAACCTGCTATTAAAAATGTCCAATGACGGAGTTTCCACAACCTCCCTTGGAAATTTATTTCAGTGCTTAACTACCCTGACAGTTAGGAAGTTTTTCCTAATGTCCAACCTAACCCTCCCTTGCTGCAATTTAAGCCCATTCCTTCTTGTATTCTCAGAGGTCAAAGAGAACAATTTACCTCCCTCCTCTTCGTAACTACTTTTATGTACTTAGAAACTTATCATGTATCCCCTCAGTCTTCTCTTATCCAGACTAAACAGACCCATTTTTTTCTTTGTGCGAGTTACATTTCATCAAGAGCATCATTTTATAAAGTGAGACTTCCCTCATAAGTCATGTTTTCTAGACCTTTAATCAATTTTGTTGCTCTTCTCTGGACTTCTTCCAATTTTTCTACATCTTTCCTGAAATGTGGTGCCCAGAACTGGACACAGTACTTCAGTTGAGGTCAGACCAGCGGGGAGTAGAGCGGAAGAATTACTTTTTGGGCCTTGCTTACAACACTCCTGCTAACACATCCCAGAATGATGTTTGCTTTTTTCGCAGCAGTGTTACACTGTTGACTCATCTTTAGCCTGTGATCCACTCTGACCCCCAGATCCCTTTCTGCAATCCTCCTTCCTAAGCAGCCATTTCCCATACTTCACGCAGAAACCTGGCCTAATTATCGTTCCTGTGCTCGCTCAGGTGCTGGAGCTGGCTGCGCCTCCCTGTCTAGAAAATAAAGACCACGCAGAGAAGGCGGAGAGGGGTTGCTCCCCCTCACCAGCATCTGAATGAGAGCAACGAGAACCTGTTGTAATGTCATGAGGAGTTTTTGGAGATCAACCGTAATTTTCACCTTGGGTGTAAGACTAGCTCCTTATTACAAGCTAAGTGAGCACACTCTGGCCGCCTCCTTTACAAGTCAGCACAGCGGCCTGTGTTTCTGTTCTCTTTTCATTATCAATATACATGCAAGACCCAGGGGCAAAGGTCCCTTGATTTTATGGGAGGGAGTGTCTAAATTTGATGTGGGAGTGGGGAGTCTGTAGTCATCCAGCTTGTCGGTTACTATGTCGAGTCTTAATCTAGGGAAGGGGGGAGGAGAAAAGAAAAGCATAGGGCCCTCACTAATAACCTCTTTAGTGCTCCCATATTCCTAAAGCTGGCCCCGACTATGCCTTGTTGCTTTATGATGAGCATCATGCTCAGAAAACCAACATGGCAGCCCTGGACAATTTGAACAGGGAATAATGGAGCTGAATTGAGCCCAGCAACATAACACTTTAGGTTGCTATGAAAGATACAGTAATGAATATCTCTTTGTAATTGGTTGAAAAAATACATTATTTTTCCTGGTACATTAATTTGTAGGAACAAAGATCTGGACTAAGGCCATGTGACTGATTCGCTTATGTGTGGGGGACAGAGGAAGTTAGGCACATCAATCATATATGTGTATACAGAGATGGCAAAAATACCTAGACACTACAGGGAAATATTTTTGCCAGAGTGCTCGAGGGTTGTGGTGCATACACAAAACCTGCTAGTCATTTCTCAGCTTGTTTTTGTGCTGTGATGCCTGTTGCTTGGCAATGAAACCTTTCCAAAATGTCCTTTTTGAACACTTTCCATTTGCTTTAATAGGATTCAGTGCCTTTGTAAATAATACATGAGAAACTCAAACTAGAGTGTGTTGCTCCTACGATGCCTACAGGTTCTGCAGGCGACCAAAATAATATTCCTGGATGAAGAGAATCTTTGCTCCACCTTGTCCATTATGCAGCCACTTGGCTGGAAACCCCTGATGGGCGACAGGTCTTAATGTTCCCCAACACTAAAGCCTACATTTCCAAGGACTTTACAGGATGTGATCATACAGAACCTAGTTCCCACTGTAATGGTATGCTTGAGTTTGGTTGTGCACATCAGCATTCATGGGCATGAAATGGACTTTTATCTATTATAGGTACTTATAGAGCTCCCAGTTCTGCAGTTTCTGAACACCTCACAGTTTTTAATATATGTATTCCAGTATATCTATTTTACAAATGGGGAAACCGAGGCACAGAGGCTGAGTGACTTGCCCAAAGTCTGTGGCAAAGCAGAAAAGGGAACCCAGGTTTCCCATCTAGCACCGTAACCACTGCATCATCCTTCCTCTCACTTAACTGCTGATTAGAGCATCCAGATACAGGATTCTGTGTGCCACCTGTTGCTGTAATCTCCTCTCCAGAGGCTGGTTCTCTTTTCCCTTTCATCAGTTTTACACTGATGTAACTACACTAATTTCAGGGGAGTTACTCCTGTTTTACTCCACTCTAACAGCACAATCAGACGCCAGCTCTCTAAACCATGTTGAAAAGAAATAGCCCCCCCAATAGGTTACAAGCCCTCCTTGCCTGCGTCGGATGCTAACGAATGGCTTGGTGTTCTCTCCTAGAGACGACTGTTCACTTTATATTATTTGATGGCTATCATTTTTAAAGTGAATTTGAGACAAGTATTATCTCCCTTTATAGGTGGTTAGTAGTGAAAGACTCTTTTCTACTGTACATGAAGCCAGATAGCGGAGCCATTTCCTTTGTTCTGCTGGTAGATAAAGAATTCAACATTAAGATTGGCAGGAAAGAGACTGAAACAGAATATGGGTTGCAGATTGACAATCTTTCCAGGTAAGAAATGTATATTTTATTTATACCTTTTACCACCCCCCAGGGTTTCATTTACAGTTGGCTTCCTTTAATCAAAAGGGGGCCATATAACATACCTTATCTGCAGGGCGTGTTAGCAATTTACATCTGCCGCAGTGAGTCAGTATGGTTCAATTAGCATCTGCCTTCAGGTTTTTAAAGGTTTTTAGCATCCATGGGGCCATATTCTGCTCCCAGTTACACTGGTGCTATCCCATTTAAATCAATGGGGTTGCACCAGTGTAAGCAACATTTGGTCCACGATGCACAAAAAGCACAGGTAATATCTATCTATTGTATTTATAGGTTGTCAGTAACTATGGTATTTAGGTGCTGAATTTTTTTTTTTTTTTTTTAAAGAAACCTTCTGCTAAGTAGCTGGCTACTGGACACTTGTGATTAAATAAAATGAAGTTGATGCTCAGTTCCCATATCCACATGTTCAGATAGTGAGAACTAGGTGAAATAAAAGTATGCTGCTTACTCATTCTTTTCTAGGTCATTGATTTTGAAGTGTAACAGCTACCGACATGCCCGATGGTGGGGACAGGGAATAGAAGAATTCATTCAGAAAAATGGCAAAAACTTTCTAACAGATCACCGATTTGGGTCATACGCAGCCATGCAGGAAAATACTTTGGCAAAGTGGTAAGATGGTCCCAGCAGTAATAAGAATATGATCTGTCTCCTATTGAAATCAATAGCAAAGATGTCGTTCTCTTAAGTGGGAGCAAGGGCATGGCCCTGCTGATTTATGATTCCCATTTAAATAACATGGGTGTTTGAATTCACTGACACTAGCCACTGTAAATCACTTTGGAAGTATCGAAGATGCAGCTTCCTTGTCTGATCTGTTGAGATTACTAGCCTAACCACTTCACTCCTGTTATGTCTTTGCTTTGCAGTGGTCAGAGGTTTTAGATTTTGAATTTTTGTTGAGATTGGACACATTAGTTGTTTCTTAATTTAAGAATAAAAATGATATCTTGATGCACATGTAACTCATTGGGAAATTAATGAGTTACAAAGGGAGAACAGAACACTCTCCTTACTTTAGAAGCTGCTGCTTTCACTTCTTGGCAGCTTGACTGTTGTTTTGGGGTAATGTTTTCAAAAGCACCTAATTCAAAATTTGATCCTGCACCTCTTTCTCCTCCTTTCTCAACTGCCCCTCCATAAAGCAGTTGTTCTGATTCTGGCATTGTGCTGCAGCCCTCTGTCTTGCACTGGTACAAAGCAGCATAGTCACATCTTCCCCATTCTCAGATAATTCTCAGAACACCCAGGAGAAAGTGTCTGCAGGTTCCAGCCCTAATGCTGTATTATAGTATTGCCATTCCTGGAAGTTGGGTCCCATTGTGACACAGGTATCAGTCCACTGCTGAGCAGTAGCACGTGTCTGGGTCCTTGCAAGGCTGGCTTCCCAGTGGGCAGAAATCAGTCACATGAAGTCTGGGTATATTCTACATGTAACTTGCTTTATTGATGCACGTGCACCAATTCTGAAGTGAGGTGGTTAGACAACGTGCAGAACAGTCCCTCCTTGTACAGATCTCAACAGAACTCGGTCTCAAGAATTGACTCCAATCATAATCCAGGGCCACCTGATCATGCCTGCCAGAGAAATATTTGATTGTACTGGTTTCATTAAGATGTTAATGATGTGAAATTCTCCTTGCACGTTGTCCTAGTACAGGAAATTAAATGTGTTTGCTTTTGAGAAAGCAAATGAAAACGTCACTTAAGTTCCTATTTTAATCTCAAGTACGAAGATATTTTTTCCCCCCAACTATGAATTCATCATTTGATTAAAAGCAAAATCCAAGCATTGTGTTTGTTTTTTCAGGTATGTAAATGCAAAGGGGTATTTTGAAGATGTAGCAAATGCCATGGAGGCAGCGAGAGAAGAAATTTTCATCACAGATTGGTGGTTCGTATATCTGTGTTTGGATTTTGTCCAGCAGTCTCTGTGAGAACATTTGTTACAATGCTGCACTGTTCAATAGGCCTTACAGTATGGAAACTAGCCGTGCTGCCAAGTGGTTTGGCAGTACATCCAAAGCTTTTACAGCGAAGGTTTTCATTCAAAGGCCTTTTCAGGAGACTTGGCAGCAAAAGCACACACTTAAAATCATCAATTCGGGTGTCTCCTTCTGAGAAATACTTTTGAAGGCTGCATGGTGCAGTGACGCACCATCTGCACTGAGGGTGGTATGGGGCTGCATGGCCTTAGTAGAAACACCCAGGGAACGTCTCTGAGAGGTAGAAGGTCTCCCAGCACAAGGGAATATGTACAAATTCATACACCACTTAAGCAATGCAGGACATTCCCCCACCGTCACTTGCATGGCAGGCCAGCTCTGGTGACTGCCGCATGGGGTGACAAAGCTATGTCACTCCCTACTATTTACTCCCCGTTGCGGGGCTGGTACACCCTCTCATCCTCTGGGGACCGAGGGAGGGGCATTATAGTTCTGCGACTGAGTTTGAATGACCGCTCTTACCTCAGGGCAGTATGGTCTAATGGTTGGGATCAACATGTTGGCCTTCCTTGTCGGGGCTGTGTGGCCCGATGGCCAGAGTCAATATGGCGGCCCTTATTGTTGGGGCTGAATGGTCCAATGGTCAGAGGGGAGTGGGGGCCTACCTACTCCACCGGGGCCCTGTCAGTAGCAAACGTATTCACCATTGGGTCAGCGGGGATGGGTCCATAATACACTGACTTGGTTCCTGATTCTACAACCAGATCAATATCTAGTTCCTCTGGGCTATTTCCTGTCCTGTTTTCCAATGCTGTAGTCCGTAGGTCCTCTGGGTCTCTGGGATCATCAGTTAGCAAAGCTCCCAACAGCTATGTCCCCTCTTGAGTTCTGCAGGCCACCAGGTGTCCACCTGGGTCTCAGCGCACCTGGCCTCCATTATCTGGGGCTCCAGCAACTCCCAGACCTCCTCAACAGTCAGCCCCGCCTGAGTCCTTTTATACCGAGGCTGCAGTTGGAGCATGCCCAGCGGTGACGAGGGGGTGGCTTCCTCTGCCCAGAATATGGGGTTAAGCCATTTTTGTCCAGTGTGGGGCTAGTACGCCCTGTCACACTCCCCCTCACTCTTTTTGGGTGAGGCCCTGAGGGGAGTACCTAGGGGCTACAGATCTGTCCACCTCTCCCTCCTCCGCATGGCACTCTGGCATAAGAGCTAAGCATAATGTAGCCCTATGCTGTTCGTTTAGCGGGGACTCTTCATTGCTATGCAGATATCACTGTTGGAGGCAGAGACCGTTTTTCTGCACCTGACCAACTTCCAGAGTGGAATAATTACTGGGATTGAGAGTGTCTTGGCTGGATCTCTTTCTCCTGAGGCTGGGTGGGGCTGCGGATGTCTAGTTCCCAGTGTACAGTCCGTGTATATTGCAGGCCCTGAGGCTAATGAAGGCCATTGCTAGCCATGGAGGACAAAATCCTGGAGTTTGCTCATAAAATGATGAAAATCGAAGCTTAGAAAATCGAAGCTGTGCAGTGCACACCCTGGAAGAGGCATTTAACTTCCACTGGGCATAGCTGTGGCTCACATCAGCAAGAGGCAGGGAGACCAGTCTTGTAGCAGAGGCCTTATTAACAGCATCCAAACCCACGGTGAAGTAGGAGGTGAAGGGTCTGCAAGGAAGTAGTCGGGAAGGCTCCACTAAAATCTCCTGTTGGGATGTGGCGGTGACAATGCTGCAGCAGGATGGCTTGGGACTGTGAAATTTACAGAGAAGTTACACAAACTTAAGGAGAGAAATGCTGCTCTCTGAATACAGCAATACGTTTTAGTCAAAATTATTAGGCTCAGTACAAAGAGTAGTTTGATCAAATTCTGTGACCTTGAAAGACAGACGGACAGACTCCATGATCTAATGGTCCGTTCTGACCTTAAAATCTGTGTATCAGTGAATGCTATCCTGATGTGAAAGAATGACCCGCTCTCTTGTGGGGTAGGCAGCAAGGAAAAAAACAGCACAAATCTGAAACCTTCAGATAGTCTAGGTGTCAAGAGAGCTGGAATCCTGAGTGTTTTCTTTTAACCCCCAAATTGCTTTCAGATCTACCAGAGGTGTATTTTTTTTCTGCATGACTTTGAGAATTGACTCGTATGTGGAGTTTACCTTATGCATAGCCATTGAGTTTGGTCCCACTGGGTGCTGACTGCAATAATCCGATCACTGAGGATAGGTTGCTGGCCTCTGTGCGGCCCATGGGACACATGACCAGTTATATACTACACCATTGTTAAAAGCAAACAATAACAGTGCTATGAAAAAATAAATCATTGTAGAAGACCCGACTTCACACCTAATGAATAAACTCTTTTAGTGTCTCATGCATTGTTGGAGTAGATTAGTTAACATTACGCATTGTTTTCACAGCAGAGAACGTTTGGGTTTTTCACCTTTTTGTTTCCTTAGGCTGAGCCCTGAAATCTTTATGAAGCGACCTGTGGTGGAAGGAAATCACTGGAGACTAGACTGCATTCTCAAGCGGAAAGCGGTAAGCGTGCTGTGCTTAGTGGCTGGCTAAGGCCCTGGTTGCAGTGAACTCCCATGCAGGTCTGGGGCTAACTCCATGCAGCTCATTGCTGGATGGGAGGATTCAAAGGGCAGCTTCACTTCTTCTTGTTCCTTGACCATCTCTTTTCATGGGAGTGAGGCTCATAGTGTGTGAATGGCCAAACTTGATTTTAATTTTAAAAGAATCATACTTTGATGCTCTAATTTTGACATGTAACTGCCCATAAGTGACCTGCCCTTCCCTCATTCTGTGTGCAGATAGGAGCCCCATCCAGGTAAACTCATGCAGTGGAGACATGGCCAGCAACAACTGAAGGCCATCTCCTCTTCTTTCTCCATCCCCCAGCAACCGATCAAAGTTGCAGAGGCTGCAATCAGCTCGGGAGCAGCAAAGAGTGGGAATCTCAGTGCTGAGGGCCAGGGCTGGTAGCCAACCAACTGACTGACATTCAGCACTGCACCCTGCCAAGCCACGGGTTTTGGAGGGTGGAGGTGTTCATTCCCTACTTTCTTCAGCTGGCTCAGTTTTCAGATGGAGGCTTGTGAGGATGCCAGGGAATACCACAAGTTCAACTTCCTAAATGCCCCCAAAAAGTTCTTCCTTAGGGAAGGGTTGTTTTCTCCTGTCCCCATGTCTGCTCCAGATTCCTGGGACATTGGTACAGCTGCTCCCGCTCTGCTCCACTGCTCTTCCCCCTCTTCGGTGTATGTAATTAAGCGACATTGGGCCAGGCACCTCACTGCAGTTATTGGAGATACAGCAGATTACCAGATTACCAGAGATTATGATATATTCATCTATTTTCAAAGCTGATTCTGAGTAAATTGGTAATGGTGGCATCCACCTTCCAAGGAGATAAAGCTCTGCTTAGAGAGTCATTCAGTGGTGTGTATAACTTACCTCTAATTTACAGGGGGCTCATCAGTTTGTAACAATGCCTTATGCTAAATGGGTCTATTGTGTGTTTGTACAGATGGTCTTAGCTTAAACAGTTCAACTACTGAAAGTCACGTACTGCAACAGTGAGCTGCTGTGTGCAGAATAGTATTTTAATTATTGTAATAAGGAAATGACTGTCTGCACTAGACTTTTTCTTAGCATTTCCCAACACTGTCACCACCCGTGCAGCTCCACCCATGTCCTGCTCACAGCAGGTTTAGTGAGAGTTATTAAATTGCCTGTGGCCACCTGAAGCCCTGTTTACACAAGCACTTTCCTTATTTGCTGCTGCCAATTTGAGAGTACCAGCAAGAGCGACGGTGGGGAATTCTCGTGGAGTGGAGACTTGAGTAGACAAGGGCCAAGCCAAAAGAAAGGCAGGAAGGTGATACACTTTTTCTCTCTAAATATGATGTGTGCTAATGTGACTGGAGAAACATTGGGAGCTTCGTTTTTAGTAGTTGCCCCTCATTTTCTGTTAGTCTTTTGCTAGTCTTTAAAGTGCTACAGGACCCTTGTTTTTGCTGTATACAGACTAACATGGCTACCACTCTGGAACTTGTCCTGTCCTAGTTCATCATTTCTTTGCCCACCTCCCTACATTTTCATGGGCTAGATTGTCACAGACCTTGCTTGGTCAAAAAGAGAAGTAGGACCAGTTGTGTCAGGCAGGCCTTTACTCCTTTGCTTTGCCCTGCTCAGATTGTGGCTCCAGCTGTCAGGAGGGAGAGCAGGGGCCCCTGGTCTGCTCTTCCCTATTGCGGACAAGTAGAGAGGGGCGGATATTAGAAGAAGAGTGGAAGGATGATGTACTCAAGTCATTAGAGGCAATGGTGTGGGTTTCAAAAACATAAATCACATAAGAGATGAACGTGTACAAACTGGGCCAGGTTCCCCTGAGCTGGATGTGATGTGGAGCTTGCAGACAGTATAGTAATAAAGATGACTCAGAGTCATCAACTCTGATTCACATTTCAGAGGTGGCAGAGTAAGCAAATGGGTGCATAGCAGGCCCTAGACAACTGAATGCATTGATAGGTCTGTTATATTTACGACTTGACCTACTTCAATCTCTCTCTCTTTCTGCGTCCTTGTTTGAAGCATTTCAAACTGCTGTTGACTTGATGTTCTTCCTTGTATCCAGTGCAATTTTTTTGTATGATGCTTTGAGGTGCTAACAGACTGTACTTCCAAACACGTGTGTTAGTACTTAGGGACAAAGAACAGCACCATCATACCTATTAAACCTATTCATTTTAATTTCTCCAATATCTCAGAAAGCCATTCGCTATTGAGATTTGAAAATGGGGTGATCCGTTTGTGGACAGTTCCAGAATGTTTTCCTGAAAATAACAGTTCTGTGTATTCCGCCTGAAGACTTTTATTTCACGGCTCTGCATGAGCAATGCAGTCACACAAAAAGATTTTCTATAATGCTGGACTGCATTTTCAAAAGGTTTGCCCTGGTCCAACCAGTGGAAATACTGGTGTTGAGTTGCTGCTTTGGAAGACATTACCAGTGATTTAGTAGGAAGGCATGGCCAATTGAAGAACATACATTCATGTTAAAGCAGAAACCTGGGTGGAAGCATTAAAATAATCTTAGATATCCCCTTTTCACAATAGTTCTTTTAGTAGCCTAAAGAACAATATTCTTCATTAATTTTCTCTAAAGAACTTTGTTAATTTAAAAATGATCTTATCACTTAAATCAGCTTCTGTACAAGATAAACAGAGCATAACTAATGTGATGCCAAATTTTTAAAAAAGGCTCCAGAGGCGATCCCAGCAGTTACAGGCCAGTAAGCCTAACTTCTGTACCAAGCAAACTGTTTGAAACTATAATAAAGTTCAGAATGATCAGATCCATAGATGAACGTGATTTGCTGGGGAAGAGTCAAAATGGCTTTTGCAAAAGGAATCATGCCTCACTGATCTATTAGTATTCTTTGAGGTGGTCAACAAACATGTGGACAAGGGTGATCCAGTGTACATAGTCTACTTGGACTTTCAAAAAGCCTTTGACAAGGCCCCTCACTGAAGACTTTTATGCAAAGTAAGGAGTCATGGGATAAGAGGGAAGGTTCTCTAATGGATCAGTAACTGGTTAAAAGACAGGAGGCAAAGGTAGGAATAAACGGTCAGTTTTTGGAACGGAGAGAGGTAAATAGCTGTGTCCCCCAGGGATCTGTACTGGGATCAGTACTGTTCAACATATTCATAAATGATCTGGAAAAAGGGACAAACAGTGAGGTGGTAAAGTTGGCAGATGATACAAAATTACTCAAGATAGTTAAGTCCAAAGCTGACTGTGAAGAGGTACAAAGGGATCTCACAGAACTGGGTGACCAGGCAACAAAATGGCATATGAAACTGAATGTTGATAAATACAAAGCAATGCATACTGGAAAACATAATCCCAACTATACATACAAAATAATGGGGTCTAAATTAGCTGTTACCACTCAAGAAAGAGATCTTGGAGTCTATGTGGATAGGCTGTTGGAACAAAGCTGTCCTTTCATATCCACTTCACTGACCACTGGATTGGAGGGTAGAATATGGCCCATAACATGGAGAGGGTCTAAGCTGTTGTTAGAAGCTTAATAGAAATGGAGGTTAGTGGATTTTTTAGGTCAGTGAGAAAGATCCTTAGCTTGTGTAAATTGACTACATTGCTTTGCGGTAGCTAAGGATCTGGTCCCATATGTGTAGCCAAACTGTGCTAAGAGAAGTACGCAAGCCGGTGGAAGATAGACATGTGGAATAAGATACTCAGTGTGGCAAAACTAAGCCTCAAAAAGGCACCTTAAAAGTGTGTATTGTAAAGGAACCTGTTGTAAGATTGTAATGTTTTTAATGGGGCATATGTTCTGAAGCACAGCTGCACAATCTGAAGGGACACTATCAATCTGAAATCCAATCACTTGGAAATGCATTACAGGTTGTTTGGAGTCTTACCCCTTTCTTTGGTTCCCCTTGCTAATGTCCGTGGTCTTACAATCTCAAGGTGCTATTTCTTGGGTTATATTTTCTTCAGCGCAGGGACTGGATTCATATTTGTTTGTAAAATGGCACTTCTAGATCCACTACTGCTTCACCAGCGACGTCCAGATTGAACAGCTAATTACTCAGGGAGGCACTGGATGCAGTGTAGAGAGAGGAGAGGGAAGCTGACGTCTTCCACACTACTAGGGATGAACAAGCTGAGGGTTCTGTCTCAGTATTTGCACTCAGACAATCCCTGCAAACAAGATAGCCTAAAAACTAAAATGTTTTCACTCTCTGTGATTTGGCAGGGCAACCTGGCTTTCTGGGCATTGGGGCTGACTTAGGCTTAGGTGAGATCAGCCTGGATAAGAAAAATCCTGTACTGCATCATTACTGAAAACCTTCAGAACTTCCCAGAAGGGAACATATTAGAGTCCAATCCCCCAAGATGCTCAGTGCCTCCTGTGAGCTGCTGAGAACCTTCATCTCCCATTCATGTTAATGGGAGATGAGGTCGCTCAGCACATTTCAGGATCAGGTGCTTAGAGATCTGGGAACCTCTGTCCAGGAACTGACCTACTGGGTGTATGATCTCAGACTGAGCTTTGCCCACAAGAACAACATGTGCACTTCCCCTTAGCCTACCACCGCACTGAATTTATGCGTCTGGGATTTTCTTGCTTCTGTTGTTGTCATTCGCGTTTAAATACGTGCTTGCCATGTATTTCCTTTCTTTTCTGACAGCAACAAGGAGTGAGAATTTTTGTAATGCTCTACAAAGAGGTGGAGCTTGCTCTAGGAATCAACAGTGAGTACAGCAAGCGGACCTTAATGCATCTACATCCGAACATTAAGGTATTCGTATGCCACGTAACCTGTATGAAATACATGCGTGTTCATTGCCTTGTGTGTCTAACATCAGCTCTCCAAATTTGGGGGAGGGATGAGGAAACTCACCACAATGAATGGGAAATTCAGTTGCAATCGCCATTACAAGGGAGAATATTTTTCAAAGACATATGCATATCTGGTTCTACTCTACAATGGGCACTAGTACTTGATTGTGGCAACTCAGGTAACTTAAAGATATAATTATATATAAATATATTTAGCTTAGCCTTGACAAGGTTCCATTCATCAATGAAACATTCACCTAGTTCAAAAGAATTTTGTTTTATTTGGCAAGTTAATGAAGTTAGAGCACGTGGAAAGTTACACTCGGATATGGGTCTGAGGAAATATTCTTTCTGCTCATACACAGGCTGAGCTAGCTAAGAATCAACGCTGAATATTTATGTCCCTTAAATGCGTATCCAGAGAGCAATTAATGAGCTGTGGCGCAGAAGACAATAAAGAAGGCCATGCACCAATGTCTGGAAGCTAAAGCCAGACAAATTCAAATGGGAAATAAGACACGTTTTTTAACAGTGAGGGTGATTAGTGATTGGAACAAACTACCGAGGGAAGTGGTGGATTCAAGCTTCTCTTGAAGTCTTCAGCTCAAGACTAGATACCTTTCTGATACATGTGCTTTAGGCAAACACAAATTATTGGGCTCAGTACAGGAGTAACCAGATGAAATTCTATGGCTTGTGTCATACAGGAGGTCAGATTTGATGATATGGTTCTTTCTGGCCTTAAAAAAAAAAAATCTAAAATACGTGCAGTTATATCCACATTCATCAGCAACCTTTTATGCCAGAATATACTGGGTCTGGTTCTGAGCACCAGTGGTTTTAAAACCAGGCATGACTCCACTCAAGTTAATGTTTGCAGTTATGCTTTAAATAAATAAATGTTGAAATTATTTATCACGCTGTTATTTTCAGAAATAAAGAAAATGAGCCTGGTTCCTCTCTCATTTATTCTGGTTTGAAATAGCTATTAACAAGCTATCAAGTGAAATGACCAACTTTTTAACTGAACTGCTTGTAGCAGCAAAAGCCCTATTGTGGACACAGTTATAGCCATATAAAGGTGATTTATTCTAGTATAGTTATGCCTTTCCTAAAAAGGAATAGCTGTGCCAGTAGAAAACACCTTTATACTGTTGTAAATGGGTTCACACTAGGCGAGTTGTACCAGTTTAACTTTACTGGTGTAGTTAAAACAGTACAACAGCCTAATGTAGCTAAAGTCCTAAAAAAGCACTTTATGTTTGAACATTGGTAGGTATTATTGGTCAAACTAAAGCCCCGTGGCCTTCTGGGAAAAGGTTTAAATAACCTCTTGGTTAGCGTTGTTTCAGGTCTCCTATGTAACAGTTGTATTCAGTGATTTTTTCTTTATTCAGGTGATGAGGCATCCAGATCATGTGTCATCCTCAGTGTATCTATGGGCCCATCATGAAAAGCTTGTTGTCATCGACCAGTCTGTAGCATTTGTTGGTGGCATAGACTTGGCCTACGGGAGGTGGGATGATGATGAACACAGACTGACCGACGTTGGCAGTGTGAAGCGAATCACAGCAACAAAGTCCACATCTACAATGAATCTCACAGTAAGAGTGAATTCTGTAAATCTGGCTGTTAACCCTTAATTCTGGGTACACTAGACGGTAGTCATGCAGAATTGAAATTAGCAAGCCCTGTTAACCGCTAAGCCTGCATTTTAGGGCACGAGTCTGTAGCATTTGCAAGTGTGGAATACATGTGGACGTCAAAGTGGTTCACAAAACTGGACCATTATTAGGACCAATTCCTTCAGCTGCCAGAAAGGCCATGTCAGCAAAGACCTGTGTGGCTACATTGCACGGGCAGAGGCAGAAATGGAGAGGGGATAGTTGCAGGTGTAGAAAGTTCAGTAGCTCAGCACTGAATGATCCTTAAGGAGTTTTCGGAACAGTTCAGCTCCCATTTAGGCACCAAACTAAGTAGCCAGTTTTCCACCAGAACTCAACATATTGGGTGCATGTTGGGTGCTAAACTCTTTGGAAAATCTAGCCCCAGGTGTCACAGCGGGAGTGCTGAGTATCCCCGGATATCTGGCCCTTAAGTAGGTGCCTAAAGAGCTGAGCTCTTTTGAAAACCTGGCCTTGTGTGACTGAATTAAACAGAGAATTTTCATTTTTTTTATGTAAAGGAGTCTAACTGTGTAAAAGCCCGTGGAGAATATGCAGTAAGCCAGAATAGTTGTACAGGCAGTGTGTGGCAGGATGCACTGTTTTAATTTGTTGAGTTTTCTGCTGAGCAGCCCCTTAATAGTCACTACACCAAGTTCATCTCTGCAGGACACATTTGCAATTCCCATGGAAATCAAAGGGAGCTGTGCCTGCATGCTGGAGGGCAGAGCGTGGCCTTATGAGAGGTTGAATACCAGTGATAGGATCCCCGTAATTGAAATGGATAATCCTCCATGCATCACTCTCAGCAGTATCCTTTGTGTCTTAAGCCTACAGCTGAGTCCACAGAAGTCCTAAAACCTCAAATTGAGACCTGGGGAAACCTGCCACAACACAGAAGTAGTGATGACTCACTAGATTCTTCAAGAATGAAAGGGGTAGGAAAACCCAAAAAGTTTTCCAGGTTCAGCATTTATAAACATCTCCAGAAGCACGGGCTACACCATGCGGATAGCGTGAGCAGTATAGACAGTGAGCCAGGTAAGTTATGCTTTTCCACCTTTCCTACAGAGCATATAATTAGGGAGCCCTATCTAATGGAGGAAAGTTAATGGTTTCCTAAACTGTTAGCAGGATATTTTTGTTCAGTGAAGCCTTGAGTTTGCCGTTAAACGTATCTGCATTTGGTTAATAAACAGTTGTCACACACAAAGATGGCATTCGATTTGGTTAGGTGACAGCCCCTGCAAATGAAGAAACCATGTTACAATGTGATGTAGTGTACGTGATGTGCTAGGTGCTGTAAATGTATGTACTGTGTAACGTAGATATAGATATGTAGATGTACTGTGTAATGTAGATATAGATATACTGATTTTGTACTAAGAACATTTTACATCTGCAGTAGAGATACTGGCATTTGTGCATCGTATTTATTATAGCAAATGAAGCAGGATTACTGAAGATATTATGAGTCTGATTATGTTCTCACTTGCACTGGTTTTACCAAGTTTTAATTTACTTGAGCCTAGTGGAATTATTTCTGATTTACACTGGTATTAGAGAGAGGAGAATCAGGTCAACGTTTGAATATGTAAACACAACATTTACTTCTGTGCAAGAGACCCGACTTCAGTCCTGAAGTTACAGGATGCCACTGTTGGCGCTCACAAATGCCAGAGTTCAAATTAGCAAGCCCTTTACTTCTGAAGAGGGATTCTTGGGTGGGATCCTGTGCTAGGGGGCATTTCAGTTTGTATTATCCCCAAATCAGACCTCACAACATTTACTCTTATCTCTGGCAAGAATGATATGTGGGAGAATGCTTTGCCTATGGTCCGAGCCAGTTCAGAATCTCAGCATACATTAGAGGTGGTTTCGCAACATTAATATTTGCTGATCTTTGCTCAAAAAACCAAATTGGTCTTGTACTTGGCCCACGGTCATTGTACCATTAAAATATTCTGTTCAGACTGTCTACCGTTGATTGGACTGAAGTCCTATAAATTATTTTAAGCAGTATTAGGTAACTGATGTGATAACAGCTGATAGGCACGTTCTCCGTAAATGGAGCATCTCAACTCTGTGCAGTTTATTATAATCCTGGTAGAAGCCTGCAGAAATTAATCCAGAGTTTAACACCCCCCCCCCGAAAATGTTTCATCATCCCGCTGAGTCCAAACAAGGGCTCACTGAGTGTGTGGACGGTACGTGAAAGGTGACCCAGGTGGAGTTACCTGCAGGCTTTCTTTCGGTGTGTTTGCTATCCAGTCATGGTCAGAGTTAGGTGCGGCTCATGGATTGACAGTCTACACTTTCAATAGATGTACTATTTTCAATATATGGAACATTTCCTGCTAAAAAGGCCCTGGCAGAATCAGGCTGCTTTTCGAAAGACTCTAGGAAGCTGCAGTATAAATGAGAAGATAATAGGTAGTAACTATAGCAGGTGCACTTGGGACGTTTCTTCTGGTTCTACAGATCGGCCCATTCCAGCTGTATTCCTCATTCAAAGTAATGGGAGTATTGCTGAAATTAGTAACACCTTTAAATCCAAAATGGTTTTTTTTAAAGTCAACCCAGTGTATGAAGACAGCCTTGAAAAGATCACGAATATGATAGTGTAAAAGGTGCAAGACCTACACTTAGATTTAGTGTAAGTGTAGATGGCCATCGTTGTTCTCCAAGTCAGAGTTTTCTGTGTGTGGGTGAGACTGGAGGAGAGTGCACGTCACCACCGCATCAGCATGTATTTTGATCCATGGAATGACAGTAGACTGTGCTGCCAAAAGGGTTTTTTCTCTTAGAGGTAGGCCATCCACATTTGAGGCACATTGCTCTGATTTCAGTTATAGAGCAAGGGGGGTTGTTTCTTCCTCAGAAGCTTAGATATTTTGTTTGCTTTTACAGATGTTGAATAGCAGTAGGGCGATTGTTATGAAGGACCATGCTATATTCAGACCTGCATTGTTTGCAGTGGCATAAGTGAGGTTATTTGGGAAAGGATTGTTTAAGGTGGAATTTAGACATCCTTTCTCCCTGAGCCTGAGGAAACAGCGATAATTTTTGGAAGCCAGAAAAGGAGAATTTCTTTATGCTTCAGTCAGACACCAGTTATTGGGCTCTCTGCAAAAGTAATTGCATGAAACTCTATGGCCTGTGTCACACAGGAGGTCAGACTAGATGAGCTAACGGTCCCTCCAGACCTTAAAATCTGTGAATCTATGGAAGGAATTTTCTAAAGCGCTCAGCCTGGCCTGACTCTGCTCTCATTGATGTCAAGATAAGTTTGACTTTGATTTAAATGAGAGCAGAATTAGACCAGGGATGGCCACTTTTGAAAATCCAACCCACTATGTTGATTTCTTTTGCTTTGTCAAGTGAAACAATTCCTTTCTAGGACCATCTGTAGGGAAGTTCGTTTCAAATACCTGTGAAGCCCAAGTAAACCAGTTGTGCACTCCATGAACGTCAGTGGAGGTATGACTAATTCACACCAGTGTACGTGAGAGGAGAAACAAGCCCAAGATTCTGAGGGATCCAAGTTTCATGAGTTTTCTTACGCAATGGAAAGTTGAGCTGCTTGTTTGTGCAGCGATTACAGCCGGCATGTTCTTGAGGGAGAGCTCTAAATTCTGGACTCCTCACCTCGGTCTGACAGAACCCAACTTTGTTGGCCTTCAGAGCTACCTTTTTCGGAGAGAGTGACTGTGGTGGAACTGAATCTGAGTTTTCGTAAGATGAGGGTTTCTTAAAACTGACACTGGGAAACACTGATACAAATTATTTAAAGGGACCTCTGGAGCACTCAGGAGACTTCCCAATAATAGCAGAATAATGTTGGTTGCAGATTTTCATTTACTGGAATGTCATACATTAAGCAAAAGTTCCAAAAGACAAAGTATTTGATAGAAAGACAAGGTGGGTGAAGTAATATTTTTTATTGTACCAACGTCTGTTGGTGAAACACAGAGGCTCTTGAAAATTTCTCTCTTTCACCAACAGAGGCTGGTCCAATAAAAGCTAATACTTCACTCTCCTTGTCTTTCGAATAATCTGGGACCAACATGACTACAACAACACTACAAAGTACTTAATAGTGACTCAGTACTTTAAATCTTAAGGATTTAAGCAGATCCAAAGGCAGAGTTGAGACCAAAATACCTTTCTAGTGACCGTCAATGAACAGCGTATGCACGGAATGTTGGTTGAGTAGAAACGATCATTTGTTTAATAACAGCAGTTCGCTGCATTTTTGTCATTTTAGTTTTTATATCATGGAAAATTTACAGTCGAAATGAACTCAAAACCCATTTGATGTGCACCAAAAAAATGAAAGTGACTACAAAACTCTGGACACTGAGCCATCTTTTCCTTTTATGGACTCTTTCAATAATAGTCATCTAAAATGTAAATGTCAGCTTGATGTAAAATATAGGCATGTATGAAAAAGGCACATGTGCTTCATATGCATATGGACTGCCACGTATGACAGTGGCCTCTTACATGTTCATTCATGTGAGTCAACATATGGTCATATAAGCTCAGTCCATAAAACATAGTCTACTTCTGTAGCATTCACATGTATGTTACCTATGTCTGTATTTTGTCATGTGCAGTCAGTTATTTCCTTGTCCCACCTGTACTCTCACTAACTCATGGAGAACTGTGTTGGCTGGATGTAGCTTTGCTAAGGCTGTAACTAGATTGTCAGTGCATTACCTGCATTTTGGGCATGGCTTGGAACATGTGATGTTCCAACGGTGCTGGTCAGACTTGCTTTGTGTATATGGTAGTACTTGGTTATCGTCTTGTCACTAGCGTATGTTGTCGAACATTTCTAAAAAGATTGTTGTGATTAAAAAGTTTTCCCGGCTGCTTGATTGCCTTCGTGGTAGCACAGTACACTAGATACAGAAGTCCAGGTTCCTCAACATCTGTGGGATTATCATTACTTGAACTAGTGGCTGGAGTTCTCAGCAGCTGGACTAGAGTAGCATTAAAACCCCAAAGGAGGCTATAGTGCAGAATTCTATCAGCAACTGGGTCAGTGCAGAACTGGTCCATTGTCATGAGAGAATACATGTCATGGGGGAATACATAGGAGACTAGATAGCCCAGATGGAGTGAAAACCCCTACAGTTATGAATATGACTGATCCCAAATACTTAGTTGCTGTGTCAGAGCTGAGCATCCCCATACTCATGGGATACCTTGTCCAGATAATGTAAAAATAAAATATATAGGATAAAATTGTATATGGGACATCAAGCGTCTTGCTTTAGGATGGAAGCTCATCACTTAAGTGCCTGGGGTTACGAAGAAACTTCCTTTGTAGATACATTATGGCATAATTGTCCATTCAGGGTTGTTACACCATTCCCTGAGCTATCTGATAGAAGCCACTGTCAGAGACAGGATACCATAATAGTTACAACACTGATCTGGTCCAGTGTGATCTTTTCTGTTTTCTTAGCAGAGAGGTGGAAGGGCTCACATTACTCCTCATTTATCTGCTTATGGCATTCACGAAAAGAGGTGTACATTTCAAGCAAGGAGTGTTGGGGGAATGGGAGTAATTTTTGCATGTAAGTCATTGCAATGATGATACACTCTAGTTTTCACTATGAAACTGAAATTCTGGATCCCCATGCTGAACATGTGACATGATCTCAGAAGCTGAAGCTGTTATTTAAAGAGACACTGAGAAAAAGGAAGAAAACCTTCTTTGTGCTACCTAAAAGTGGAGAGACCTTGTTGTGGAGTCAAAAATCATGAATCCTATAAAATGGAAGTTGCAGTTAGACTTGATTTGTACTGTAGTACAAACTAAATGTAGAGAAGTCGTGCCCTTAAAGTCCCACTTCCTACTGAGGTCAGTAGTTGATGAGAGCAGAATTACACCTGTTAATGCTTACATATCAATGGAGGTGTGTCCCTCCTTGCATGTTATTGCAGGATGACAAATAGCTGAAGGATAAATTTTTGATCCAGTGCAGAAAGGATTCAGATCTCGCTGCCATTACCAACAGGAAGATGTATCTATATAATCTTCCTTACTTGTGCACCAGATTGTGACACTGGAGAAGGGAAACAATCCAGTTCCCTATACTTTGAAACCAACATGGGGATTTAACTGGAAAATGACTTTAGTTTACTAAAACTGGCACGTTATGCCAATAGTTTCCTATTCAAGTGCGATTCTCGCCTGTGCTGTGTTGAGAGTAGTCTTAACAGCAACTTCAGAGCATATGTTTGTGTCACTTTGTAAACCTGTGACAGATAAAGGATCGATCCACAGCTTGAAGACAGGTGTTGGAGAACTTCTTGGGGAGACCAGGTTCTGGCATGGAAAGGACTATTGTAATTTTGTCTTTAAAGACTGGGTTCAACTCGACAAACCTTTTGCTGGTAAGTACCACTGTGGTCTGGAACCAGCTATTTTTCCTTCAAGACCCCTTGTCTCATTCCCTAGCTCCTCTACAGCCTTAGAAGGCTACTCTACCTGTTTATCCTCGTGAATTGAAGCTAATGAGATCCACTTAGTCTGGCTACTGGGGAAAGGCAGCAGAATCCCAAAGTAAAGTCACAGAAACAAATATCCTATGACACTAATGGATAAGTGGCTTGTTATCTACCAGGTGCCACGAGCTGATCTAGGCTCAATTTTAACTCCTAATTTGCCAGTATTTATTTCTGGAAAGATTCCATTTGTAGGAAGAGATGCTGTGATATTCTTAATTAATATCTGATACTGATCTGAGATAAACTATAGCAATTTTTCCCTGTCCATGTAGATTTCATTGACAGATACACTACACCCAGAATGCCATGGCATGACATTTCATCCGTTGTGCATGGCAAAGCTGCACGGGATGTTGCCCGACACTTCATTCAGCGCTGGAACTTTACAAAGGTAGGTTTGCAATGATAGATGTGGCGCTTGCAGATGCCTCACATAGGGCTATTTCCAGGTGTAAGCACTGTGCCAGGTAGTCAGGGTTTGCCAGATTGGGCCAATAAGTTATATATTAGCCTGCCCTAATGTCCCAGTAAGTAACGCTGCAAAATTGCGACTCTAACAGCAAGTAATGAACTCGAGCTCTCATTCTCCTGTAACTCCAGTGTAAACAAGGTACAATTTGAATTTAGTAAGTGCAAAATGGTGTGAAAGAAGAGTGGGGTCTGGGTTGTTGTTGGCCCACTAGGAAAAGGTGAGTGCTATTGTGCAGCTCTGTAGCAGTCCCTCCAGCTGGTTGGGAGGGACACCGTCCTGCATGGCAGCTGATAATCTGCCCTCTTGTGAAGCAATAGACAGGTGCAAGGAACAGTTCAGTGGGTGATCCCATGGCCATAGGGAGCAAAGACGACCAGGGACATCAGGCCAAAGCCATGCCAGTTGATCCAGCAACCTGGGCAAACTAGCTATAACGAGGATCCTCAAGGCTAGGGAACCAGGGGAACATGCCAATGGAGGCCATGTTGGAGTCCTGGACCAACAGGGATCTAATCATCAGAGGTGCCCTGGATTACTGGGGATGCAATCATTAGGACTCAACTAGCAAGCACACAGGGTCTTCACCACTGTAGATGAGGGATGCCTTGGGCCAGCACACAGAGGGGACCAGGCCAGTGGGACCCAGTCGTCAAGGAAGACGATGACTAATGGAGCAACAGAATCCCCTCTGTTCTTCCTTATTTGTTCCCCACTCTTCCTTCTCTCTCCCCTCTCTGTTTTCCTGTTGGTTTCCTCTCATCTCTGTCCTCTTTCTTTCTCTCCCCTTCCCGCTCCCCCAGGAAAAAGTGCTTTGATATTTGTCTTGAAGTTCAGGACTGCCTAAAGGTCAAAGACTGTTTTAATGCTTTAAATTGAAGGGAAGTGATATGACTTGGGAAGTGGCTGGGTTCATTTTGGAGCAGGCTTAGTTCTTAGGCTACTGGCTATCCAGTAAGTTTTTAAGCCCTGATCTTAAAAAACAATGGCCAGTATGACTTTTTCAGACAGAAATGAGTCCTTTCCAGTTATGGTAGATCTTTAATTATAGGACCATCCTTGTTCTGTATTCTCCTGACCAAAACCTGAGTGATATTCAAATGTGCACTGCAAATACTTGGCAAAGTACAGATGTAACATGCTGTAAGCCTGCTGTCTGCACAGACTTTTTGGTTTGAGTGTCAGTTTCAAGATACCGAGAGCACATTTCACAGACGAGTACAGAATTCTTGGATATTTTCAGGACCATTCAGAACAGGAATTGAGGTTATGTATATGAAAAGTTGTATGTTCCCCACCCCCCAATTTTCTGTATTAAGAGAAAAGCATAAAAACAGTAGACGTATTCAACATAAAAATACAGCTTCATCCATTTTTTTTCTTTTGAAGATCATGAAGCCCAAATACAGATCCCTGTCCTACCCGTTCCTGTTGCCAAAATGTCAGCGAACTGCCATTGAGATGAAGTATCAAGTACCTGAGTCTGTGTGTGCCAATGTACAGGTGGGTGCAAATGGCATTTCATGCGATCCTAAAATGAAGAACTCCTGGCATTTGGGCTCATTTTTAGCTCTTTCTAATAAGACACCTTGGTAGTCGTCCAGATGAAACTTACAAAGAATTTAAAGGATTTAAAGTATAAACTACTTTTTTATTTTTAAATGCAACTTAGCAGGCCAGATTCTCAGCCGGTGTAAATCAGTGTAGCTTCATTGATTTTGATAGAGATACATTTTAAACACCATTACTTGTGCCAAATGCATATGTTAAATTTGATCAATAAACAGCAGAAATGGACATGTTAGGAATGCAGGGTTGAAATGGCTGTGCCTAGGAAGTAACAGGATGGGTGGGTGCGTGCGTGTATGTCCGTCAAAGAGAGAGACTTGGGTCAAATAAAGTTGATTAAAGAAAAGCAGGAAAAAAGTGCCTGGGTGCCCAAAATAAGTGCTTCAGCACAGACTAGCAGCAGCTTGAGAGAAGGTTGGCAATTCTCTGCATTGTCACCTGCAGGTATGGCGCTCTTCGTACTGGACCGATCCATTGTGAACAGGTGTAAGTAAACTCTGTGTACTGTAGACATTAGGCATCTGCTGCAGAGAGCTGCATGGGATAGGTGCAAATGTTGAGAGAGACTGCAGCCAGTGCTGTGTGTGTGTGGACATGGCGCTCTGTATGCGTCAGAACTAGGATGTCGAGTGTGGATGGCCTGCACTGTTTCAGGTTGCACGATGTGCGTCACATCAGTGCAATTCCTTAGCCTAGACCTAGCCAGAGAATCCCTACTGTGTTTCTCGAGCTTGTTTCCTGATGATGAGTTACGCTGATCCAATCAGAAGACAGTGAATACTCATGTGACTTATGAGTGTGACCAATCACAACCCACCAAGAGTGCTTGAAAACAGAATGTTAAGTGTCAAACACGGTGATCCATTAACCCTCAATCAACAGAAAAAACACTAAGCAAAAAACGACGACATTGGCTGAGCAATGCAATAATGAATATATTTCGAGACATTTTTGATCTGCTTATGGACATCTTGTAAATTATTCATTGCAAATTACACACGCTCATCTCCAGTGGCAGACTGCAGTCTTTTGAGAGCTGTCGGCATGGCTCATCCGTGAGCTGAATAAGGCTGGATACATTAAAAAAAAAAAGTGTTTTGCTGCAAACATGGGTTTCTCCCTTGAATGTTCCTGGAGTGCAACACCCCTTCTAATATACCTGCATATAGCAAGTAATATTTATACGGCTGTGTGGTAGAAGCAGGCAGTGGATCTAAGAGTCTTAGTCTGTATTTGCAAGATGACCCACTCAAGTTGAAGTGTATTTGTGCATGCACATACTGTAATTGTGGGAGCTGCTTCTTCTGTAATGTGCTTGTTTGTTGTCCTGATTTTGATTTGTCTAATGGAAATGCACACAATAGGAAGCTGAGTTACTAGGAAACCATACAAGGAGCCTCATGTGCAGGAAGCTCTGGCTGGCAGTGAAAATGTAGTTTACTAAGCAGTGTCATAAAAGATGTGATGTGTCATTGAAGGTGTGGCTGAAGGTTATTGACTGACTCAACGTCTATTGCAGGCAGAGAGTGACTGGAGAGGTGTGCAGATGGGTGCCGTATGGCAGTCAGATAAGCCCCCTTTGAGTAAGAGTCTCAGAATCTGGCCCTTAATCTCCCCCCATACATGCACACACCCGGGGTCTCAGATCAATTACTAGCTTCCTTATGTAAATGTCCAAAACATCACCTCGAGTATTTCTAACTATGCTAATGAGCCAGCTGGGCCCATCATAGAACCTGCATTTCTCTTTCTTATCAGCTTCCATTTGCAAGACACTTCAGTGATGTAAAGCCGATCTTTGTCTGTCTTAATAGTATAACAGTGGACAGGGCACAGGCTTCTCATTTCAGTTTGCACTGCGGAGATGGTACAAGAAATAAACAGCCCCTATAATATATCACAGGTGCTCTTATCCAGAAGGGCAGGAGAGTTGTGTTTATATAAATCCTTGCTCTAATAGAGATGAGTCAAATCCAGAAACATTTATTATCATTATTTATATAGCACCAACATAGAGGAGATTACTTTTGCAGGCAAATGGGAGGCCAGTTCCCTGCTCCAAGAAGAGTAAACTATAATGGACAGATTTAATGGGAGCTTCTGAGTATTGCTGAAAATGTGGCCCATTCTTTTATCTGCGTGAATGGGAGCTGAACTCTCTGTTTGAAAATCTGACTCCAGTTGTGGGTGGTGACTCAGGCCTTTTGAAATTCCGGTCTTGATTCGATGAAGGATGGGTGGGGATTGGTTATCACCACTGCAAGCCTACTCGTTAGGCCATGATGCTGATGTTTTTGGTGCTGTTTTATTTGTATTATCATAGTATTATCATAGTTACTAGTTTGGCAGGTTTTGGTATGATCCCGCAATCTTTTTGATGTCTCTTCTTTGAGGGCTGGGGTTCATAGGCCTCTGGAAGGAGTGTGTTGTAAAGAAGTGTTGGCAGGAAGACAGGGTGAAAGCGTGACAGAACAGGTCTGGGTGGGGTTTGGATCACATCACAGGGTGGTCCGAGTCAGGCTGAGGGAATGTCTGGGAGAAGATTAAGACAGGATTTAGGAAGGGAGGGATTTAGGCAGCTTGTGGGTTCAATTAAACATTCTGTCTCAAAGGCTGGGGTTTGATTATAGTAGCACCTTTGATTTTTACATGAGCCAAACCTGCTTGACAGGGAGTCGCCAAACTAAAAGCACCCTCAGTTTTTCCAGCTCTAATTTCCAGTTATTATCCAAGCAAGACACAGTAAGGCTGTGACGTGGTGAGACAACATCACACTGTGTTTGTACTGTAAGATACAGTGAAAATGTCATGCACCTTCAATGGCCCAAGATCTTAGCTCTTAGAAGTTTGCTCCACGGCACGTAGTGTGGCAGTTATGCAATAGCCCCCAGCAAATATTGGCTTTGTTGTTGTTGTTTGGATTAAAGGAGTTGAAGGGAGGATAGTACCCGCGTGAAAATAGCGTGAGCGATAGGAGGCTGCAGAGCAGAGTGGTAGATTACACACTGGTGATAAGTAACTACTAATTTAAAAGAAAGTTCAGAGACCATACATATCATAATTAATCTGTGGCAACCTAAATTTGAATTATTACCCTGGTGCATACAGTGGCGCACTCAGACATTTATGGAATAAGCAGAGTAGCAGCTGCATTCCTCCTATTTCAAAAGTATTGACACCTGCTACCTTGAGCTACAGGAGTCGCCTTTTACTGTTAACTGTATAGTTCCCATGACACACAGTTGAACAGTTCTCTTTCCATCCAGTAGCGGGTACACATCTAGTGGCAGTGGGACACATGGGCACACACACATACAAGTCAATTCCTTACAATATACAAATATTACCAAGATGATAATGCCTGGAAGAGAGAAGATGTTCCAGTGGTTGAGCGGTAGCCCAGGATTGCGAGACTTGGATTCAATCCCTTGTTCCACCACAATCTTCCTGTGTGATGTTCAGTGAGTCACTTAGGGCTGTATTTTTACAGATATTCAGGCACCTTTGAAAATCTGGCCCTAAGACTCTCTGTGCCTCAGTTCCTCATCTGCAATATGGGGATAAAAGTAATTCCCTACCTCCTAGGGGTGTTGTGAGGATAAATACGATAAAGATAGTGAGGAGCTCAGATACTATGGCAATGGGGGCCATAAATATACCACAGATGGATGGTTGGATGTATGATCAACCCTGAAACATATCTTCTTAAAAACTGTCATCGGTGTGTTGTGACCCAGCTGGACCCATGATGACTGATTTCAGCAAGGAGCAGAGCCCTCAGATTTGGTTTAGTTAATAACTTCTGTCTTTGACTGAAGGACTTTGCTACAGAGAGGAATGGCAAAGATGGAATTCCTTTAAAGCTTGGAGCAACAATGCTGTGACCTGTCAAGCTGGTTTGATGATTTGCTGAGAGGATAAAAGAGAATTTAAAGGGAGAGGGGGCATGTGGACTGGCTGGTTGTGCAGCTGTGGGATGGAAAGTGATCAATCTCTTTCTGATCTGATGGTTCTCTTGTTGGATGATTTTTCCAGCCAGCCATTAGTTTATCTCTAAGTGGTAGAACCGTTTTTCAAATTGAGAGAGGCTTATGAACCATCAAGTGTAAAATAAAAAAAAAATCTATTGATTTATACCTTGTTTCCAGCACAGCAGCAACTACTGCTGCTAATGGAGAGTTTTCTGAGCTGCTGAAATCATTGCATTGGTACTAGCACTGAATAGCTTATTTGGAAGCAGAAAAGACTCTCTTGGGAACACTCGGAAGGGCGGCCATCTAAAACAACCTTTAAATATTGGTGGCTAAGGTGTGATGAAAGCGCAAACGTTTTCATAAAAGAGTTTAATTTTGGATTGAATTTCTCAGGCAGGGTTTGGCTTTAGCACCACTGTCATACGTCCCATTGCGGCAGGCTGCAGCAGATTGCTTCTGGCCGGTGGGCTGCATACATTGTACCACAATACATTCGCTACTAGGGGGGTGAAGAAGTCTAATGGAGGAGCTGCAGCTCAGCTGTTTGCAACCAGCCATGCCAGCAAACCCAAAATAGGCAGCTGAGCTTTGAATTTCACTGCTGTAGGGCATGGAGGCCAGGCCCAGGAGTGTGTGGCCAGCAGGAGAGAGCAGAGAACATTGATGCTTATTGGAAGCCCATCATCTGGAGCTTTGGCCCAGCAGCAGAAACCGTCTGGGCAGCTAGAATTCCCCCCCCACACTCACAGAAAGATCATTCCTAGCAGCAGGAAGTGGCTGCTCCCTCCTGGCCCAGACATAAAATTATAGAATCATAAGGCTGGAAGGGACTTTGAGGGGTCATCTAGACCAGTCCCCTGTACTCATGGCAGGAATAAATAATATCTAGACCATCCCTGGCATGGGTTTGTCTAACCTGCTGTTAAAATCTCCAGTGATGGAGATTCCACAACCTCCTTAGGCAATTTATTCCAATAATTAACCTGACAGTTAAGAAGTTTTTCCTAACGTCCAACCTAAACCTCCCTTGCTGCAGTTTAAGCCCATTGCTTCTTGTCCTGTCCTCAGAGGTTAAAAAGAACCATTTTTCTCCCTCCTCCTTCTAACAACCTTTTATGTACTTGAAAGCTGTTAGCATGTCCCCTCTCAGTCTTCTCTTCTCCAGGCTAAACAAAGCCAGTTCTTTCAGTCTTTGCCTCACAGATCATGTTTTCTAGACCTTTCATCGTTTTTGTTGCTCTTCTCTGGACTTTCTCCAATTTGTCCACATCTTTTCTGAAATGTGGCGCCCAGAACTGGACACAATACTCCAGGTGAGGCCTCATCAGCACAGAGTACAGCAGAAGAATTCCTACTTGTGTCTTACTTACAAGACTTGTGCTAATAGATCCCAGAATCATGTTTGCTTTTTTTTGCAACAGCATTACACTGTTGACTCATATTTATCTTGTGGTCCACTATGACCCCCAGATTGCTTTCCGCAGTACTCATTCCTAGGCAGTCAGTTCCCATTTTGTACATGTGCAACTGATTGTTCCTTCCTAAGTGGAGTACCTTGTATTTGTCCTTATTGAATTTCATCCTATTTACCTCAGACCAATTCTCCAGATCATCATTCTTCTGCATCATCAGATATCCCAAGAGGATGGGCAGAGTAAGTTTGCTCTAAAGAATAAGGACTTGATCCTCATGCACAAGAAGACCCCTGGTCGTGTAAAGGGGCATTCAGTGGGTGGAAGTGTAATTTAATAATGGCATCTTTTTAAATTTAGTTACGCCTCTTGCTGCCCTTACTAATTTATTCTTCAAATGTCCACTCTTTGTCATAGGCAAACAGCTTAATTTCTTTTTATATTCCTTCCCTCTGCTTCTGTATTTCGTATGCGTAGACTATAACTGCAGTGTCCTGTCTTATCACTTCACAGACCTTAAGAACTCCATGTACTTCAATAAGATGCTCTCTTCAGTTCTCCTTTTCTCAAAGAAACTCTTTAATAAACAAAAAGTTTCAGCCACAGTTTCTCTAGAATATCAAAGCTCTTCAAGTCCCATATTGTGATGGTTGCTGTCTGCTGTAACTTGGTTATTTTGATGAATGTCCTTTTTCAGAGTAAAATGACTAGATGTAGAAGTACAGCTATGCATATCCAACGAGTTATTATTAAATACATCTGCTAAAAGTTTGCCAAGTTCTTTCACACTTTCCTTAAATCCTGGGATGGATCCCATTCATTTCCCTCGTCACCATTATCTTATTTCTAAGCCTCACTTTTGCTCTAGTCTTAAACTTAGGGAACACTTCACTGCAGAGCTCTACTGCAGACAGCAGGACTATACAGAGGAGTGAATACATGCACTGGAAGACATGTTTGGAGGATCAGGTCCCTTTGTAGTTTCTTTACAGATCACATCTGAGGTATCACTTTCTGATTTCCTTGTTTACTTGCTATGGACCAAATTCTGCTCTCATTTGCAGCTCTCAAAATCTAATGGAACACCGCTGATTGATATAGAAAAAAATCAAGGCCAGATCCTTACTTGGTGTAAACCAGCATATCTGCATTGATTTCCATGGAGCTACACCCATTTGGACTTACTATGGGATCTGGTTCTCAAGAGTCCTTGTCATCTGGATAAATCTTCATCCTTGGTAGTACTTTTTTATTTGGCAGATAAGGGTTTTATGTATCAGACATTTAAAAAGAAGCTAAATGGGTGATATCTGAGCGATCCCATCTGGATTCACGTGGCATGCTAAGCCATTGCCTGAACTTTCAGTTGGTCAGAGGTCTCCTTGGCTGTCACAGAGCCTGGGTTAGTGTGTGCCAGAAATATCTCTCTTGCAATCATGCGAGTTTGAAAAGTGCATTTTGCAGGCTAACATGCTGCTCACGTATTCCTGTTTGTAATTTTCAAGTAAATCCAGATATTTATTAAAACCTATTAGAACAGGGAAGGGACATTCTTGTTTCATCTTGTTTTAATAAACACATCTGTGGGTGATTTGTATGTTGTTATTTACATACCGGAAAATGTAGCCCGTGACTAGAATGGAGATAAATCATAGAATAAGAAGCATCCAACTTGGCAAAATATCTCCTGAGCAAACTGATCCCATCTTTGGGGAATGTACAGTTTCACACCTGAAGCATCTCACAACTGTTCGCAAGCAGTGCCGGCCCACTGGCCAGAGACCGACTTATGGGTGGGCCAGACACCAAAAAGCAAGACTCCTGTTCCTGCAGAACTGTTTCCCAGACTTAGCAATTGACTCTTGCAGCTGCCAATGGCTTACTATAAGGAATGGTGGCTGTTTTCCTCCAGTGCTGGAGCCCACAGAGAAGTCTGCACTAGAGAGCACACAGAAAACAGCCAGCAATAGGAAAAGGGAGTGTCACAAGACTGCGTACAGACTGGGCTGTGTGTTAAAAAAAAAAAAAAAAAACCCAGCCAACTTTCTGTCTAGAACAGCTGACTAATATGGTGGGGATGATCGTATTTTCTCCTAGGGAATTCCTTTGGTGCCCAGACCTGCGTGGTGCTGCTGAGTGTTATCGGTGAGGAGCTTAGCAACTTCAGTTCCCCTGACTTCAATAAGAGACTGGGACTGCTTTTTGCAAGGGATGCTCAGTTTGTCCAGCACTTGAAAAAGTGAAGTGAACGTGGAATCATGGTTTTGTGAACACATGTGGATGCCAGTGGAGTCACACTTGGGTGTGAGCAGGATGTAGACCTTGCAAAAGGAGGTGGGCCACATACAATGGTTTAAGCATGCCATGAAAGCCATTTAGCACATGTTGATGTAATGCACGAGTCAGTGTGTGTAATGCGTCCGTCGCTGTGCCCAGTGCAGAAAGGATTTGAGTTTGTTACAGTCTCTAGCGACAGAGGCTTAAGCTGCTTTCAGCACAGGAGGTCCTGCATTCAATCCCTGGTGTTGGCCAATGTGATAGCTGTCACAAAAGTGGGGACTTACCCACTATTTGATTTGCTGTGCGTCTCAGACACTTGAATGAGCTTTCTCTGTCTGGAGGAAATATGGAACCTACAGATCAGTGTGTGGTGCATCCTCCTCTGGGCCTGATCAACAGAGCCTGTGAGTCTGGTACAGCTCTCAGCCATAGAGCCTGTGGGCCAGATCCTGCGCTGGTGTCAATTGTCATCGCTTCATTGAAGCTTGGTGAGCTCTGACAACGTAGCTCAGGCCCTGCCCCTGTTCCTTTAGGTCTACAGGTTCCTCGTTCAGTCGCCAACGTTAGCCAAGATGGTGGCCATCATGTTGACTGAGGGGTTGTTCCAAGTATAGGTGAGGTGTGCATGAAGGAGAGGAATGGAGTGTTGAGGGGAGAGTGTGGGTGGAGCCCAGAGGGTAGGATGACATACAGGAGGAGATAAGGTCAGAGATATTGGAACCGAATACTGAGGTGAGGACCAGAAGCTTGAATGGAATAGGGACGAAAACAAGAAAGCCATTGGAAAGATCTTAAAAGGAGAGAGACATGGTCAGAGCGGAAGGAGAGGGAAACTATCTAGGCAGTGGGAGTTTGCACTGAGAAAGGGGACAGGCCAGTGAGTAGGAGGTCATAGTAACAAAAGCAGGAAACTATTGGAGCACAAACAAGAGATGACAAAATTAAACACGGCAGAGAATGTGAGCAAAGGGTATTCTCCATGTTAGTTTGGCTGCCTTTTGACAAAAGCTTCGTTGCTACATGGGGATGCAATAACATATTCAGAGGATCTTGAAAGATCTCCTACTTCAGAAGTGCTTGTTCTGATTTACAGTCAGAAATAATTTAAATGTGAATTTGATCTACTACAAATTAAAATTAAAAATCACTAATCTGACACATTTGATCAGTTTGGGAAGAATTTTTCACAAAAATGTAAATGGCCATACCTGCTTAGGGCAAAGACTGCTGTTCCTGTTTAAAATTTTGTATCAGTAGCCTGTGTATTATCCATCAGCTTTTGGGCAAAACAAGTTGATTTCAGTAGGGATTTCAGCTGTAAAATTGATAGCAGATGTCATACATAGGAAATAAATGGCTCATCTGGCATCGCTGAAGTCAATGGGAGTTTTGTCATTGAGTTCAATGAACACAGGATCAAGCCTTAAGAAAATATCTTAAAGGCAGTTCAACATTATAAGAACTACAGGAAGCAATAGACTTTTAGAATTTTTTAATTGTTTTAATTTTTAACAGTATTTCTAAGCTTCTTTTCCCCCTTGTTATATGTATAACATGTAATTATCAAACGTTGTTTGTGTTACATGAGCCACTAAAATCATGAAAAATAAACCAACCAATTCAAAACGTCCCCTTTACAATTAGTAAGGGGTGAAAGTGCCACCTTATAACAAGGTAGAACTAAAATAGCTAATCTTTCTCTTTACAGGTGCTCCGTTCTGCCGCAGATTGGTCAGCTGGCATCAAGTACCATGAAGAATCCATCCACAACGCCTACGTTAGCGTGATAGAAAACAGCAAACACTACATATATATAGAAGTAAGTACCAAGGATGCAAGGCAATGGCAGTTTGGTTCAATGAGATGCTGAGCATATCCTCTGACCCTCAGCAGGAGAGTTCTTTATTTTAATTTTTGGAATTTTCCTTTTGTAAATGTTGAAACGTGATTATTAATATAGAGCCTGACATCAGGCGCCCCCTGATTGTTTTCATTGACTTGAATGGGCTTTGGGTCAAGTCAGTAATCAACATACCACTACAAAACTTAGAATGTGGATTAAAATACAAGCCACTCCTTTATTACTCCTCTTTCCAGAACCTCTAGCAACTTCTGTCTCCCATGCACCGTTCTTCCAAATGCCCTTTTGGCTCTGCTGCCTTCATGGCTACATTCCCAGCCCTACATATCAAAGTGTTTGGTCTCCCATCAACGTGCAGTGGACTCACTTAATAGTATCTTAGAACTTGCATAATTCTGCTATGTATAAATAGACTTGTAAATGCAGGAATAAAATGGCTGAATGGAGACACTTATTCTGTATCCTTTTCCATCTATTTGGATGTTTTTTACTTAGCAGTGTTCCAAGAGTGAGATTAATCAAGAATAATTATCCCCCCCTTGAGCACACAGACACACACCACTTAATTAAAATAATAAATTGCCACCCAGGAAAATGTTGTGCAGGACGTAGCTCTATTTGCTTCTTGGCTCAAAATATATTATAGAATAGTCCCACAACCCTGTAAGCATGTAGATTTATGACTGTAGACACCATGGGGTGAAATATTGGCCCCAGTAAAGTCAATAGCAAAACTCCCATTGACTTCAGTGAGACAGAATTTCACCTCATGTGTCAAAGTGTTTCATGGTGGCAATAATGCTGAATAATTATCCAGAGATAATTACATGTTTGGGAAGCAGTCTCTAACTTGGGGATGCTTCATGCTTTGCCATAGCCACAAAATCTGTTTATTATTTTTTTTCGAATTCTGAGCATTGAGCATTTGAGGCTGTAATTTGTGCTGATACTAGAAACAGTCATTTTTTTTCTTATCCTAACAGAAATCACACATTCTGGTTTTAAGATTTTTGTCAAGTTTAAACTCTGTTGCGTTATTGTGTCCTTGTGGTTCTGTGTTCAGCAAAATGTTTCTTTCAGACGTAGTAAAATGGGGTCCCTGTCCAATGTCTGTGCCAATATACATCCATCATTGTAGTATCTGAATGCCTGATGATCTTTCAACACCTCTGTGAGGCAGGACAGTGCTGCTATCCCCATTTTACAGATGGGGAGCTGAGGCTGAGAGATACTAGCTGGTTTGTTTATGGTCATTCAGGAAGTCAATGGTGGACCTGGAAGTGAACCTGGGTATTCTGCATTCCAGGCGTAACCACTGAAACATCATTCATTCATTCATCATTCATTCATTATTGGCAAAAGAAAAATGAAATGATTCTGGATTTCTTTTTGGTTGCTTTTCCCTTAGAACCAGTTTTTTATTAGCTGTGCCGATGACAAAGTTGTTTCTAACAAGATTGGAGATACCATTGCTCGGAGGATTCTTAAAGCCCACAGGTAATTTTTGTTTTTAAAAGTACTGTCAGGGTGTGGTTACTAGGATATTAAAAATCTTGTAAATGGAATCCAGACTGCATTTGTAAGACAGGGTTTAAATAATATATAAAGGGGCACAATGCCACTGCCCTTACTCAGAGGCAACATTTACTTGGGCCAAATTCTGCTGTGTTACACCACTGTAAATCTGGAATAACTTCACTGAATTTGGTGGCATCATTCTGGATTTGCACTGGTGTAGCTGAGTGCTGAATTTGGCCTTATAACATATGTTAATTCAGTTAAAAAGCAAGTCGTTGGCACTGTGTTTGGTGAATCGCACTTAACATTACGGGTCCATTGTCAGTGTTCGTTTCACGGTTATAACTGCTCTTCAACTTTACACCCAAGTAAGTTTAGTCATACAAGCTGGATATGTGGTTTATTGAAGGTCACTCTACAGAGGGATTGCTTTTAAATGGAGAGAATGAAAGCGTCCATATTCGGAGGAATTTGACCATGATTCAGATGTAGACCATTACTGCACTACCAGTCCTTTCTCTGATAAGTGCTGGAGGATGTTTACGTTCCTCAGATCACCGCCGGAGAGTCGTAATATTTTATGTAGCACAGTAGTTATAGCCGGTTGCTAGGCTAGATCGGAGTCAGGTATCTTAGGCAGTGCTGTCATTTAAGAACAAGTGGCCCAAAGATAATATGACTAACCGGGGTGTTTAGCAACAAAGTTTTAGTTTTGCCTTTTCTGTGATCCTGGACGGCTTTACTTAGGTTTGTTTTTCTGGTGCCTGTCTTTCAGGGTATGCCTAAACTGCAAGAAAAGACCCACAGCTGGCCTGGGTCAGCTGCCTCAGGCTTTCAGAGCTCAGGCTGCAGTGTAGACGTTTGGGCCAGGGCTAGAGTCCGGGCTGTGAAGCCGCGTGAGGGGGGAGGGTCTCAGAGCCCAAACAGCTACGCTGCTAGCCCAAGCCCCGCAAGCCTGAGTCAGTTCACCCGGGGTCCGAGACTTGATGCTGTGGGTTTTTTATTGCAGTTTAGACGTCCCTCAGACACATGCGTTATACCCTGTGGTGCTGGATTGAGATTATTGCAAACCTTCCTTATTTTACATCCCCCTTCCAGCTAACACTTGTGCTTTTCACTGTGCAGGTGGATGCGGCTGATTTATCTGCAATATTTGTTCTCTAAATATGCCTCTCAAACATATGCATGCCTGGGCTGATTTACAGAGGTGTTAAGGTCCTCAGTAGCCCACTGGAGTCATCTAGATGACTCTCTCCAGCCCTTCCATAGGGAATACAGACAAGTAAAGAACTGACATTCCTGAAGGGGAGAGGGAGTGGGATTTTCTTCTTCTTTACACTGGTGTAAATTAATGAGAGTTAGCACAAGTTTAAATAGTAGTGTAGCCGAAGCCTGCCTGAAACACGAGTATATACCCACTGCTGCTGCTGCCCATGTTACGCCACTGTTTATACGCATGCTAGTTCTCATTGAGCCTATGTGGAGGAGGAGAGGAATCGCAGTCCTAACTCGTAGTATCTATGTAGCTGTAGTCTGCTTTGGGGCCGGAGGCATTATATATAAAAATGTGCATGCAAAGTACCTTTTTTCTGAGCTAGCTTAATTGAAAGAGTAGAGGAAGTTCTACAAACTCTGCAGTGACCGTTTTTAAATACAACGCCTGATTCACCTCTGGCCAGTTTTATGCCGTATAACTCGGTTGATTTCAGTGGAGGAACACCTGAATCAAACTGACGGAATGGAGTAGAAGATCTAGTCCATGCTTAGTCACTCAGATTGTGTTTGCCATTAAAGTACTTGGCATTGGCTAGGGGGAAGAGAGAAGTAATGTCAGACTTATTTATTCCAAATTAAATGTATACGTTTGATAGGGAATTAAAAAAAAAAGGCCATCTGAAAAACAAGTGTTTAATCCTAAATGAAAGATCTTGTTTGAGTGTTCCCAGTCAAGTGTACATATTTCACTATTCTTTAGACAAAACATTTTCTACATACATAATGTTCCTCTTCTCCTTGTTTCCTCAGTTTCATGAGCATATTTTGGTGGGCTTTATGTTATGTTTAAACAAGCAAACTGGTTTTTTTGTAAGAACTAGCTGATTAGAAGTAATTTTTCTCATAATACAGTATGTTTTCATCAATATCAACAATTAACATCCTTCATTTCCAAATCTTTGCAACTTATACCTGTTCTGTCATGTGCAAATGAGACATTTGTAACCATTTCTAAAGTTTACCTTAAAAACAACACTGAATTAAAATTTTATCTACAATGGTGGCCCTTACCACTTGACAGTTTAAGCTAGGATAAATAGATAAAATTCCTTCAATACCTTCAGTATTACCTTTGCACTTCTCTCTATTTACTGAAGGATATGCTGCATTATTCAAATACCGAGGTTACAAATGGCACATGCTTGTTAAACCATAAAGCGCTTAACTTTAAGCATGAGTAATTCCATTGATAGTTCAAGAAACTGGAAATAATTTCAGGGCCACCATGGTAGCTGTTCCATTAACAGTAGAAATTCCTCCACTGATATATGTACTAGTGGTCACATAAAAACCAGGTTTGATTCCCTAGCCATTATTCTCTCATCTGAAGGTGCAAGCTAATTAAGCATTTACCAGCAAATAATGGTTTTAGCAAAAATGTACACTGGCCCTCCTAGATACTTTCTCCATATTGAACTACATTGCCACCTAGTGATGAGTCCTTTAAATAAAACCCTCTTCACAGAGAGTACAGTAAGAAAACAATTTGATAATTTAGGCAATCTAGAAATTGTCCAGCATAAACATGGTGGTAAAAAAAAGCATCTAAAAATATCTGTAAAGCCAGGATACATTTGAATTTTAATTAGTTAAATTGCAGTTCTTTGGCACCCTACTATTATTTTGGATTACAGAAGCTGAAGGGCATCTCTAGAATTAAGCCCTAGCGGAAATTGGCTGGCCCTCAAGATAAGCATCTAACTGTCAACAAAGAAAAAGCAAAAATGTGTGGCTTTAGCAAGTCTGTGGTAATCTAGGATCAGATCACAATTAAGGAGACTTGAAAACTGAACCCTTTTGCTGGTGAGTGATGTATGAGGCCAAATATTTGCCCTTTCTAAATACTCTGAGAAGGCCCATTCATCAAAACCTTGCCAATGCACTGAGTTTTCTGTCTGTCCCTTCTCCCAGTGTGAGCTGCAGCTTGGAAATAGGACATGGTTGGGAGAGTAGGGAAACTGTAGATTTAATTTTGTTTTCTGTTTTCATGCTCGTGATAACCTCACAATAATAATCTATACTGCTAGCCATGTTCAGTAAGGTTGTGCTGTCAGTTTAAACTGAAATTCTCAGATTCATTTTTATTTCCATAAAGCTGAGACACAACATTTAAGAAAATTACCTTTCCCTTGCATCTCTGTGATCCATAACTTACCTCTTACACTTAAGTATGTCCCAACCCTGCTTTTTATTCTACACTTTTGTTGTTTTCAGTTCTTAGTAAGTTATACCGTATAAGCATTTAAATAGATGCTGTAGTGCTGAGGAGAGTTGAGAAAGACCTGATCTGAAAATACATTTGGCACTGACTCCCTTAAAAATGAAGTAGGACCCTACTACAGAAGCCATAGGAGTAAGTCAGTGGAATGGGAGCCAGTGAAGAAGATGGAAGTTTAGCCTTAATAAGGACTGGCTGCAGGACTGGAGCTGGTATTTCATGGTGAAAAGAAATTAAAAGAGGATATTGGGTTGTTTATTTCAGGGAAAACAAACGGTACCGAGTGTATGTGGTGATCCCACTGTTGCCTGGATTTGAAGGAGATATTTCAACCGGAGGTGGAAATGCACTGCAGGCCATAATGCACTTCAACTACAGGTACTGTGCACAATCCAAAGCAGGACATGGGACTCGGAGATCTTTATAGTGATGTGGGGGGGCGGGGTGCTGATGGTTTGTATTGTGGTAGTTACCACAGGCCCCAATCAGAATCGAGGCCACATTGTGTTAGGTGCTGTACAAACATACATACAGAATGTGGGAAAGAAAAAAAAATGCACTCTTTCTCTGCAATACAGTTTTTGCATAACACTCCAGTGGTTTTGTATATTATTATTTTTATTTGCAATAGTGACCTTGGACTTAAAGATAGCTAATAAAATCCATGCTGAGCACACGATCCAACCTGCTTACTGGATGCACCCTAAGGCTCCAAAATAAGTTTGTTTTCTTCAAGCAGAAAGAGCTAGACTTCATTTACTTATGAGTGACATTTCCACCCTTCTTATGGAATTTAGATGCTGTCACTTTTTCTTTTAGTTTATCCATGTGTGTTTGCTATTTTTTAAGAAGCCTCGTGGTATTTTATTATCAGTTTTCCCTCTGCTTTCAACGGAGCTGACGTCAATGTGGCTCTCTGCGTTCAACAACAAATAATGATAGCACCACCACCATATCTTTCTTTGAGTTCCACCATCATTAAAATTGACAGCTCAGCCCAGAGGACAGTGCTTTATTTGACTGCCCTGTTGCCCAGCGAGCAGAGGGAGCTCAGAGTTTTGTGGTTTGTCTGTCACGTAAATTCACACATTGCTTTTGTCAGGGGCCCTAGTTGGGTTTTCCCCATCAGAGTTTGAATTTCTTGCAATCCTCACACCAATCCTGAGATCAGCCTGAAAAGAAGAATGGGCTGCATTTTCAAACATGGGCACCTACATTGTGCCCAGGAAATCTGTGCCTAAATACTGATATGTAATGTTCCCACACAATACAGGAGGCCCCATCAGAAAGACCCACACACAATATATCACTTTGCAAAGAGTAAAGATTGAGACAGGCCCCAAAATTTTGTAATCTAATGCTTCACAGAGCCTGGGTGTGGGATGGGGTGAAGGGAGAAAGATTTTCAAAGGCACAAATAGCAATTAGACCCTAAAGCGTAGTGAAAGTCATTAAGGATTAGGCACATATCTTGCCTTTGAAAATCTCCCTCAATCTTTTTCAAACCTGATGGTCGAACTGCTTAGAGATCCCTTCTGGTCCTTGGGACCCGATACTCCGTTCTCCTTGCGTAGAAGAGAGGCGCAATCCCAGCACGATGGGGATGGGGAGGTGCCTCTGAAGGGGGAAGGAAGTGGCAGTGCTGTAGCTGCTTTCTGGAGGAGGGTCAGCTGAAGGCAGCATAGGTTTATAAGGGAGCCATGTTACCACAGAGGTGGGGACACCAAGGGACCAGCACTGAGTGTCCCGTGTTCAGGTTCTGTCTACAATGCAGTGCAGCCTACAGCGGTGTGAATTGCAGTGTACACCAAAGCACTGCACTGTAACTGGCTTGCGTGGACACCGCTGGTACCTACTTTGTATTAACATAGTCCTCTCTGAAGAGGGATAGGTTAACATGAACTAGATACCTTTCAGTTCACACCAGCAGCGTCCACATGGGCTGCTATAGCACAGCACTTCGATGTGCGCTGCAGTTCACAGCCCTGTAGTGTGAACTATGGGGTCAGGTAGACAGACTCTTAGTTTCCCCTACAAAGTTTAAGCCTCTCTTGAGTATTCTGAGCTGCATGCCACGTCCCCTCCATTAGGTGGTAAAACCCCTCTGTCTTGAGGGAAGGATGCAGGAGGAAACCTGAGCGAAGAACATCAGTATTTCCATGTGGCTTGTCCCTTTCTATGAGGTGTGACAAATTGCCCTTTGGTAATTGATCCCACATATTGATTATTCTTGACATGAAGTAGAGTCCTCCAACATTTCCAATTTATTTGTAGTCACCCGATTTTAGGAGTCCATCACCTCCTTTTTGAAGCCTTCACTAGCATGAAAAGTTTTCATCAGCCACTTTCATGCCCATTAAGTTCATTGCTCAGGGCTCTAAGTGCATGTCTGTATGGGGATAAAAGCCCTGCCACATGGCTGCAGCTCAGGTTCAGGGACTCTCCATCCTCAAAGGGTCCCAGAGCCTGGGCTCCAACCCAAGCCCAAACATCTACACAGCGATTTTTCAGCTCCGTAAGCCTGAGTCAGCTGAACCAAGCCAGCCACAGGTTTTTTATCCCCATGTTGACATACCCTATGAGACTACAATATCCTCCCTTGCGTAAGGTGACCTCTGGTGCATATGCTCTTCTACGCCCTTCTGTGTCCTACACGTTAATGTTTGTTTTGGAAAAATGTATTCTGGGACTATCACCGCTCTTCTCTTTTTATGCTACTTAAAATGTCTCTTGTTTCAGATTAGCACATTAGGAGTACACTAACTTCACCTAATTATACGTCGTTGCTTCAGGTCATTTGTATTTGTAACTGCTGCCTTAATTCTTTCCAGGACTATGTGCAGAGGAGAAAATTCTATCTTGGGACAGTTGAAAGCAGAGAGTAAGTGCTTTGTTTCTCTCTCTTTGTTTGATGAGTTATAAAGCATAAATTAACTCATCCAGTTGCCAGTTGTATAAACTTCAATAACACTGAATACTGCAATTATGTCAAGAAAATCGTCAATCGTCTTCAAAATAAGGGGGAAAAAAGTAGCCAAAAACATCTGTGTAGCTGATGAAATACAATCAAGCAGTAGGATCCAGTCTGTGGCATCCTCATGGGCAAGACTCCCAAAGTTTGTTTCTGTTTAGCTTGAGATTGTTGTGGTGAGGTTGGTGTCTAATGTTGGGTTATGCAGCACAAAGATGGAGGTAGGAGAGTAGAAGTGTGTATTTTATAGGTTGTTGGGTGGGTAATTCTTTTGTGTGAGTCTGCACCACTTTTGGAGTTTGTTTATTGGGCCATATGGCCTTTGGCTCTTTTTGAGATGGCTTTTTCTTACGCTATGGCTTTGCACCCAATGACGACACAGAGATAAAACTATTTAATTATAACAATGTTATCACAATTGCTTTCCCCGGGACCAGGCTTTGTCCTTGAATGCGCTTGGATGGAAGTCAGAGCATTATGAGAAACATGTTTCATAAATACACTTGTCACACACAATACATCCTTGGCTCATGTATTTTTGTGCAAATCTGAACTGTAGATAATTTAAACTAGAACATGCTTTCCACAACACATGCAGACAAAAAACCTGGTTACAACCTGTTCCCCACAGCTCAGCCAGAGAAAACAGCTAGCTAGCCAAATGATTCTCAGATGTTAGCATCAACTGGAGGTGCTTGCACACAACCTGGCAGATTTTGATCCAAAATGGGGAAATCCCTGGGTAGCCAGTCAAGCTGTCTGTATGGGCCAGAGTGGCCTCTATTTTAAAGAGACTTATTTACATTATGTTATAGTTAAGATGATGTTGACAGTTAATTGTTTCGCTTTTCCTTGGCTTTATATTACTAACGACCATCTCTCACTCTCCCACCTCATTGCCCTTTTAATCTTCAGTTGGAGATCAGTGGATAAACTACATATCATTCTGTGGGCTTCGAACATATGCTGAATTGGAAGGAAATCTCGTCTCTGAACTCATCTATGTTCACAGCAAATTGCTTATAGCTGATGATAATACTGTCATCATTGGTGAGTAAGATGGTTACAGGAGAAATTTGTACCATTTGATTACCCAGACTGAAAAATCCTGTTAGATATCTGTGCCTTGTACAAAATGCATGTGGCTGTCTCTACTTGCTGTGCTCTCTTCATTGTATCTGTTAACCTCTCCCCTGTGTTGTATATTGAATGTAAAAGTAAAGTAATTACGAGGTAATGGGGGAAGCGAGATGGAGGAAAGATTCTAAAGTTTATTGATTAATTGATAAAGAAATGTGGCTTTGAAATTCCCCACAGCGCTTAGGATTGTCCCACTGCAGGGAATTTTGTCCATTTGTCTTTCATCAAACTCAGCTTTAGCACTGAATTGCCAAGAGTTGTCATCTGTTCCTTAAAGTCCAGAATGTGCTGTGAAATTTGGAAGGTTTGGGGAACATGTGGTCATTGGGGAAATATGTTTTAACAAGTAGTAGATACATTTTCATCTGTCTCTCTGTTTTTGTATATTTATTATAAGGTCATAAAAGAACAATATAAGGCCAGATTTAGCTTTGATTTATACCACAGGAGACAAGAGCAGAATTTGAGCCAGAGTTACTCATATTTCTTTAAGAAAGCCCTTTTCAGCCTGTTATAATGGTATGAAAGCTTTGCCCATGAGCAACATAATATTAGGTCTTGTAAGAATCAGAATGATACTGTCCTCCTCCACATGGCCAATTACGATAGCAAACAGCCTTAGATAGGTTGAAATTGGGATCGGGGGAGGTTTGCTACGTAGTTGTCCTTTTGATAGTCTTATCACGTCTCTAGGATGAAGAGCAGCCAGAATAGTTTTACTGCTGATCGTCATGAACACAGGACTGTGTTGCATCTACGTAAATGCTGTCTGTGTGTTTCGCTATCATCCAAGGGTACGTCTGCACTGCAAAAAACCACCTCCCACAGCAGCAAGTTTCAGAGCCCAGGTCACCTGGTTTATGCTCAAGGGACTCTCACTCTGGGGCTGAAAATAAGAATGTAGATGTTCAGGCTTGGGCTGGAGCCAGGGCTCTGAGACCTACCCCAGCTGGGTTTCAGCGCCCTGGCTCCAGGCTGAGCCTGAATGTCCAAGCTGCTATTTTTAGTCCTATTGTCAAGCCCTGTTGTTAAGCCTGAGTCAGTTGACCCAAGCTCTGACAGTCACTGCCACAGGTCTGTTTGGGTCTGTTTGGCTTTTTTTGCCGTGTAGACGTACCCCAAGAGGCTTGGGCTTAACTGCTTCACCAGCTGTGGAGCTAAAGACGTTCCCCAGTCCCACTGAAGTGGAAAAAGCCAGGCCCTAGTTCAGCATCGGCAGTAGGAGAGCAGTGACGCAGATGTTTACAAACTGGTAAGGCACAGATTTGTCCTGCCTTAAATTTCCTGCTGATTAATTGATCTGAACTTCAATTAGTTTGCTTAATTGCTCCCCGCCCCTCCAAAGAAAATAATTCCATGTGACTGAAGCCCTAAGTGGTTGAAGCACATGTGGATAAATTCTTAGTTCAGCTGCGTTGTGGAGGAGTGTGTCTGTAGTGGGGTGGGAGTATTTTGGAGGGGTTGATTTTATTTTTCCCCTTCTCTCTAGGAACTCCTGATACACTGTAGGCATCATATTTAATCCCTGGGATTGCTAAAGCACCTGGGTTTCTCTTTCTGCAGAATCCAGCTAGTTGCAGGGTTTTTGCTTTATCGGAGGTTTTTTGTGGGTATATGTTAATTTGCTAAATCCCATCTATTGTAGTTTTTGGTGTTCCTTCTTCCTGCGACAAACTCTGATCTGCTTTTCTGTGCCATGTTTTTTTCTGATGTCTGTGCAGGACAGGTTAAACTCCTTGGGGGTTACATTTTCTGCCATCATTGAGCAGGCAATTAAGCAAAGTGCCTAAGTGCATTGCTTATTTTGTACATGCAGGGTGACTGGGCACCCGCCTTTGAATGTCTGGTTAGTGGGAGATGCAGAAATGGGCGCACACAGTCAGAGGGTTGCTTAAGGATAGTTGCCGGTTTCTCCCTGATGGTAACAGGATCCCAACACAAAGACCCATTTGATATCGCAAATACACTGGGATGATTCTTGGCTGGATAGGCTGTTGGGTGATCTGTGTTGAATGAACTGGTTCTCACAGCCCAGTTCTTAGGGGATGGGTGTCTCCACAACAAAGACCAGTATCAGAATCGGAATTAACTGGCACCTGGCAGAAAAATTAAAAACTGGATGGCCATAGAGAACCTGTCAATCTTGGAGATGATCCCCCCCCAGAACAGAACGAAGTACAGTAGCCGAGAAATGAGGGAACCTTCTATTACTCCTCTTCATTCTTCTTCTATGGCCAAACAACCTAGTTGTCCAGGGCTGTCACTCTGCCAACTTTGAACTGTCATAACAAGGCTCAAAAAAGAGAGAAAAAAGTTATAATTGTATATTAGGGCCTGTGCTTATGTTTTGAAAGAATCTTCTCATATTTTTGCTTTGACCCTTTTGCACAATATGTTCTAACGCTACGTCAAGAGCACAGCAAAGAAAATAGAAAAAGAACAAATGTCCCCATTGGTTAGAATGGCCTCTACGCCCCCGGCGAGTACATATTCGTTGTGTAAGCAATACTTAGGAACTTGCACACAACTCTCCATACATAGAAAGGAAAGTTGGGCCCCTGGGAGTTTTGGAAGCCTTATTTACTAGTTGCTAGCAACTGGAGTCCTCCTCTCCCTCAGTGCAGTGTGACTCAGAAATGATTTCCTTCTTTCTTAACTCCTTTTCTCCCCCTCTCCCCAAAAAAACCCTGAAGATGTTTTCTTTTTTTGTTGTTTATTTTAGCAGAAACGCTAATTCTACATAAGAGGGTTCTGCTTTGCAACTTACTTTAACATTGGTTCTGCCTTGGCTTAGGGCACAAGTACAAGTTCAAAATTTTCCTTTCTTTCATGACGAAATAAATGCTGCAAAGAAAATCCATAAAATGACTTCACACAAAGAAGCTGGCTTGTGTCATTAAACATATTAAATAAAGACCACATTAAACCGTGACCCTTGCCCTTGCATGCTCTAGTATTGCTCTGCAAGAGTAACTGGAGGCTACTGAGAAATTAAGCTTTAAAACCTGTAGTATTGGATTCAGAATTGTTTAAACTATTTCATGCCCTGGAATTTATGGAGAACGTGGAGATTTTTTTCCCCACATACTGATCTTGGCTCTTCTATGGCTCTCTCTCTGACTCTTTAAATCAGAAGTCGCTTTGATGGAGGGTCTGCGCTAACAAATCTTCATCTCGAGACTCAGTCCTTAGCAACCTAAATTGTTTTGCTAACGAGAATAAAATGGATAATGTTCACATGGCATTTCCATTGATCTTCTCCAGTGCCAAGAAGCATAAAGGTAATTCAGCCTCCTCTCTACCACCTACTGACAAAGGAGGAGATTTTTTAACCTATAAACTCCCGTTGTGTTTTATCACTTGCACTGGAAGAGACTGGGGACAACTGACAAAATCCATGCAGCTGAACTTTTCATGTACAGAAGCAAGGGACCATACAGTGGGATGGTAGAGGGTGGTCAGACAGTAAAGTGATGGTGTTAGGACACACACAGAAGAGTGTGAGGTTGGAGGAGAGATAGTCATTGAAATTCCCCCACGCACCCACCCACCCACACACACACGGAGGAGGATCTGGCAAGGCCAGTTCTTCAGCTGCCTAATTCCCATGGCTTTGAGGATCTGGGCCCAAGTCCTACAGGTGGTAAATAAGCCTATCACTTTTGTGACAGTTGCCTTCCTTGGGGAAGTGCTACATGTTGTTCGTGGTGTTATAATTGCTGTATGTTTCTCTGGAAAGGCTCTGCTAACATCAATGACCGCAGCATGCTGGGGAAACGCGACAGTGAAATGGCTATCATTGTGCAAGACACTGAAACCATCCCTTCAGTGATGGACGGAAAGGACTACAAAGCTGGAAGATTTGCTCAGTCACTCCGCCTCCGGTGTTTTAGGTATGACTGCTAGAAACTAATTAGGGTGCATGGAAATCTCATGCTAAACCATTGGGAGACAGGAAGATTTACTCAGCTGGTCTTTTCCCAACAGGTTGTGCTCATTTGCATTTTGTACTTCCGCAAGAAGATACAGTCCTGGTGCCTTGCAGGAATCAATTCCTCATTGATTCTGAAAACAGAGCATCTGTGCATTTGTCCATAAAGGATATGCACTGGTCTAAAGATATGAGTGGGTTTAACTCCTGTAAAATCAATGGACCTGCACCCACTTACATGAGTTTAGCCCACAGAATTTTGCTGTTGCCTAGACTTATGATTTCCCGTGCAGCGTCCCATTCTATCCCCCCAATGACTGTTTGAATTGGAAGTCTGTTTTTCTTCAGTTTTTACTTGACCCTTCCATAGGGGGAACTTGCAGACAAGACAATGATACTTTGCAAAGGAACACATACTGCCACTGCACTGTATCCATTTTAGGTGGTGCTATCTTTTTTTTTTTTTTTTTTGTAATGGGAATTTGTTCAGTCGGAGAAGCCATCTGGCCAGCAGCACAGCTATTTTCTCATTAAAACACTTTTTTTCCATTTTCCATCTGGATGGTTTTTAAGCAGAAAGGAGGAGAAGATAAGACAGCGCTAAGGCTGACAGACTATTCTGTGTAGGAAATAGCAGCAGACAAGGACGTCTCAGTGCATGCAGTACCATCCATTTAGTATTGAGGAAATTATCTAAGAGAAGCCTTTTCTTTCTTCAGGATTGATTTGTTTTTGTTTTTACCTCATAGAAGAGGGAGTGTGCCTAGTGGTTAGAGCAGGGGACTTGAACACAGAGCTCCAGCACTGCAGCCAGGTCTTGCAAAACACTGAATCTCTCTTGTGAGATGTTGTACATGTTCAGCTCCCATTGGTGGGAATGGCTGGTATTCTGAACCAATGATTTTAGGCCCCTTCCATTACTCCCTTCTGGAAAACTTGCTGTTAATTTAGCAGAAGGCTTTTTACTCTCTGATAAACAGTATCACCATCTCCTTGTTATATGTTTGTACAATGCCTTGCACAATGTGACTGGGACCTCTAAGCACTGCTGCAATACAAATAATAATAAAAATAATAGCATGGGTCCTTTATGAGTCTTGGCTTTGGGATGGTTTTCTAGGGTCATTTAATTCAATAACTGCACACAGCTGGTTTTGTTTTCCTCCCGAAGAAAGAAGCTGATTATAAGCATCACACTTCTGTTCATGAAAATCATCTGGAGGGTTCTGTGTTACCTTCCATTGGCATCAGATCTTTTTCCCCCCTTTTCAGGGTTGTTCTTGGCCATTCAGCAGACCTCAGTGCTGATCTCCAGGATCCTGTTTGTGACAGATTTTTCAAGGAGGTGTGGGTTGCGACAGCAGCTCGCAATGCCACTATTTTTGATAAGGTGAAGTACCTGGCTTATTTCTCTTTTCACTTCCAGCATTCTCACTGTTGACAGATGTAACTGAGAGAAGCAACATCTTGGTTTTGTGGGAGAGGGACTGATGGGGGGGGAGGAGGGAAGGGTTCAACCTCTAGATCTCATCAAGGTGTTTTGAATACTGTATAATTTCATGAAATTACACAAGCTATGAGCAGGAAAAGGCCACATCAGATGAAGGGTTTTCTTTTAGTCAGTGGCATAGACTTATGGACCTTACAGTTGGCAGAGAAACAAAGTAGCAACTTAGATTCTCTTTCATTTACACACTGATTTTACAGATTATTGCAGCTCCTGTTTCTGGAGCTCTTGATTTACATCAGCATGTGTGAGGAGAGAATCAGGCCCTGTAAGTAAGAATTTTCTATTTGGATGTATGCAAAGCAAGGCTCACTGATGAAAGCAAATTAGCGGTTGCTAATTTGGGATAATCTCCTATAGGAATCAGCAAAAGTCCCAGGGATCCTAATTTTCAAGCTCCAGTCTTTTGAGATTGGCATAAAGATTTTCTCGTAGAGGTGCGTGCACAAATTCTTAAGCTCCCCAGGCTCCATTAGCGTCAGGCTCCATTAGCGTCATTTACAGCAGTGTCAATTTCAACTGTGCAATGCATGTCGTGACATTTTCCTCTGTGCTTATACGCTCCCTCCTCGTTCCATTTTTATCAGGTTTTCCGATGCCTTCCCAGCGATGAGGTGAATAATTTAGCCCAACTGCGTGACTTCATCGCCAAGTCAAAATTAGTAACCAAAGATGCCACAAAAGCAGCAGAAGAATTAAAGAAGATTCATGGATTTCTAGTGCAATTCCCCTTTCGTTTCCTAGATGAAGAAAACTTGCTGCCTTCTGTTGGAACAAAAGAAGCCATGGTGCCCATAGAGGTTTGGACTTAGGGAGATTTAGACTGCTTTAGAGTTTAAAGTCTGGTTCCTTGGAGACAAGTTTGCACACCCTATGATTTCAGGAAGCTTTTTACTGCCCAGGTAACCACAGAAAAGGTCTCCTTCAAACTAATGTGCCTTTTTTAAGGATTTTAGTGGAACAGCTTCAGACAAAATGGCACTTTATGGGGAGGGAAAGAAAAGTTGGCAGTTAAAAATGATCATTGACAAGTTCTATTCGTTGGAAGGGAAGTTACTTCTTTACAGACCTATTCTAAGCACCTTAAAGATGCAGGCCACTCCTATGAAGGGAGACAAATCATAATGTATATTACTACTGCCAGTGTGATCATATATCACACCGTCATTGTGATACTCAGGAGTTGTAGGCTGTTGGTGCTTTCTAAATCTTGTTGTGCTGACTGTTTATTACCTAGCTGGAGTTACCCTCATCCCTGCTTTGTATTCTCTCAAATATTCCCCCACTGCTTACACCGCCATGATTGTTGGGAAGTGTTGCCTGACGCCAACTCAGGTGTTCCTTTCCGATCACTGCCTATCGAGCATAGATGTTACATTGCTTAGATAGCAAAGGACGAACACTCTTCTGTCAGAATCAGTGATGTGTTCTCTTCTCCTGCCCCCCCTCAGGGGAAAACACTGGGCTTTTTGCTACAACTACCGTAATCAACATTCCTCATGCACAGCATGGCATTGTGTTGATCTTGGTGATGGGCCCCAATGGAGTCTGAGGCGAGGGGAATCTCTTGGGTATAGTTTTTCAGGATTTGCAGAACTTGTTTGAGTTCAGCAACCCCCTTTTTTAATGATCTAAACTATATTTTTTCCCCAAGGGAGAATCAGCCTTTTTAACCAACACCCTACGTTTTTCTATGCTGGCAAAACTGGGTCTTCTGTTTTGTGTGTATAGAATGCATTATACATACACAGTTTTGTGTGTATACACAGCATTAAATCCGCAGAGATTTCCCCTACTTTTCCCCCCACTGTTTCACCTGTAAGGAACAAGAACCCAGTAACAGTTGAAATTTTGAGCTGACGATGTTCAAGGTTGAGCAAAGTTACTGAGTTCACCCATCCCTCCACAGGCTATCAGTGGAGAGATAGCATTGATCTTGTCTCTGTGACCTGCTCCAGTAATGGAAGGTCAGGGTTTTGAACAGTCTCTTCAGTGCAGAAATGTGACTCCATGTCATCCCAAGGACAGATAAACTCACTCAGCATGGTACATTTTTTTGCTTTCCATTTACTAATATGAATGGCACAATGAATAAGAAACTCATAACATTGGGTTCCTATCTGGAAACAGTGAGAAGCTAAAACTGCTGTCTCCGAGTGCAGAATGTTATCTGATTCAGTGCAAAGGCCATTCACCAAGCAAAATCCAAACACAACCCTTAATCTGTAGTTTAGTAGAGTGTTTCCCAACCGGTGTGCTGCGGCACACTGGTATGTCATCAGGCCTGGGCAGTTCTGCCATGGTTTTATTTTTTTTTGAAAAACTACTTGATGAGTTCTGGATTGGCTCATTGAATATTCTTGAGTTCGACTGGAGACTATATGGTGGTGTGCCTCAAAATAATTAAAGGTATCAAGGTGTGCCATGGCAGAGAAAAGGTTAGGAACCAATGCTCTAGTAAAAGCCCTTGCCATTCCTTATCCATAAGGTTTATGAACTTTCATTCTCTCTGCTAAAAAATTCAAGTGATGATAAGTAAATTTGTCCTTTAAAAAAAAAAAAAAAAAAAGACATTGACAAGCTTCCAACATGCTTAACTTTCATTAATGTAAAAAAAAAATCATGATGCCATTTTGAAAGATATGGCTAAAGCACAGTTGGCACATATCTTACATTTAAGCTGATTGCTCTATGTATCTTTAGAAATGTAATTAGGCGTAGAGTCATTTTGCAACACTCCATCACCTTGGTAAGTAACAAACACTAACATTCCTCATGGGCAGCCTAAGTCCTAGCTAGCTGCTATGTTTTCTGTTACGTTATGCTCATGTTTTTTAGATGCAATTAATTAGTGCTGTAGATGGGACACAGACCCATTCCTTATATTCGGTGAACCAGCGGTCTATCTGATCTGTCAAGAGTGCATACGCAGCTTTTACGACGTAAGCTGCAGCGTGTGCATAGGTACTGTGATTTTCTGTAGTGCACTGCAGATAACTAGGGTCCCCCAAGATTTGTTGGCCATTATTATTTAAAATCATCTTTGTTGTTTAAAATGAGACTTAGGGCTGACCTGCCAGCTCCTCTGGAAGAGGCACGTGCTATCACGTGACCGCTGCAAAGCCAGGAAACTAAGACATCGGAATACTTTTGCTTTGAATGCCAGCCCAAGGCTTTTAAATTCTCATTAAACCCATTGGCCATTTTTAGTTTGAACAAAATAGCTGATGTGAAGTGATTACAGCCTGCCAGATGTTGACATTAAACCACACAGGTATGTGTTCATAGTCGAAAGAGGCTAAAACCAGCATATTCAATCACTCCAGACCTACACACCAACCCTAAAGAAGCATATAAGGCTTGTATCACCTTCTGTCTGTCTCGATCAGAGATCTTCAATCTGTGGGACATGCCCATGTTAGGGGGGGATGTGGCAGGGCCTGGGCCAGCCTCTGTGGAAGGTGGGGAGGGAGTGCCACCCCAATCTGCCCGAGGCTATGCTCCAGCCTCACCCCCAACTGTGGCTCTGGCTTCAGCCCAGGCTGCCGGCTGCAGTTCCCTGGCTTGGTCCTCAGCCCCATGCCCAGCCTTGGTGACTGCAGTGTCAGCGCCCAGCCCCCATCCTCCGCGCCTAGCCAAGGCCCCCACTTCCCAGCAGCTGTTCTTGACTCGGCCCCCAGCCACCATCACCCCGCTCCCAGCTGCAGGCCCTGACCTTGGCACTGCTCCCAACCCCAGATGAGGTGGGCGAGTGGGTGCAGACAGAAGTAAGAGGGCATGACCTAAAGAGTTTGGGGACCACCGGTCTAGATGCTCATATGGCTCCTATCACCATAGCACCCGATTATCTCATGCTCACTATTTGATCCTTACAGCACCTCTTTGAAGTGGTATTGAAACTTTGTGGCTTCGTAGATAACGTGATCTGGCTTGTCCCCCAGGTTGTCTTTCCAAAACCCAAACCGTGACGCATTTGCCCATCTCAGATGATGATAGGGGTCTGCTGTCAACCCATAAAGCCAAGGAATTTTGCGTTAATATTGAAACACCGTTCTTAATCTACCCTCTTTGTTCTATACGTTAGCTTTGCAGCATTTGCGGTGTATAAAATACCTCGTTACTTGAAGATCTTGCCACTGCCTGAAAACAGAGGTGAGATTCATCCTTGTGCATAGAGCATGTAGCACTTTAAATGAGGCTTAAATGGAATTTAAGTCATGCGTAGGCATTGCACTGGCTCTCTGCATTGGAGTGTGTTCCATTCAGTGTGAATGGACAAGTTAAGAAATTCTTCATTTTGAATTTCCCTGATTTTTGTTGCTTGCCAACCTCTTGACATTAACCGAACACCTTTGTTTTATTTTCCTTTATGGATGGAGAGGAAAGAAAGATTATTATTATTAATAATTATTACTATTAAGAAGAAAAAGCTGAGAAAAAACTGCCATTTCCTGTACTCTGGGGAATTGATGCATCTTCAAATTCAGTATTGTTTCAATATTCAAATGTGACCAAGATTCTGGAAATCTCTTACACTCGTTGGCCCTGATTCTGCAAGATGTACGGATGGACATCTGCGTCCTTGAAGAGTCCCACTGACTCAGTGAAGCTTCACACAAGGCCAGGGTTCACACTTGCAGTATCAAGGCACCCTACAGTACAGAGCCTATAAGTTTTCAAAAGAGGAAAACTTCCTCCATAGCACTTCCTGTGCTCTACATCATTCTTCAGACATATTCACAGCCTACCCAGAGGTAGGTGTCTTTTCTGAATGTCTGTTAATTAGACTTTTCTTTCACCTGCTATGAAGCCACAGCAGGGATGATGTTTAACACCTTGGAAGATGTCAACAGTCACCACTCTTCGGTACTTAAAACCCTGGCGGGTTTTAGTTTTACTTTGAATGCCCAAAGCAAATCATGACATAATCACTTGCAAATGTACTGTACTGTAAACAGTGATGCTGTTTTAGCTGAAAGCAGTTCCTGAAACATGTGAACTGTTTTTGTGGCTTTTATATTTAAATTTTTTTTAAATTTCTTCCAGACTCAGATCTTATATTTCATGATTCAACCTGGGTGGAAGATTTATGGTGGATATTCTTAAGCAGATGCCAGTATGAGAATTCAATGTCATTTCTTCTCTCTATATATTTTTAAATAACAGGATGTTTTAATATATATTTTGTGGTATAGCTGCAGCATTGGACTTACTTTTTAGCACAGAAAATTATGCCTGGTTAAAAAAAAAATAATAAGATTTCATAATCTAAGCACTTAATTATTAAAGTAATTTGTACTCGAATAAGCCACCCACTGCTATGCAGGAGATCCCAGGCCATTGGCACAACTTCTGGACTTGTACTCCCCAAACCAGCTGAATTTGAGAGTGCTCAAGAGCAGCACATTTTGGGTATGTCTGTTCCCATCCTGGGCAGACAGACACTAGTGGTGCTCAAGCTAAGTGCACTAAAAATAGCTGTGTGGATGCTGTGGCTCAGGACGGAGATTGGGTTCTCAAGTTCACCCAGTCCTCTAGGCTTGAAAGCCCAAGCCACCATGTTCATGCTGCTATTTTAACATGCTGACTCGAGCCCCCCTACCATGAGTCCATCTACCCAGATTGGGAGGCTCACTCCCAGCTGCAGTGTAGACATACTGTAAGGTCTGATCCAGTTTGCAACGAAAGAGCCTTGCCATTGGCTGACATGAAAACAAAGTTGGTTCCAGGGGCAGGAAGTCCCTTTTATCACTCAGCATCCTCTCTGGCCTGTTAACAAGCAGTAGACATTTTAGCTTAGGTCAGGTCCACACTAAACACTTTTTCGCATGCAATAATGTTGATTAGGGGTGTGATTTTTTTTTCTAATGACATTTTTATTCTACCACAAGCCCTTGTGCTGTTAAACTGGCAAAAGCATATTGTTGCCAGTAGAAGCTGCGACACATGAGGAGGGTTTGCCAGTATAGCCGCACTGGCATAACTATACCATCAAACCTTTTCTAATGCAGACTAGACGATGGTGGCCAGGGTATCAAGCTGAAATGTAAGAGCAAGTGGAAATGGGAGGGATTCTTAAGCTATAACAGGAATTTGGATAAACCCCTGGGATTTATCCCAGAAGGGTTGCTGGCGAATGGCCCCAGTGCAGATGGTGAGGGCTGGTGAGAGTTGTTGTGAGGATTGGAACCAGAGATTAGGATCAAAATATCTGTACATTTCCTTTGTCGGATTAGGATCCAGACATATTTGAAATTAACTTCATGGTTTAGAACCTTCTCTTGCAGCTCTTATTCTGCCCCATTGCCTTCAGTGAGAGCTTTTTGTTTAAGTGAAGACTGCATGGCTTGGCCTCTATGATATTATTTCCATGTATCTATCTACTCAAATTGTGTGATTATCTGTCTTCAAAGGAGACATCTGCATACAGTCAAACCTGGGTTTGGTTGGGTATTGTAATCTGGAGGAGGAATTTGTATAGGTGTTTGTACCGTTATTACGGAGTATGTGTGTTTTATTTAAAAATCAAGCAGAGGCAGTTCTGGGACAAATGAAAAAAAAAGTGTGTATGATTCTTTACACGAATGCAGGTTTTCTTCACCACTTAGGGCCAGCTCCTCTGCTGGTGTAAATTAACATAGCTCATTGACCACAGTGGGGTCCCCCTATTTCACACGAGCAGAGGATCTGGCCCAGAGTTCCTAGTGGCCGCTGATATGAGCAGAGAGTCTGCACAGTGCCATCTTATCTGTGCAATAGGACGAGGCAGGCATTTGCCATACTAGCCACCGGGCTTTATTCTGACCTCATGCGTCCTGCTAACTGATTCAGACTCTCACCCATGCTGAGTCTCACCGAAATCAGGACCCTTGCAGAATCAGGGCCGTAGTTGGGAGCGCACCTCCACGGCAGTGAATGAATGTATGCAATTAAAACCAGTGTAAATGAGATCAGAATTAGGCCCGCAGGCTGTAAATCTAAAACTGAATGCAGTGGTCCTTTTTTTTTTTTTTGGCCTGCTTTTCTAGCACTTGTGATCAGTCTATTTTTAACCTACCAGTAGAGTTTCATAAAATAATGTAGATGTTGTGAGTAATTCTTACTTACCTGGTTCTATCCTGACGCGCGCGAAGTGAGAAAATGAGGTAGTCTTTAATTTACAGGTCAAGAAATGTTCAAGTTTCCTCTAAATAAACTGATGGACAAACCAAGAGCTTCCACAATATTTGTACTTTAGATGTAGAAGGATTGACATGACTCTAAATCGCTGTACTTCTCTGCTTTAGATTGATAAAATTGTGAACACTGTGAATGTTCCTTCTGTGAAGGGATTTGAATTGGCAGTTTTGTGTCCATGTTTCTGCTAATGGCTGCTTCCTTCCCTACCTATGACTGTGTTTGGTTAATAAATATGTATGAATCGACTGAAAATATAACTAAATATAATGTATCAGAAACAGTCGGGTGATGACTTTTCATTTTGAGTTGCTTTTGGAATTATGATCATTTTGCAAATTGTGGACCAAATTCTGCTCTTGCATTGAATGACGAAAGCTTCCACTGCAGTTAGTGAAACTCCATGGCTGCAAAATCAGTGTAAAGGCAGAAAAGACTCAGGGTGAAAAAATCTTTACAAATGCAGCCCAAGATAAAATTACCACTCGGACAATGGCATTGCTAACTTGTTTATAGTCGATGAACACCAATGTATTTTAAAGTAATGTTACCCAGGCGTCTAGAACTAGGGTCCGTAGGGTTCCAGAGAGGTGCTACTTCCTTATTGCTACCAGTGACCTACTCAGGGCTGTCACCAAGGCGTACTACAGGAAGTCCCACCCTAAGGGGCATGAGCGGCAGCCCTTCTGCAATTCCTTGATTGGCTAGCACTCCCTACATAAACCAGGAAGCTATTTCTGGGAGTTGTTTAAGCAAAGCACACCTTTGGTGTGTGCTTCTGCCTGAGAACCCACTTGATCCTGGCTCTTCACTTGGGCTCATCTTCTGGCCCTGATCCTGATTTACTCTCTTTAGCTTAGGACCACTTCTAATCTCCACTGAAAGACCCTGGCTCAGCCTGACCCTGAATCTTGCTTTATGCTCTGTTTGGTAATGGACTCTGACGTCATGGTTTGATCTGGGCTGAGCCCAAACTGATTTATGATCTCAGGCCTGATGCTGAAGAGATCGCTTTGTGCCAACAAACTGCCCACGACCCAGCCCTGAAAACAGCAGTCAAATCAGGCCCCAAATCTAGATTTTATGAATACAAGCTTTCATGTGCAGTAGAAATATTACTATCGTTGTTAAGTCACCGTTTCTCAACTGGAGGGTTGCATTCTGCAAGGCGGTCACAAAAGGCAATCGGTGGCCATGAGGCATTGAAAATTTTATTACAGTTAAAGCAAAGAAAATCTCGCTCCTCACCTAGCCTTCCTCATCAAGGTCAAGTATTCTTTTCAGCCTCTCAATACACACACCAGTAAATTATATAAGCTGATCATTGTTATCATGGATACATATTTTACTCTCACTTTTATAATAAATGCAAGGGGGATTGAGAAAAATGTTGAGTTGGAATAAGGGGTGGCCAACACGAAAAGATTCAGAAACACTGGTTTAAGGTATCTAATGGAAGTATTTTTTTAATTGTCCTACGGTGGTTACACTCCAAATATTTCAGCCCTGAGAACCTGAAAGTGAAACTAACTATGGGAAAGTCAGTATAGGCTAGTGCAGTGGTTCCCAACCTGTGGCCCAGGGGCCAAAAGTGGCTTTCAAAATGGCCCACCACTGCCTTCCCACTGGCTGCAGAAGGGAGTCACTGCCTAAGGTCCCAGGCGGAATGCGTGTCCACGGGGCTACAAGACCGGTGCGGGTTCCTTGCTGCAGACAAGGGGACGGGAGATCAGCGCTCGCCTACCCCCTGGCTGTAGCAGGGAGCACGGCAAAGTGCTCCACCTGGGTCCCTCGGTGCTGAGGTCCCTGCTGGAGCCAGAGGGAGGGGAGCACTGATCTCCCATCTCCCTGGCTGCAGAAGGGAGCCACCGTCTAGGGACCCAGATGGAGCGCACAGGGCTACAGGACGCATGCGGTTTCCTTGCTGCAGCCAGGGAGACGGGAGATCAGTGAGGAGGCTGCGCTACCTGCCTGCTGGGTGACCTTGGCTAGATTACTTCACTTCTCCGTGCCTCACTTTCCCCATCTGTAAAACGGGGATAATGTCAGTGATCTCCTTTGTAGAGCACTTTGAGCTGTACCGGTGAAAAGCACTGCAGAAGAGCGGCGTATTATTATTAGACACAAAAGTGAAGCAGACTTCACTGAGGTTGCTTTGTCCAAGCTGAGAGGAACTGCAAAAGTAAAACCCCACAGATGGGGGAAATTGGACTTGTTAGACTCTTTGTTTTAATAATCCAAAGGTACATCTGCAAAGAAATTTGTCTGTTTCTATGACTCTTAAATTGTCACTGTTCCCTTTTTAAAGTTGAATAAAGAAAATTTGGAGTTGAGAGAGAAAGAAGCAGGCTATTGCTGAGCTCCATGAATACAGCAGCCATGTTCAAACTCAAACCCTTTTGCAAAAGCAGAAGGGTGTTAACTTCTCTGTTTTATGCTTTACCCGCCCTTCCAGTGCCCCAGTGTTATCTTGGACTTCAAAACTATCCAGTGCGTTCTGTTCCCTAGGTAAACACAATAAACTAAGATAAGGCAGCAAGGAGTTTGAATGAGGTTGGATGCATCTGGAACTAAAGTAAGCAGCTGTTGATTGACACCTTAAGCCTTTTCTGCTCTGACTTCTAAATCTCACAGCTAATTATATGCTTCCTGCATCAGACTTCTATGATCTTGGAAGTGAAGATAACAGAGAAGAGCAACAGTAACACTGTGCCCATGTCAGTCACTTCTCATCATGGAAATACTAGCTGGCAATGTTGCAGTGATGATTACAATAAGATACTGTGGACCCTCTTAAAAAGTCGGCATTTGTCTACAGTTACAACATCATTTCCTATTCCAAGTGCAGGGGAAACGTGTGTTATCTCAATGCGACATTAGGTTGGTGTACACCTAGTGTACAAGGAGAACCAGCCCTGAATCGAGTTATGGGCCTGAGTGTCATTTGCAGTAAGACCCCTTTATACTGAGGTAAAGCAGCCTGAGTGTAAAGGAGTCAAGGCCAGAGTTACTGTTCTCATTCACATGTAACTGTGCGTATTTAGCAGGTATTGTCTGTCTCCTGGTAGCCTGTCTATTTTTTTTTAAGTTGTAGTTTCTGGTTCATAGTCCACAGTCTGCAGTCGGTGCAAGGAGGAATAGAATGAAGAAGAGAGAACTTCATGGGTGAAATCCTGGCCCCCACTGAAATAAATGGCAAAATTCCCGTTGACTTCAACAAGGCTGGGATTTCACCCACCATACATAATTCAAATGAACAGCATACACAGCTGGGCATTGCTGTAGCCCTTAGTCCTTACTGAGGGAAAAGGCAGCATATGTGTATCTTAGACAGTAGGTGCATTGCTGCTGTGTTTAATGGATTGGTTCTTCTCCAGGATGATCCTCTCCAGTCATCTTTACACCAAGAGAAACCATGCAACCAGACAATCTCCCACTTTCTGCTTCCTCCAACAGGTAAGTTGTTCTATAGTTACCAAAACAGTGTGCATCAGAGAGGAAGCAACAGAGGATTCTTTCTTATTCTCCAATGCTATTAGAGCATCTGTCTTCTAGGGCCGAATTTTAAGTGAGATCCGTTTTTTGGGCCTCTGCTATTGGCACATTGATCCACTGAAGTCTCAATAATAAAATTAATTTTTAAAATTGTATGCTTTTTGTATGCATGGAATTACTACAGCATTCTAGGAATTTGGGTAGAGGAAAAAGGAAAAATGATGAGGCTTTGTGGAGACAGAAAAGATTCATAAAGAAGAAAACAAGAGATTTCTTTTATTCCCCAATATCCATCTGTTTTAGTTTCTCTGCAATTTGTGCCATCTCTTCAGATTTTCAAGTATGTCTCCGAAGTACTGATGAAAGTTGAATGAAGGCTTTAAGAGCTTGAATCACAACAGCACTGTGAGTAAAATGCTCATTTTTTATGGGAAAAATCAAAAGTGACAGATACAAAATTAGTTCCACTGCTTTGATTGATTACTTGGAATATTTAGTTCAGAATGATTACAGCAAGAAGTCCTACTAAAGTTGAAGCTGGCACATAAATTAATTTTGGAAAAATTCTTTTTTAAACAAAAACTATTCTGCAGTGGCAAATTCTTTATAATCAGAAACAGAGGATGAATAATCTCAACGGTCAGCCTGGTGTGAGTAATTAAGCATTCTGTGACTTAGTATTTTAGGGAAAAGGGAAAGAATAACACCAAGATAATGTTATTTTGGGTCTCTGTTATCTTGAGATTAGTACTGCCCAAGAGGAAATGGAAGAGCAGTTAGCAAGCTGTTCAACAGCTGTGTAGTCCTCTATTAATGGTCTTTCTATACTGTATGTCCCTACTGGGAAACTTTGCAAGTTTTGTGCATGCTGATGACTCTTGAATGATAAGGAAGCTTTTATTGGTGAGGAGGAAGTGTGGTTTACAGTAGAGAACAGACAGAAACTGGGTGAGAGTGATGGACCTTTTACCTCCTGAAGTTCCACTTGGGCTCTGAAGGTTGATGGCAGTTGGAAAATTCTAAGGACTGCTAGTATGCTGTGGGCATCGCTCTGACAGTGGGTGTGGGCACAAGAGAAGTAGAACTGAGGAAACGGAAACCTCACTCCAGATAACAGAAAAAATTATACAGGAGGGGTTTGTGCAAATTGTTGTTTGAACAATGCACGACTGGTATCACAAAGATTCTCAGTGCCAACTAGCAGAAGGCAAAGGTTTTCATCAGCACAATCAATGCAGGTGGCTTTGGATTGCCTTGACCTCCTTATTTCAACAGTAAGAAATTATGTGTGTTTAGTATTCACATCTTTGAGTGCCTCCAAAAAACTGGGTTTTACCCCTTTTTACATAGTGCAATTCCCATCATCTTCCATGCACACATCTGAGTGCAGAACAGGAGCCTAACTGCAAAAGGATTTGGCTGGCTCTCTGTATTACTGCATATTTATAACGACATCATTGAAAGCCTTTCCCATGGACTGATTATTCGTGTGAACAGTTAACCCATTCTGGAAATTCCTCAAGTAATTAACATATGCTGCTAATCCACCCCTGCCTCTCACACTTTCCCTTCAGCTTTTTGTTTTTCCGACAGGCAAGGATTTAAGGGGAGAACGGGAAAGTGGGAATTTCTGCATAAATAGCATGTGTGTTCAAACCCACACCTGTAGCTGGATGGAAATCCTCTTCCCTTTCTTTGATGGCAAGGTGCACGATATGCAAGGAGCAGTCCCGGACTTCTGTAGACTTGCAAGTGAGAGCCCGGTAGCTGTATATCAGAGGCAGACCCATAAGAACGTGCCTCTCAGTGAGGAAGCGTTATTTTGCCTGACATTTTTTAATACAGCCTTGAAAGATGGATTCAGAACTCAGAACTGGATTCACATTTCCACATTCCAGGAGTTTAGGATTTGTTTGGACGTGTCTGTCCTCAAGATAGATACATTATTGATTGTATCAAATGTTAGCCACAATGACTTCAGAAGCAAAGCTATTTACTCAACATACAATTGATGTTAGAAGTAGTGTGGGTGGTGGGTTCTCCTGGGCAGCCAAATATGTTCTCTTCTTTTGCAACAGCCACCTTTTTGGCTGGCACCTCAGGTGTTTAATCATGGATCTCGAGAGGAAATGCATGGGACACAACAACTTGAGCTAGGCTGTGTTGCACACTCACATTCTCTGTGGATCAGGTACAGAAGGAGATGCATAAACCATACTGATTAGTGGGTTGCATACTTTACACCGGACAGATTAAACTTGTCCTGGGTGCCTGCGGCCCTCAGCATGATGAGCCCCCAGTTATGTTATGGCCACCATCTTGGCTGACCCGCGGGATTGAACTAATGCCTCTAAAGCAGAAAGCCTGTGACTGAAAGCTAAACAGTCAGGCTTAGTAGCTGGAAAAGACTCATCTTCTGTGGACTGGGTACAGAGAGATGTGTAACAGGGATTCCCCAAAGGTGATGTCTTCACTGCAGAATTAGTGGGAGTTATCTGCATTTGAATTAACTCTTGAATTAGCCTCACTCCAGTAAGAGCAGCAACACTGCAAAGGAACATTTTAGCTGCAGAGTGGTTGTGCTAGCAGTCAGGAGTTGTGCTAACTCAGGCTGTCGCCTGTACTTCCTGACAGGCCAGTCGACTCCAGGTTAAACCACCACCACACTGGAGTTAAGGATCTTTATTTGCAGATGAGACTTGAGTTAGGGGCCACTCTCTGGTTAACTGTGCACTGAAGACACGTCTTCACACAGGTTGGGACGTACCAAAGAGGCCCTGAACTCCTAGAGGCAATGAAAACGTTGGGGATTCAGGATATTGGGTCATCTGAAATTATTGCCCTCAAGTATTTATCCGCTTTTACTTTCCACTTCAGAATTCTTTCCACCGTCTTCCTTCTGCAGCTCCTTGTACTGTCCACCCTGGAATCAGTGAACATCTCCCTGCAGACTGTGTGGCTGATAGAGAGGAAGGATGGTTCAGTGGCTAAGTCACTAGCTTAGGACTTGGGAGACCTGAGTTCAGCTGTGTGCTCTGCCACAGACTTCCTGTGTGACCTTGGGCAAATCACTTAGTCGCTGTCTGCCTCAGTTTCCAAACTTTGTTTTTTAAAGTGGGGCTAATAGCACATCTGTACTTCACAGGGTTCAGTGCGGATAAATACGGTAAGGTTCTCAGATACCATAGTGATGGGGGCCATGTACCTACCATAGATACGTATATTTGGGGCTATTAAGGGTGTCTCTACATGGTGTGGGGAGTTAATCCAAAGTTTTTTTATTCTTGTCAGCTAACTCGCAGTATGTTGGCATGCACATGGAACAAAGGCCTGTAGAAGTCTGAGTCTTAGGCTTACATAGCTTTCCTGAGAAGCAAATGTAGCAGAATAAAGGTCTCCACAAGATGCTCCATAGCTGACTGAGGGCTTAATCAATCTCAAGGAGTAATTATTGCACACAGATCTTTTTTATTTTATCTTTTGATTCAGTTCTGAAAATGAGCTATGCAGCTGCTGCCCTCTAGATGGTGGTAAACACTAAATATGATCAGCACTTGGGAAACATGTCATTGTGAATATAAGACATATAAGAATGTGCCATTTTTGTATTAAGTTGTTACAAGTTCCAGCACAGTGTGTATGATAGTTACACACCACCGTGTCTAATTTATATATACTAGAACGAGCCATTCCAATTGCCCTGTGTGAATTTGATCAGTGTCAGTAGGAACACATCACCCTAGCCGTACAAATCAGGTAGCAGTGCAGGAGTTCAAATATACAGGACTCCCTCCTGCAGGGTACTTGCCTTACAGTTTTATTCTGACTATCCCAGGCCAGAATATAAAAATCACACATGAAGCAAAATAAGGCTCCAAATGGCTATACCACTGTACCTTCGAAACATAGCAAATATCACAGTATTTAAGCACCCCAGATAGTGCAAATGCCAAATATTAAATTAGCTCTGGCTACATATACAATAGTCCCCATAAGAGACATGGTCCCCATAAGAGAGACATGGTCTACACTGGAGAGTACCATTCCTGCCTTTGGAGAGAAGAGTCTACCATCTGTCCCACAACTTGCAGTAATCCTGCCTGTGCTACAGAAACAGCTAGAGGCACCCATCTGACAAAGTGCCACCCAGTGGCTATCTCAAGGAGTGCCCCTCCTTGCATGGTAAGTACAAACCATGAGCTCTGTGATGGAACAATGGAACTGTCAACAACAAGGATGAGACAGAAGCAGGGAACAGAGTTGCCTTGGCTGCTGGCCAAAGGCTGTGGAACTCCCTTCCAAAGGGGATAAGAGTTGCAGTCACTCTTACTGCCTTCACTCCTAAATGGAATAGCCACAATAACACTGGCCTCTGAAAAAGGGCAGATAAGCTAATAGATGATGCAACGTGACAGAGAAAATTCATGGGCATTGGGAAAAGGAGAATGGAACCGAACGTGACCTGTGTTTAGATAGCTGCTGACTGTAACTGCTGTCGTGTGCTCAGCTATCCTGATAATGATTGCCGTAAAAGATGAACGACTCGCCAGGTTGTGCTTTGGAAATTGATATTCTCGATATGGAACCGCTTTGCAGCACCCAGGGATTCTCCTGTGTATTTACACTGAGCACACACATCTGTATCGGCAATCTGAGGAGAGGCTGAAGTTCTCACTAAACATTCTTCCCTGTTGTTACAGAGTACAGTTATTCTGGAACATTTTATGATGAAATACATTGCATTCCTTGTTTGTTTGGTCTTAAATACTTTCACTGCCTAAAAATGATAGCCTCCCAAAAGACTGTATTAACCCTCCAATGATTTCCGGCAGCATATATCTCCACTCTGCTTCCTCGCAGGCCGTGTCTGTATGACATCAATTGTACTGAATTAAAAATGCTTACAGACCTCCTTTCTGCTATGGGATCATCACATTACACGCAATCACACACTCTAGGAATTTCTCCTGAGACCCAGATGCATACAGACAAGAGTGGCTGTGGCTCCAGGGTGTGTGCAGAATAATGAGTCGTTCGTTCAAACCTGCACGCTAACTTTCAACTCTTCGTGTTGAACAGCATAAACTGCTGATTGCCCTAAAGAGCCTCAATCAGACAAATAACTCGGAATGGGGTCTGTGCTGTTTTTCTGCAGCTCCTGTGCGTCTCGGTTTTTATTATGATGGCTATCATTACCCTTCCAAAGAGATTTATTCAAAACATCTCACCAGGAAAATTCTCATTGGACTGAGACATCTTGTTTTGAAAGGAATCTTGCAGCAGGATAAAAATGGGAGTTTTAATTGGTTTTATTATAGCCAAATTCATTCGTATGATTATTTGTATTACCATAAAACGTTGGAGCCCTCGTCGTGGATTAGAACTCGATTGGGCTAGGCACTGTACAAACACAGAACAAAAAGAAGGTCCCTGCCTCTAAAGAGCTTACAGTCTAAGGCCATGTCTGTACTAGGGACCTTACAGCAGCACAGCTGTACCAACACTGCTGTAAGATCTCCCGTGTAGCCGCTCTGTGTCGACAGGAGAGAGCTCTCCCGTCAACATAATTAAACCACTCCCAACGAGCAACAGTAGCTCTGCTGGCGGGAGAGTGTTTCCCGCAGACCTAGCACTGTCCACGCCGGCACTTCAGTCGATGTAACTTATGTCACTCGGGGGGAGGGAGGTGTTCACAGCCCTGAGGGCCTAAGTGATACTGACAAAAGTGCCAGTGTAGACATAGCCAAAGTGGAAGACAAGAGACAACAGATAGATACAGACAGGCAGATGGGAGCACAAGGAAGCAATGAGACAATATTAGTCAGCATGATAGATCCTGTGCAGCTTTTCATTCTCTAAACAGGCAAAGCATCATCTTGTATCACTAATAGCTCTTCTCGGGGCTTGTCTACACAAAGGTTGTAGCACTTTCACTACAGTGTACAGTATAGTTAAAGTGGTACAACTACACCCAGTGTGGACACAGTTTTACTAGTATAAAGATGTTTATTCCATTATAGCGCCTTATTCCTGTAAATGTAGCTGCTGATTTAACTATTGCAGTAAAAAAAGAGTTATACCAGCACCTGTTTTTAAAAAGGGAATTAAATCAGCACCTGAGGATTTCCTGAGCTATTTAACTATTTTGGAAAAAATGCACACCCATCATCAACCCAGTTAAATTAGTACAAAATCTGTGTGTAGACCACACCTTACAAGTAACCAAAGAGAATTACAGAATGACAAAGCCCTACTATCCATCCCCCAGGATAAATTATATGCACAGTAAGAGTGGCCAGCCATTACAATACTAATAACTGACGGGTGGGTTTTTCAAAAGCTCTCACCTAACAGTGCTGCCGCTGAAGTCAATGGGAGTTTTACCACTGGTTAAGTGTTAGAACAACACTGAATGCTTTTGAAGATCTGCCTTTTCATGTTTATCAAACCCCTTTCATCCCCAAAGATCCCTAGGCACTATACAAACATTATATGCAATAATCATCATTCAGATGCAGCCAGGTGTGGAATCCAACATGTTTAACAACGCACAGCAATAATACATATTAGGCAGAGGATTTTTTAAAACAAGAGGCGTTTTGCCACTGACTTCAATGGCAGCAGACAGGCCAATTCTGAGCACCATTGAGAATCCCAGTTTAGGAGAAGAAGTGAATGCCACGTCCAACTGAAAATTTAGGGGGAATTTAGGGAGGCAGTCAGGGCTAGATTCACAAAAGGACTTAGAGCTCAATGGAAGTTAGAAGCCTAAATACATTTGAGGATCATCTGGGCCTAGCTAATTACCCAGATTTGAATTTGGCCAGCAGCTAAACATCCACTGCATGATGGGCTCTTTAAAACCTCATGAGTACATGTGGGCCGGGAGACCTTGTGTCAATGTCACTTCTGGAGGACAGCACCGTATGGTGCTCCCCTTGGTACTGCTCTCCCCCAGATGGTCTCTTTTCCCTATTGTAGAGTTGCAACCAATCTGGAAAGCCCGTAGCAAGAGTAAAAGACCTTTTCCCCACAAGAAAGGATTGCTCAGGGTGAAGCGACACAGGAGCTGCTTTGCAGCATCTTGCAAACCATCATCATAACTGAACTGCCACCTGCTGGTGCCACTTCCTGAAATGGTTTTTAATCAGGGTCAATGTTCTCCCCCTTGGCATCATTCTTCCTGGCCTTGTAAATCAGTCTGATGCACAGGATAACTGCAAATGCTTTCCTGACATCTGGATAAATTATAGCCACCACTTCGTTGTTATCTGCCTGATCCAAAAGATTTGAGCACACTTCTTACGCTACCGCTCCTGAACTAAATTATATTGGCGGTGTCTAAATTATATTGGGGGTGTAAAGTAAGCTGTCACCAGTGTTTCCAATGCTTTTCCTCCAGCAAGGCTACACCGGGGCGATAGCTGAAAGAAGCTCCATTGATCCCTTTCCAAAAAGGGGAGTGTTAGCCTCTGACCAGTTCCCTGGTGCGCCTGCAATACTTGCAACCCAAATAGTTAAAAATCGTGAGTCAAGCTGACAAAAACCATGAGATTGGCTTAAGGTCATGAGATTTAAAGACTAATAATCAAAATTGTGGGGCTGTCTCCTTATTTATTATCTGGCTTTTAAGCTTTTAGGGAATACATTTTTAAGATTTTTTTTCTCTATACCTATGAGGGGTAGAACCGCGCTCTTTTAATTCAGAGTTGAGATTCTCACATAATCACCTGACTCCAGGATCTGGGGCTTTAATATCACTAAATATCATAAGATTCATGATAAAACCATGAGAATTGGCAACCCTGCCTCCCCAAAACAAAGATACAAAAGTCCAGGTACTCAAAGGTATTTAGGTACCTAACTTCTATTTAGGCGCCAAAAAACTTTTGAGAATCTGGGCCTGCTTAGAGGAACCGTTCTTTCTGAGTAGGGCAAGTGTAAGGATTCAAGTGGGATGTACATGATGCATAGGCCTTGTGCTAACTCTTCAATTTAATTTATTTCACCCTCTGTATTTAGTAGGTGCCAAGTGTTTTGTTAATAAAAAATCCAAGTGGCTGTTTTCCAATTCTTTACCAAACAAGAACATGTGCTTCTGATCCTCACGTGCTTATTGCTTTAATGAGCGAATGGCGAGTCGTTCTGGTCTTTTTGCTATGGTAAAACTGGAAGGAGAGCTAATCTTCTGTGCCAGCAAGAATGGGTTGGTTTGTTGCCAACGTTGTTTAAACAAGTAGCGCGCGGGCTGATTAGCTGAATTGCAAAGCTAAGTGTAGCCCGGGCCTTAGTTGCACTCCTGAGGGATCAGAAGGTGCAGAAAAGGCTGCACAACGCATGGGATCTGAGTGGTCGTTCCAGGCACTGGAGACAGCATAAAGGATGGGGGCACTTCTGGGACTAGAAAACAAAGGGCGAGTGGAAGGAAGCAGCCTAAAGCATATAAAGTGAGCAGGGCAAATGTAGGGTGGTGCGGAGCTATAAGAATCCTCTGTTCAGTTCGTGTGCTCCATCAGAAGCTGGATCCGAATTCACATAGAAAAACCCAAAAGAATGATGGCAGCCACAGACTGTAAATGGTATGGGAGGCTCACAGGCCCAGAAGGAGCCCTATTTTCAGTATTAACAGCCACAAAGTAACTCCCTGGAGCATCTAGGGTCTCTTACTTTTAGTGCCTCATCCCATCTGACTTGGGTCACCCTATCTCCCATTTTATCAACAGTTGTCTTGAAAAATGTAATGTGTTTCCATCCTCGGCACCTTTAGCTTTAATTTCTGTTCTAACCTGAAGCCTAATACGGTTGTGATCATTGCTGCACAGCACGCAGGCTGTAACTGCTTTGACGACTTCAGTCAGGACCCCTGCTCCACTTAATGTCAGACCTTGTCTGGCATTAAGCTGAGGGAGTCCGCCCCCTTTGTCTGTCAATGCACCTGCTGAGATTTCTTTTTTCTTTTTACATCCTGTACCAGGTGTTTTACAAAGGTACCTCGACCTTATTCTCTTCAATTCTCAAGCTCTCGTTTTTTTTATATTTTCTCATTCATTTCATATCACAGATGTTGTTTTAAGTCAGCTGATCTGCACCGGATTGCATGAAATGAGTCATTATGGGAAGTATCCTCAGTTTCCCTCTACAATGATGCTGCACCATTACCCAGATTCTCTTGAATTCCACTCCCAAGGGTGAAAAGCTTCTTTATTCTCTCTCCTCTATTCTCCCATCTATTCCAGATCATCCTTCCCCTTTAATAGGAACCCTCCTTGCTGAATTTTCCAAAGAGCTTTTGGGAGTACCCAGAATATTAATTAATGTTCTAGATTTATTAATATTTGTATTAGAGCAGTGCCTCGAGATCCTTACCAGTGCAGGGCCTCACTGTTCTAGGCACTGCACCGACACACAGAAAGATGCAATCTCTAGCTTGATCGGTTTATAGTCTAAATCAACAAGGCAGACAAAGAGTGGGAGGGGGAAACAGACGCACACACAGATGAAGTGACTGGCCTGTGGTCACTCAGCTCTCCTAACTTGCAGGCCAGAGCTCTATCTACCAAACCACACTGCCTCCCACTGAGGCATGTAGCCTATCTGTACAGGACTTTTTTGCCTTATACCAGGCCATGTTGGGGCAATGAATGAAAGGGATTCGGACTCACTGGATCTCCACAAGAGCCGTGCCAGCCCACTCTTCATGAGCTGAGAGGTACCTTAGCCTGGCATTATAGGCTTGATGTGCCAGCTTCAGCAGATGAGTCCTTGGCATGCAAGAACTTAGCAGTGCTGCTTTGTGCAACATTCCCTCTAAAGCGGGGAAAGGTGGATGCTGCTATTCAGAGCCCATTGGTCCAGATTGTTCAATAAGTAGAGGCAGACAGGGAGTTTTTCTCCGTCTTTACACTGGGTTTCTGGGGCCCAGACAAGTGTTCAGAGCTGCATGTTGTGAGAAGCAGTAACAGGAACCACCTGCAGAACATAACAACTGCATTGAGCCATCAACGCTATCCATGCTTCTGTGCCGGTAGGTGGCACTCTTTCTTTTAACTAACTACATGCATACAGTTCTCTCCCTTTCACAGAGCGCTCTCCTCACAACAGGCACTAATGATGATAACTGGTTGTTCGATTTGTTAATTTTTTTAAATAACTGCTGTAGCCTATTCTCTAGAGACCCATTTTTGTCGATTGTCTAATCCAGGGCACTTTGCAAGTACATTTCAAAGCTAAGGAAGGGTCCAAACGAAGAAAACCCAGGGGAGTTCAGCGGGGTGGAAGAAAATACAATATTGGAAGCAGGTAACTGGTCGCTTCTCCGAGCAAGTCTGAAAATGGATTGGTCCAGATAGTCATTTCACAGATGAGTCTCAGGAAAAAAAATTGCTTGCTGCATCAATCCACCGCGGGGCAGGCGAGGAAGAGAGAATTGAAGTCTGACACTGTGTGACTATCCCACTAAAGCCCACTCCCATTTGCCCAGCATGGTAACCCACACAGATTTTACTGTATTTCATCTCAAGGTATATATGAATTTAGTTCTTGTGACTCTCGCCACGCTCATAGGGATAAAAGAAACAGATCCAGATCAGGCAGCAATAGAGCAAACCTCCCTGCCCTGCCAATGTGCCTCTGAGACAGAGAGACTGTTTCAAAGGATGACTTGGTTTTCATGTCCAGTCATTCCTTGGTGTTTTATCTGAGAGTGCCAACGAGGTGCCAGTGAGAGCTGATTTGTAACAGCGGGGTTTTTTGTCAAGCGGGGCTAGGAAGTGGACTGAGGCTGTCCGTCCATTCACACAGGCCCCCAGTGGTGATCAAGATGAATCCTAGTCATTGTCTGACCCAGTATCCTAGAGAGGAAAGACTGCACTACTAAACCAATATACAGTGCTTGCTCTTTACCTTCCTGAGCAAATTAAAAAGTAAAGTGGGAGTTTCATTGATGCATCTTACATTTGATCTGGCTTAACAAAAACACTTTCCAAAACTGGTGCGACACGAGAGCGCCCATTACCTTATCTCTCATCCAGTTCTTCTGTGTTGGATTCCTTGTCACTATTTCAACTGTGTTTTAGACAGTTAGGGTAGATAAGAAAGTCACTCTTCCATTGCCCTGGTCTTTGCTTTGGTCTTTTCTAACATTCTGAACAGCCATATGTGGGACAACAATTAAAAATAAATTCAGAAGTGAGAACTAAGGCTGGAAGGTGGGCTTTGGGCCAGGTTTCCCTCCATTGTCACAGGTGCTCATGTATTTTTCTTACACACCATCTATGTCTCTGGGTACTCAGTAGTCCTGGACATCACTCAGGCCCCTCGAATGAGTCTAGGTAGGTAAACTTTTTCCTCCTCTCTCCCTCTCCCCAAGAAAGATATTGAACCTCACCCATACATCAGGACTGCTTGCCATTAAAAACAAAATTCACACTGTCCTGACTTTTTCTTAATTAACTTCAAGACAAAGTACAACATGCCAAATATACATAGCCAGAGTCTCTTGTCTGGCTGAACTGTGCGCAGGGCAGAACCAGGGTGGGAGCAAAGGTGGCTTAAAGTCACTTTCATTTCCCACATACTGGGTTTGGCTTAGTCTCCAGCATAAATTAAGCTATCGGGGGAAGAAAAAGAAGAGAGAGAGAATCCAAGATATACAGTACATTTTAGAATCCAGAATAATATAATATAATATCAAAATACCAAATCTTTCACATCAGAGAGACTTCAAAACAGTGGAGATGTTCAGATCTGTAGTCAGGGTTGTTGTGAAGTAGGAGATGTTCACTACCACAGATTCTGGGAGGACTTTCATGTTCTGAAGCAGCTCTGGAACCATCTTGCTATACTGGGTTGAATAGCAAAAGCTGATTTATTACAGAGATTATGCTCGTAAATTTTATCCTTGAGATCACAACATAAAGGCACGAGTTAATATTCCCAAGCAGTGGTAGGGGGCCATAGTTTGCTAAAGGCTGAAAAAGACATTACATTTCCTGCAATCAGGGCACAGAGTTTTGCGTAGGTTTTTTTGACAATTATAATCAGCGGGGTCTAAAGTGCTATAACAGATTCAGCACACACCACCTTCCAGCTACAGTATTGGTCTTTGATGGTCTATTTTTCCAGAGAAGAGGCACAATAGAGAATAGGTTAATTAACTAAGACAAGTCCTATACTGCTAGCATGGCATGTTGTAAAAAACATCATGGAAATGTGTTACCCAAATAAATAATACATTAGGCCTCAGATACGCTATACAGACGAATAGAGGACTATCAAAGACACAACTGTCAGCCTGTACACACTAACCAAGCCAAGTACAGCTATGCAAATGCAGTTCTATTCTATTTTAAAATTGCAGGCTCTTACTTAAACCTTAGTGCTCTGTTCAGCCCTAGCAGGGGTAAATAACACAAGCTCACTTCAAGGGGTATTTAACCTCCCCTGGCCCTGAAACACATCATTTAACTCACACAGGCCAGATATAGAACCTAATCTACATAAGCCACCTGTGGCACAAAAAGCAGTGGGGCTTATTCTGATACGCTTGATACCGTTGTTTTTGGAGTGCTTGTAAGATGTGGTTCAGTCCAATCAAACTACAAATACTTAAATCCTCGGGTGAAACCCTCCCGCCCCCTCCAGAGGATGAAATCTTACCTGCAGTGGCAGCTAAACAAAGGAAATATTGTTCCCTAACTAATGTTGGGGAAGAACATGCACTTAGAGGTAAGACATGCACAGCATGTTGAATTGTACCATCATCCTGCATGTTTGTTGCCAGCTCTCATGATTTTGTTATGAGTCTCATGATAATTATTATTTTCCTTAAAGCCCAAGCTCCTGGAGTCAAGTGGCTATGGGATGATTTCAGCCTTAATTCTTAATGAAAAAGGACGTTTCTAGCCCTCGTGCCTGTGGAGAAAACTTCAAAATGTGACCCCACTGCACCCTAAAGGCACAAAAAGCAGAAGGCAAATAAAAAGAACACAAAATCTATTATTTTCACATAATCTTATTATTTTTAAAGCCAAGCTCATGATTTTTGGTGAGCCTGACTCATGATTTTTGAACATTTGGGGTTAGCAGTTCTGCATCCTGTCCCTTTCTTTGCAGTGCCCTTAGATGTGGATATTTAAATGCGTCGTGTTGTTCTCCATATATGAATCTATGGAGTTGTTTCAAAGAGCCCATGCTGATTCTCTGTTTACTCCCACACTGCACTGATTACACATCTTTGTTTTTAAGCGATGCAACAATTAACTATTTTAAGCAGCTTTTCTTGTCATATGTTCACTCTGGGCCGAATCCTGCTGGCCTGGCACACAAAAGTAGCCCTGCTGAACTCCAAGAATGCAAATAGGCTCACTTACTTGATTAATGGAGCAGGAGCAGGCCTTGACGTTCTCCATTAAAACTCCCTTTTCTGAGCTTATTTAAGAGGCACCATCAACAGTGACACTGACATTGACTGTAACAGTTACTCCAGATCTGCACCAGTGTAACTGAGAGCAGAATTTGACTCTGTATCATATGGATCAGTGGCCATGATGAAGTAGCCCCATTCTGATGCTGATATAGTTATTAAATAGCTGCCTTAAATTGAAAGATATAGGGTGATGTACAGACCAACCAGCATGGGTGATCCAAGGAACTGAACTACCCAAACCAGGCCTGAAGATCAGGTACAGTATTTAGCTAGCCCTGTGGGACAGCTCTTTGACACCCTGGTTACAAGGTAACAGCACTGAGCATAGGCAGAAAGAAATTGTTTTTGCACTCTTCGTGTACAGCTCTCTGAATATGAAAGGTCATTCTGAAGGGGAAACTGATGAAAAGACACCAAAGGCTTCCAGAGATCCTTTGTCTTTCCCATGGTGTGTCTTGCAGAGACAATCCTACTAGAGCTTTAGGGAAACGCTACATTAAATGACAATGTTCATAGGGAGCAGAGGACCCTTCAGTGATACAAAATTCTACAAAATTCTTGCTTCTGTGTGATCCAGCAAGTGCTAAGGTATATCTACCAAATGGCCAAGGGAGATGGTGGTGTTTCCTTCAATGCAGAGACAAGATGGGTGGGGTAATATCTTTTATTGGACTGACTTCTGTTGGTGAGAGAGACAAGCTTTCAAGCCACACAGAGCTCTTCTTCAGATCTGGGAAAGATACTCCCAGCATCAGAGCAAAATGCAAGGTGGAACTGATTGTTTAGCATAAATAGTTTAGCCTAATACTCTGGGACTGACCCAGCTACAACTACACCGGATTACCTTCAATGGAAGCATTTATAGGTAGGCTTAACACTCAGGTGTTAGGGGTGGCTTGTTGATAATGAAATCAATCTTCTCATGTTGCAGGAGGCTGGGCTAAATGACCCACTAGAGGCCCTTGCCCCTTCCCAGCTGGAGACCCCATTAGAGAGTTGTTTACATTGACTGAGAATGAGAGTAATTTCTACCATGAGGCTTCAGTCAACACCCCATTGAAGTAACTCCCAGAGTTATTGTTTCAGGCTGTCTACAGACTTGGTAAGTCAACATTTCATTCAAATGTTTTCTATACACCCACAAGGGCTATGTTTTTTACCATGCAAGCTTAGATTGTGCAGAAACAATACCAGCCAAGTACTGGCACTGGGTAATACCACATGCAAGCTCAGTGTGTCAATCTGAGAGTGACCCCCCAAGTCCTAGACCTTCAGAAACGGCACCTCTCCTGCAGAAGCGAGAGTAGTCCCAGAAATGTAGGCTACTAAAATGAAAATACACCGGGTGAAACCCTGACCCTGCTGGAGTCAATGGGAGCTTTGCCTTTGACTTCAGTGTGGCCAGGATTTCATTCATAGACCATATGCTGTGTGCTACCCCACGATGCTCTCTGCTGCAACTCTGACCATGGAGACCTATCACAGTGTGAACTCCGCAGGGTTTGGAGGAACCAGAAGCAGGATGCAACAGGTATGCCCCACAAGCTCCTTCCTACTGCAGCTTTTCAGGCATGCAGTGGTGTTTGTCCTAAGGCCTAACTTTGGCCTCTAATGCCCTCTTCTCTCCCAAGCAATATTTACTGACACATACAACTTCTGAGTGAGTAAGGTCCATTCACCCAAGGAAGAGGCTAGGCTAAGAGTGAAATCTCCTTACTGTGTTCCATGGCACTGTTTATAGCCTGTAATGACTTGCATCGTGCTGAGTGAAGCCATGCCATGGTGTGTAGTGACTCAAATGGTTCAGGTAAGGCTCATATAGAAATACTGTGCTGCGGTCACCCATTATTGGTGTGGATCCCACCTGGTCTGCTAAACAATAGCAATGGTAAATACGAATAAAACAGGGGCAAAGTGTCTGTATGTGATAGTGAAGTACCTAGTGTGTTCTCCATTGCTTTGCATCTCTCCTGTGGAAACTCACATCAGTATGAGAAGGGCCAATCAGATGACGTATCAGTTAAAATGCATTTGGGAAGATCAATATATGCAGGATGGACAAAAGTAGCCATTAATTTCAAAGTATCTTGTACTGCAGCAGGAATCACGTTAGCTTGAAATCCAATTATTGTCCATTTAATACAGTATTAATACAGAAACACCTTTTAGTGTGTTTAGACAGTGCCTTTTCACTGTTGCATTTCATGGAAAAACGTTGGCCCAGATCCTCGGCTGGTGTAGGTCAGCGTAGTTCCATAGAAGTAAAAATGGCAATGCCAATTTACACCTGCTGAAGAACTGGCCCAATAGTCATGGAATTCTTTTGAGTGAATCAGATGAATCTTTCTTCCTTCCCCTAATAACCAAATATGCGAGTGGAAGGGATGTTGTCAGACTACAGGCCTCAAATCTGGCCTACCATGCTTCCTTATTTCAGTCACTCTTTTTCTTTGCAAAGACTATATAATCCTTTATGGACTGATCCAAAGCCTGTAGAAGTCATCTGGGATCTTATTAAATAAATGTCTGTTTTTATAACTTAAATCATTATTTAAATAATTATTTAACTTAAATCATTATTTTTTTATAACTTAACTTAAATCATAACTTGAATCCCATTTTTGGGACAAAAAATGATTTTTTTTTCAGAATGAAACATTCAGAAAATTTTCATTTAAGAAATGACAAAATATTTTTGTTTCAAAATTTTCAAGTGAAACATATTATTTTGATAATCCTGGAAATTAAAATGTTTGATTTTGGTTTGCTGAACTGATCCAAAATGTTTCATTTCAAATCAGTTCAGTATTAATCTACATTTCTGTATTGTGGTGTATTTACAGGAGTTTTAGATCGGGAGCCTCAGGCCCCCATTCTCCACTATACACCATACTCCCTGTCTGTACTATATCTGCCATGATGCATCCACAGTTATATACCTCCTGCCATGCACCATATAGCTTGGTCAGAGGGGAATTCTGCTTTGCATCCTGGGAGATGTAGTTCTCCAGTGAGCCCAACCAATAGGCTAGAATGGGGGCCCAAACTACAACTTCCATGAGGCAAAGTGCCGCAATAGGAAAATGCTATTTTAATGTTGAACTGACTAAAAATTAAACATTTCTAGTTAGTTCAACCAAATGAAATATTCTGATTCAAGTTAAACTGACCTAACGTTAAATATTTCTTTTTAATTTTCCTAATGGAAAATCAAAAATTTTCAGCAAAACTGAAATTTTCCCATGGAAAAGTTTGATCTTGCAGAAACTGCATTTTCCATTTAAAGAAAAAAATCATTCAGATGAAAACTTCCAAACTGGGTCGCATCAATTTCCTGCTATCTGGATTCCATGTCTACTGTCACCAGAAAGGTCTGGACAGCCATTGTACGTAGCACAATTACAATCACAAAGTCCTAAAGTGATCACAGATCTGGATATTATAAACACACACAAATAGTAAAGTCTTCCTTTCCACAGAACAGCCTATCAGCAGAGGTTTGCTATGACTGAAAATGCAATTTGTGCATTGAAGGACATTGAAGCAATTCAAATTTTCACTACACTTCACTAAAAACTATCATAATTTAGAATATTTATGTTGTTATTGATATAAGCAGGTTCTCTATGTATATTTACCAACTTCAAGGACAAGTTACAGGCTTCTGGTCTGCAAGTAACTGTCCTAGCATGGCAACATCTTATTGTTGATATCCATGCTAGCCTGCCTCTTTGAGGGATTAAGGCCTATATCTGCAATAAAATAAATGTCATCTGTTTTATACATTACATGTTATATTCTCAGAACTGAAAGAATATTAAAAATACATTTAAACTTTTTATTCTCTTTGCTGTTTTAATTTCTCTCTTCTAGAACAATGAAGGCAGTAACACTGCTTTAATTTTTGTTTGTTGCTGGCTTCTAGTCAATTTGGCTTTCAGGTTCTTGTGCATTGGTACAATATTGCAATGTCTAGGTTACAACCAATGCAAACAACAGTTGGTTTAAAAAACAATTCCGTTGTTTAAAAACATTGAGTATCATGACAACAACTTGATTGTTCCATGGCTTTGTAAAAACTTTTGTCCCCGTACTTTAAGATTTGAGCCAAATTAGATCCTTTAAATGCCAGCAGAGATTAATCTTTTTTTGGAAACCCTGACATGAGCTCAGCTATGCTTGCATCACTGCACCAGGATGCAGGCTTTCAAACCTCGTATTTTGGTATATTTCAGTTATTTGAGACATTTGGCAGTTCAATTAAAAGAATTACATTGTGCTTTGCACTTGCAATTTTCTAGGGGAAAATGCTCTAACTGCCAGCACTGGGTGATGACGCTGTTGCTCCATTTCTCTGTATGTTCTCCGTAACTCTGTGATCAGTGCTAATAATGATAATAAGACATTGATTCAGTTCTAGAGCTCTGAACTTCCTTCCCTGCAGGCTATTCAGTGTGCAGACAGCACAGTGACCGTGAACACAGGGGACAAAGTGGGGCGGGGCAATGGGCTGTCCTTAGATCTGCGTCTGGCTTATGATAGCCTCTTCTATTGTTTATGGGGAAATTTTAGTAGCTAGGCTCTGTTTTGCTAGGCTAGCCCACTGGCTGCCTCTGCTTCCCAAATTACTCTTGGTAATAAATGCGCTGCATCTCAGACTACAAAGCCCCTTATGCACTAGCTGCAGGCTTCAAGCCTTTCTGTCAATTGCATGATTGTTGGCTATTAAAAAAAAAAAGTTCAAAGCGCATCTTAATTCCTAAAGCACAATTAAAATTGCTCTTCTGCACACAAATTATTACGGGGTTGTGCTGCCACCTCACAGATCTGCCTTTGTAAAATCCCTACACAAACCCGTGAAGTTTCACAGTCTCTCCAGTGCATCTTCTGTAATATCCTTCCTGAAGCAACAATACATGGAATGCACCAAGTTTGCTGGTGGCTGAGAATAACAAATAAGGAAAAAGGTAAAAGCTGGATCTCCCTGGATCCTACTGGATTCTGCTAGATCCTACTGATTCTTGGTCTCAAACTCAAAATTATACACTCATAGTAGAGAACAAGCCTGGCTACTTCTACTGAACCACAAAAATCCAGTCATTGACACGTCCCAGAGCAAGAGCACTGTCAAAACCCAGATCTGATATCTGGATCCTATTGGCTCAAACCAATTTTTAGATCTCAACCCCATATTGAGTGGCATGGATAGAGAACAAGTGTAGTCACTCCTCCTACATCTAACAATTCCAGATCCTACTTCATCCTGGAACCTGAGTGCTGCAAAAACCTGGATTCAAGCATCTGAACTTGGTAATTCTTGACCCCTAGCCCCAAATTGTCCAAACCTAATATACAGCAAGTGGATGCTTTTATATCAGGTTGTGTGGAATGTGAATGTTTTTGGTAAAGGAAGGGTGACAACGTGTTGTCTGTTTTAATGATATCATTTGGGATCTTGGGGCTAAAATATGGAAGGATCTAGCTGCTAATTATTTCTGGTGCTTTTGTGCAGAAATGGGTCTGGATTGTTACAGTGCAACTGGGGCAGCTACAGTTCTCTATATAGCTGGTAGGATTCTTGGATTTGGGACTTAAATAGAACTAAGCATCTGAATCTAGCAGGATCCAGATGCTGGAAACACATTTTTGCAGATCTGTTGTATCAGTTTGCAACAAGGAAGGCCTGCATTTTTTTTTTTGAGTGTCTATATTTCCGCCTCTATTTAGACAGTAAAACTGGGGGAAGTAGTGCTCAAAATTGGCTGAATGCAGTAAGATCCAGGTATCATGCTTTTGTTTTGCCGGTGGTACTAGGCTGGGTTATATTGGGGTCCAGATTTTTCTCTTAAAGCGGGCACAGCTATGCTTCTTTTCAATTTAGATTGTACAATGGGCCAAAATTTGCCAAGATCCAAATGGATTTGAGTGCCAGATCCGTGTTTTTGTGGTGCTCTAGCTCCAGGATGTCTGTGTGTGGGGGGGGAGCATGTTTATTTTTTTCTTTTGAAGTGCCTGTAGGAGCTGTTACACTTGTTTTTCGGTTTGATGGTCCAATTTGATGGTCATAGGTCCAGAAATCGGCAGGGTCCAGGTCCATGTAGTTTTTATCTTTCCATTCCCCCGAATCATAGTGCAAAACACATGGAAATACTGTCTCTCTCCTGGGGGAAGGCAACACCCACTTTGTGACTCTTACTCCTCCCAGGAAGCCGTGATAGACACTTGTGTGGCAGCGGCTCTCTCGCCATCCGACTGGAGGAGTTGATGTGTCTCATTATAACAGCAGCCAATGCAGCCGCCATCCACAGAAAAGCAAAAAGCATGTCCTATTTAAATACACCCACTCCGTAGCATCACCTTAGCGTTGCACTGGCCTCACCCTCCCTACCAAAGGATTGCAAAGGAAGATTTGCCCGGGCACTGTTTGCAAGAGGCTGAGGGATTTTTGTTTTGTGTGTGGGGCTGTTTTTTGTTTTTTTTTTGGTTTTGGTTTCCCGTGGCGCGCTCGTGGGGTGTCCCCTCCTGACCCGCGCAGGAGGAGAGGCGTGAAACAGACCCAGGTGGGGAGCCCAGCAGAAGATCGCCGCGTTTATTTACATTTTTGGTCCATTTCACCGGCAGAGAAGTAAACATGGCGAGTGATTCTCCGGCTCGGAGCCTGGATGAGATAGATCTCTCAGCCCTGCGGGTGAGCAAAAAAAAAAACCAACTCTAATCCAGCCCCCCCTCGCCATTGACCCCCTCGCTGTCTTGCTTTGCGTGGGGCCGGCTTGCTGTTGTATGCGCGCGGGTGGCGTTTATTTGCCTTTGCCAGGGGGATTGAGCTGCAGCTGGGAGCGCGCGTGCGTGTGTGTGTGTATGAGTGCGTGTGTGTGTGTGCGTGTGCCAGAGCAGCCGTGAGCGCGTGTGATGCTGGCTGCAGATGCAGGGCAGAGACCAAAATCTGCTTCGCTACCACGGGCCCCTCTTGCCCGAGACCTTTTCTGACCCCCCCGCGCTGTGTGGCCGGGGGGGGGGGTTGCAGCTGACTTACACCAGCCACCCCTGGCTGGGGGGTCTTGTAACGGGGGGCCGGTTTCGGTCCCCGCGGCCCTGGGCCGTGGCACGGAGCTCACCTGGTGCGAGCGGCCCCCGAGCAGCCGGGCGGAGGGTAGCGCGTGTGGCTGCCTCGGTTCGGTCTGCGGGGCCGGGCGGGCTGCTCCGCTGGGGGACCGGGCCTCCCCCTCGCCTCGGGGCTCGGGCAGGTGACAGACCCGGGCTTTCCTTGCAACGCCCCGGCAGAGGATGTGGCTTTTCGGCCCCAGACGTGTGGGTAACTCGAAGAGGCGTGTGACCTGCGTGTGTGGACGCGGCGGAGCTCCCTCTGTCTGGCTCCCCTGTAGGGAGGGAGAGGGTCCAGCGGGGTGCCACCGCTGTGAAAGTGGACAGCCACGTTTGCCCTGCTCGCCTCCATTGCTCCCGGGGGAATGAGGAAAGATGCCCCTTTCCCTGCCCTTCTCATCAGGCCTCCTCTCGTCGCGATGAGCACAGTGCCTGCTCCTCAGGGCTTGCAAACACACACGTGTGGACGTGTCTTTGTACCCCCCGCGCGCGCGGCTCAGCCCTGGAACGGCATGGAAGCCGGCTGTTCACACAGATGGGGTGGGTGGGGCAGTGTGGCGGGTCACACCTTGTTGTCCAGCAGATTGTTACAGGCTCATGGAGCAGATAAACCGCTGGAGCCTTTTTGTGTCTGTCTTCCTCTGTTTTCATTAGCCAGCCCTCCCCTGCTTTTTTTTTTAAAGATAAAGCTCTTATTTTAATTTAAAATGTACCATTTAGATTTCTAGTTTGCCAAATATGGCAGCCCTCACTTTCTTTGTGATTGTCTTTTTTCCCTTCTGTTTCTGTAACTTTTTGTTCTTCTTCCATCCTTTTGGTCCTGAGACTATATTGTTCATTCAGCTATTAGGCCCTTAAAGGCGTAGTACCTAACATGGACATGGCTGCTGAAATTCCTGTCTGAAAGCTCATTCCTGCTTTATTACAGCAAGACTGCTTATTCTGCTGCTGACAATGACTTTTTTTAGAAAAGAAAATTAAAAGTGGCATCCACTGAAAGACTTTCAAGAGTGTATTTTTAGAAATATTATTTGCTTCAGTGCAAACAAGATTTCTGTCTAGTTCATTTGCCCTACTTTCTTCCTGGTGAGTTTCAGGCTGAATAATGATGATTGCTCAGCAGTTTAAGGTGTGGACAAGACTGGAATATCAGGACCATGCATTTTAAAAATAAATATTCAGGTCCAATTCACATCTCACTTATGCTGGTGAATATCGGGAGAAATGTTATTGACCTTAACACCAGTGTAAAGCAAATGTAATTTGCGAGAAGAATCCGCCCCTACACAACTGTGTTTTGTTCATTTGTTCTTAAGGAACATCAGCAGTTTAATGTTCTTGTAACACATATTTTAAGAATTTTCCTTACCCCTAAGAACCTGACTTTTAAAAATTATGTCATCATATTTTTGTGGGTGTGTGTATGTGTATTTTAAATGGCAGAGCCTGTGCAAGATCTATTCTGTCCAAAAAATTGATATTATTTTAGTCTCTGAGCAGAACTTGTTTGTACTTAAAAAAATAATTCCAGAAATGGAGATTTGAAATCCTCTACTGAAATTACATTCATTAGGACTCTTGTTATGCACTCTTTCCATACGTTGCACTCCTGTCCCCCCAGTGAAAAAAATGCAGCCAAAAACCAGCCTCCATTAATTTGGTCAGCCGCAGGATCTGTTGGCTTGAATTAATGGTAGATTTGCCTGAATAGTATTTAGACATTCAGTCTGTTTATGCTGCCACTTTGAACTCCTGAAGAATGGTTGCTGTCAACGTTGACTGGTGGGAAGGAAGACATACTAGAAAACAAAGGGCACACTGGGAATCTTCACATACCAAAGTGAAGACGATCTGTCCAGAGCTCCCAAAATTAAGAGCCAAGTATTGTGTTGGAGAAAAGCCTATTTGCATCTAGTAAATCAGATAAATTATTCAAGAACAGTTAATCTATGTGAACGTTTGACCCTGCTTGAGGCTCCAATGTCTGCAACACCTAGGGTGAGCTGTTGCTTTGGCTCGGAAGTAGCCCATAGCAACAAGGATCAAATTTTTCTCAGACACCTAACTGTCAAGAATAGATATGATTAGCTTATTTGGGCCTGAACTTCATTTTCTTTTCTAATGCTTCTTTCCCCACTGCACATGGCACACATTTCCTGGGGCATGGCAGACATTTCCTGGCTATGCACAACATCCAACGAGGAAAAATACCAAATGCTGAATAATTTAAATGGGAGAGGCCTAGTATGGCACTTGCATTTAAATTATTCAAGTCAAACAAAAATAGGACCCTAATTTGTTGAGGAATAGATCTTCTAAGCTAAATTCATTTAGCACTTAGAATAACTGAAGGTCATAATTCAACGGGTCTGAAGAAGAGCTCCATTCATTCCACAGTGTCTGAATCAGAAATCAATAGTAAATTTGCTGCCTGAGCACAAAACATGGCAGCAAGGAGTAATTTCATAAGGCTCACACAATTTAATTCCTTACAAAATCAGGAAAGAGCCGTGTTGCTGCAGCTTTGTAAATGTATGTGTCTGGGTGGACGACATGCTGTCCATTTCTCTACATGTATGACATAGTGAGAAATGACTATTAAAAATGTTATAAGCCAGAAGTAGACAGCCATTCAAAGCCAGGTTGATATAACCGTTCATGCCTACAAACAAAATACTAAAAGAAATGCTTATGAAATGTATCACCATGTTTGATTCAACTGAAATTGTTTTTCACTCAGAAAGAAAATACAGTGCATAGTAAATCAATGCCTCTTAATAAGCATTCAAGCAAACTTACATTACCCTGAGTCTTAATCATGAGGTTGTCCTCTTTCTTTATTCCGGCTTCCTTTTCTTTCGAATATTAGGGGTATAGTCTACACATTCATTGAATTAAAGTATGATGTGCAGTTAAATATTGAACATGGTTTGAATAAAACCAAGAGCCCTGCAAACGTCTTTTCACAAAGCAGTTTTTAGTGGCCTATGTAGTCCCACAGGCTGCTTGCCTGTGTAGGAATTTGCAGAATTGGACTGTAAGCTGACATTAATAAATGCCATTTTTCCGCATTCGTCTTTATGCCAGTCAAAGACTTACGGTCCACCACAGTAGTGTGCTTGTGGCACAGAAGTCTGAAGCAATCAAAAATTAAGCACTGAGGTGTGATCTGCTTAAAATGCATGGATTGGTTCGCCTGGTAAGCCTATTTAGGGTCCAATTCGGCTGCCTTCGCTGTCTGTCTCTATCAATCATTTTATACAGTGCTCATCGTCATGGTGTCTGTGTGCCTTGGCTTCAACAGGGAAAGCTGGGGACACGAGAATTGGCAAAATGAGGGTCTTAAATGTTGGAAGAATTCTTGAAATATTGATTTTCCAGAAGGCTGATAAGTGTGGTCAATGTCACAAAAACCTGTAAATTAAGATGATGAAGATACCTCAGAACAGATAGCACCACATATTGCACTGATGTGAGGATTCGATGAATAACAAAATAATGTGCTTTTTTACTGGGTTATATTTTTGCCAGTCCTTTCAACATGTGAAATAGCAGAATGAGTTGAGCTGGCTTGGCTATTAGCAGAATCATGTTCCATATCAGGAAGAGTGCAAGCTGTTGACATGCTCTTTCAATAGGGGGATTTTTAGAATAAAAATGAGGATTTAAGTAACTAGAGATCCAATAGGACCTTTTTACTACTGTTAAATTCACAACATGCTGTAAATCAGCATATAATATTTCTCTGTCTGTAAGGTGCTTAAAGATTTTTTTTTTCTTTAAGAGTTTATATAATCTGCTCCTCTTTAGTGGGGTCCCAGACCTTGGGCCTGAGCCCAGATGTTTATACCACTGTTTTGCAGCCCTGCAGCCCCACGAAGCTGAGTCTGCTGACACAGGCCAGCTGTGGGTGTTTATGCTGTGCAGATATACCCATAGACTTTAAGGCCAGAAGGGACCATCATGATAATTTATTCAGATCTCCTACATGTTGCAAGCTATAGAACTTCACTTATCTACTCCTGTAATAGGCCCATAACCTCTGGCTGAGTTACTGAAGTCACAGACCTTAATTTAAAGACCCCAAGTTACAGAAAATCCATCATTTATTCTAGTTCAGACCAGCAAAATGGCCCGTGTCCCATGCTGCCGAGGAAGGCGAAACCCGCCTGGAGTCTCTGACAATCTGATCTGGGGAAAATTCCTTCCCAGCCACAAACATGGTGATCAGTTAGACCCTGAGCGTATGGGCCAAACCCATCAGCCAGATACCTGGGAAAGAATTCTCTGTAGTAACTCAGAGCTTTCCCCATCTAGTGTCTCATCTCTGGCTGTTGGAGAGATTTGCTAATAGCAGTGGTGTCTGGGCTGTATGCCATTGTAGGCAACCTCATCATACCATCCCTTCTATAAATTTATCAAGTTCAGTCTTGAAATAAGTTAGCTGTTTTGCCCCCACCACTCCCTTCGAAGGCTGTTCCAAAACGTCACTCCTCTGATGGTTAAAAACCTTTGTCTAATTACAAGCCTAATCTTGTTGATGGCCCGTTCATATCCATTTATTCTTGTGCCAGCATTGGCTCTTAACTAAAATAACTCCTCTCTCTCCCTGGTGTTTATCCCTCTGATGTATTTTAGAGAGCAATCATATTTCCCCTCAGCTTTTTGTTTTGTTAGGCTAATCAAGACAAGCTCCCTAAGTTTCCTTTTGTAAGGCAGGGTCTCCATTCCTCTGATCATCTTAGTAGCCCAAATCAGAACCTGTTCCAGTTTGAATTTCTTTCTTAAACATAGAAGATCAGAATTATACCCAGTATTCCAGCCGAGGTGTCACCAGTGCCTTGTATCGTGGTATTAAAACTTCCCTCACTCTATGAAAGTCTGCTGTCTAGATATTATCAGTAGTCACATCACATTGGTGGCTCATAGTCATTGGATTGACCAATACACACAGCTCTTTCTTCTACTGTGTTGCTTCCAACTAATAGTTCCCAACTTATAGCAAAAATTCTTGTTGTTAATTCCTAAGTGCATGACCTTGCACTTTGCACTATTTAACTGCATCCTATTTCTGTTCCCCAGTTTTCAAACCTGTCCAGCCTTGTATGATTATCTGGTTTTCCTCGGTATAGACAATACCGCCCGACTTTGTGCCGTCTGCAAATTTGATTAGCGCACTCCTACTTTTTGTGCCAAGGTCGTTAATGAAAACGTTAAATAAGATTTTTCCAAGATCCATCTTTGAGGAACTGCACTTTGTAAGCTCTCTCCAACCTGACAGTTTCAGCACATCATCTCTCAACACAACAGATTTCAATGCCCCAGAGCCTAGTTTGTCAAACATGTATGTTAGCAGGATTGGGCTCCTAGACTGCATGTGAGCTATGGCAATGGTTGCCAGAGCTTGATCAGCTACTGCACAATCCATCTTGAATCACCATTTCTCAGTCACTTGAGTGTGACAGTTGCTCTAGAAAAACAGATCCTATTCTTTCATCTCTTTGAGAGCCAGTGATTGCACAGCTGTGCCTTGTCGGACTAGTCTTGGCATGTCTGGATTTAACATGCTTAGGTACACTTTGTTCCTATGCATGACTTCAGCAATAAGGACCACATAACAACCTTTCATTAATTGGACCTGCTGAGGTGGTTAAAGATAAGGGACATGTGGAAAATAGAAGGCGCATAACAGCTGTTCCTTGCCTAATTGGTAAAGGAGCCTATGTGGGTCCTTATTTCATTATAAACCAAGAACAGGCTGAAAGCAAATCCCTGAATTTGAACCCAGCATACTCTGGGGTGTTTGAAATCCAGATTTGTATTTGTAACTTAAGCTCCTCTTTGTGATAAATCTAGCTGTTTGAGAGCAGCAGACAATGTTTTTCCTCCCTTTTTTGTGAAAGGTTGGTGTCCTTTTCCCTAATGCTTCTATTTCTGGGTGCTCAATTTTAGACTCCTGAAAGAGGCTTGACTTTCAAAACGTGCTGAGCACCCAGTCTTTGAAAATTGGGTCCCTTTAATGTGCATCCCAAATCACTTGTCACTTTGGAAACTCTTGGTCTTAGGGTTGGTTCCATGAGAAGACACTGTAGGGTAAGTAGTAATGATGTGGGCTGACTTTTGTGTAGAATTGGATAAAACCTGGCAATTCCCTATTTATTCCCATAGAGTTGCCTCTGTAGAACAGTGAAGTTTCAACAGGGTGACCAGATAGCAAGTGTGAAAAATTGGGATGGAAAGTGGTGGGTAATATCTGCCTATATAAGACAAAGCCAGGACATCTGGTCTCCCTAACTTTTGATGCCCATTTGTTTGCATTTGCTGATCTTTATTAATTAAGATACACTAGTAAGAATGGGCTGTTGCCAATATTGATCAGGTTGATATCATAAGATATATCAAATACAGTAAAGATGTGCTAGAAATGCTAATAATGCACCAAAGGTATGAACAGTCACTCTGATACATCCTGCATTTCAGCGATGTGTTGGAGTGTTCTGGGAGGGAGCCCCTGGTTAAAATTCTGCCATCAAATTGAAGGGAAGTTGGGGGTGATTTTCCTCAGCCCAAGTTCACCTTCTTTCTAGATACTGGTAGATCAGTGTTACTAGAGATGACGTATCCTGGTGGCTCATGTAAATACTTCGAAGAGTGGTGGTGTTGCTGCTGTGCCTTTGTACAATATGTTCCAGGTCAAAATGCCAGGTGTTTCCTTTGGGAGGGGGAAAATCCCTAGGAACAACACTCCCAAGGTCTTCATCATCATCATCCATTCTACTATATGCAAGCAGATGAATGTTCTCTACTGTCAGTATACTGTGTATCTTTTAAACTCTTAATTATAATTCTTCCAGCACATGCACTTAATATGTTTTGAGCCTAAATCAGGAAAGCCCCTGAGCGCATGCTTAAAACTAAACCTGCTTAACTGCCTCTGATCTGTAGTGATGTTTCCGGAATTGGCCTGTGTTTAGTTATGGTTTTGCCACACTCTTTTGTTAGGGTTATATGAGAGTTTTTGCTTTCATTTGTTTCCCTTTTAACCGATCTCCACTGCCTCTCCTCACTACTTTCCTATATATGAGGTTTATTGCATGCTAGGGAGTGGAGGATTTTGTTTAAAACATTGGCTGCCCTTAAATTGGTCCTGATATAACCTATTCCTGTACAGTCCTGAATCTTAGCAAATTTCTCTGATTTCTTCCCTCTTCCCCCCACGAGTGGGATCATGAAAAATGTCATCACATGAGAGTATTTTGAAAGCTGATGTTGGTATTTATTTGACACTTCAGACTTAAAAGCAAAACAGCCTAGTGATTATTGTGAATGACTGACACTTTTAATATTGGGGAATGATATATTAAGCATCACTGAGTAGTACTTCTCTTCTGTAATTTTGCATATCTTCTGTGTACCAAATACGCAGTATGTAAATACAAGTAAGTAGTAGTTAGACTCATAGGTAAGAAGGGACCAATATGATCATCTAGTCTGACCTCCCGCACAAGGCAGGCCACAAAACCCTACCCATACACATTTATAACAACCCCGAACCCATGACTGAGTTATTGAAATCCTCAAAAGTGAGATTTGAAGACCTCAAGCTTCAGGGAATCCACCAGCAAGCGACCCATGCCCCATGCTGCAGAGGAAGGCGAAAAACCTCCGTGGCCCCTGCCAATCCGCCCCGGAGGAAAATTCCCTCCCGACCCCAAATATGGCGATCAGCTAAACCCTGAGCATGTGGGCAAGACTCACCAGCCAGCACCCAAAAAAGATTTCTCTGCAGTAACTCAGTTCCCATCCCATCCAGCATTCCCACAGACCATTAAGCAGACTTATCTGCCGATAATCCAAAATCAATTGCTCAAATTAAACTATCCCATCATAACATCCCCTCCATATACTTATCAAGCTTAGTCTTAAAGCCAGATAAGTCATTTGCCCCCACTACTTCCCTCGGAAGGCTATTCCAGAACTTCACTCCCCTAATGGTTAGAAACCTTCGTCTAATTTCTAGTCTAAATTTCCTAATATCCAATTTGTACCCATTCGTCCTCATGCCTATAATAGTACTAAACTTAAATAATTCCTCTCCCTCCCTAACGTTAATCCCCCTGATATATTTATATAGAGCAAGCATATCCCCCCGGAGCCTTCTTTTGGCCAGGCTAAACAAGCCAAGCTCTTTGAGTCTCCTTTCATAAGGCAGATTTTCCATTCCTCGGATCATCCTAGTAGCCCGTGTCTGAACCTGTTCCAGTTTGAATTCATCCTTCTTAAACATGGGACACCAGAACTGCACACAATATTCCAGGTGGGGTCTCACCAGCACCGTATATAACGGCACTAACACCTCCTTCTCCTTGCTGGAAATACCTCGCCTGATGCATCCTAAAACCGCATTTGCTTTTTTAACAGCCATATCACATTGGCGGCTCATAGTCATCCTGTTATCAACCAATACCCCAAGGTCCTTCTCCTCCTCCGTCGTTTCCAACTGATGCATCCCCAACGTATATGTAAAATTCTTATTATTAATCCCTAAGTGCATGACCTTGCACTTTTCACTATTATATTTCATCCGATTACTATTGCTCCAGTGTACAAGGTGGTCCAGATCTTCCTGAATAGCATCCAGGTCCTTCTCTGTGTTAGCAATACCCCCCAGCTTCGTGTCATCCGCAAATTTTATTAACACATTCTCGCTCTTTGTGTCAAGATCAGTTATAAAAAGGTTAAATAAGGTCGGTCCAAGAACCGATCCTTGAGGGACTCCGCTAGTAACCTCCTTCCAGCCTGACAGTTCACCCTGCTCTTGGATTCTGGAGTTCTGGATTTGTTGCTATTAGGGTTTACCTGTTTGCTGCCAGTGGTCTCACTGAATCTCTCTCTTTTGCTGTCTCATGGTCAAATCATACTCCTTTAGAGGCTTGTCATGCTGTTAAAAAACAGGAGTATGAAATATCAGCTGCTTTAGGACCTTGTCTGCTCTAGAGTCTAGTCAACTACCAAGACAACATTTTTTTCTTTTTTTAACTACAGAACACAGCACAAATCCAGCAAAGCACTTACTTAAATGTGCTCAAGCACATGCTTCACTTTAAGTATGTGCTTAAAGAGTTTGGCTAGGTCGAGGCCTAAGGATGGTAAAAGTAACTCTGAAAAAAAACGTTTAAACGATGCATATATAAAAGGGTCTAATCTGATGTACTGACTGTACAGGGGCAAATGGTCAACATAGACCCTATAATTTCTATGTCAAGGTGTTCAGCTATCAAACAACATTAAATCTAGTTGGTAGAACTGCTATCTCCATTTCGACTGGCTGTAATGTACTGGAAAAAATCACCCATGTGTTTACAAGGAAAAGATGCACTTGAAAGTTACTATATACAAGGCCATGGTGCACAGAATGTGCTATCACATTTTGATCTTGCAGACTCTGAGGTGTTCTTTTGAAAAATCCTTCCCTTATAATCAGATTTGAATCTTGAATTATGCTGCTTCATACCGGAAGACCAAGGGCAAAATATTGATACTGATCAATCACTTCCACAGACTTAAAATATAAACAAGGATCTTCACATCTGTAATGTGAGCATGAAAAGCTGGGCCCCAAGCCTTGCTGTGGTCCTTTTGATTTCCCAGCGATGAAGCAATATGTTCAAAATCAGTGGCAGAACTGGGACTAGAACAGGGGTCGGCAACCTTTACTATCAAAAGAGCCTCATGCGGCTCCGGAGCCGCGGCTTACCGCGGCTGAAGAGCCGCATGCGGCTCCGGAGCCGCGGGTTGCCGACCCCTGGACTAGAACTCAGGGGTCCGATGCTCAGCACATCTTCCTAGCCATTGGACTACACTGACTTCCTGTCAGTCATTTCAACCTCAGCTACATGAAGAACTGCATTTAGCAGTGTTAAAGCCAGTAGCCTTTGATTTTTCTTTTCTCTAGCCCCTTCCTTTCTCCTTTTATTGCTCTGAACTTTGCCTGCATATTGAATCTGGCTGAGAATAGAGCAGTCAGCAAATGCAATGAGCTTTGACATCCTGCACATGAACAGCTTATGATTTCAGAGGAAGAATTGTCCAAGGAACAGTCTTAGGAAATGGTAAAACTTTTCTTTTTTGGCACTAATTTGTAAGACTAATCCAGGGGCAAACGGGCGCTCAGTGCCATCAATTTCCCAACAGGGTGCTCAGCTCCTTGAAGGACTGGGCCCTAGCTCTTTACTTTTGTTCCCAAAGAGTTTGGCTAATTGCTTGTTTTAAAAGGAGAGGGAAGCAGCTGTAGTTGGAAAAATGTGTTTGACAAAGAGGTTTGTTCATGATTCAGTTATAACATTCTGCACTCCTGATTTTACTCTTTAAATGGCAAATACTTCCAGAGGAGAGAGAGGCTTCCTATCCTTCGATCCAGAATGTTTTTCTGATGTTAATTTCCTTCATTTTCACACTTGCTCCCCACACTCACTCTGCTACACCCCAGAAGTTCCAGATGTGCGTTAGTAATAATAATCCGCGTAGGTAATAAAATAAGGCAGCTATCTCTATAGCAACCAGGTGGATTTCCTATATCTTAGGGAAGAGCAAACAATGTTTCTTCCCTCCATAATAAGTGAGCAAATACGATGCTGAAGCCATTGCCCAGCACAGAACTAATGAGCTACAATGAATTTAGCAAAGAGCGAAACCAAGCCTGTAAGTTAAATGCTAGTGTAACAGGAATCATTGAAGTTGATGGATACTGACCTCTGTCTTGGGACAGGAGTATTTGGCTGTGGAGATGAGCAGGTCAGAAAATAAGCTGAGATGCTTGTATGGAAAATTTGACTTTTTGTCATTTTTGGTTTTCTGATAGAAATGGGTGCTTTGTTTTTTGTTTTGTTTTGAAGAAAGCAGCTGCTTTTCTATGAAAAATTTGATTGAGCAAAACACCCAATTTTCTGGGTGTTTTGGGGCAGGGAAAGGGGGGGAAGTTCTCACTGGAAAATTTTCGACCAGCCCTGACTGTGGGAATTAATGGAAGAGCTGGACATAGATATCTGTCATGTATTACACACTGGCCAAACTCTGAATGTACGCAGTGGAACAAATTCTAGAGAAAAGGGCCAACCTTTGAATTCCCTGCCACTGACAGATAATGTTTTAAAAGCGGGGGAAGGAATCTTTCCCAATTCTTGGACCGGTCGTGTGTACATCTTATAAAATTGGAAGAACTGGCAGAAACTGCACCATTTAAAGCCTGCTTGTTGACAAGCCAGATCATATGCAGCTTCTAAAACCTTGACCCTGCCCAAGGAAGTCTGCTCCCTTAAGAACGAGAATCAATTCCCTTTCCTTGCTGTTTTCTTCTGAGGTCTCAGAGTGCCAAATATGCCTTATTCGTTGGGGGTACTTCCTGAGCACCATTTTGTAGCTGGCACAACTACCAAATATATTCTATTTGTGATTCTTGCTGGGGAAATAAAAGGTCCCTTAAAGGCCCCGCCTTTGCCTATTAAGCCAGTGAGCTGGCAGTTTCTCCAGGAAGAGCTTTGATTTCAAATTGTACTCTGGATTTTATACAACACCGTATGTGGTGGATGTTTGTCTCTGAGAGACAAAAACTGGTTTGAATTACTTAAGGGAACTGGGGTAATATCAGTCATGAAGTAGAGAGAAGAACAATAACTTAAAAGGTAATCTCTGATATTTTGTAAGTAATAATTAAAAAAGATAACATCTGAAGTGCCATTTTGATTATCAGTATGGGAGTATGGAAAGTTCCATCTATTAAGAAGCCTTGATCATCCAGTAATGGATGTTAGGGACCACTCCTCTGTTTTAGATAGCTGAGACTTGGGCAATCCAGAGTACCACAGTTGTAAACTGAAAATTAGCATAGCCTGTTGCAAGAAATATGCCTTGTTTAATTTGCCCAGTAGCTCAAGAGCTTGGGAATGATGATGAGTCCCTCCTTATGAATGTATCCTCCTCAGTCCGGTAGGTAGAATGTGCTTTTCTTAATTACACCACTCCCAAAAGTGAGTGTGTTTTGTGTTTTAGCTATAAAGACGCATGAAACACTCTGAAACTGTGTTTTCATGCTCCCTGTGCTTTAAAGACCTAAACCAGGGGTCGGCAACCCGCAGCTCCGGAGCCGCATGCGGCTCTTCAGCCGCGGTAAGCTATGTTTTGCAGCGCCAGACTATTCTTCTTTAGTCAGTGGAAGAGGGGGCAAAATGGCTCTTTTGATAGTAAAGGTTGCCGACCCCTGATCTAAACCATTAGGTTGCATCGTCTTTTGAAAATAACACTTTCTGGGGGGGAAAGACATAGCAAAGTGTGAATGTTGCTTTATAAACTAGGAAGAATCCACAACTAATGTGGGTAATTCAGCACAGCTGTCACTTTCTTCCTTTTTTTTAGTTATTTAATTCTAAAACAAATGGGTCACAGGTAATTAACATAAAAGTTTAGTGGGCATTTCTGCTTTACTCATTGTCCTATTTCCTAGGTACAGTATTGCATCACATGTCATATGTCTCAGACAATGACGGGAGACCACAACCATCTTCTCACTCTGGGAGATGGCAGATAGGGATGCCACGTGTAATTCTTATTGTTGCAATCCTAAGAGGCACAACAGGAGGATCAGAGAAGAAGTTGGAGAACCAGCTTTAATACTGAATTTCATTGTTTCTCTTTGATTGTGGTGTCTGAAGGCCTCCTTGAAAACTTGATGTTATAATATGCACCCACAAATGTACATATCTGACTCGCAGAAGCAAATGGTTGCTTTTGTGAACATAGACCTTTTTGGGTGAGACTTTTTCAAAAGCACTTAGCATTGGCCTCCCCTGAAGTTGATGGAAGTTTGCCATTGACTCCCATCGGTGCTGAGTCAGTCAATGCAGTGCAAAATACTTATGAAAAGCCCACCTTGTGTGCTTGCATCTCTTGAGACCTTTTGAAAATACAGGCCTACATTTCCAAATGTGGGTGCCTAAAATTAGGCACCTAAATGAAAAGCAGCCTCACTTTGAAGAGGTGCTGAACATCCACAGCTTGAAATCAACAGGAACTGCTGCCAGATCTCAGCCTTCCTGAAAATCAAGACGCATTTATGAAGATGCTTGATTTTAGGCAGCCAAGTTTGCAAATGTTGGTCAAAACGAGTCCAGGTGTGGATCTGAGCTCTGCACGCCAAAAGGGCCTGGAATTTTTTTTATTCTGTGAACAAAATGGCATTGATTTTATGTACAGAAGCCTCTCCTAAGCAATATAACTAGCCACTTAAAATTTCCCTTCTACAGAGACCAAGTGGCACGGTGGATGAATGGCCTGCATATTTTTCAGTTTAAAAATAATGATGATAATAAGGCCCCTGTAGAGTTATAGATTGTTCCTCTTAAATATATTGGAGGTGATGAAAAGTGTGTCCTCCTGTTGGTCGTGTACCCCAGGACTTAAAAAACCCAGTAACTTCCAAGGAATGTTTCAGGCTGCAGTGAATACCTCTAGTTCGGTCCACACCCTTTGCTCTCACTTCCATGCCCAACAGCAGAATGGAAATGGTGACTTCACCATAAAATAATGGCACAGCCAGCACTCCCCATTGCAGAATAAAGGGCAATGCAGCGGTTCTCCCTCTTAGCACCCTGGCTGGGGCAGGGGCTGGGAAAGAGGCGTGCAATATGTAACATCTTCAAAATTGTCCATGCCCCCGGCACACAGAAACAGGGATGGCGATGGGGAAGGAAGCAGTTCAGTGGGAGTGTTGGCCGGGCCCCAGGTTTTAAAATTAAAAGGGGTTTAAATAAGTTTTTTTTCTGACCATGCAGACATGCTGTCTTCATTGTAATAAGTCTTTGGCCTTGAAATATTGATTAGCTGAGAGGCTGTGATGACTCTGTGGTCTTCCCTTTGCCACTCCGTAGGGATCAGTGTATTAGGCTGTTCAAAGGGCCTGGAATAGCTAAATGGGATTGCGGTGATGAGAGAGCTTTGCAAATGGTCTCCAAAGTGAAACTCAGCCACAGTGACTCCCTACTCTCTCCCCTCCTCCTGTTTGAAGGCATTGGACTGCTATAAATACAAACACTGCACAGAGCTCGCCACTGATGGAATTGCTGAAAGTGGACAAAAACAAATTCCCCAAGCCAAGTAATCCAGTGCATTCTCCCCCTGATGATGATGGACAGCAATCTCTGCCATTAACTCTGAACTAATATTCAGTGAGCTTTTAATGGGCATCAGGAGTACTATGAAAAGGGGAGGGGAGGAGAGCTGGTAGATGCAGAAATGAAAGGGAGCAATGGGCTGAATCGGGGCCGGTGAAAACATCCCTCTTCAGACTGGCACTTGCACATTTGCTTCGCCTTGCTGTCCTGAAAAGGATTAATCTAAACCCAGGCTTCGGTACTTTCCTGAATTGGGGCCGTTGTCACAAGTGTAAACTCATTCTCAGCCAGTTGTGCAAATTGCTTTTGAATCCAGATGTTTACATATAGAAGAAGATATTGAAATAGTCACAAGAAATGATGACTACTGGAATTCCAGTAGTGCCTCCAGTTGAAATTGTGGACTGGGCTGTACTGGGGATGGGAGAAACCCATAGAAGAACTGTCCAGAAAAAGTCAAAGACAGAGAAATTAAGCGAGAAATGTAACTTGATTGTTCCCACTTTACAGATGGAAATATGAGTCAGCGAGATTAAGGCCATAATCCTGCCAAGCACTTAATTTTAACAATGTGAGTCGTTCCAGTTCCACTGAAGTCAATGGGACAGCATACTGAGTTGAACTCAGCTCTCCTGAGTCCAGGTCAGTGCTTACACCACAAGGCATTCTTGCCTTTCAAGTTCTTGTCTCTGAAGCTGGAATTAATAATAATGAAAAAACCCTTATTGGGACCAAAATAATAGTGGGTCAAATTATCAAAGGGCCCTTAACTCAGATTCTGAATGTTGCTGTTCCTAAGCAAACAGCATCTGAGCATGCAAATTATGTAGCCGGACGTCTGGTTATTCTGGCATGTGAAGGTGTAGGACTCTTGCACAGGCAAGTATGCGTGTGCAACAGCAGATTTCATCCTGCAAACACTCGTGTGGATAACATGAGTCAAGCTATTTATTTCCCAGTGGGCTTGAAGGCTACTTATCAAATGGCTTGTTAAGAAAGCTGCTGGCTGTCCATCCCCGCCAAATGTACAGTGTTTGTTTGTTTTTCACTTGCATTGTCCAGTCTACTTTGAAATGACTCCGATGATGAGGCTCCCTCCACTGCACTGAGGGGCTGTTTCACAGTCTAATGGACCTGATGGGTGCCCTATTAGACCATGGTGGCTGCTGTTAGTTGCCCAGTTATTATTAATGTGAGTGGTAACTGTGACAATAAAAGCCTTTACTACACAGTTCTAGCTTTTATTAACCATTTTATTTGAGTACCGGGGTTGGACTACTGAACAGTAGAGAATAGAAAGATAATGAGGAAAATGTTAGGATCACAACATATTAAAAAAAACAGAGGAAGTTCAGCTATACTTGAAAGTTAACAAATCTGCTTTCTTCCGGCATTAAATGTCCTAGATCTTCAGTACTCCCTCTTGTGAGTCACCTGTTTATTTGGACTGGTGTTTGGTTTTAAAGGAGTCACATATGGTTACACTGCATGTGGATTGACCATTCCAGTGGTCAATACTATGCTATAACTATAACCCTATACGAGGAGGTAAAAAGCAATCCATGAAGCAGATAACAGAAGGAAAGACCTGGTGGAGGTGGCGGGGAGGGGAGGAGGAGGTGTAAAGTAAATATCACAAAAGTTATTTTCCTTCAAGGAAATAATTGAAGTGAAATTACCATTTATGATGATGACCTGGCCGTGATGACTTATATATTGCAATATGATGAATCGCTCGTTTAATGATGACCTGCAAAGGACAAGGGCCAAATTCCAGTAAATTTACTGTTGTATAGTTCAACAGCCAGGAGCATATTAGTGCCTAAACATACCTGAAAATAACTGGTATTTAGAACCATCAGTGCATCTTTGCTTGGCAGTTGGGGCCATCAGCAATTACCAGAATGAAGTTAGTCACTTTTTTAATAGAGCTACAGAGCAAATTAATGTATATAAAATCTGTTCAAACAAACCTAAAGACTGGGGTGAAATGAATTGTTGCCTAAGGGGGAGCAATGTGGTACCAGAAAGGCAGGATTGCTGAGGACCCTAATTCTTGCCAACGAATAGGTCCCACTCACAGGTGGGAAGAACAATGTAGTTGTAGCAAGACTTTATTATATGGTCAAAGTTTATATTCGGGGTATATTTTATGTGGGTTTAGTGACTGTTTAAGAAATATTAATCATGTTCCAAACGTGAGCATTTTATGGTTATAAGCAACCTGTTGGGCTCTTGTGACAACTGATACCAATTAATTATTTATTAACTTTTTTTTTTAAATTGGAGAATCTCAGCTTCACTTTTTAAAAAGTAATTTTCTAGCCCTTGTGGCTGTAGAGAAAAGCTCAAACACATGAGTAGAGTGCAACATTAAGGCTCAGAAGCCAGAAGACAAATAAAAAAGAACCCAACATTTTCTAGTTTGAGATGTCCTATTATTAAGCCCATCTCATTATTTTTGCAGGGCTGACTCATGAATTGTATAAACTGGGGGCAGAGGGTACGGCAAGAGCCAATTATAACTCCTCTGGGCTGTCATACCCACACTGGCTAGCCAGTAAGGAGGTGACATCATGCATCCCCGGCACTGCCCTGCCACCTGCTCCAGAAGGGCATAGCCAGGCATACAGTGCTCTCTGGATCCTACATGGCCAGATCCAAGGTGGGTATAAGGCAGGCAGGGTTTCCAGAGGACTTCTTACTGCCTTATACAGTCATACTCTAGCCGTGAAATGCAAATGATGATTGGTTTTGGGGAAGGGTAGCAAGTAAGGACGTTAGAGAGGGAGCCAGTTTAGCCAACTGGAGAACAGCTGCTTTCTTCCGAGATGAATACTTGAGGGCTGGGAAAGGAAGATCCAGTGGCCTGGCGAGTGATGGTATATGCATAGGATTAATATTCATGTATGACGCTTCAGACCCCACCTCGGCACCTTCAACTCCGTGCTCCAGAACTCTTCTGGCTTCTTCACCCGGAGGCCGAAGTGGCTATTCCTGATGAGATCGCTGCCTTCGGGTGGAGGCAGAAAAAACGACACCCAGGGGAAAAAAATCCGAGTTAAAAACCCTTATTCTTATCCCACTTCTCTCTACATTGTATTTTTGCCCATTTCTGAAATGGCTGGGAGTGATCCACAAGAAGATTCCTTTGTTATTTCTGTTTAAATCAAACCCAACTCAACCCTTCTGTTAGGTGGTGGTGTGAAACGTCTTTTTATAAAACGGGCCTCGAAATTTGCTACGACTCTTAAAGTGACAAGTGTTTCCATTGCTTCAAACTCCTGAAGAAGAGCCAGAGATGGAAGCCTGCTGCCTTCCTCCCCTCTCCCTTTTGAGAAAGTTGGTAAACTGTTCTTTAATTAAGGCTTCCAGATTCCAGCCCAGACAAAGCTGTCAGGCTGATGACCCTTGCTTTCCTCATTCAGAGTTTGTTCTCTATTACATCCAGTTTACATTGTAATCCTTGTCTTTAACAGTTTCCATCGTTAACATGGTGTTCTTGCTTCTTCTGGGGGAGGCTGTCATGCCATGGAGAGCCTTGTTCCCATCCTTTCAAAATCCCTGTTGGTGTCTATAAAAGAAAGAGATGCATAAGGGACTTGCCCAGGAAGGAGACCATTAGCTCTTTGGTAGTGCTCTGTTGAAAGCGTTTGGTTTTCATTAAACTTCAGCAATTAATTTCTCAGTTCTAGGTCCTCTTCTGGTGTAAATCAGTAGAGCTGAATAGTCTTTCAATGTAGCTATGTCCAGTTACACCTAGTTTCAGTCTCAAGTGACAGTGCGTATTTGTATTTGTTGGATTCTGTCAGAGTACCAAAGACCAGTGATAGCTGCACAAATCTGACATTGCCTCTGGTTAATCACCACCTCCTGACCTTTCACACTTTTTATCAGGCAAACCACAAGGCACTCCCCTATCTTGAGAACATGGTCAGCCCATGCAATATACTGGCTCAGTCTGTGTCTGAGGAACTGGGTGAGTAATCTGATAGCACTCACTGGATATAAGATCACAATACAAAATCTGATCAAGAAGTGTGCAGCAGGTTGCAGGCATCTGACCTAAAATATACCACTCATCTCTGTTGCACGATAGGTAAAGGAAATCAGCATTGTCTTACTGGCTGTAGCTTGTAGGGAAAATCTGTCCAGGGCACATCGTCTTTCCTTCTTCCTCAAACAAATAATTGTCCAAGGATACAATCTATCAACAGGGGCCTTGTCAACAGGAGTCTTTCCCTCTGAGTCAGGCACTAGAGGATGAAACTTAAATAGGTTTCAGTCTGTGCACAGGTTGCCTAAGTTCATGTTCCCAAAAGCAACAAAGTGCTCATTCAGAGATTGACTGGAGGAGGAAGTGTCACCTAGAAAAGGCTACATGAAACACCTAGGCATTACTAGAATTCACGAAAGCGGTTATTTCAAGTGGCCTCACTAGCTAAAAGCAGTAATAGCTCTTTACAAGCCAAAGATATGACTGCTTCACCATACTGTGGACGCCAGGGGCCAGGTGAACACTTTATTCATGCTAGAGATCCTCATGCTCACCACTGAGAGTCTGGGGGTCAGGACCTGGCCCCCAGTTTATCCTCGAGTATCCTAGATGCCCTTCTCTCTCCTTGCTCTAAAAGTCAAATCAGATCGAATCCCTTTGAGCAGTGGGTTTCAACCTTCCTTCATTTGCAGATCCCTAACAAATTTCAAATGGAGGTGCAGAGCCCTTTGGAAATCTTAAACCTAGTCTGCAGGCCCCCAGGGGTCCACAGACCAGAGGTTGAAACCACTGTCCTTGAGTTTCCAGGAGCTTTCCTTTAAAGTGGTGTAGCAATTCATTTTTCTTTTTCCCACCCTTTCCCTCTCCTCCCCCACACATTCACCCTATCACTTTAAAATCAAAAGCCTGGACTGCAGTCTTTACTGAGGCACTGCTCCAATGGAATTGAATGAGTTGGGTTTGAACTGAATCCAACTGAGTTTTGCTGGAGGAATGACTGCAGGAGTAGATCCCTGACACTGTACATGATGGCAGCATTGCAAGAATAGCCCATCATACTCAGTCTTATCGGAGACATGCCATTCCTCAGGGAAGGCTGCAGAACTTACTTCCAAAAACACACATGAGATTTATTGTGCAATGTATTGTGCAATTTGTGTCAGGTAGCAAGCCCAAGTTACATAACTTCCTTGTGACTCCGGCATGCGTGTTGAGACTGTTTCAAGATTATGCAAGTGGCGAGTGCTGTGGTCTCAAAACTCTGAAATGTGCCTTCTAAGAGGCACGTGGTTTCACGGTAAGTTAACAAAGTGACTTACATTTTAAATAAAACTATAGTTCAATGAGATAGCAAAAGGAATGGGAACTTTCTTTTTTCAAATGGAAGTTCAACACTTATTTTCCTATGCAAGCTTCTGGGTCACATCCTCAGCTGGGAATTTGGCCTTCAGTGGTGTTAGATTAGTTGTGTAACCTCTTAACAGTCAAAGTTCTATTTTCTGTCACAACCGTATATGCAATAACTGTTTGGACCCACTTATGTCTGAAATTATGACTGCACTGAACCTTTTCTTGGAGTTGCAGCCTGCTGACACTGCTACTGTTACAGTTGTATAAAGAGTTATGGCAATTGGGAGAGATGGTTCAGCCAATTCCAAACATTTCAGACACTTTGAAGGGAATTATTAATTTGCATATTTTATAGAAAATAACCTATTCCCAGGAGGACAATCAACTAAGACTTCAAAAGCCCCTTTATGTGCCCTGCCAGGACCATAAGTACTTATTCCTCCCTTGTATGAGGGAACATATCTGTGGTGTGAGTCTGAGACAAAGATGTGCATTATGAACAACATTTCCAAGAACTTCCAAGATTTGCAAGTGCTAAGCACTCCCGTCCTGGGCTAGACTTTCCAAATAGCTTAGCACTCCGGTTTCTGCATTGCATCAAGGCTAGACAGACTTCAGGCTCTTCCCTTCATCCTCACCCCTTCCTGTTCCACTGCACATGGGCATCCTGAGGAAGAAACAAATGGCTTTCTCATGGATAAGATGACACAACTGGAGCTGGACAAAACTTGGTAGCTTTAGTAGTACTGTATGTACACAGCTATTCTGGTAGTTGCTATTGTCCCAGGTCACTGGTAGCCTATATTTTTCAGCAGATTTATTAGCTGTACCCCATACAACTGCCATGATTTCTGAATGACCACTTACTTAATTTCATTCTCTCCTTTCTTGGAGATTTCTCAAGCCTCAACTCTTTCCATTTAGCAGAAAAGGAAATTTAAAAGTTCACCATAAATACAGAAGTAACTTACACTGAGCAGAAGTAAAACACAGTTCAGTCATCTTGGGTACATGATACAGGGGGGCTTACAAGGCCTATGAGCAAACACTGCTTGTCCTCTTCCATTTACTCCCTTGATTATATGCCCCTTTAATTGCAGGAGCTCAAAGCTCTTTGCAAATATTAATTAAATAAATCCATCAATAGGGAGACAGAGATGAGACCATTTGTGGGGTAAGGAATATTGTTCCTGTTTCATTGCAGAGAGACCAAGCATCTCAACCAAGGTCACTCCCAAAAACTAAGATAAAATAAGTGGCAGAGCCGAGCATAAAAATCAGAGCTGCTACTTCCCCATCCTGTGCTGTAACCATCAACTATGCTGCCGGTCTATGATTAGATGAGGTGTGGTCCTAACTGTTCTTGATGGTTCAAGATCTGATGAGCAAATTCCATTAAACAAATGTGTGTCTTGTATCCTTGCCAAGGCAAAATGCTAGTGTTGAAGTTTGGGAGGGGAAATCACTTGCAAGTTTGAATTCCCAGCAAGGGAGGGAGACGGGGAAGTAAAAAGCAGCCAATAGGTTACGGTTACTGGCATGAAAAGCCAACAAGCAGGTAAGAATTTCCAGCAGAGGCCAGTGCAGTGAGGCATCAAGGAAATAAAGGACAAGTGTGTGGAGAAATTCAAGCCCAAGCTTATATTTAAGGGATGGCTTCCCACATTCATCCTGGTATAAATCATACAGCTGTATTAATGTCACCCTTTGCATGTTTATTGCTGAAGTGCATGGCACGCTCCATTGTTTATCACTTCTACCACCTTTGTAGCCAGAAGTTGGCTTTCATTCTATCTGGGATTTACTGCACTAAAAATCACCAATTCCACATTTATTTCTTCATTAGAGATAAAGGAAAAATTACCAAATCAGGCAATAAGTAAACATATTTCCCCCCCCCCCCGGCGCTAAGTAGGCTAGGAACTTTCTGCTATACACAGCATGGCGGTTTTTCTACAGCTGACCTCCCTGGCTCGGCAAAGTTGCCTTCTATGCGGAGAACCCTCACCGTGTCTCTGTCTTTGCCAGCTGTCAGAGGCTCTGTCTACACTTAAAATGCTACAGCAGCACAGCTTCAGCACTGCAGCTGCATGGGTGTAGCACGTCAGTATAGACTCAACAGTGACAGGCGGGTTCTCCCATCACTGTAGTTTATGACCATCTCTTGGGAAGGTGGATTAAATTCTTCTGTTGACCTAGTTCTATCAGTGTTGGGGGCAGGTTGGCATGGCTGCATCCCTCAGGGCTGTGGATTTCTCACACCCCGAAGAGATATAGGTATGCCAAGACAAGATTTAAGCATGAACCTTAGAATTCTTTCTAGCCCAGCTCTCCTCTCTCACCATGTGTCACATTGCTAACTTTCTCATTGGGGAGTTTTCCAGCTGAATTTCAACATAGCATTTAGGGGTAATCCCACAGAGAAGCCCAACCTGTTTAGCAAGGGATTCACTTGTTCTTTCCCACCTACTTCCCAGCAGCTGGTTGTTTGCACAATACATGGCTGCAGGCCCTTTCATCTGGAATGAGAGGCAGCACACCTTGCATTAGCTGCACGCCCTAAACTCATTAGTAGAAAGTTACTCATAAGTGGCTGAGGGTAGCGTGTTACACATAACTTGTGACTCAAGGACCAGATCCCCAGCTTGTGTAAATTAGTGCAGCTTCACGGTCATCAGAATTTAAGTGCCCCTACCTAGGGGAATAAAGTAGCTTGAAATCAAGCCTCCCATTTCCTAAAAACCATTTCATCCTTTCCCTAAAATGCATTTTCCATTAGCAGAGTAGAGAAGAGCTAGAGTCTTTAGTTGGAATAGTCAATGAGGAGAGGCTGATTTTATACCAGCTGAAGGTCTGGTCCCAAATGGCTCTCCCGTCCTATGGAGGTGGGGGCTATAGAAAAAAGTGTTTGATTGGCTCTGTAATGGGGTATCCACCCACACAAGGCCTGACCAGGTGAAAAAAGGCCAATTAACCTGATAGGTTGCACCTGGAGGAGAGACAGGGCCTGAGAAAGGCTAATTGATGCTGCCCAGTGGGGGGGGGGGAAGAGGAGGCTGAGCTTGTATAAAGCCAGGAAGATGGGCCCAACAGTGGCCTATAGGGAGAGTAGACTGTAATCATGCTCTGGGAAAAGAGAGGTATGTTTCTGGCAAGAAGTTAGGGGGAAGGTAATCTGTGGTTGGTCTAAGGGAGATGGGTTAGAGAAACCCTGACCAGAAAGGTCATAAAAAAAGAACCTAGTAGGACTCTGGGTGGGACTTGAGGTATTCTGTGTTATCTGTGTGGGCATGAGGGACACACAAAAAGAGACTGCCGTTATATGAACTGCGGGTTGGCAGAGTTCTGTGGCTGGGCTGGGACTTTTGGGTATGGAAGGAAAAAGAACATACCTATGGCTTCTGTAAAATTGGGAAAGAAGTGTCAAAAGCATCTAGTGGATGTTGCCTCTCTCTGCACACTGGTCAAGAAGGAATTGGTGAAGTCCCATGGGATGCTCGTGGGAGCAAGTCTGTGGCTTGAATGCATCTGTGGGGAAAAGGAAGCTGCTCTGTGAGTGAGGTACCCCTGGAGGTATGGGGGAGTATTAGATGTAAACAGGGCAACATGTCCCCTATCCCAGCCCATAGTACTAGGGGTAGACTGGAGCCACTTCCCAGTAGGGAAGCAGACTGGGATCAAATGTCCCTGCTGGGGAAGAATAAAACCCTCTGGGAAGGGGAAGAAGAATGGTAACTTGCCAAGAGTGCTTTTTTGTTTGCTTACAATAAAGTCTATTGCAGCCACCCCTCTTTCTAATATAGGGGGACAGCCTAGGGATATTACAGGTCTCAGCCTGGCCAGTTGTATTAAGATGAGGCCCTGTATGATAAACCCATAAAATCCTTTGGGCTGCTCACCTGTAACCCAAATTGGGGTAGTTACATGGGTTATATTTAGCCTATAGCCCTTGCTGTTTTCACCTTGGTGCTAGACAGAAATACATCTCTGGAAGCCTTAAAGGGTTGTGTTGTCATTCTGCCCCCTTCCCAACAACTAAAGATTCCATTGATTAGAGATTTGGACAAAAAGGGCTAGATTCTCAGCTGGTGTAAATTATCATACATTTAATGATGTCAATGGAGCATCACTAGTTCACCAGCTCAGGATGTAGCCCAAGGAAAGCTCTGCATAAGTGGTGGAAATAATATCCTCAGTGGAGTCTGATAAATAAGGAATTAGTTGAGCCATTTGTTTTACTTTCTTGGACAGAATATGCTGTTGCAGAAACTCTTGTGTCAAGATGACTGCTGGTTATGGGTGCCGTTATCTGGTATTTCATCTTTATTTCTCGCCTGGCCTACCCATGTGGAAAATTATGTGTGTTATTGTATCATAAGAAATATTTCAAATTAGCACTGACGTTTACTGGGTATAACACAAACTGTCCTAGAACGCTAACAAAGGGGAAGGGAGACTGGGAAGTAAGACTGAGGTGCTGTTACTTCTCTGCAGCGGACTAACGGCTAGATGGATACAGACAGAAGGCATTTCTCCATTCTTCAGAGAAGGGCTGAGTTCTTTCTTTGTGTGGGGCCTGGTGGGCAGTGAAAATTATTGTATTCCATACCTGGTGTAGGCTTGTTTCCTGAGTTTTCTTTGGCGTAGCTTTTAGTATTGTCTTTCTAAAAATGTTTTTCTCCTACTACAGATGAAATGGTCCCTCCTGGCCTTTACAAAAAAAAAAAAAAAATCTATTAACCTACACAGAGGAATTCACAGAAAAGTTCTGATCTTGTTCACTTCTTTGCATGTCAGTTGCATTTTTAGGTGACGGGGGAGGTCTGATTTTCAACTTGCTTGTGTTATTACCCCTGATGTACACTTGTCTGAGATAAGGCTTAGGGCTAGGCTATACTACAGAATTTTGTCGACCAAAGTCAGCTTTTTGCACCAAACCAGTGGTGGTGTACACACTGCAATTGCCAGCCCAACTTCCCTGCAGCAAACTAAAACCACCTTGATGAGAGGCATAGAGCTTTTTGCACAGAGTTTTTAGCGACATAGCGTCAGCGTAGAAACCGTGCTTGGTTATGTTGCAATAAATGACCTCCAGGAAGTGTCCCACAATGCCCATCCTGACTGCTCTGGCCATCAGTTTGAACTCTGCTCCCCTGCAGCCATCTGCTCCTCCCCCTTTGAAGGCCCGGGAATTTTTGAAATTCCACTTCCTGCTTGGTCGGCATGGAGAGTTCACATCTCATCTTCCCAACTGACCCTGGTGGCTCCATGCATCAAATACTCTCCTGCTTGGAGCACACTTAAGCTTCTGGATCTTCAGCATTCAGGGAGAAGAAGCTGTGCAGTCCCAGCTCCACTCCAGCCAAAGGAACATTGATACGTTCAGTCAAATTTCTCGTTTAATGGCGGAGAACGTCTGTGAACAGGACGCGCTGTAGTGCCATGCGAAAATCAAGGAATTGTAGCAGGGGTACCAAAAGGCTAGAGAGTCAAACCAGCGCTCTGGTGCAGAGCTGAAGACCTGCCACTTCTATAAGGAGCTGGAAGCCATCCTCAGCTGCAACCCCATCTCCACTGCCAAGAGATCCATGGATCCAGTAGCAGTCTGGAGTTGCCAGCTTGCACACAGCAATCGCCATGCACTTCTCCATGGAGAGGGCAACTCTCAATCTGGTGTCCTTGTGCTGCAGAGCACGGGCAAGCTCTGCAAAGAGTTCCATGGAGGTGGCTTTGTGCATTCAAAAGTTCTTCAGCCCCGGCTCGTCATCCCAGACCTGCATAATGATGCGATCCCACCACTCAGTGCTTGTTCTATGCACCCAAAAGCAGTGGTGCACCATGTGCAGATACTCTGTGAATGCAAACAATAGTCTGGTGTGGTCTGTTTGCATGGTACACAGCAGGTCAGGTTCTTGTTCCGATTGGGAGCTCATGATACACTGCATGACTAGCCACGATGTGTTTAGAACACTGACAATAGGGAGAGCAGTGCAGGATCCACCCTTTCAGATAGAGATGGCGGGGGCATGGGAAACTGGGGCCACTGAAAAATGCTGCAAAAAAAAAATGCAGTCGGAAACCCATGAATGACAGGATGGAATTCACTGCATGATGGGACATTGAGCCTGCACCCATGATGCACTGAGATCCTCTCTGTCTTTCTACAGTTCCTAGTGGCAGAGGGTGGCGAGTTGCACAGTGGGGTAGCTGCCTGAAGTGCACTGCTCTCACTGATGCTAGAGCACCAATTATGGATGTGCTTCAGCGACACAATGAGCACTGTGTGGACAGGCACAAGCATTGTAATTACAGTGCTTCTTGATCATGACTGTAAATTGCGTCAACAACGCTTTCTAGTGTAGAGAACATCTCCGACAACGGTGGAGCTATGCCAATTTCCACCAGCTGAGAATCTAGCTCCAGTATTCTTATAGCTCTAAAGGTCAGACTCTCCTCAGTGTTCATATTTTATAGATATTAAGCCTGATTCTCTGCTGTCGTGTGCTTTGCATAGTCATTAACACTTCTGCAAAGAAGGTGTAAAACTCTAGTAAATCAAACTGGTCACACTTTATGCAGGTCTAAATGATTATGCAAAGTGCTAAGGGATGCAGACCAGAGCCCATTAGTTTTTCTAAACTGTATCAATACGGTTCTAAGTGATCATTAAAATATATTTGAGAGTCTGTCTGACCTCTGGGTGTGTGTGTGTGAGGGAGTGGGGGAGTCTAATAACAAATTAATGTTATATTAAGTCATGTCTCTTCTGGCTTTGATTCTAAAACCCTTTCTGTTGACTAGTAAATTACTCTGGAGAGGAGCCATATTAATTTCAGAAGGAACACTTGTGAAGTAAGGTGTTAACCAACATAAGGCAGCAGAATCTTATCCCGTGTAATTAAACATTCCCTGATTTTTGTCTATTTACTGCTTTCTCTTTCTTCTCTTCCGCCCACCCTCATCCCTTGGTCCTAATTCCAATGAAAGGCAGAGCCCAAAGGGGCAAGAATGGGACTCGCTCAGGTATGAGTTGTTCACACAGCCTGAGGAAGTGCTGTGTGATTGATGTAAAATGCTATGCAAATAGATATATTTTTTTAATGTATTGGCCCTTAATTGAACATTGTTTTTCATGCAGTGAAACTCCGATTGCCGCTCTGAGGTCTAGCTCCTTGCATATACCGTCCCACGGTTTGTTCTGGGTCAAAATTATAGCTCTAGGCTTGATTGTAAGATTTGGACTTTGTGCTTCATAGTGCCAATGAGACAGTAACTTAAGGTCACTGTGTATCCGTTTCCAGTCCCTCTACCAAAGGGTCTGTCAGGTAACTCTTCATCTCTCTAAAGGGTAGCACTCTCTCTCTTTCTCTCTCTGAGTGTGCATGCCCTCTTCCCAACAGACACAGATGGTGATGAGACAAAGTAGGGAACAGACGGGATAATTTGTAGTTACAGTAACTGTCCTCATACCACTTGAACATTTCAGGACTATGGGTAATGCAGTACTGAACCAAAACCCATGTAAGCCCCACTAGTGCCTATTCATCAGCTTTGTATGAGTGGTTCTTTGGAGACAGACAATCCAGTGGCCTCTTTGAAACCCACCCACCACATGGTATCCTTGGAATTTATCCAGAAAGGGTATTGGAATGCAAAGTCTCCTGTTGCTGGTAGAGGGGTAGGCTGATGTTAGGAGCAGATAAACCCTACCACAAAGCAACCAGAGGGATTCAGGCTGCATATGAGACTCTGCCTCCAAGGTCTGTCTTATGCACCAGTAGAGCTGCTGCTGCCTTTTTTATTTTAAACTCATGGTTTTTTCCAAGCCATTTAGTACTTTTTTGGTATGGACACTATTAAAGCAGTGAACTGAATAATACGATTTTTGGGAAATCATCAGCACTATGATTATCCTGGTAGAGAAATTAATAGAGGACTATATGTGGAAATCAACGTTCCCTCCTTGGTAGCTATAAGTGTAATACATGTAATGCTTTGTGCTTTTTCAGTCGGGTATCTAATTGGCTGGGAGAGGTGTCGCCAAAGCACAGGAATGGTGGTGGCGGGGGCGGGTGATCCATTTTTCATTGGATTTTTTTTTTCCACTGGATCTGGCTTGAGGAGACCTGACCTCTCTTTCTCGCTCTTTGGCTATGTCTTCACTGCACAAAAAAGGTTTTGTGTGTGTATGAGAAACAGGATAATTAACCCACACTAGCTCTCGACCTGTTGTAATATCCTGATGGGGGGAAAAAAGGCACCCACCTGCAGTTTTTACCATCAGGTAGCTAGGCGAGGTCAGCACTACACCGTCTGCCTGTAGCTGACCTCTCCTAATTTATCTCATGGTAAGTTTTACAGCAGGAGAGCTAGTGCATGTTAGTTAGTCCATGGTAAAATCACCTTTTGGGGGGGCGGGGGGGGGCGTGCAACGAAGACCATGCTGTTGTGTGACTTTGGACCTAACATCTATGTATCTTAACTTCCCCATCTGTAAGCCAGGGCTGATACACTCCCAACTTCTGAAAAATGTTTTAAAATGCTTGAATGGAAGGTACTTTATAAATGCAAATTATTAACAATATGATTTGAGAGATAAGGTGGGTGAGGTAATATCTTTTATTGGACCAACTTCTCTTGGCGGAAAAGACAAGCTTTTCAGGGGTTCTCAAACTTTTTTTGCTGGGATGCCCTTTGAAAATATTTCAGGCTGTGACAACACCTCCACAAAACTGATGACACCTTCTTCTCCCCCTCCTTCCTCCCCCCAATGCCAGGCCATCCTTACCAGCATGCATGGGAACTAACAGCTTGCAACCCCCAACCCATTATAACCTTGTGACCACCTGAGGGGTCACGACCCCCAGTTTGAGAACCCCTGAGCTATACAATATAGAGCTCTTCTTTAGGTCTGGGGAAGGTAGGCAGCATGTCTGAGCTCAATACAGATTGGGATAGATTGTGAAGCATTTTGTGGGAGACCATTTAAAATGAAGTGGGCAATTAAGGGTTAGCAGGCAGTAGGATGTGCTACAAATTGTAACAAGCCATAAAACCAGTATCTCGATGTAGTCTGTGATTTATAGTGCCTAGCAGACTTACACATTTAAGTTCCCAGGCTCGTCTTTTGAAGGTGGTGTGCAGGTTTCCTTTGAGGATGAGGACTGAGACACAAATCATATTTGGCGGTTTTTTCCTCCCTCCAAATACTCTGAATCCTTCAATTTTGACGTTCTGGAGGCTTGTAATCAGACAATCTATCATCTTTGATGCTTCACTAGAAACATGATCAAATATTCAGATGAGGAAAGAGGATGAACCAAAAGAAGAGAATTTCTCTATAGAACAGAGGCTCTTCTGGTTCATACATTCCCTCTCCCTCACCTGAAATTGTCTTGGAAACACATTTGGGCAGCTAGTACCAATGCTGTTGTACTGCACTGTTGGCTCACATACTGTACTCTTCCTTCCCAGGGAAGAAAACGGTCACTAATTAGAAAGTAATGTTTTTGTCTAGTGGAAAATGCATGTTTTGCAGAGGCAACGGGTGTCATTATCGCAAGCCGTGATTTATTCCTTCTATCCTACTCGGGTGGGCTCAGCAAAAGGTCAAACATGATGGCACTCATCTGTGAAATCTGAAACCCGTTTCCAGTGCTGCACCTGTATTTGAATAGCTTGTGCTCCTTACCAAATACCATGTTTATAAATTCACATAACTGTTGTACTTTGTGAAGGTTCCAGTTCCTGAAAAATGACTTTCTTATCCACCAAGTGGAAAGAATGCAGCAATGTACCGGGCCCGAATGGGATAGATCTAGCAGAAATAAATAGCTCAGACTCATTTATTTTAAGATGATCAGACTGATGCACTTATAATTTCCTAAAATAAACTGTAGCCCCGAAAGGTTTAGCAAATCAAGCAATAGTAACTGCCATTAATTTATATGCCTTTACCAATGTTTTCCCCATCTATGCACCCAGAAAATTAATCTGGGGTCAGATCCTGGGTTCTGCAGTGCAGATGCTCTAGTGGGAGCAGAAACATGTAGAGAACCACCTACACTCCAGCACGGAAGGCTTCCAAGCTAGAGCTCCTTGGGGGAATGTCTGTTGCTTGTTGAGGGCACTGTCTGCTGGTGAGAGGGCACAGTGTCTTCAGCACCCATTAGCCAGAGGAGCGTGCTGCTCCTTTTTGAAAGACAAGCAGTCCATGGCTTCCCATCCTAAGCCCTTATACCTTGTAACTAGCATCATTTTGTTCCAGTAGGGAAGGATTTGCTCTGCATTTATATCTATTTTTAATCTATCCAGCCTACTTCCGAGTGCCAATATAGGTGGAATTCTTTGTTTCAGGATATTTGATTGCCTGGCGAACCTAGTTAATACATCCCAGGGCCCCATTCACTTGACAAATATTACTGAGATCCTCAGAGTAGCAAGTCCCCAACATACAGAGTATCATGCTGCTGTAAGGGCAATTTCCCAGGGAATTGAACTGACTGAGCCCATCAAGTCAAATGCGGCAGTTGGATTTTCTAATGGGCAGGATAATATGTGAGCAGGGACTGGATGGCTTTCTATGACACCTAAAATGACGGGACCACTATCTCATGATTGGGGGGGGGCTGTAATGTAGATATTAAATTACATCCAATTTATAATGTTCTTCTAACATAAAGCCAAGCACTCAGGCTTAGGAAATGCCAGAACGAAGGTTGCTTGTGCAACCTTAATTTGTCCCCCTTGTGCACGTGCGTTATGATAGTCTTTAATTACATGATCATATACTATTTTTTCCCAAGGCTCCCTGCCTCTTTCAGGATAGTGATTCAATGTCTCTCTTAATCCTCTTCCATCAGTGTGTGGCCCCCCCACAGCCTTATTTAACTGACCCCATCCAAACCCTGCATTGGTTACAGAAATATGGATTTCCCCCGGGTGTTTCTCTGGTGCTCTTGTCACAGTAGCTGTGTACATCACAAACATTACTACATTTCATCGTCACAACACACCTGTGTGACCAGATGGTCTACTGTCCCCATTTCACAGATGGGGTGCTGAGGCATAGAGAGAACAAGGCCAACACTGTCAAGTATTGACTAATTTTGGGCTCCCAGCTTGAGATGCCTTGCGTCTAGATGTGGGGCCTGTAGCAGAGCTAGTCTTTGGGCAACCTACAGTTGACCTGTAGCAGATTGCCTGATCGGGTGTATCACCTGACTGGTTGGAAGAGTCAGGAGACCAGCTCTTAAGTCCTGTGGCAGTTCGGTGGCTGCTCAAAGCATCTGGCTGCAGCTGCGATAGATCCTGCCTTTGTTCCCAGCTCTGCTCCTGTCTTGCCCCACTCCAGGGGAACCCAGTTCTGACCCTTGGCTCTGATTCCTGACCTTTGACTTCAGCTCCAACTCTTGCCTTTGGCATTTGGCCTCTGGCTCCAGTTCCTGGTGACAGATTCCTGATGTAACTGCTAGGCATGATGCTTTTTCTGACCATTATGCCTGACTGTGTCTCCAGCACTAGGCACGCCTGCCCATGTCCCAGTCACGTGACACCTAGGGCCTGATTTTTTTTTTTTTTTTTTTAATGTGCCCTCCATCTCACCCACAGGAGCATTTAGTATTGCATGGCACTTTGGCCATCTGGCTACTCACCCCTCTTCCTCACTGCTCTTTTTCTCCCTCTTCCTTACTGCTGCATTCAGGTTGGCTGCAGCTTCTTTCTCTTCCATGCAGCCTGGGCACCAGCAAGAGTATACGCAAGAGAGAGAGTCTCCCTTTTCAGTCCCTTTGCCTGGTGCCACAGCGGCCTGCAGTTCAGGGGCATCGTTGGCTATGATGAAAGAGGGGAGTTGTTCCCTCCCCAGACTTTTCATAGATCTGTATGCTCCAAATTTTTCTCCCTCCCCTATACTTCCAGGATATAATATAATCACATATAATGTTCTGTCCGCTGACACCACTTTAGCCCCCACCCAAACTTTTCTGAGCTGATGTTTCTGCTGCAGTCGCTAGAAGGAGCAATTGCAGGGGAAGTCTTGCTCATCCCCTGCAGCCCTGGGAAGGAGAATGCCAAGTTGCTCTGTGGGGTTGGTGCATGCCCAGCTTGATGGCCATGTAGGAGCCGTGCGATGATGGAGCATGCTCACTACAAGCGGAATCTTCAGAGAATTTAGCTGGTAAAAAGTTACTAGTTTCTGAGCACATGCCAACTGCAATTTTTGGAAGATAGGTGAATTTTCATGGGCATAGCAAAAGGCAAATCCCTGACACCAGGACAACCCTTCTAACAAATTTCAATTCGCTGCTCCCAAGCCTGGGGGCATGCAAGCGCTTCTCAATGAAACAAGTGTAAGAATTTTTTTGGTAACGTAGGCAAACCAGCATTTTCTTCTAATACTGTCCTTGGGAAATGGCTGAACCATTTTTGCTAAACTTTACCAAAAAAAAAAAATCAGCCTAGTGCAGAAGCCTGGCATGGAAAATGCTTCAGCCCAAATCATTGACATACACGCAATGTGCCCAGCCATTTAATGGCATCATCATAAGCCAGGTGGAGAGCCGATGGTAGCTCACTGTTGAAATAAGTCAGAGGGCACTTGGCAATGATATGTGACGTAGTTTGAGGCTAGCCACAGCTGGCAGGTCATTAGAAAACCCCCCATTTAAAGAGATTGGCCACACAGTTGCCCTGTCCTGTTGGAAACCAGTTCAGAGATGACACAGGTCCCTTGGCAGATCAAAGCCTGGTGAACAGATGGTTGGGCCAGTGATGGGAGAATAATTAATGACTGTCTTCACTGACCACTCATTGTGCCAAACAGATTCCACTGTTATGTCCTGTGGTGGCATAAATGACCATAAAGGGTGTTTAAAAGATAGGTGAGCTGGTGGGTCTGCATACAACAGCAAGCTGCTATTCTCACGGATCTCAGCCAGCAGCATGACAGAGGCCTTTTCACAGCGAATTTGGGGTGGTGCTGTGTTGCTAAGTATTGGTAGCCGTGGCAACGGAGTTGCCTGTAAAGTCCCAGTCACAATACACATAGCTGTGCTGAGCTCTACATTGACCAGCCTTATGTGAGATGAGTGACACCAGAGAGGAGCATGGTACTCCGCTGTTGAATAGTAGAGGGCAAGAGCTGACGAGCTAGGCATCTGGGCGCTCACACCCCAGTTTGAATCAGCCAATTTTCTGAGAAGGCTGTTCTGACTTTGGCTGCTGTCTTTAAGTGGTTGTGGTACATTAATGACCTCTCCAATGTCAAATGAGGTAAACCAGGTTTGGCTCATGCTGCAGGCATTGGCTGTTGAGGAAAATGTTTAACTCCTGGCTTGCACTTGCTTTATGCAGATAGCCTACACTAGAAACTATCTTACAAAAGGTTGGCTACAGTAGTCTGCCACGAGCTTCACAGTTTCATTCAAGACCTTGTTAATTTCTGAGAAGGACTGAACTCGATAGCTGCAGCAGATGTCCTTGGATATACTTGTGTGAGAGTGGAGATGGCAGACTGTGGCTGTAGACATGGAACAGTATTGGTGAAAGAACGGAGCGTTCCTCTGACACGTTGCCCACGTGTACTCTAAATCACTGGTTTTGGAGAAAGAGCTTCGACCACCCAATGTGGGCATCCCAAGAGAGTTGAAAGAAAGCCTCTACGCCAAACTGTATCACAGGCAGTGGTCCAATCCAAGAAGCTGGCTCTTGTCTTTAGATTTTGTTGAAAACAGTTTTTGATAAAGGTGGTCAAGACTAGGACTCGATCACAGGTGCGGTGTCCTTTCCTAAACCTTGTCTTGGAACAACTTGAAAGACATCGTCCAAATCTGGAGGATCAAACACTTAAAGCCCTTGAAATGCACTGACAAGGATATTGGGCGGTAGCTTGGCACATTGTAGGGGTCCTTCCAATAATCTGGATGCCAAATGGTAAAGTTGCAAGTAAGTGAAAACTGAAATTTATAATGGAAAGTGTCAAGCAACCTTAATTGTCAGCTCCCTAGATAGTAAAATAATAATGAGCAATAACAACATTTGCAGTGTTCTGTGCTTAGAGAAGGGTAAATAAATCTTATGCTTCAGGATACAGCCTGAATGACTGTAAGGAGGCTGACCTCCTAGCCCTGTGCCACTTTCTGTAGCACCATGCAATCGGCTAGGTGCATCATAAGTTTTTTCCTGTGAAGCATCTGATATTCGCAGAATATCTGATTTGATCACGCAGTTGATGTAGCCTTTTGTTCCTATGACACAAACAAAACCAGAAGTGGAGGCCTAACAACTTCTCTTAACATGAGTGGTCTGAGACCTAACATCCTTAATTAGGTCATCAGTGTATCACAGCCACGAAGGAACCCAGAAGTTTGCTATGTGGAAATACGTTGTGAACTAGCAGAAATGTATTGGGCCACATCCTCAATTGATGTAAATAATAGTATCTCACTGACTTACACATTGGGGAAGCTGCATCTATCAGCTGAGAGTCTGGCTTTTGCTTTACGCTCTGTCACACAGCAGTGAGGGCCTGTCAAGATAAAGTCCATGGAACTTCCCATGTGACTCTGACATTATTTAAGGTGGCCTGTGGGAAAGACTGCTTGCTTGTTTTTTCCTGTGTGAATATCATTATGAAGGGAATCTATGTGGGTGGGAGTACAAACTGTCACACTTTTATATACTTATACTTGGTTTTATAACCTTGCTCTTTGTTAAGGAATCCTGATTATCAGGATTTGTTCCTAATCACTATTTTGACATAGCTTCTTCAATATAGCTGTGTAGTTTTGTGGTCTGTCAGCTGCATTTTATGAAGTTCCCCAACTAGTGGAACTCTAAAGTGTTATAAGTGTTAACCTGATCTCCATATTGTCCTTTTTTGGAACTGTTGCTACTAGGGTTATCTGATCCCTTCCTGGTAACCAGCTGTTATGGTGCCTGTTGTGAGGAGCTGATGAAAGGTGACAGGCTGTGAGAGAGCTATTTGAAAAGTGCTAATAGTAAAATATCAGATCTGTGAAAACTGGGCTGGTGTGACAAACTCGTCTGAATCCAGTGTAAAAGTGATTAGGTTTCTAAAAAATTAATAAATAAAATCTTCACCCGTTTTCCCTTTCTAACTCCTCAACACAGTACAAAGATTTATCAGCATAATGGCAAGCAATTTAAATTAGAACGTGTTCATTTCTAAGGGGAAAAATGGATCTGCTTCATTTAAAGGGGCTAGCCATCCCGTGACAGGCACTGAAATAAGTGACCTAACTTCCCTAGGTGCCGTGCACCTATCGCCCCCATAGACTTCACAGTCAATATTTAATCAGGTGTTGCCTTATTGAAGTCTCACTTTCAGCACCCAAACTTGAAAATTTTTGCCTACATCATCTTAGTTGTTTTCAAGTGACTATAACACTTAGCTGTGGTGCATCTCAGACAGGGTTTACACTGACAGCGGCAAATTCGCCACCGTCAGTTCAGTGTCTCTGGATCGACTGAGCGGCCTGTGTAGACCCGCTCAGTCGATCCAGCAATCGACGCAGGAAAACCACCCCGGTAAGTGGCGTAGCGCTGCGTCGAAGGGAGCGCTGTTCCCTTCGGAGCAGACGCAGCGAAGTCGATAGGAGATATGCAAATGATTTACGTCAGTTGTGTACCTCCCGTCGACTGCTGCCAAAGCTGGAAGGTAAATGTAGATCAGGCCTCGGTGTTCTGAGGCTGAGTGTATTGTTTGTCAAGCTTTCAGGGCTTGTAGGGTGAAAAGTGCTTAGAAGTGTAAAGCATGATTATTATTGTAAGTAAATGGGTGTCAGAAAATCTTTTCAGTAACTGCATGGATTCCTCTCACACTTCTGACGTGTGGTCTCCAGCTTGTTAGTGATAGATGTTACTATGTGTTCGATAGTAAATAGAAAATGCTTTTTTAAATACAAGGTCTCAAATGTAGGGCTTTAAAAACGTGCTTCCCTCTCTCTCTCACTCACACATCTCTCACACGTACCTTAACACAGGACAGCTGATTGTTCCATGCTGGTGTAACTCCATTGACCTCAATGATGTTGAACTTGTATAAGCCAATAGGGCTGAGAGCCTGCTCCTGTTTCTGCTCCTCTTGAAGTCCAGGGCATAATTGCCATTGATTCAATGGCCCCAAGTTCTTGGTGCACATCTGCAAGGAGACTGGATGGTCAGAACAGTCTGAATGCCAGTTGCAGATCTGTATTTAGAATTCCCCTTTCCATGGTCAGTGCCAGATCTTATTCAGCAGTAGCTGAGAGCAGACCATGACACAAAAGAAACCCTTCATTTAAAAGCAGACAGCGTTCGACAGGCTTTCTCTTTAGCTCCTAAACACATGAATTTAAAGGTAAAAAATCTCCCATTGTCAGTCACTCTGACGTCCATCAATCTGTCCATAACTAACAAAGGAGAAGGGAGTAGTGAAGCACGAAAAGACAAGGAAAGCATTCAGTAGGAAAACCCTTGAGGCCCTTCGCACTCTGGTACCAAATGCTTTGGAGCCAAGGCATTGATTTGTATAGGTGCAAATGGGTTTTCGAATGACCATATCTGTAGTTAGCCATCAGCCTGACTTGCTGGGCTGTCTGACTCACTGACTGAAATGATGCTTGGTTTCTGTGGGATCTTGGCCTTATTCAGTTTTAAACTGTACCTACTGGAAACTTCCTGTTTTGAGCAGTGTCGTTTAGACGCTGTTCTTGTGATTGAACGATTAATCCATTTCTTTTTGGAAGTCTGAAACTTTTGACTGAATATACCAGTAGGTAGCAATTTCAGCTGGCTGCAAGTGTTTGTTGCCTAATGTGAAACCATTATTTCTCTAAATCTTTATGGATATCTTTGAGACTGCAGATAATGCAGTCGTAGTGAGGAAAGCTTCCAGTTTCTGTTTGCTTAATGTGATCCTGATGTCAATTAACATGGCACATTACTACGATTTGGTTTGGTTAGATCTTTTTGGGGCCATAGATAAGATTAAAAGCAACGAGAGTCTGTAGCACCTTAAAGACGAACAAATTTCTGCAGGCATAAGCATTTGTGGGCTGCAACCTACTTCTGTATACAGACTAACACGGCTACCCCTCTGGAACTTTTCACTATAGATGAGATTATAACCCTGTCTCTACAACTTTTTATAGACATGAGGCTTCGATTCAGCCACGTCCCTAAGTATGTGATTTCTACGAACCCTCTAAGATTATGCTAAATATGTTAGTTAGGAGTTCTATGAAACTACTCAAATGTCTAAAGCCAGGCATGTGTTTAAGTAGCTGGCTAAGCAGGACCATGTTAGGATTTACAATTAGTACCATGGTGACCTGTTTGATAACCTGGGCTAGCTTTCGATCAATTACACTCACTCTAGTAAGACTGAGATCAGAATCGAATACAAAATCTCCAGCAAGCATCACCACATTGTTGTAGACCCTGTGCTCTACAGGTATTTAAGGTTGACCTTTACTCCATACAAGTGTTGAGAAAGAGCAACCCCCTCTTTGTTTCAGATAGCGTAATATTGTCAGGTTTTTGGTTTTTTGTTTTTAAACTAAGACTGTTAGCATTTTAAATGGTTTTCTAGCAGTCTGGTTTTTGTGTCCAGGACTTTCCTTCATGGAAACATCTTGATTTTCAGTGCAGACCTATTGGGCCAAATTCTCAGCTGGTGTAACTGGCATAACTCAGGCTCTGGTCTGTGTACAGCAGTGTGTATGCAGGATTTTGGTTTTATAACTTAAATGTTTGACTCCAGGGCCCATACATATAAATGGTTTAATATTCCCATGCCTCCTACTAATGGAGCGCCTGCTGCAAAGCATAGCCTTTATATTGGTTTTAGTGGGTCAGAAACCTTTGAGTCTCACTATTTTGCCAGCAGAAATTCTGCTTTACATCTCTGCATGATGGGCAGCCAGAATTTGGCCTCAACTCTTCAGGAGCAGGAATGGTCATTTTCCTTTTAATTCAGGTGTTATTTTGAAGGGTGGTAGTTACAATGTTGAGCTTGTGCAGAACTGGACAAGTGACAGATGAAAGAAATCTTCCATCTTCTCTCTCCTCAGGTTGAATTATTTTTCTAGTGAAAACCTAACATCTCTGTTCACTCGGATTACCTCTGCTGTTCCCAACAACCAGCAGATCGGGGCCACTTGGAAAGGAAGGATACAGCATTAATTTTCATTGGCTCGCCACTCCAGCATGAAGTTAGGGAGGGGCTGAAGTAGGGACCATAAACATGTCTTAGGAAGACAGAGCAGATAAAGCAGAAGATGACTCTTCCCGAGGTGCTGCAGAGGAATGATTGATTGAAATAGAGGTATAAATTGATTTCTCCAATTGATAGCTGCAACAGAACTTTCTTTTCTCTTTCAGGGCTTGTCTACACAGTAAGCGTGCAGCAAGCCAAGATATGAATAGAAATATAGCTGTGCCAATGGTGTTGAAGCACTATGAAAGGGGCTATTTCACGACTAATGTTTTTATTTTGGATCTGGAGCTGGGAAACAGTACTGTTTCTTTGCGGGGGGGGGGGAATTAAACGGTGAATTCCTTATGACTATTTCAAATAAAGCATCTTGTATTGCTTGAGTAGGCAGGAGGTGCAGTAGTTTAAGGCACTGATAATTACGTGTGTGAATCTCTGGGTGGGTGGACCAAGGGAAAAAATACTCAGTTAGGAGAAGGGGAAATAATCCTGGTGAATTGGACCCAGTGGTCCAATGTGGTTCTGCTTCATTATTCAGTTTATAAGAAAAATAAAATACTAAAAAGTGAAATGGCTTATATTAAAGAAGCCCTAGTGAGGAGGGGTGGGAGGTGTTTAAAGCTAGAAAAGAATCCAGAACCTCTGCTTGTGGAAGTTCCCAGTGGCAAAACATTGATTGGCTGGTTTTCTTACTGCTTTGCTTGCTGCTCTCTGCTCCTGTACTGTGAACCTTTCCCATCCTGCCCAATGCTATTTCCCATATTATCCTGAAATTACTCAGACTGTTAGTCAGGAATACCTTGGAGATGGGCAACTGGCCACGTACTAAGCCATTTGAAAATCCTCCACTTTTCCCCCAAGTTACACACAATTATGGACAGCTACACTGGGAAATTTTGTAGCTTGCTGTGCTCACTGTCAAGAATTTCTCAGGTTCCCATTATGTTTGTATTTTGTGCATGCTGGGAAAAGCCACAGTTATGCAAGGTGAATGTGTTAATGCATAGGTAGAGGCAACAGCAGGTGAATTCTTAAGATGTGAGACTCGTGTTGTTTCTTTTGCCTTCAAGGTGTCTGGTAGATATTAATGCTTGGTGCCATTCAGGATAAGCTATCTGAATTCACCATCATGAGGAATGTCTCAAACAAGTCTGTTTGGCTTCAGGAAGAAATTTGAGGGGGGTGGGGGGGTAGTAACAAATTTCGGGCCCAATCTTGCAGCTCTTCATCATATAATCACTCTCATGGATTTCAACAGGGTGACTTATAGGGGCTGCACAATCAGGCCTCTAGTGATTCAAGTGTGATGGGGACTTGTATGAAAACTGATTAGTGTGGAAAGGCTGTGGAAATCAACGTGCAACATAATTTAAGGCAACACACTGCAGCTCCTCTGCAAAAAAACCCCCAAGCAAACAAGAAAAGGAGCAGCTGTTGTGGCTTCATGAGGGGTTGGTACTGAGGTCTGTTATGCTGTTGAACAGTGAGATGTGATGGAAGCTCTGTGGCTTTGGACACTTAACTTGACTGAACAATGTACTGTAAGTAAAACTCCCACGCTGGCCCAGGACTGGCTTTCAGGTGGTTCAGTAAGAGAAGGGTCCTATTTACTTTGTATTAATCCACTTTGGACAGAGTAGGGTGGCTGACTGTGCCGAGATGGCCAGTAAACTTGCTGAAGGAGAAAAGGATTTTAAAAAGAAAAGAAAGTGAGCCAAGAGCATTAAACTGGAAATCTCCCTTCCCTTCCCCCCACTTATGTTGACAAGTGGTGTAATCAGGAATGTCACCCTTTGATGGCTGCTTTATATACCATGCTGTATCACTAATGCTGTGTGATTAAACAGAACTCATTCTTGGTAAGGTCTTCTCATTCCTTGGAATTAGCCTCTTGGTTGGCGTTGAAGGAGCTAAAGCAATGTTTCTTCCTCCAAGCAATTTCATACATCTTAGTGCATTTAACAAAAAACTCCCATGTCAAGAGAAACATTCGCTGTTTCGTGCTAAACTCTGTGACACTTCCTAGAGATTATGGCTCGCCCATGGATGTGAACTGGCTGGATACTGTGACGTTACCATTAATTTACAAGAGCCAGCTGTTCTGTAAAATGACCCTTTCTCTGGTGTCTCCCACAGTCAGAAAACTGCCCTTATGACTACAGTTACCATTCTAACCACAGCCACCTGTTGGCAAGTAGAGACAGCTGGATCTAAAATCTAGATTTTATTTTTAAGCTAACGAGTTGAAGACCCTTAGTTTTTTAAAACATTTCTTATCCATTTAAAGGGAGCATGCATTATAGACAGAGGTGCATGAAATCAGGGTATTTTGAAATGTTATTGTAATCGGCTGTAGTTATTTAGTGACAGTTAGAGCAGATTCTATTGCAATGGCATTGCCTCCACCAGTCTGCATGAGGTGCTAGTCAGTTAGTGACCCATAACTGTTCGCTTATTTCACAATTATGCAGTTCCTTACTCTGATTGGTTGAAGGAGTATGAAATTTGCATAATGACTGTCCATACTATCTCCATACTTCAGCGCGGGGCCATTAGCCCATTCAGAGTGGAGGGATAGTTGGACAGTGATTATAGAAATCCCTTCATTCTGATTTATTACTTCCTCACCTATATATCCATAGCAATAATGACTACATCCATATCTCTCTCCCCCTCCTTTGCTCCTCTTCACCTAGCCCCTTATATGAAATACAAGGAGTCATGGCTAGTGGAGGGAATGGGGAGAAGATGAGCCTCTCTCAAGGAACATGGAGGAGGTTGGGGGTATAGAATGCAGTGATAAGATGGGCAAGGGTCAGCATTAGATGCAGTCATGTTTGTTTCAGACATCTGTATGGGGAGTTCTGAGGGATAGTAGCTAAATGAGCACTGGGGTTTAAAGGATGCAGAACATGTTCCCGTGTAACAATGACCTCAGGGTGCTCTCTGCTAATTCAATGATAACCATATCCAGCACTGATAGACACCTGCAGCCTTCAGCTCTGAGTTTACTTAGCCCAGAATATGCTTATTACCTGGTAAACAGGAAGCACCCTTGTGATCTCATTTAAATAGGCTCTTTTGTATCTTTTAGATATTGAAATCTTGCAGTACAGTCACAGGTGTGTGGGTTTTTTGGTGTGTTAATTCTGCAGGGGGCTGGATTACACAGGGCTAAGCTATTTTAACGGCAAAACTCTTTCTGCTGTGAATTCTGTTGCTGCTAGTCTCTTACGGATTAATTTTCTCCTTTTTGAAGATGTTTATTTTGTCACTAAAGTTTGGATATACTCGGCTTTATCATTACACAGAGAAGTCCTGTTTTTCTTTTAATTACGCAATAGGTTTAAAAGTACTTCCACTTTTTCCTCTCCCCCCTGGCTTTTTGGGGTTCTTAGCCCCTGTGCCAGTTCTCATTGATGTCTGAGAGGTTTTTTGCCATTGACTTTGAAGGGAGCAAGAGCAGGCCCCCTGTCAAGAGCATAATGGGAATGACATTACGGAGTTAACTCAGGAATTTTCTCAGTCCTTGAGCAATCCATTGTTCACATCCCCTGTATGCAAGCTCTGAAGGCTCGGTAAATCATGAAAATCATGAAAGGAAGAACGGTAAATCATGAAAGGAAGAACACGGTATGGAGTTAGCAGCTGGCTGTACCTGAGTTTGGAGAGCCAAGTTCCATTACCTGTGAAACACCGGTCTGCGACTAGAGACTGAGACTTAACCTGGACTGGTCTCAGTCAGGCTTTTTTCCTGACTAATTTAAAGGACCCCTTCCCCCTTTTAATTCATCTCTATTTTGATTCCTTAATATCAGTTCTCCTTTCCTGAACTGCTGTTGCTCTCTAGTCCACTCCTGCAGCAACTCTACCATATCAGGCAAGACTTTTGCAGTGATGAGCAATTTGCATTGCAGCCCTAGGAAAGAAATGGTGGTAATGTTCTGTCTGATGTCAGAGAGCCAGAGTATCCCGCAACAGCTATTAAGATGCAAAAGCCCTTCTCTGCGTAAGAGATGATTTAGAGGCTCTGTGGATAGGAAGAGTTTTCCTTTCTCCTGATATATATCTTATTGAAAGGCAGGCTAATAAAATATCACTTCTCCATACACACACATAATGAAAAGTCTCTTCAAAATGCCATTCAGAAAAATCGTTGATCCTGCCAATTACAAGCTGCACTGGTAAGAGCAGGGCCAGGGATGGCATAATCCCCGCCTGAATAAAGACCAGTCTCTGTTTTAATTTTGTGAATAACTAACATTCCAGTTATGTTGCCATGGCTACTCTGAAATCCTAACGGTCTGGGCCAGCAGTAAAGAGAGAGGCCGCACAATTGTGTGTGAGAGCAAGGAGACAAAAAATGTTTTGGGCTTAATAAATAGGTGCATGGGTAAGAGCCAAGGTGGCCAAATGCGGCTGACAACAGCTGTGGTAAAGCCTATACCGTATCTTTAGTACAGAGGTGCAGCCCACAGCGTGCAGTGCATGTGCTGTCTTGCTCCAACCAGGAAACTGCCTAGATCAAGATGGAGCCTTGCATTCCGAGGAGGAGGCGGGGAAATTGTTCTTTAACCTATGAAGATAGGACAAGAAGCAATGGGCTTAAATTGCAGCAAAGGGGGGTTTAGGTTAGACATTGGGAAAAACTTCCTGACTGTCTGGGGAGATAAGCACTGGAATAAATTGCCTAGGGAGGTTGTGTAATCCCCATTATTGGAGATTTTTAAAAGCAGGTTAGACAAACCCTTGTCAGGGATGGTCTAGATAATACTTAGTCCTGCCCCGAGTGGAGGGGACTAGATTAGAAGACCTCTTGAGGTCCCTTCCGTTCCTACACTTCTCTGATGGGTCAAATGGTTTCTGCGGGCAAATGGAAAAATGAGGGTGGTTGTCACTACTCTGCATTCAGAACTGCCAGGTGTGTGACTATTGCATGACATTCATACAGCTGACTGCCTGGTAATGACTTTCTGCACCCAGCTGAGATTTCATTCTTGTAGTCAGACTGCAAGGAGGACCCTTCCATTGCTCATCCTATTCCCCACTCCCAATGTGGAGTAAGCTCTGCGGTTAGCCACACAGCCATTTGCCTTCCCCTCACTGCTCAAGTCTCTGGATCCCAGTGGGGAAGGAGCAACTGGCAGCAGTGTCACAGCGGCCTGTGACTCTGTATTGACCATAGCCACTCTCAGCTGAGCCTACAGCTTCTTGTATACCCACCCACCTCCCCGACATGCCCTGCCATCCACTGACACCTTGCTGCAGCGTAGCTCCATGTTTTACTCTGCCACTGTGCTACGAGACACATTGACCTTCAACTGAAGTTTATGTGCAAGTTAGCTCACTAATTTGCATAAAAGTCATGGGGAGTTGCAGAGACTTTGGTAGTTCTGCACATTGTGAATTAGAAATGGCCTTCAGGCTGTTAGCAAGAAGCTAACATGGCCTTTCGTTTGGCAAAATGTGGGTGCCTGGAGGGGGGTGGGGGAAACTGGACAGAGCCCCTGAAAATGTGCTGTTAGGACCAATTCAACTTTGATCTGCAATTGACTAGCTGCCTCATCGGGCCTGTGAACTTTTTATAGAAGAAAACTGCTTGCTCTACTATCTTCACAATGAATATTTAAATATCCATAGCACATGGGAAAACCTTTTCCAAGGTTGTTTCTGCAAGAGCAAGAACAAAATAACTCCGGGGAAGCAGAACTTGAAAATAAACAGCAGCTGCCATCTATTTTTCTGTTCCTTTTCTTCTGTTTACAAGAACCCGGTGCACTAATGGCTCCCAGTCCCTTTTCGTTTATATAAAGAACACTGCTTTGTCAGCTTTGGGATGTGCACAGTGGCAGCTTTTGCAACCTTTAGCTGCTATTTTCAATTCAGTTTTCCTTGCTCGTTGCACTGCAGCAGCATTCCAGCCTCTGTGATCTACCTCCTGTGGGTGCCGACTTGTCTGCTTCTTCCAAACCAGCCACATCCTTGAGGGTGCTGTTTGGTGACTGTGGCCCTGCTGGAGGGAAATCTATATATAGAAAAGCCTGCTCTTGTACCTCTTACAGGGTATGGCTAGCCCAGATTTTCCCCAACAGGAGCACAAGCTTAGCATTCGGCTGATCACGTTTAGCATGGAATGTCTGTGGTACAGCAGCGTGTCTTGTACTGGGTTTGTTTGTACAGTACATGCAAACACTTGGAATCTAAAGAATTCCAACCCTGGTTATCAAGTATCTGCTGTCAGGGTTAAGCAACAATTAAAGGCAGGATATAAGCCTAAAAATATTGAAACAGCAGAAAGGAATTCTTATTTAGCATAACAAAACGGAGGGTGGTGGTGGGGCTGGAGAGGTGTGTGCTGTGGGGCTGGGTAGGTGGAATGAGAGAATGTTATGAAAGGGAAAACTTAAAGACAATGTTTACAAATAACTTCCAGAGAATGAGGTGCTTTAGACTGGAATAGTCTTCAAAAGGAAGTGGTGGAAGCTTCTTTGCTTGGGGTATTTAAAACTAGACAAGGTCAAACACTAGTAAATGTACAGTAGGGAACAATCCTGCACTGACAGAGATGGGACTAGCTGACCTAAGAGGTAGTTTCCATTTCTGACTCCAATTCATTTGCAGGCTACAATGGGCATTATTAATGTGTAACCCCCCACCTCGCCTGTTCATTGAGGGTAGGGATCAGCATACCCAAAAGGTGCCTTTAGCTACTGCATGTAGTGTACAGATGTTGTCATCTCTGGTTCAGGCCATGTGTATGAAACCCCTGGTTCCACCACAGTGGTGATAGTGCTCTTCTGCCTACCCAGGAAAGCATCCAGAATTTGGTCTTTCCTCCTCCAGCAGAGATCCTGATCCATCTCTCCGTTTTCCCAGACTGATTGTTGCAATTCTTAACTTGCTAGCATGCCAAATATTTGAGTACTAGCCAGCAAATTATAAAAAATCCAGCAGCTAATGTTTTGACTGGTGCAATGAATTTCCATGAAGTAACCCCAATTGTAGCCTAGCTTTTTGAAAACACCAAAACACCTGATCTCCACCCGTGCGTGTGCATGCACGCGCACACGTACAGGAGTTATAGTAGGGTGGTGTGAAGGGCCCACCCTGGGTTTGCAAGGCCCTATGCAAAGAAATAGCACCAAAGACCCACCTGGTTCCCTACAGTTTGGTTTGTCAGTTTCCTCTTGCAATTACCATTTAAGCCATTGTAGCCCCTCACTTTTCTGAAGCTTGGTAGCTTCTGGCGACCTATATGTGCTTCAGGAAGCTGGGAGTAGAGCCAGAGCACAACTTCCTAAGGAGGGAGGACGGTTAAAGAACTTCTTCTCCCACGGTCAGATGGGACCACAGCCAGGAAACCAAGGCTGGTGCTCTGGCTGGCAGAACTGGATCAGGGTATATGAGTGATACAGGGCTCCTTGAAAAGAGGGCCAATGTTAATTGTGCAGACCTACGTATAGGGAGCCAATAATGCCAGGGCAAGCAGTTCCCTGTATCTCTGATGTGTGAACTGTTAACAAAGGGATATTAAATGATTGTTTCTTCCTTTCCTCATCAAGCTCTGTCTGTTACAAAGGGGAACTAATTAGAATCCTGTGCAGTTTCCCTTCACAGCCAGCTCTGTGCATTGGAGACCTTGACTCAAGAAGGAAACTGAATAATGCTCACCTGTTAACCCATTGCTGGCTCTTTAGACTCACACTTACAAAAAGATGGGGCATAAGGAAGGGACGGACCCGAAAGATGGGTAGGGCTAAGTTTGTCTGTATTTCTTCTGTGTATCACACCTTCAGATGTAAGCAATCCGTGCTCTATGAGGGAATTCAAGATGGAGAATCTGACTGAGCAGGCCTGCTGTCACTCTCATGGAGATATTGGCCCTTTCTCTTATTTATTTATTAATTTATTTATTTTTATTCTGCTAAAATACAAGTAACATGGCTGGAAAGTCCACTTTTTGCTCTGTCGGCCAGAGGTAAATGCCACTATAGGAGTTATTCCATGGACTTCATTGGGAGTTGGATCAGGTTTTGGATGTGGGAAAACATAACGGTTTGGACAGCTAGTATGATATTGGTGTAAAGGATAGTTGAAATGATTACCTGTAAAGTAGTGTATTGCTGCTTCTGATTTGTGATTTCTTTGAGTTAATGACTTCTTAGCCTTTTGATCGCCTCAGCTAAAGTCACTGGTTCCATTTGCCTCTTGCTTTGCTGATGTTACCAGGGGCGTAGCCAGAAGTGATATTTTGGCAGGGCCTGTGGTGGACATGGGTGGGCATAAATTAACTGGTGTGACTGGAAGCCAGAAGTTCGGGAACTGACTGGCTGAGAAACCAAGCTGCCTGACGCTCCCGTTGCCAAGGTAGCTTAAGTGGCATGTTGGCAGCAGAACTTCCACAACTGATTGGGTAGGCCTGCTTTCAAAGTGGGTGGGTCATGGCCCACCCATAGCTATGAGTTTGCATGATTTTGAAGCCGTTAGGATGTGGAGCTAGGAGAAACTTGGCTTCAACAGAATTTGGTGTAGAGATTTTTGTGTTAATTTGAACCCTAAACTTTACATTTGGAGTGGAGGGGGGTAATTGGGGAGGGGACATGAACCCACAGGGATCAAAATCAGATATAAATGTAAACACTAGTCTTTCTCTATGACGCAAACCTAGCATGCTTTACAAGAGCCTCTGATCGGGCAGAGCCCCATTCTCTTTCTTGTTTAACTGAAGACCTATTTATTTTAACTGACCATAACCAGTTATCACTTATTCTATCTGTAGAACGCAGATGGAGTATTCAAGTTTCTGTGCATACATAAGTGACCATAACAATACAGCACAGATCCTGCAATGGGCAGTAAATGGACAGCATCATCCCGACAACTATTTCTAAGGGCCAGATCTTGCGAACACTTACTACAAGGTGTAGTGCCTACTACCATAAATAGCTCTGCTAACTGACATTGTCATCTGGTAATTGTTTACTGGATCAGACCTAAGGAAATACTGAATCACTAACACCACAGCGTGGATTAACCCTTCCATTAAATATAAATGTAATGCTGATAATACGGGGGCAGTCTAAAGGCACTCTTAAAGAGTTGTCAGTGAAATGTTGACTTCATTCCAACCAAATGTTTCTTTTGGGTACATTTAATTGTCTTATTTTTCTTTTAGGATCCTGCAGGTATCTTTGAACTAGTGGAACTTGTTGGCAATGGAACATATGGGCAAGTCTATAAGGTAAGGCCGTTGCATTGTCTGAAGCTACTATGATTTCCTGGTACGAGTTAATATATTAGAATGATCTGTGCTTATCTACAGTACATTAGATTGGTTTCCGAGCTGAACGGAAACTAGAAACATTCTTTGAACTTTAGCTTTTTTCAGTACTTGCATTGCCCAACACAGGGAAATTTATGTCCATTACAATGAAGTTGCTAGCTCTAAAATTGTTCTTGGAAACTGTTTTTTTTTTTTTAATTCCTCTTATTTTCATTCGTGTCTTAATGTGTTCCGTAGGGAGAGAGCAATCTAGGTGGTGCTGTAGTTTAATACATTAGTCTGTCACTTCTAGAGAGCTGAATTAGGAACAAGACAAATGAAATGAGTTTGGTTTTAATCTAGTCCCCCATCCACATTACAGAAGCAGTGTACCATAAGACTTCTTCTGCCAATCTCTACTTAAGCAAAGGGCCATTGCAAGAAAGGAAATTCCAAGTCTGGAAGCTTGCTTTAAAGTTCTTCTTAATATCATACGTTTTTCTCAACCAAAATCCTGGAAATTTTGGATACTTCTTTGAAATCTGTGTACAGTTCTTATAGATTACCCTGATGTTTATAAGAATCTAATCAAATCTCCAGATCCTGATAACTCCCAAATTCAAAATTTGGATTTCAGCTTGTTTGAGTGGTGGTCTTACCTTTTTAAAGGTTGGGCTCAAATCTATTTACTACATGGTATGATGATGAGGGTTAAAAATCACTGAAAGCTATTGTTTTCAAATTCGCCTTGGAACTATGCGAACTATTCTGGTTCTACCCTCTGATCACAGTCCCTGTGGTTCAACTTTTCTAAGGAACTCTAAATGTATATTCCTGATTTATACACATAATCTGTGTTTGTATGTGCAGCTCAGATAATTGTGAACAAAGTTAGTGAATCTGCATGCACAAATTTTCTTTTGGTTGGAAGTATGCAAAACAGTGTATTTGCATAGTCAGTCACTTTGAAAACATGACATTTGCTGTCATGCACTGGCATACACCAAGCTTCCCCCAAATCAAGAGAGGAAGGTAGGGAACATTTGTTTAAAAAGCTATCTGTCAGGAAATATTTGTTCTGAATTCTGGCTTCCACATTGTCCCATTGCTATAGGCTAATCCCTTTAATCTGATGATCAAATTTAAATGAACCAAGGATGAACTGAAACTTCTGGAGTTAAAAATGTGTGAATTTCTAACCTGGAATAAATACAAGCCTTATCAAGGTTATAGTCTGGTGACTTTTCCTCTCTGCTGTTTTTTTAACAGTGGTATTTGCATTAAGTTGATGATGATACAGTGCTTTTATTTCCATTGTTCTTCCTGAATCATCAAGGCCAAGAGCATTAGTTTGATGTTGAAACTGTTTTTCTCAGCTAGCAAAATAAGTGTAGAGATTGACCTAATTTTAACACGTGCATATTTCTAACAATCAGTGGAAACTATGTGAGTATTACATCCCTTTGAAAGCTTACTGCTTCTGTGGAAAAGCAGAGAAATTGCACAGAGTTTACACTCTTCTTTACACAAATCTGCTCTTTGTTTCCTATAAAAATATTTGATTTTTTTCAACAGTTACATATCAGTAGCTCTCGCAGATCAGCTACATGGGAGACCTTACAGTAGCACAGCTGCAGAAGTACAGTTGTGCCACTGTATTCACATTTAAGCGATGTCTTCATAACTGACTGTTCATGGTGCCAGGCCTGGACAATTGGAGAGAAATAAGATCTTGATGGCTCTTCCAGCAAAATCTGCCTGGCAAAATGCTGTATATATCTTTTGCCACTGGACAAAGAACAGATCATTAGAAGACCTCCAAAGACACTTTGACTGTCTTCCTCCCATTTGGGAGATGCCACTATGTAAGAATAATAACCGCTGCAGCTTGGATAACTAATCTGCTGTAATGAAGGGTAGAACCCATGTAATCATCCTCCAAGTTGACTTCTTTAAAAGTAAAATCAAATGCACTAATTCAAAAGGAATTATTTTGGGGAAGCGCTAAGGCCTGTGTTTTCCAGGAGGGACAGACTAGATGATCACCATGGTCCATTCTGGCCTAGGAATTTATAGTCAATTCCATTGATGTCAGGTAGCTTTGGATAACTCACATTAACTCCACTGAATTCAGCCCTGTGCAATAGTCACAGCAGTGTAAACTTGGAATAGCAGAATCTGACCCATGTTTCCAAATTCCGCTGGTGGCTATCTCTCAATATGAGGTTGATGCCTGCAGGGGAAAGTCACTGATGAGACTTAAGATGGTTGCAGAGTCCCATTTGTGCTCTAAAGGTTTTTCCACATATGTGACAGGTGGTTGCTTCGAGAGAGTGCAACTACAGGCTGCGATGCGGTACGCTTTCCTTCCTCTTCTGCCATTTCTCAGCCTCTTGAGCAAGGCGATTCTCTTCAAAACAGGCTGAGGCTTGATGTATGAGGTGACACCGTTGCAGTCTGTTGCCAGCCAGCTCTTCCCAATTCAGGAGGGGGGGCGGGAGGAGGGTCAGTGCCTCCCTTCTTAAGATATATTTTCAGGGTGTCCTTGTAGTGTTTCGTCTGTCCCCTGTGGGTTCTCTTAAAGTTGAGAAAAGAGAACTTGCTTTGGAAGATGAGTATCAGCCATCCACACACAATGAGCAGAGAGGTTGATGTTTCATAAACTTCACCTGAACACAGAGATTGCTGACACTAGTGTGAGGGTCTTCCCATCTGATACGGAGACTCTTACTAAGGCAATGCTGTTGGTACTGCTCCAGATGCTTAAGATGGCTTCAATATGTCACCATATTTCCAAATGCAGGCTAATGATGGATGCATGGTTCACTGCTGCACAATGCATTTCTGTGTTCCAATGCAAGTAATTAAAGGTGAGCAGATGGCAGGATTTTGATTCCATGAAATGGCATGATTTTTTACAGTAGTGTGTCTGTCCATTTTGCAAAACTAGCTGTCTTGAGCTTGAAATATTTCTGAACTGCACGTGTCTAATGGACACATTAATATAGGTTATACTGCTAGTTGAGCAAAATAGATTTTCAAATTTGCCAAGGCTTATATGAATCTGATGACTGCGTTTTACGTCCAAAAGAGAAATTTTGCTTGGCTCTCATCATTGTTACTATATCAGTAGCCTCTCATCTCCCATGAAGTTTGTGCATGTTTGACTCTAAAGCCTTGTCTACATTAGGAAATTAGGTTGGCATATCTACTTTGCTCAGGGGTGTGAAAAAATCTATACCCCTGAACGACGCAGTTAAACCAGCCTTAACCCCTAGTGTAGACCGTGGTAGGTCAATGGGGGAATTCTCCAGATAAACTAGCCTCTCAGGGAGGTGGATTACCTATGCCGATAGGAGAAGCCCTCTTCTCAGCATAGGTAATATCTTCACTAATGTGCTACAGTGGCGCTGCTCTGGGTCAAAAAAAGCCATCTCACAGTAGTCCCCTATCTCTCTTGCTTGCTGGAATAAGATCTCCACTTTATCTTGCTCTGGTCAACCCCATGTGCCTGATGTGTAAATCCATTCTATCCATACCTTGCAGGTCTGTGGCCCTACTGCATAAATAGAAAATGATTTTAAAAATCAACATTCAAAGAAAACTTGTTCTAAAGGAAGCCCCTATTTTGTGCACTTCAATTGGTGGAGACAATTGATCTTATTAAAGTTACTATTGTAAAAAGTAGTGTAAGGGAGGGAGCATGATTTTTCCCTTGCTGTAGGTCAGACAGCGGAGCAACCGTACTCACTGTTGAACACTTATATGAATAGCCCCAGGGGTCTTCTCCTGTGAGTAAGGGCTTCCCATCGTCTGTAAGGACTCCTCAGGCTAGCTTTTCATCATCTGACTCCTAGCCTATAATGTATCTCGTCATCCAAAGGGGTTGTGAGCTGTTTCTATGCTTGGCCAAGTTCTGCCATTGAATTCAGTACTCTACACCAGAAGAGAATGTGGCTGTAACTTTTCCGTGTGTTTGAAACACCCACTGAGATTGCTTGGTGCTGTGCAAAGGGTAGGCTATGGTACAGAACGTTGGAGGCAGAATTTTCTATTCTCGTGGTTGGAGTAAGGGAATGGGGATCAGGAAATGTCTATTCCCACTGCTGCTATTGTGAAAGCTTGCCTTGGTTAAAATCAATTAATCTCTCCATGGCTCCAATTACCCCTCTCTAAAATGAGAATGACCAGGCGTACCTGCCTTTGGAAAATGCTTGGAGAAGGTGCTGTGTAAGTGCAAAGCATATTTGTTCTCTTGGTGGGAGGTTCTCGTTTTGGATTGTTGGATGTGTAGCGAAGCAGTGCTGCAGCTTGACTACTGCTGGAACAAACTGAACTTAATAGCTGATTGTCAAGCAGCCAAAGCCATAGTCACAAGGACATTTTTAATCACCAAAATAAGCACATTTTGAAATTTTCTCAGGATTACATTGTTTTAAAATAAATAAATTAGATAAAGTCAGTCCTGAGGCTCTGTACCAGTGATGATATCCAACCGGTTCGCAACGGTTCGCACGAACCGGTTCTTAAAATAGAAAAAATTCAGCGAACCGGTTCTTAGTGCTCCCCGCCGCTGAAATTGAGGAGGGAGGGTCAATTTCACTGTGGGGAGTGATTCTCCCTGCCGTTGAAATTGACCAGGGAGGGTCAATTTCACGGTGGAGGGCACTGTGAAGTTTGGGTGCTGGGTTGTTGGGGTGCTGTGTGCATGATGTTTAAGAACCTATTCAGAATAGGTTCTTAAATATCACCTGCCTTTATAGAACTGGTTATTGGAAATTTGGGATATCATCACTTCTCTGTACCAACCTACCATGGTCTCAGGGCAGCGGATTTTTGTGATGTGGTAGTTTCCTCAGCATATGATATTTTGAATCTGTCATTTGCATTCACTTAAGGAATTGTTGGTTGTTTCACCCCAACACTTCTGACAAGTGTTTCACTGTACAGTATGCCTGTAACAGAGTAAATCTTGAGTGCATCCTCCTTACATAGGAAAGCAAGGAGTTTGTGTGAGAGAAAATAAAGGAGTTCATGGAATCTATCATGCATCTGATTCTCGTCCCCCCTCCTCTTCCCCCCCAAAAAATTAAATTTCCAAATTAGTGGATCCTTTCTAGTTTACTGCCTTAGGGCCCTGTCTGTGAAATGCTGGCCACTTCATGAAAAGGGCTGAGTGGCCTAAGCTCTGCTGATTTCGATTGAATTGTCTGGGGGCACTAGTGAATCTTCCCCTACCCCCACTCTCTTGGCATTTGTGAGGAGGGTCTTCCTTTTCCACCTTTCTGTCGTGTATAACCTTCTCTCTTTGTTGTAACCATCAGGGGTGGTTCAGTTAATGGGGGCAGTGCCTCATTTGGGAGTGAAGGAGTGAGAAGGGAAACCAATAAAACATCTCTCAACAATTCTTCAAACCAGTCACAGCTGTTACCTTCACACCATAGCGATTACAGTAGTGCATAAAGGGCCCCAACTGAGATTGGGGCCTCATGATGCTAGGGGCTCTACAAACACATTGTAAGAGACAGTCCCTGCCTCAAAGAGCTAAATAAACCAGATGGATGAAGAGTGGGAGGTGAAACAGGTTAAATGGCTGTCACAGCAGATTGATTGAAGAGCCAGGAATCGAACCTGGTCTGCAGATATCTAGGCTGATACCCAGTCATCTGGGCCACGCTGCCTCAGGCACGTCTTTTCTTCACAGGGCTTGTTTTGCACCGGTGCAGATTCCTGGTCTGTGTTGTCCTCTTTCCAAATTGCACAGAGAGTCTGAAGGCCGCTAGTAAAGGGGTTGTAATGACAACCCCTGGGGTCTTGCTATCAAGGGCCAGAATGAACTAAGGGTCAATCTCCCCTGAATCTCGAGGGCAGGGCCAGATTTAAGGGAAGAAGACCCACGCATCCACCGGAGATGCTGGCTCAGAGGGCTGTTTTTGTTGTTAGCGACAAGGGAAAATAGAATGTCTGAAGTAAAATGTTTCAGGTATTCCATATGTGGATTCATTTTTCACTAACCTCATAGTAGATTGCAGTTATTCTGAAAATTAAAGGAAACAAATTGTTGTTTGCTTACATGCAGCATGAATAAATATAGACTTACAGATCCTAGCATGCAAAATTCATCATCTTACATGACAGGGATAAATTGTGCATGCAAATCGTGCATCAGAGTCCTGAAATGGGCTACAAATGCAATAAAAAATAAGGTATTCAAAAGTTTAACAAATGAAGGGGGGAGGTCAAAACCGCTCCTTTCCTGGATCTGTCATATGGTCTAGGGGTGGCCTTGCTTGGGAGAGCTGGCTCTCGGTCACAGGAACTGCTGGGTTTGTAGTGAAATGCACAAGCCCTTTGTTTACATTAATAAAGCAGCTAGTCCTAGTGTTCTGATGGCTGAATGCTGTAACAATCTTAACACAGTGCGGGCTCAGAAGATTGACATTTTTTGCCAGAGCAATAATCTGAGCAGTCAGAGCAGTTGCATAAAAAGTGTTGCTAAAGGAGCTCTTTTCCACACTCCTTCGTTCTTTGTTTCCCACTGTGTGGGGGGTGAGCGTGACTCTGGGGGAGGTAACAAAAATCTTATCAAAGTGCTTCAGATATTAGCAATTTCCCCATCAACCAGCACAAGACTGCCACACGCAAATGAGGATTCCTAAACTATTAGCACATTACACTTTCAAGCTCAATATAGGTCCAATATAACATTGCTGTAAAATGTTTTTCAATATCCATACTAAAAGAGATGGGAACATCATGATAGAAAATATTAATTGCCAACAAATTTCATAGGTATTATTATGAGAATACCATTCTTGGTGATTCCAGATGACTTTAAGGGGTATCAATGAAGAGTCTTTCATCATTCAAAATATTGGACAAGTAGGAGGGCAGTGAAGCAAAGATACTTTTGGGGCACATGACTGTCTATTTTTATTGTCTAGTCATCTAAGGGTATCAACCTATATCCATTATAACTGTGGAAGTAGTTGCTTGCTTGAGCTGCACTACTGCAACAAGATCATTGGGAGAAATTAGGGAGAGACAGTGCTCTTGTAGACCCGTGACATGTATCACTCTTCTAACTGTAACTGGAAGCTCTTGGCTCCAAATAATTTCAGGGGGTGTCAGTAAATTCTCATGCACTTCATAAGTATCTCTATCTTTTGTTGTTTTTTGTTTTTAATGAGAAACCTCATTGATGGTGGTTGGTCTTTTCAATTGAACCAGAAGAGATTCATTATTTTCTAATAAACTTGTGTCTAATAGAACAGATTTTAGGTAGCTTCTTCTCTTAAAATTCTTGTAGTCTTAGTCTATTTAAGATGTTGTTTTGTTTTGTTGTTAAATTCTGTCATCTTGAATACATGAACACAATTAATCAGTCTTAAAATAATTAGCCATTGACTCATTGTACGGCTTACACTGAATGTAGAAGTGTATCTGCTACGATAAGGGAAACACCTTGGAAGAGTTCTGTGTTGTCTGAAATATATTTGACCTCCTATACAATGCCTTCAGAATAGTGGTTCTCAACCAGAGGTACATGTATGCTGGGGAGTACACTGAGGTCTTAGAGGAAGTACTCCACTTGTCTAGATCAGTATTTCTCAATCTGTGGGTTGCCACCCCCCCAGTGGGGTCTCAGGATGGGTTTAGCTGGAGTGAAAGTGCCAGGCTGGCATTAGGGGGTAGCAAGCCAGGCACTTGCTTGGGGACTCATGCCACAGTGGACACCTCAAACCTAAGTTACATGCTTCAGCTCTGGGCAGCGGGGCTATTTTATAATGATATGGTAAAAATGAGACAGTAAGCAATTTTTCAGTAATAGTGCGCTATGACACTTTTGTATTTTTGTCTGTTTTTGTAAGCAAGTAGTTTTTAAGTGAGGTGAAATTTGGGGTACACAAGACAAATCAGGCTCCTGAAAGGGGTACAATAGTCTGGAGAGATTGAGAACCACTGCTTTAGATGATTTCAGGGAAGCACACATGTTAATTGGAACTGGTGAACATTATAGGCAACAATTTGTTTCTTACCTATGGAAAATAGGGGGAATTATTTAACGTTGAAGAATGGTCACTTTAGGGGATATTCTCCCAGTACATCACGCCACTATTTCTTATGTATAACATCTCTGCCTTGCATTTCCTTTTGTGGCCCAGTGGTCTCTAGTGTCCAACTTGGGCTTCCCTTCCCAACTGCTTTACTACATAACTGTCATGTGCACAGTTGGAGGTTGGGAGGAGCACACAGGGGTTACAATGTTGCCCAACCCTTTCATTCTGGGATGTGACTATTTTTTTTACCCAAAAATAACTCCATTCCTTCCACCTATCAGTTGCCAAGTAACCCTAAGAACAATACCCATATGACTTGCAGCTTTTAGATCTCATAACACACTAATTTAGAAGACAGAATAAACCGTGTAACGGCTTAGTGATTATATGGCATGTACCAGCTAATTAAAAATCAATAGTTACTGTGTAATTATAGACTTATTCCATAGCACAATAGTTTGTACCCTGTAAGATAAAGCAATGCTACAGTTATAAATGTAGGACCAAATCCCCTGTGCACTGAGGACCGTGTCATTTGGCCCAGAATATAAGTGCTGTGAAGCCCTTGAAGTGGATAACATACAAGCAGAACTAGTTAAAAGTTGTGGATAGGCACATGTCCAGGCTTATCAATGTGACTTTTGGAGTCTGGAAGATAGCCAAAGACTTGGACACAGTCTGATGGTTCCAATTGTTCAAAAGGGGGACCCGACCCGATGATTTGTAAAAACTAAGGCACAATGTCATTATTGACACGCTCTTGCAAAATACTATTGTACATCATCTTCAGGAGAAATGTACCCCAAGATAAAGAACTTCTTGGCTGAAGAACAAGCCAGGTTTGGACCTAGAAGAGGTACAGTAGAATAAATGTTCCATCCGCATGTGCTATGTGAGACAGTGCTGGAAAATGATGGGAAGGGTCATTCATGGCTTCGTGGATTTTGTCAAAGCATTTAATAGCATATGGTGCAAACTTCTTTCTGGAGCTGGGGAAAATGTAATGAGGCAGATATAAAATCTGTACAAATGCACAATGGCTTTGGTGTTTGTGAGGCATGAGCAGAGTAGTTTGACCTGAGGATAAGTGTCAGTTGGTGATAGCATGCAGCCCTGTTTATCTTCAACTATTATATTGAAGAAATCTTAAGAGGAGCCATTGACGGAAAGCTACAGGAGGGTTGTACCTGGTGATGGATGAAAAATTAGTCATCTATGCTTCACTGATGATATTGAGTTGATTGGAGTGTTGCAAGGAGAGGTTCAAAAATTACTAGAATGAGCAGTGGTAGAAGCAAATAATTTCAGTGTAAAGATATCACATGAAAGGACACAAACAGTTTAAAAGGCAGAGAGAGTCATACCCAAATCCGAGGAGGCACTGGATTGTACTGAGCACTTCAAATACCTGGGTAGCATGCTTACAAGGGATGCTAAACATCATGTAGAGATCTGGCAGAATTGCACTTGTGACCACTGCTCTAGGACACGTGACCACATTTAGAGAAGCAAAGGTATTACTGGGAAGTGTAAAATGAAATTGCTATAGTCTCATCTTCAGCATCTTGCTACATGCATATGAGATGTGGCTGCTAAGGAAACAGGACATTAAGAGGTTTCCTGCCTTGGAATTAAAATGCTATAGTTGATTGCCACACATTCTCTATACTTTCTGCATGACACTAATGAAGAAGTAATTGCCCAAATGTATAGCATAACCGGGGTGATATGACATCAAGCCAATCAGACCAAAAGCCCTTGAGTTCTTGTAGCAGATGTGGGTTAGATGAGGAGGAAGAACGCAAGGACTAATGCAGCGGCAGGGCGTGTCCATGGCAGGTGTGGTTCTGTGATGTGGCTACTGAATGGGATGCAGCAATGCATGCTTTTCAAGGTGCTGTGAAGACCACAAAACATGGAAGAAAATGGCTGGCCAGTGACTATCGTGTGTTGTATTTACATGTTGATGTGACTTTATGGTGCTTTGCACTATGAGAACAATAACAATAAGCGCTATCCTCCTAACTATATCTGGAAGAAGTATGGGAGAAGTATTGAACATTAATTGTTATTTCTCTGTCACAGGATTCTAGTTGACATGTATATGTGTAACGGAACAGTTAGGGTTACTTAGACTTCTTTATTGGTGGTTTTTTTTTTTTTTTGTAGGGGTAGGCTTAAAGCTAAATGATGCAGTAACAAGAAGTCTGATTTATTGTCTCTTGATCCTGCATGACACACCTTTTTTGAGTGTGACTCCACCACTCCCATATGCTGAAAATGTCAGTCCCCCTCTTCAATAGCACACAAGGAGGGCTCTTGGTTGGCCCAGGGGTCTGCGTGGCAGGACACTGCAGGCAGTGGTGAGCTAAGGAAGAAACACACAGGTCAGCGGGAAGCACATTATTGACCACCCGCGTCCGGCATGGTTCTCCCACCAATGCAATGCAGTTTCAGATGGTCACCAGTGCCAGAACGGGGAGGCCAGTGGTCATGCCCTCCACTTTTTAAACAAAAGAAACACGTGTACTATGGGGAAAAACATGATCGAACTACTGAAGACCTAGATTCATTATGAGATTGGATGCATTCCTAGATATCCACTGCAATCCTAGATAATCGTGCAATCAAAATTGCATTACATTTACATTTATTGCTTAATAGATATTGTATTGCGACTATCTGCTACAGCCAGTTGATGGTGTTTCTAGGTTTTCTAAAAATAGAAACATATATTTTTTATTTTATTTTATTTATAAAACATTAGGAAAAAAATGTATATGGTAGCTTTTTTTTATTGGCCCATGGTCACCTCCCTTCAAAGTTGTTTTGCTGACGCCTTTCTCCAAGAAGACTTACAATTTAGGGTTACAGTTGTTAAAATATGAGTTATATATAAACAAGGATGATTCGATTGTAATGTTACAGTTCAATAATTATAATAGTGCAGTATTAATAGTGGAGTTCACGCAGTAAAATGATAAATGCAAGTGAAGTATAATACGTAAAGTACAAAAATAAAAGGCAGTCCTGCTGTTTAGCGCTAAAGTGTTCTAATTTTTTTTGTTCGTTCATAGTATAATTATACCTTAAATATTATTTTGTGGCTACATATTGTATTCTGCGAAATATTAAATATTTTAATTCCCCCGCCACTTTGGCCTTGCCTCTGCACCCCCATTTCTACAAAGGTTCCGGCACCCTTACAGGTAGTTGCTTATAGTTCTTGAGGTGCGGAGTAAAATAGCGTACAAATTTTGTTTCTGACTCGCTACAGGAAAGCACATCCAAGTGCAAAATGACACTGTGCATCTGCCTCAGTGGTTGCTGGTTGTCAATCCTAATTAACAACTTTCAGTTACTGGCATCAGTTGGGTGAGAACCCGTCCTCTATCACTGATTTTAATGTTAATGGGATGCAGATATTAGTAACTGTCATGTCCTTTTTTTTAATTTTGTTTTTTGCTGTGCAGCCTTGTGGGTCACCAGTGTCCCCACTGTGGCATCTGGATTGCAGATCACTCCAGCAGTTACCCTGCCCAGAGCCAACCCTTCCACTTTGGCGCACCAGTTACCTCTTGTGTAGGCAGCCTCTGCCACGGGACCACCCTATGCTGCTGTCTCAGGCATGGGAAGCAAGGCTGCGGGCAGGGCAGTGGGCTGGGAAACAGCTTTCCATGGGGAGGCCTGTGGGGAGGCATGATACGTCTCCCAGTGTGTTCCAGTGTGCATCTTGTCCTGGCATCAGGGGGCCTGGGCCTGGCACATTCCCTTGTTTACTTCCTGTAGTCCAGGAAAGGTACATCCCAGCTTGTTTTATTCCTCTCTGGCAGCAGCCAAACAAACCTGCCTTTCACATATTGATGACCTATGGGTAATGGCAACTCTTTTCCGGGAACCGAAACATTGTTAAAAAGCAGAATCCACTGTATACAACTTACCTTGAGAGACTGCCTTTCAAACATGCTGTTCTCTTATAGGAAGTCTTTGCCAAACTACAGTGCTCAGCCCCATGAAATCAATGGGACTATTCCCAATAGTAATCCTGAGCACATATGTTAGTGCTTGCCCTATGACTCAGGCTAAATTGAAGTTACGCCTGTGTTCAGCCCATTTGCTCCCCATATTGCTGTTGTATGTAGCAAATGGAATTCCACTCAGCCACAACAATACAATGTATTGAATTTAGCTCATTAGATGCCTTTAGAATGGAACTTTACTTTGGGTGTGTGTGGGGGTGGTGGTGTATCTTTAAATAAATAAAGTAGTTGAAGTTAGCATCCGGCAGAGATCTGGAAGGATCCAGAGTGACTTCCAGTAAGTTTTGGTGCTCAGCTCAAACCATAGAGAATGCCATGGGAACAGAGCATACACCCAGTAATATTTTTGCCTAAATCTGGAGCTGGCCCAATGAACTATGATAACGAAGGGCCTGCAGCTTTCAAGTACCATTGTTGTGCTCATTTACACATCAATACCCAGAATGCCCTGCTGGCTCACAGCTATTTCAAGGTCATGCTTTGTGAATTTAATTGAGTGGCTGAATGCTATTTCTGTAGGAAATGGATTTGCTAAAGGTTGTTTTTGAGATATTTTCTTCAACTTTTTTGGGGGAAGCAAATAACTAGGGTTGCAACGTTAAATCTTGTTAAATATTTAGCCTGTCAATCCTGCAGCACTGAGGGAAGCCAGGTTATTATTGAAAGATTTTTCATACATTGGACTAGGTATTGTTCTCATTGGGATTGTGGAACAGATATTGCAGATTCCTGAGCTTGTTATTAGCTGATCCCTGGAGAGTTCAAGCAAGTAATGCAAGACAAGGGTGGCATTAATTGTTTTAATAATCAGTTGCTTTATCGTCTCTCTATCTGAAAGACTGATGGTCAACAGTTTGGTGATTAATCACTGATCCTTTAGCTGAGTGGGAAAAAGAGTTACTGTACAGCACAATATTGTTATAGCCCAAGGGGATCGTTACTGAAAAGAATTAATCCTAGTTTATACGCAAAGCTTTCATATCTGAAAACTAACTGCTGTGACTTGTCTAGGCTAAATATTTGAAAGAAAGAAACAAAAAAAATCCCATATACACTGAATAATTGTTCACCTAATAATGTTGGTCTCTTCTTGTCTGTTTCCCACATGTTGGATATAGACCACTGTATCTGAGTTACCAGAATCTCCTGACCAAGATTTTTATCACAAAATAGTTAGGTAAGATGTGAATTATCAATATTAACACTGTAATAATGTTGATAGAAGCCCCAAATGTCTTGGGCTCTATACAAACACATAGTAAACAAGCACCTTGCTCAAAGAAAGATATCAGATTTTCAGACAAGATATAACAAGTGCATCTTGCAAACAATAGGAAGGAGGCCAAAGGGATGGTAACCTTGACAAGATCACATGATTACATGAGGTAGTGCACAGCTGGAGTCTGATGCAATTTTGTACAGCAAAAATTTCTGTAGTATTGCACCTTCATTTGTGTTGGTTCTTTTAGTCGCCAGCTATCTTCTTTCTCAGGGTTTTGTACTGCTGCCCATCACTGTGTTATGGGAGTAGGTCCACTTGTGGATTGACAGATTTCATAAACTAAGGAAGGTGAAAGAGAAGATATTAACTCCATTGTCTTAGCTAAACTCTTATTTGGAGAGTTACATTCAGAATACCTAAGAATTCCCTCCGGAGCGCCAATCAATATGGCGTTGGGTTTCCTGTCTTAAACTATCGTGTAACTTTGCTACACAGTTATTCAGGCGGGGTCTACACTGACGCCGACAAATTCACCGCCCTCAGTTCAATTGCTCTGGATCGACTGAGCGGTCTGTGTAGACCCACTCAGTCGATCCAGCAAGCGACGCAGGAAAACCACCCCGGTAAGTGGTGTAGCGCTGTGTCAAAGGGAAGCCACACAGTGTGGACAGCGCATGGAGGAGATGCTACAAAGTTGACGGGAGATACGCAAGTGATTTACGTCACTTGCGTATCTCCCGTCGACTGCCGCCGAATCGTAAAGGTAAGTGTAGACCGGGCCTTCGTGTATGCTGTGTTTCAGCTCCAGTGGTGACTGTATTTCAAGAGGGTGGGTGAAGCAATTCATTTATATACAGTATCCCAGGATCCAGCAATCTGACCTGCATAGGTAGATGCCTGTGTCCTGGTGAAGCCCTATTGACTTCAAGGCTGTAAAGGTTTCTTGTGAACATTAGATTGCAGTACTTTGGGATCCTTTAGTATGATAAGCATAGTATTAAATGTTAAGTCGTCATTTTGCTGTAATGGCTCCCTCTCTTAACCAGAATGCAATGACATTACATTAATATGCCTGGCAACAGCCTGGATGCTGCACATCTTTAGACAGATTTTTAGCTACTTATGACCAGCTTCTTTCCTTAAATATGTGTGTTGGTTTGGTGAATTTTTTCTCTTATGGGAGCAGAAAAGAAGACTAAGCTAATATAGTAATATGAAATATTACATACTAGCTGAGATTTAGGATTTAAATTTTCATTCTAAATTTGGCTTTGCCCTACTATTTTTTTTTTAAATAGACTAGACATTCCTTTCCCAACTGAATCAAATTTTGGGCATGGCCCTGAAACATGGACTTGTTCTTCCCAGTTGGTGTGTGGTTTTTTTAAGAAACAGTTTTAAGAAAAGAGCTTTGTTACCAGAGCAACTGGTACATTTTGTGCAGCTTAATCTGTGAAAGATCCAGAGAAACCTCAAACCCTCCCAAAGCCAACCCACACACACCCACGTGCCAGTATGTCATGTTAACTTTTGTGCTTTCTGAATAGTTCATGGGAAAGGTGTTTTTGTGCTTCAAGCCTATAGAACACAAGTTCTAAATGGTAATTAAGAGAGATTCATGAATTAATAATTCCTTATCTACCTTCCCTTTCATTATTTTTAATATTTTCCCCTCAAGCATGTGATGGAAGTGGGTGGTGTGAGGGCCATCAGCATATCATGGGATTATGAGATGACATTTGGCCATACTGTCCCATGTCACTATATTAGCCCTGCTTTGGCAGAAAGCAATACAATAGTAGCTGCCATTGTTTGAATAAAGATAAATTCAAGATGCAGAATGAGGGTCACAGTGCTGTGTGGTGCAAAAGGCCTTCGGAAAGGGGAGGCAGAAAAGGGGTCTTCATGTTGAGCCACCCCTTGCAGTATATATGGCTTAGGTGTTATGATGAAAAGGAGGGGGAGGTGTTTGGAGTGCAGCTAGCTTTATGAAGTATCTTGCTCATCAAATAAGATTTAATGGTTGGAAAGATGGTCCAGTGGTGATAGCACTTACCTGAAATGTAGAAGACTTGAGTTGAAGTGCCAGCATTACTATAGACTTCCTGTGTGACCTTGGGCAAGATACTTGGTCTTTCCATGTCTGTTTCTCTTCTGTAAATTGGGGGAAATAGCACTTCAGTCTCTCATGGGAATGTTATGAGAATAAATACATTAAAGTTTGAGGTATTGTTATAGGATGGTTAGGAGGGCCGTCTAAGTACCCAATGTAGCACATCACATGCTCATATCTTAAATAGTACCAGTATTTTGAAAGCCAACATTTCAAAGGCACAAAGTCACTTCCTATAGCAAGGAAATATAACTATGAAGGGTTAATAAAAGACAAAAACAAGACACAAAACTTTATTTGGTTATTGTCTTTTAGAACACACAGTGCTGTCTATCTCTGGTTAACAGGATTCTAACAAAATTCTAACAAAACACTGCTCTAAAAAATTGCCTTTCAGCATATTTTGACTGTATTGTCTCTCTGAACTTGACTCTCATCAAAGATGCTGTTGCTTGCAAGAACATTCTTTCAGCAGTGTAAAGGGAGTAAAGGGGAGAAGAGGGGGAATTGCTATCCTAAGAATGTTTGTTCAGACTGTATTTTTGAAGCTTTCATGGTCACTGGAGTTTGTGTTCAGAGACATTTCTTGCTTGTCATTTTTTCTCTGTTCAAAGGTTGATGCGGTTTGACTTGCTGCTGAGGTCTGACTTGGAAGAGCTGAAGGAGAGAGATGCCGAAGGGGAGCCGGTTGGCTCTATTTGCATTTCCTGCTAGTTAATCTTTGAAAGCTGACTGCAGTGCTAAGCATCTCTTTTGAAAGTTGAAATTTATTTTTAGGCTTACCTGAGAAGCCCTTTGTGCTGATTACCTAAAGATGGAATGTGTCTGACAAACATGGGCTGCTTCTGAATGTTTTTTGGGGGAGGGGCATTTCCACTTGCTTAGAATGGCAGCTTGGCCTAATTTTATTTTATTTTGTGACAATTTGCTCGTGAAAAAGATCTGGACTGAGAGACTGAAGCCCTCTTTATTCACCACAGATACCACTATGGAAAGGTAGTTTTGTCTCCAGACTCATTTAGTTTTTGGCTTCTCTGCTTAGACAGCCAGTGAGAAGAAGTCAATTAGGGCTTCAAGCTGCACAGCATTGTCATTTAGAGTCTTTGGCGTAAAAATGAAAGGTAAAAAGTAATTAATGAGAGGGTGCTGCTGGGCCTTAGCTTTCATTAGTGAGAGAGCTGCTGTAATACAGCCAAAACTATTTCTGCTTGGTAACAGGAACAAGGCCAAAGAGGGGACTGCATAGATAAGTAAGGTATGAGACAGAATTGTTCTCCAATGAGACATCATCCTTCTCTTAATTTGCATGCTTAAGGAGGAGGCAGACAAAGAGCATCAGACCTGCTCAGCATAGAAATCTAGGCCTGGCATTTAATCCACATGTGGCCACCATTTCTTGTGCCAGGTGAATGATTTCCAGTTTCTGCAAATTTGAACTGGGTTTGAATTGGGAACCTAGAGGTTAAAGGCTGTGTAGTCCTTTACCAGTCCCAGAGCCATTCTCAATCCTATGACTTTTTCTATACATCTTGCTGGTTTAAGACTCTCGGATCCCTACGACCTGCTCACTGGAGGAAGACTGATACTGTCAGCCCTGCTTCCTTCCACTCCTTGCCACGTCAGCTCTCCTTGGAGGAGGAAGCCATTCTAGATCACACTGTGATAAACCAATTCAGACAAGGATGGACAGGGTCCCAAGATGGATCTACCTTCAGGAACAAAAGAACCAAGAGTCTCTTTTGTGTTGAAGTTCACTTCTGTCACGTTTTGGAGTGACCCTCCCAAAAAGGCTCAAAGCACTGAGGTTGTTTGTTGTTGCATGGTTGCATGCTGCCCTTCTCCTTGTGGTGCTCTAATCTTCTAAACTGGACACTTGAGTGAGACTGAGGTGCTCAGAGGTATGAACATAAGCGCAGCTGGTAGGTCCCACTTCAAACAACTGTGGGATCAACCATCAGTGGAACACACCAAAAGCCTTATGAACCTGGCTCCTTGGTTATTGTTAAGGCTGGTGGGCTTTGTCATGATGGAAAAATGGGAAAGTCCTAGTCTGAGGGTTTTTTAAAAAGTCACAGCATATTTTAATTCTTAGGTTTCCATAAGAAAAGTATTACAGCTACCAGGAACAGTTTCTAGTAGCAGTTTTAAAAGCACATGAAGATAGCAAAATGCCAACAAAGATTACTTAGCTTGGACTGTAAGCACTTTACAGCAGCAACCATCCTTTTGTTCTGTTTGTACAGTGCTTAGCACAATGGGTTCTAGGTCTGTGATGGGGGCTCCCAGGTGCTATTGGAATACAAATAATAAAGAACTGCACAAGGTCCCTTCAGGCAGCTTGGGTGAAAGGCTGACTTGACTTAAAACTAAAAAACCTGCAAAAACCTTCAAAACACAAACCTAAAAAATCCTGGCCATGACAAATGTTCACCTCAAAGCCCTGGTTCTGGAATGAGCTCCATACAAGCAGACCCTGCATCGGCACAAAGCTCTTCTCGAGTCAGTGGATCTGGGATCTGCCTGTGTGAAGGTAATTGAAGGCTTGGGACATTTGTCTCTGTGCATGCATATGTGTATTCTTTCTGCCTTTAACCAATGCAAAAATCCCTTTGTCAGTACCATAGACTTCTATCTCTCGGGAAGAAGACAGTACATTAATGAACATACACCAGGCCTCTTATCCTTAGGGTTCCTTTTACTCAGATTACAACTATGTGAAGATGTTGTATTGAAACTCATCGTCTGAATTTGTTTCATATTTTGGGTGGCTCTATGTAAAATGTCATGGTTTTAGCCAAACAGGTGAAAACATTGTGGTTTCAGCTAGGTATCACTTTTTGTTTTAGGGCGTTTCAAACCTGAAAGTGTGACCTATGAGCCCATGAGACACTAAACTATAGGTATGTCTACACTGCAGAGTGAAGTTGACTTACTTAAAGTCGACTTTCACCTGCCAATTTTTAGAATCTGCTGGAGCATGTACACACCAGGGTCTTTGCTCTGGGCTCGTGTGTCCATACTTGCCATGCTTGTGTCAACATTCAAAGCAGTGGACTGTGGGTTGCTATCCCACAGTGCAACTAGCCACGGTAGCTCTTGGGACGAGTTTTTGTCCCATGATGCAACGCTCCTTCCCCCTCCCTCTTCTCCCAAACAAAGAGGAAACCTATTTTCGCGCCATTTGTTTATACCGCACACTCGCCATTGCTGTGGAGACACGGAGCCAGCTCAGCTCTGCACTATTATTGTGCGCATCACAAATACATCGTGGCTTATCATTGAGTATTTTCGAAGTAGAGCAAGAAGCCGAAGCACAGGCAACTGTGATGCCACCGAGGCTGCCCTGTTACAGTGGAACAATTCCCAATTGCTGCAGGCCGTAATGCATCATCTGCAGTGTGTGGAGTGCCTGTTCTGGTCCTGGGAAACAAACGCAGACTGGTGGGACTGCATTTTTATGAAGCTGTGGGATGATGACCAGTGGCTACAAAACTTTTGTATGTGAAAGTCCACTTTCCTCGAACTTTGCTCAGAGCTGGCCCCGTCCCTGAAGCGCGTGAATACTCGCTTGAGACAAGCTCTGGTGGTGGAGAAGAGAGTCACCATCACTCTGTGGAAGCTGACAACTTCTGACGGTTACCGCTCGGTTGGGAATCAGTTTGGAGTCAGTAAAGCTACACTCGGTGCTGCCGTGATTCAAGTGTGCAGAGCCATCAGTAGACTTCTGCTACGAAGGCTAGTGACTTTTGAGAAATGTGCAGGACATAGTGGATGGGTTTGCTGTGATGGGGTTCTGAAACTGCGGGGGAGCTATTGATGGGACGCACATCCCTATCTTAGTGCCTGCCCACCTAGCAACCGAGTGCATAAACCGTAAGGGGTACTTTTTCAATGGTCCTGCAGGACCTTCTAGATCACAGGGGTCATTTCACCGACATCTGTGTGGGGTAGTCTGGGAAGGTGCATGATGCGTGCGTATTTCGGAATTTGGGCTGTTCTCTAACATGCACATGGGCACTTGCTTCCCTGACCAAAAAATTCACATTGGCAGTGTGGAAATGCCAATAGTGATCCTGGGGGATCCTCCTTACCATTGCTGCCTTGGCTAATGAAGCCATACACAGGCACCTTGACAGCGACAAGGAGTGTTTTAATAACAGGTTAAGCAGTTGCAGAATGGCTGTTGAAAGTGTGTTTGGGCGTTTAAAGGCCAGATGGAGGAGTCTGCTCACTAGGCTGGACACCAGTAAAAAGAACTTCCTGTCTATGATCTCTGCATGCTGTGTTCTTCATCATGTGTGTGAAGCGAAGGAGGAGAGGTTTGTCCAGGGTTGGGCTGCGGAGCAGAAAGACTGGCTGCCAGTTATGAGCAGCCCGATGCCAGCAATACCCTGAGAGCTAACCGTGGAGCGCTTTGCATTAGGGAAGCATTGAAAACCAGGTTCTGCAATGAGATGCAGGACTGATTTCCTATTTGTTGTTTGCCTTTGGTAAACATCCCCTCCACCCCCAATCAATATCTGTACCCTCCAAATCCCTCCAGAACAAGATATGATTTAATAAAGAAACGTGTTGAAATGATGCAAACTTTTATTTATGAACAGTCAAGTTGTGGCGGGTGGGTGGGCGGGGGTGGGAGGAGGGAGAGTGTTCATTCACCATCTCAAGGGGTAGCGTGGTTTCTTGCAGGTCAGCTGTCAGCGGGGCCGCCGCTGCTTTCTACTCGCCTCCACCAGGGTGGAGTGCATCATGTACTGCTGCCTGGCCATTCTCCTCCAAGACCTCTTGGAGCTGGGAGAGGGGCAGGGCAGCAAAGCCATAGGCGGAGGATTGTTATGGAACAGCTACAGCGGGACTGTCTCTGGCCTCTGCTCCCCCTGAAGCTCCACAAGCCGCTGGAGCATGTGTGATTTGCAGCATCTCCTGGCACTGCGATCATGCTCCTGCATTGCTCTGCGATTCTCCCTGTCCATGGCCGTATTCTGGAACAAGGTCAGCTGCCACGCTCTCAGCTCTGTCACTGTGGCCACGGAGGCATTCGTGAGCTCGCCGAACACGTCATCCCCTCCCCCCAATCTGGGATAGTCTTTCTGCAGCATTTCTAAAGGGCTTGGCCAAAGCCGAGTTGTCTACAGAATGAAAAGAAATGCACAAGGTTGCCATTGTTAGAAAATGGAACAAACTGCAACAATGTATAAAATACTCCCCTTGCAGTGCTCAGGGCAAGTGTAGACCCTCATTCCATTCCTAACATCCCAGAAGGGTTGGCTCGCTGTGCTGTTACAGAGATGGTAAGTCAGGGGCACTTTACTGTCCTATAGAGAGGATTAATGATCTTTAAAAAGCTCATTTCAAATGCCCTGTATTAGAGGGGTGCCAGGGCAACATGGTTTAATTTCGATGAACGTTTTGCCAGGAGGTGGCCACAGGGGATCTGAGGACAGGACAGGGGGGCGTTAATAGTTTCTTCTGAAACCAAATCAAAATAATTAAAGTATTGTTAGGACACTACAAAGGGGAATACAGAGGAACAGGGTATCTGCTATACAGCTCGGGTATTTTAAACATGCGCCGTCTTCCCTAGTTGACCATGACCTATATCAGTCTCCTGAGGGTAATGCATGAAAGAAAGGGAAGATTTGATGCATGCTGGCCTGACTCTTATGCCGCTGTGTTGTGTTCCGCCATGTGGCCAGCTCCCTTGATTGCAGCATGGTGGGGCAAAGCATCCTACTGGGTAGGAAGGAACAAGGCTGCCCTCTCCAGAAACCTTCTGCAAAGGTTAACAGATAACCTACATTAAAGTTTCCTTGAGATATCAACTGATGATTCTCGGAGCATATCTCTGCACATAAATAATCTGTTCTGGGGGTAACCCCCCCCCTCCAGTCAAGTCCACTAAATGCTTGAAATCCACTTCCTGGCCTCCCTCCTCCTCCCCCCTCTTTAAAAGGACAGCTGTTAAGAGGGAAAAAAAACCTCACCATATGTGCCTTCCCTGGGATCATTATTGCTGTCTTGTGTGCTGCTGGACTGCTCTGGGATCAGGAACAGCTCCTGACTGTCTGGGAGAACGGACACCCTGCTCTCCTCAGCCGCCGCCTCCTTCTCATCCACGGCATCCTCATCATTGTCCATGGACTGTGATTTAGTGGAGATATTGATGCTGCAAGGCGGCACTGTGGTGGGTTCGCTGCCTAGAATTGCATGCAACTCCTCCTAGAAGTGACATGTTTTTGTTGAGGAGCCAGAATGGCTGTTAACTTCCCTGGCTCTCTGATATGACTGCCGCAGCTTCTTGATCTTCATGCGGCACTGCTGTGTGTCCCTTCTCCAGCATGCCCTGGGATATCTTCCCGTAAATGTCCAAATTCCTTTTGCTGGCTCTGAGCTGAGCCATAATGGACTCCTCGCCCCAAAGATTGAAGAGATCTAAGACCTCTGGTTGACTCCATGCTGGAGGGTGTTTGGGCCTTTCAGTAGCCATAAGGAATCCAGCGACAAAGCTCCCTCCATGCTGGCTGCACAGGAAATGAAAATTCAAAATTTCCTAGGGCATATGGGGAGGGACCATTTCCAGATAGCATGAGCACATAACAGCAGAGTGCGAATGTCCAGAGTGGTCACAACGGGGCATTGTGGGATATCTTCCGGAGGTCATTAATGTCACATTTCGTTATGCTCTGTCTACACTGATGCAAAATCGACCCAATAAATTCGATTTAGGTGCTACGCCACTTGCAGAGGTGGTTTTGTTAGGTCGAATTTTGCTGCAGTTTAAGTCGACGGAACTGCCATACTAGTGTAGATGCAGGCTTTTGGAGATCAATGTAAATGACACTACGTCAACCTCCACCAGTGTAGACCAGGCCTAAGAGAGTTTTGGGAAACTAAAACCACTGTTCATTGGGCACTTCTGGATCTAATTCATTCATCCTTTGCCAAATGAAAGGAAAAAATCAAGTTTTTTTTTAAATAATTTCCAGTTTTAACCCATCATTTAAATGTTTTCTTGAACACTTTTTTCCAAAAAACTCACATTTTTAAAGAAGTGCTACAGACGATGCACGTTAGCAATGGAATAAAGGAACAGAGATGGTGTCCTGTCAGAACAGATCAATGGTCTATCTAGCCTCATGTCCTACCTTTGACAGTGATCAACACCAGATACTTAAAACAAGGATATTAAAATCCTCCCGGGGCCTGATTATGGAGTACTTTATTCCTGAGTTTAGCTGGTGATCAGAGAACAACTGAAAGCAGGAGAGATAATAATCCCTTTAATTTTATGCAGGCGCATATAACTGCAAACGGTCATTAAGTTTCTAAAATGTTTTTTATCCATGTTTAAATGGGATCTAATATTTGACACCTGACATTGAATTTAAGCATGGGCTGGAGGGAAGTAATATGGTGCCGTGTGGAAGAAATGAGGTTGTGCAATGACAAGACTACACAATTTATGTAGCTCATCCCACTAGCTCGGTTTGGAAGCTACGTTATTAAAAAATTTACAGTGGAGATAAGGTACATCTCTTGCTCTTTATCTGAATGAAAGCCATTTGTATTGTGTACTTCCAGCATGAAGGTGTGATACACAACCTCCAGTATACAGAATGCATACTAGAGAAGGTTTTTGTTTGTTTATATTCAAATGTCCATTTGTTTCATTGAATTTTTGCGCCTAGAGCCTAGCTTCAAGCATCATTTATTAAACTGATTTGATTCTAACATCATAAATAATATATTGGTCTGTTCCTATCACTTAATTCTGTGGAGATAGTTAGTTAGTAGCAGGGTCAACGTGAAGAAATACTTTTGATGTTAGGCTTCAAGTTGAAATTGGTTGAGATGGCAGTGGCATAGAGTAGCAATGTTACAATGATACCATGAGTGCTTATTGTTTGAGGTAAAAATTCAAATCCCTTCCTTCCTTAAAGGTTGGTAGCCTCCTTTCATGAAATAACTGAAACAGAACTGTATGTTTGTGCTTCAAATCTGAGCCAGAAGATTCAGCCACCACCCACTCTGAATATTTGTTGAGTACACTATACATGGTATTTATTATAGGGGCAAAAGCCTTGTTGGCTTGTAGGCAGGGAAGCTGGGGAGTGGGATGGAAAGGAGAGAAAAGCCTCTACAGAGTTGTGGCTGAATCATGGCTTGGGGTCCATGTGAGGGTTAGGCGGAATTTCAGCTGTTCTATTCTTACTTCACCAGAGGGGCGCAGTACCCCAAAAGGTGAACTGAGGCAGTGAGGTCATTGCTCTGCCCCAATGTGCCAACCAGTGGAGTTGGCAGGATGACGGGGGGAGTAAGGTGTTCTCACAAACGGAGTAGTAGCAGGTGTGAAGCCTTTGCTTTAAGTGGACGCCATGCTTCCCCAAGCTGAGCTCCCAAGAGAACCATCTGCCTCCCCGTGCTGTTCCTAAGGATCCAATCTGCCCCAGAGTGATTATACAAATCCCTTCAGTCTGATTTGCTGGTGGTGCTTAGGCACAGCAGACATCCACATCCAGTGAGATGTACTTCTGTTTGTAGATACATAAGAAAGGCTATAGTGGATCAGACCAGTGGTCCATAGTATTCAGTCTTCCAAAGTGGCTGGTGCCAGATGCTTCAGAGTGAATGAACAGAACAGGACAGTTATCGACTCATCCCCGTTGTCCAGTCCCAGCGTCTGGCAGTCAGAAGTTTAGGGACAACCAGAGCATCCCTGATCATCCTGTCTAATAGCTATTGATGGACCTATCCTCCATATCCAATTCTTTTTTTAAATCCAGTTATACTTTTGGCCTTCATAACATCCCATGGCAATGAGTTCCACAGGTTGACTCTGTGTGAAGAATTACTTCCTTGTTTGTTTTAAACCTGCTGCCTGTTAATGTCATTGGGTCACCCCTGGTTTTTGTGTTACATGAAGGAGTAAATAGCACTTTTTCTCCACACCAATCATGATTTTATGGACCTCTGTCTATATTTGTCCCTTTTCTGAGCTGGACAATCCCAGTCTTTTTCATGTCTCCTCATGTGGAAGCTGTTCCATATCCCTAATCATTTTTAGTTGTCCTTGTCTGTACCTTTTCCAGTTCTAATATTGTTTTTTGACATTGGGTGAGCAGAACTGAGTGGACTATTCAAAGTGCGAGGGTACCTTGGATTTATATAGTGGCATTATATTTTTGTCTTATTATATATTTCTTTCCTATTGATTCCTAACACTGTCAGCTTTTAAAACTCTTTTTTAAAAACTGTCCCTGCACTCTGAGTGGATGAGACTGTTCCAGATCAAGTAGTCTTGCCAACTCTCACAATTTTATTGCAAGTCCTGCAGTATTTTGCAGTTTTTCTTAAAGCCCCGGTTCCTAGTCAGATCATTACATGAGCATCTTAATTTACATTAAAACTGGGGGAAAGAATTCTAGTTGGTTTGAAGACAAGACTGAAAGTGTGAGCCGCACAAGCTCAGAAAACTGAACTCAAATTAAAAAAAACCTTTAAAAAAGAAATCTCATGACTTTTGGGGGCATAGCTCAACCTTTTTAGTGCTAGGAGTTTGGCAATATAGCATTTATATATCAGTCTACTGTATGAACCTGGCTTACTTCAGAATGAAGAGTGGAAATAAAAAGATACTGGAATAGGAATTTTGTGAGAGAGATCCCTTTGCTGAGGGAACTGTTCAGATCTCTCTCCATGTTCACACTACACCTCTGCTGCGACTGTTTATTTTTGTCATCACAAATGCTGCTTTGTGGACCATGTTTGTGATTTAGACAGTTTAATCGTGCCAGCTGTAATCCTAACTTTTTACTCCCTTTGGATGCCAAATGATAAAATCCTTTAAAATGCTTTGATAAATTAAGCCCTCATTTGTGGCCTGATGTAACATGCTAAGCAGCTGACAATTCAGCAGGAGGCAGGAGCCAAAGATACTTGGTACCAACACCTTTCAGGATGGAGCTGTGATTACTCACAGAGAGAGAGACCAGTGAGCTGCCTTTTCTAGACTTCTCTGTGCTGCAGCAGTGACATGGGGCCTGATTTTCCATTTCCACTCTGTCAGGACTAATTCATCAGTCAGTGGTGGAATATGATAAAAGCCTTTTGCATGGATGATCAGTCAGCTGTTTTTTTTTGTTTTTGTTTTCCATTTTTTTAAGAGAAATTTCAAATTTACACCGTGGGTTCCACAATGTTGCTGCTGCTCAGATGACTTCTGGCTATTTAAGTGTTTTTTTTATAACCATAATGAGCCACAAAGCTGGCTTAATATCTGTGGTTTGAGCATTAGAACAGTAGGGACTAATGAACAAAAGAAGCCATTCGTATCATTACACGTTCATTTTCTCGGAATACATTTTCTTCTGTTCTCCTTTCTATAATATTGTTTTCAAGTAAGGGAGCACCCGCCAGACATATACCTCCCAGCTGGAGCTAGTCAGCTGCTATTGGCATTGGGGTGCTGGGGGAATAAAAGGGTTGTTTAGTCCTTTTTGCTAATGTTTCCTTCCTGGCTTCTGCACCGTCCCCTCTTCGTCTGGAGTAAAATAATATTTCTTCATCAGCAACATTTTGGATGTGATCTCTCGGGGAGGGTTCAAGCTTTTCTCCACAACCAGCATGGCTAAAAGTTGGGGGAGGGTGGAGGGATTGTGGGGTTTTTTGTTTTTTTTTAAATAGAAGCTGCGATTCTCATGTAACCACAAATTCCAAACATAATGAGACTTGTGATAGTAGCAAGGGTGGACAACGCTGCTTGTACGTGGCATAGGGATTGTGTGTCATGGACTTTAGTGGGAGCAGTCTCAAGATCAAACCCCCTTCTCCATTCTACTTCTTTAATGGAAAGAAGATTGATTCAGCCAAATTTCTGAGATGAGTCGGTTCAAAATGACCTTGTGAGTAGAACATCTTGAACAAAAGCTTCAAGGCTGGTTGAGCTCGTCTCATTTTAAAGCTAACTGTAAGCTGACCCAAAAAATAGGCAACAAAAGTATTAAATTTGAAGTCCCTTATTTTTATTATTAAATAGATCCAATTCCATTTCTCCAGTGGCAGAACTCTGCAACATATCGCTTGGTTTCTAGGTACTTTGCAAAAATCACTTTAAGAAACTACATGAAATTACACTTTCAGAAACTACATGAATGAATCAATCACACAGGAGACGAGTACTCAGTTTACTATCTACGTGCCGTCGTCCTGAGACAGATGAACAGCAAATGGCCCAAAGAGGTAAACGTTAAAATCTCCTGTGGATTTTTAATGAATTAAGATCAACATAGAAGCTGATGTGAACTGTATAAATTTAGGATTAACAGATTCTTAAGAGTCTGTGAAAAGTCAAATTGCTGCACTTGGTGATAAAAAGATGCCAGTAAAGCTCAAAGGTAGAGTGTACAAAACGGTAATTTGACCTGTCCTAACGTACAGAATAGAGACTTGAACAACCACAAGAAAAGAAATCAGCAAGCTCTCCACCACGGAAATTAAGATGGTGAGATGGGCCAAAAGGTTGGACTCTCCTGACAGGGAATGAAATCAGGTTCTGTGAGGCTAAATGTGAGTTGCCCCAACTGAAGACAAAATTTGAGGGAGGCTAGACTACATTCGTGTGGACATCTCCAGCAGAGACCTGAGTTATATTGGTAGGATGGCCTTTGCAGTGATCATGTATGGAAGACCAAAGGGGAGGCCAGAGGCTTGGTACGTGGACCAGATATTGGCAGACCTTAGAGAGACCGAGTTGCATAATAGCTAGGCACACAATTATGAGTTTTGGAAGAAGGCTATAAAACTCTGCTCCCCAGTAAGGAAGTGACAAAGAAGAGGAGGAAGAGTGGGATTCAATACAATGTCTGCTGATTGATCAAAATCTGTTTCGTAGCAGAGTGTTATGGCCTCTCTGGTGATGTAGTAGCAGTCATAATCTATAGGTGCATTAAAATTCTTCTTTAACTTTCAGTATTATTGGAGCTTATTTCCTCTTTGCCTGGAAACTAAGGATACATAATTTCTAACATATGGGTAGGTCTGATTCCAACTGGCTGTGCACATCGCTGTACGTATACACCAGCCTCTGCTACGTGACTCAAGATTAGTGAACTTGCTTATTACCGGAGCAAGGACGTGTGTGATGCAGGAAGAAACTTTGATCCTGCATGAACTACAAAACTATAGGCCCAACCACCATGTGTGTGTGTAATCCATGTTGACACTTTTTTCTGACCCAGTTAAAACAGTGTGAGCTGTGCACCCATGCTGCAGCTTTTCTTTCTCAGTCATGGTTGAACTGTTTGTGCATCCATATATACCCTGCTACCTGACTTTGTGTACCAGTGCACTCTGGGGAATAACTGGAAAGAGATCCCACAGTGCCTCAGCAGTACCAGAGTACCAGAGGGCATCCGTGCAGAACAGCACTATCAAGTAAATGAGGTAATTTATTGTAGATGGCTTGCTATCTGAGGAAGGCTGGCCAAACCAATTAAACCAGTGCCACACTGATTACAGGAAAACAACAATCTATCAGACCAGTCCTATGGCAGGGACAAAAAAAAGTGTTAGCTGCCTTCGTTACTGATGTGATCGAGACACCCGTTATGTTTAGAAAGGGCTGGTTATGCCACTAACTGGTTAAAAATGTTAAATGTTGTAGTATGGGCATGGGCTAGAGTGTTGTAATATGCGAGCCATGTCTCCCTTTATTGGCTGGGCTCGGCTGGAAGGACCAGTTACTGAAATTCTTTTCTAGCCCAGGTTGAACAGGCCTGAGATGAGGGTCCCAACTCTCCAGATGAATGTGTGTATGCAATGTATCTAGAAGTTACAGACTTCAGCACAGAAATTCATTATATTGGGTGAGAATAGTGTCTATGCTGTAAATCTCATGAGTTCACATATTTCAGCATGTAAAATAAGGAAAAATCAAATGTGACTAGTAGCTTGTTAAACCTCAAGTGTACGATTTAAAATCTCTTTCCCTATTGGGGCCCATTCTCAGCCTTTTTTGAATGCAGAAACTACCAGCTCTTGAAGACGAGATGAGTTAATTATATCATTTATTAAAAGAACAGAGTATCAACTGGCAATATGGCTGGAGCTGGATATAAAGAATGTGACTTGTGTCACATGGGAGCTGTTAATCACAGCAACTCCCAGGAGATAAGGAGGTGGTTATGTTGGATGCACCATTCACATAATTTAAAATTAGGTACTGTACAAAAGCTAATAATGCTAAAATAAAAAGTGTAACAAAGCGTTTTAATTCAAAACTAGAAAAATGGGAACACGTTTGGGCTGGGAGAGTCTTAATAAAGGAAAATAAGTATTAACTGCTGGTGTGAAAAGGGGTAATTTAAGAAAAATGCTCTTCGTACCCTTTGTTATACATTTTCAAGAAAAAACCAGAGCTTGCAACTTTCAATTTCAAGCTTCTGAAATGATCAAAATACCGTGGGGCAGTCTGATGACATAATACTTTACTAGAATGAGGTCATCAATAACTCCTGCCTGGGTGTGATTTACACAGTTGTCAGCATCTGAATCACAATAATATATCTCTGCCTGGGAAAAATGCTGCATTTGGAAAAAAGGAGAAAAAAATCCCTAAAGCAATAGCTTTTCAGACAGCTGGTTCACTGCTAATAAAGGCTACAGGAAAGTGATTACCTATGATACATTCGAATAGAAATGTTGAGGCTTTAAAGCTAGAGGCACTGCAAGCAATTACAAGGTCAAGCAATGTCCTTTGAGGAGAAATAGGTCACTAGCACTGTCCACTGCAGATAATACATGTGTAATTTCAAGAAAAGTGCATCTGAAATGAAGATTAAAGGTGCTGTGCACTCATGCGCTGGGGGAGCGGAATGGAGACAAAATTCAGGGAGAAAAGGAGTATTACCTCTTGGGGATTGATAAACTATAACTCTTCCAAATGAGAGATTCAAAGAGGGAGAATGAACTGCTCAGTCACCTGGAGGGAGGGGAAGATTCTTTGTTCTTCTCTAGCACCTTCCAGTTGCTGATCTCAGAGGCTTTAAAAACTACTATTTAAGCTTTTCAAACTCACCCCCGCCTGCTGTGATGCTGGCATCAGCCCCATTTTATAGATGAGAACCAACACGCACAGAGGTTGTGGCTGCCTCTATTTAACAGGGTCCACTCATTTTGGGCACCTCAATTTTTGGGTGTCCAACTTGAGTGAAGTACAAAGATGCCTGGCTTTCAGATGTGCTGAGCATCTTCTGCTCTCACTGGAGTAAATCTCAGTTCTGTGCGCTTTGTATCTCTGAAAACCAAGTCCCGGATGACTTAATTGAAAATGTAGGCCTCAGTAATTTAGGTCAATAGTTTTGCCCAACATCATACCTGAAGTGCATGGACGAGAAGAGAACCTGTATCTCCTGGGTGATAATCATCCCCTCTTCTCAAATTGAAAACTGACATTTTTGACACAATGCCATTTTTGCAAAAACGTCGAAGGTTTTGTTTTTGTTCTAGTCTAGAACGAAAATGCATGTTGAGACTTCCAAAGCTGCTGTGAACAGAACTGGCTTTTTCTGCTCTGTTGTATTCAGCAGTTACATGCATCTTATACACTTCTTTCAGTAGGGTGTGAGAATTTCAAATTCACTATGGCCTTTAACAGTCTGCCACCTAACCCTTTGGGAGCTTAGTGATGTGTGATTAGCTCCATTATATTGTGAGCAAAAACGGAAAACTAAACTGCATCCACCAGGAGACCACAGTTAAGATTGTGTGCTGAAGATATTTGATAAAAACTAAGACATAGTAGTTAGAAAAAACACTGGATCAATTTAAACATAATCTCTGTTCCAAAAATGGACTACAAATCAATCAACAATATTCAGTTGTACATCTGTGAACTATTTCAGGGCCTTCTCCTCAGCTCAATGGGAATTTTGTCTGCTTAAGAAGGGCAGGACTGGGCTCCAAAGGCCTGATCTAAACTAAGGGGTCTCTGTTTACTTTTAGTCGGTTTTGGATCCGGTCTGAAGTGAGGAATCTGTGACAAGACTGAATTGACTTGACTGAAGAAGGACTCTGTAGTATAGAAATTCCAACAAGTAATATTGTAGGGAGAGCAATCTAAAATGAGTGAGGGAAGAACAGTTACTGAAAATACCAGGATATATATAAATTGAGAGAGAGAGAGAGAATCCCTATCAACAGACCATGGCAATGGTTGTTCTTAGTATAAAGCCAGCATCAGAAAAATAAATTATATAGACACCTTACAGAATGTCGTATTTATGATTATTTATTATTTATTTATTATTCATTATTTATTAGTGAAGCATTTGTTCTTTATTTTGCTTGTGTGTGTTTTGTTTTTAAATCATTAAAATGCATCAACACGGGCATGGAAAAGTGATTTGAGATCTGGTGAAATGTCTGTATTTCAATAATGGTAAATTTACACCTTAACCTTTTTGGGGAAGTGTAGCTCTGATTCATTACTCTATTATTCAGTTTTATGCTGGTCTAATGATTGGAATAAAACTGATCTACACCATATTAAACTGAAATAAATCTATGATGATTCAAGACCTTCGGCTGAATAATCCCTTACTTCTAAGTATTAATTTGGTTGGCAAGGGTCTAAAAATGCCAGCATTCTATTTAACATAATTGTTCAATGGACGATATTAATATTCATGCTAATATATTAAAAACAAGTCATTCCCATATTCAGTATCTTGCACTCCCCTGATCTCTCATGAGATCAAGGCTGTAGATGCTCATCTCTGTAAGTCTTAATAGATGCAGATATTTATAATAAAACTATTTACGCAAAGCACAAATAAAGCAAAAATCATGTGTAGCAATTTTAACCTCTTTTATTGGTAATATTAGTATTTTTGTAAGGACATCAGCAAATGGCACATGCCATGCAAGGAGAGCAATCTTCAATCACCTAAAAAATGACAAAGGATTAAGGCAGATCTCTTTGGAGTGGCCTGTCCCATATCATTCATCAAAATGCATGCCGACCAAACAAGAAGAATGCAGGAACCTATTCAGAGTTCCCCAGCTGAGCTAGTCTTACAGGAAAATAGCCCTGAAAGAGAGGGCCCAGACACACAACTGACTGACTGGAAAAACACTAGACTAGAAGGGACATCAGTAAAATATGCCTTACACCAGTGAGGGCTACCACAAGCTACAATACCAATTTTAGCAATAGAAAAATCCTGGAAGTTTGTCACTCTGTTTAAAGAGCGATTGATGGACAATCTAGGAACCTACCGCCTTTCAATTTGAATTCAGCAATGGAGAAGACACAAGAAAACCTAACTGGATGCAGAACAAGGGAATACCTATGAAATTATTTTCTAATTAAAGGAGGGTCATCTTAGGCTCACATAAGAATGAGATCATTTCTAACTAACTAGTGGGATGCTTTAAAGAAGAAATAAAGTAATGAATTGACTGAAAGCCTTGGACGTAAATTACCTGAACTCATGGAACAATTTTTGTTACAGTACTGCATGAAATCTGCAAATTGATTAGGATGGTATTGGCTGTGAGCATTTTGGAATGTGTAATGCAGTGTCTTGGATATCAAAACCAGGAAGGCACTTGTTAATAGCAGCCTTTCAGTAAGGAGAAAAGTGACTAGGTAATGCCACAAGGATCAGCATTTAAAATTGATTTAGTTCATTTTATATATCAGTGACTTGGAAAAAGGAACACAAAGCAAAGTGACAAAATCTACCATTGATACAGAACAACGAGTGAAAGGGGAGCAGAGTATGGGTCAATACAAAAAGGAAGGGGAATACCATTCAGAATGTCCTAATGATAGGAGCGGAAACAGATTCATGGTTTAGGCAGCTCAGTGTAGATCATGTAAAGTAATCCAGAAAGAAGGGGAAAAATCCAAACTGGACAGCATTCCATATTGCTTTGCATAATCTTCTGTGTAATGTCGTTTGTAAGACGTTCCCTGGTGTAAAAGTCCACTACCTTCCTTCCCTGACGGTACCAAGTCTCATATTGTACCTCTCCATGATCCACAAAGCTATGAATTTAAGATGAAAGTTTAAGCATGAATGAATGGTGGCCTCCGGTTAAGAGTGTTGGGCATGGAATATAGTATTTCTCTAATCTAAGTCACTGGTATGAATCTGCCCAGGGTGATAGTTGCTGAAAAGCTGATACCATTTTTTGTTTTGGGTAGGGCTATATGGAAGTCGGAATGGGACAATCCTTTTTAGGAAAACCATTAATACAGGATCCCCTGCAAGCCCATCTCCAAGGAGAGGTCAAAGGCTGACTGGGAGTGAAGACTGAACTCCCCAGTTACTTTTTAGAGTGCCTTCATGGTAGGGGTAAGGCATATTGCCATGGCAGTGTGAGAAAGTTTGTGTCCTGCTTCTTATACTCTACCTTTCTGTTTATCTGTAGACAACTTGTGTTTTCAATCTGTCCCTTTCACAAGCAATATATACTTTGGAAACAGATATGCTTAATATCTGTATAAGGAATGTAACTCTTCAAGAAGCTGTGGTTGCACATACCATGCCCTCTGATGCCCTGACATGTATTTATATGCCTCTTGTGGAAAATCAGTGACTGCTCTAGCGGAGGCAAAGCCCTTGCTTTGATAGCTAGTGATGGGTGTCCTCTATCAGATCAGGATCAAGCTGTTGTCGTTGGGGTGATTTGAGAATATGGGTGTGGAGCTTGGTCCTGTGAGGTGCTAAGCTCCTTAAGGCACATAAAATTCAAGGGAGGATGAGGGTGCTCAGCGCCTCACAAGATGTGATACGAGTCCGTAGTGGGTTTTATGCTCTTTATATTGATGGGCTCCTACCTTTGTCAGGAGGGAAGGAAGTGATTTGTCTTTGCAGTTCTTCTGGAGAACATTCCTAACCAGTTTCTCTGCAGGGCTGAACTCTGAAGAGGTTCTCTTTCCATTTAAAGTTCATATTCAGCTTCTTAAATCACAGGGAAAAAATGCCACTCTTAACTGCTTTATGCATTCAGTTCCCACAGAAATCAATGGAGGAAGAATGCTGAGCACCTTATAGTAGGTGCTTACAATTATCAGGCAACATAAACTTTTTTTTAAACAAAACCCTACCATAAATGAATTGACATGAAAAGGAAAGAACATTTATTTAGAAATAAGGGAGGTGATGTAGAAGGTGGATTGAATTAAATCAAGGCAACCTAAATCAGTGATGTAAATCATCAAGTGGAAAGCATCAATTTTAATCAGCTTTTTCATTTGTACTTCAGTTATTTTCTGAAGAAAGGGGCTCATTGGTTCTCATTGGTTGATACAACCATTAAAACATGTTTGTTTTCAGCTAAATAAAGCCTGTATGCTAGATTGGGTATATTTTTTGCTAGCTAGGAGGGTACGTTATAGCTATGTACATTTAAAACTTATATAGCTTAATATTTTCAGATTCTTATTAATTGTACATTTTAGCATATTAGAAAATGGTGAATGATATATTGCTTATTTACTAGATAATATTTTTCCTCATGGTTTATGTCAAGCTGAATTAGGATGGTAACTGGAATCTAATTAAGCACACACAAATGGCATATACAGTATATTTTTGTTAAACAAACAAGACTTTAATACTGTACATGAACTATTGTGCCATGTTTATAAAGCTTCACATCAAAAGTTAGAAGTTTTCCCCTGATTCTTTCTTTGTACAGAAAATCAGCTTTAACTCAAAGTTTTTGATAGAGGGTCAGTATATTTAATTTGTATTCATTGTTTCAATAGATTATAATAAGTTTAGACCTTAACACATTTTGTATTAAATTCAATTACTTTTTAAAAGAAAAACTTATTTCAATAACAATATTTTAAAAAATCCAATTTAAATAAAAATCTGATTAAAAAAAAATTTTTTTTATCCACCCTGTGATGTAAGATTCTGCACAAAGGACGGCATATTTTGATACATTAAACAGGCCTAAAAGGAGAATATGGCAAAATTAGAGGCCTCGGGGAACCCCCCATCAGTCTGGTGGATTGTGCTCCCACAAAACGGTTTGATATTCTAGCTTTAGCAGAACTAGCAAATCTCCTCATGCCGAGATAGGAGGTTGGCCATAAGCCTACACTTCATTGCAGAGACATCGGTGTACCTGGGAGCTCTTAAAGTTCTGAGTCTGGTGACGAACTGGAAATCTCTGTTACCCTTGATGTTTCGCTGTTGGCTGCTCAGTCCTGTTGAGCAGACGATATTTTGACTAGCGAAGAAGTAGACAGTGAGTCCAAAAAAAAAAAAAAAATTAAGACCGACATAGGAGGAAGACAGGCAAGCTAAGTGGTATGGTGACGCAGGCAAAGTCCCTTTCTAGTTGTATGTTATACCAAGCATACATAATAAGGCAATAATTCCAGTGATGGGTTTTGGCAGTATCTCACCTGTTTGACTTTTGGTGGCTTGTGATGAAATCGGGGTGAACTAGCTGGGTCATAGGACAGGCTGTCATGCTACGAAGCCAGCCTGCAACAGACTTGCTTCTCTCCGTGTCATTTCCTATCTTCCACCATTTTATAGATCAGCGTAATTCCCATACCAACCATCCCCTTTCTCTAGTATGGCCATCCACTTTGTGCCTCAATCTTAAGCGTATGTAGGCAATACACTTGTGTGCAGACACCATGATGAGCTTAGATCTTTCACTGCTGGGCCCGTATGCCTCCATCTCTACTGCCAGCACTTCAGCCATCATAGAAGACGTGTTCTTCCAATAGTTACTGTACTTAACCATGATGGCCTCTGTCTCTTCATTCCTCTTAGTAAAGAGTTTTTGGTCTTGTTAACTTTTTGGAGAAATCCTCCCTCCCCCCACGCCCAAAGCATAGCTCAAAATATGGGAATAATCTTGAGTTTATATAATTTTTTAGAAAGGTTAACAGACTATTATGTAGATGTGGTGAAAACTGGCTAGTTCTATGACCTTTTCATATTTCTTACATAAGACTGCATTTCAAATGATATGCCAGCTACCTTTAAAATAAATATGTAAAAAGAAAAAGGCATATTTTACCTATCGTGGGGACGCACTGGTGGTTGGCCACCAGAGAATATGGTTCAGATGTGGATTAAGTGACAAATGTAATGTTTAGGCTGAGCTCACGAAAACTCCCAGTAGGGTCATTTGTATAAATCAGAAAATTGTGGTACAGTTTGATAGCCCTTTGCTTTAGGCAAAAGCTAGCATTAGACAACCAGGCATGTTACAGATCAGGTTTGAAGATCATTTGCAGAGCTCTGTCTAGAAACTTGCATAGCATTTTTATGTAGATTTATTTTACAGGGTTTATTTGTTCAGCTGTATAAGACTCATTGATTCAAATGAGAGTCACTCTGAGTGAGTGTTGAAAGGCTGCAGGACTACACCCTTATAAGTAGAGCTGGACAGGATTATTCCCTTGGGGCATTTTTCTGTTGGAAAACTTCCACAAGAAAAATTTCAGTTTTATCAAAAAATCTTGATTTCTCTTCTCCACCCCTCTTTGGGAAAAATTGTAACAGCTGCCCACCTCAAAGGCTCTGCTATAAGCAGAGCATGAAAATGACTTCCACACAGGGAGCTGAAACATTCTGCTTTTCTTCTCCCAGAAGGGAATTGTTACGGAAACCCTCCTTGTGAAAAATTTCACATTTTTGACTTTTTGGTTCCAATTTGTGACAAATTTCTTCTTTCAAACCATGAGATTATTCGTAGGAGGGATTGCCATTTTCTGGCCAGCTTTACAAATTAGACAGTCAATAAATCAGAGGTTTTCAAAGGCTCCTCTTCCGAATGAAGATCTCTTCTGATCACTGCAGTGTGATCTGAGGTCAAGCATTTGCCCTTCTTGGGAAGTGCATGGCTGCCCTTTGGAAGGGCACCTAATTGCCAGCATTTGTAGAGGTGACTGTGCCCTTTGTCAGAGGCACACAAATGAAGCATTTCTATTTTATGTATTATTACTTCGACAGATTATTCTGCGCACTTTCCAAAAGCTCTCACAGATCACTATGAGCATGCCCTCTTTTATGAAAGGAAGGATAAGGCATTTGACACCACTGTTCTGTTGCTCAACTCTGCTAAGGAGCTGGTTTGCTAATAGGAAGGTATCACAGACCTTTCAGATTTTTAAGCTGTTTTCACTTTCAAGGAAAAGGAAAAGCGAGAGGTTTCCATAAAAGAAATGCCTGGAAAGTGAATGTTCAGAAACCTGCCATGGTGTCTGGGAATAACATGCTGATCCAGGATTGCTGTGTAAACATTGACACCTGCTCAAGTTATTATATGTAGTAACACTTAGTGTCGTCTTTCCGCCACCCACCCTTTACTCTGATAGCTGTGCCAAAGTGTGGCCTTTAAGATGGGTAGCTACTGTATCCAGGAACGTGTGTGTGTGGGGGGGACACGACGACGATGACACAGGATAGCTGCCTGTTTTCATTGTGCTGCTCTGTGATGAAGTACTACTTCCTTCACATCACACTAAGACATGGTTATAATGCATTGTTATGTTAATTTATATCCTTACTATGGGGTAGATCATGCACCACTTATTCAATTTGAGGACTTACTCACACAAGTAGTCCGTCAATGGAACTACATAAATGCTCATGTGAGTAGCTTTCCCACCGGTTTTGAGTGAAGGAATCCTGATCTGGCCCTATGCAATGATGAATCATCATGTCATCAATACATCCCCAAAACGTGTCTCTCTCTTTGACTTAAGACATAGGACAGCCCTTCAAATCTGGGGACTTGTGACAGTTGTATGAAGACTCCCCCAGACAGCTGAGCACTTGGTCCAACCCTCTGGATTGCCCAGACTGATGATACTGTACCATCAGTACAGGATCAGGATCCTTTGATATTTTGTCCCCCTTTACCTTAGTTTTTCTCCATCTCTCTTCATCATGGATCATGAGAAGGCATCCAAGACCTGTTCACCCCAGTTCCCTGCGGCACCCGTCAAGGCTCCCTCAGGTACTGTGTGTTGGTGTGGGGCATTGAATAAACAGTACACATCAGTCCTCCCCCTTGAGTCTGAATGTGTTAACTCCATGACATTTACAGTCTTCAGTCCTGAGGTCGTTGCCAAACTTGGGTCTCTTCTGTGGCTGCCAAGAGCTGTCTGTATAATATATCTAGATAAGCGTGGTGTGCTGTACAAGTATGGATAGTGTCTAAAATGCATTGTAAAAAACAGATTCTAGTTCAACTCACGATTTTGGTACTGAAAAATAAAATGAATGGCCCAAATAAATCCCTGGTGTAACTCCACTAACTCCAGTGGAGTAGCACCACGGAATTAGACTGTGCATGTGTGTAGCTGGATCACTTGGTAGCTGTCTATGCTGCAAGCCTCTCACCCCAGCTAGATAGACTCGCCCTAGCAGGGCTTATGGTAGCACACTAAAAATAGCAATGTGCCACACCAGCAGAGGCTCAGACGAGCCACTTGAGGTCGGACCCACTATATCCCCTGGTGCTTGCATGCATGTGCACTCTCTCACTCAGCCACCCCTATAGCTGCTTTACAGAATCGTAACTATGGTATGTCTACTAGCGAAGTCCACACAGTTGCCATTGCTTAGTTTGTGCACTGCTCTACAAAGAAATATCAGGCTGCATAGACTTAAGAAATCTAGCTTACAATCCATCTGAAAAAATTCACGTGAGCCTTGCACTTTATGCTCAGATACGTTACGGCCTGTAGGATCTGGCACACTGAGGCCCTGATCGTGCAAACACTTCCTCCTGTTCTTTAAGGAGAGCATGTGCATTAACTTGTTTAAAGCTAAGCATATGTGTAAGTGATTGCAGAATGAGGGCCGGTGGTCCTGATCCAGCTCCTGGTGAAGTGTTGATGGAGGTTTCTCATCCGCTCCTGTGGGACCTCCTGCATATCACAGGCTGCTGCCGCCGCTCCCTGCACAGAAAACCCGACCACCAAGATTAGACTAACACATTACAGCCCCGAGGAGAGAGACTATTATGTGCCACAGACGGAGAATGGGAGGGGCTGAGTTGCACCAGTGCTGAGGCCCCTGCAAATGGCATGGAATTGATAAAATGAGAGAGACCCAGGCAATCCCACACACTGACACTAGGACCTGGAGGAACGTTGATTCCCAAGTGCACACAGGATGATCATTTAGACCCTGAGCATGTGAGCAAGAACCAGCCAGCCAAGCACCTGAGAGAAAGAGAGAATGCTCAGTGCTAGGATACCGAGCAGGGCGGGTCACTGCTCTGAACTATCTCTAGCTGGGGCCATCTGTGAGGTTTCAGAGGATGGACACCCTGTCCCCTAAATACTTGAGAAGAGGGCACAAATCCCTTCCTGACCGGCTGAGGCCCTGAAGCATGAGCAACATCAGACATGAACCAGAAGCGACTCTCCAGGTGCGGAGCCTGTACACCCCAATCACAAGCCACCCTGTCCTACAATCCCGCTCATAAATTTGTCCAAGTCTCTCTCAAAACTCATTGTTTGCCTCCACAACTCCTATTGGGAGGCAGTTCCAGAGCTTCCATCCTCTGATGGCTAGAATCCTTCTAATTGCCAGCCTTAATTTGTTGATGTGTCAACCTTATGATTTAGCTTAAGTAGCTTTTCACCCTCCCTGGTGTTTACCCCCAATGTATTTATAGAGAATAGTCCTATTCCCTCTCAGTTTTTGTTTTGCTAGGCTAAACAAGCCAAGGACTTTTATTCTCTTCTCGTAAGAGAGGCCCTCCATTCCCCAGTCATCCCAGTGGCCTTTCTCTCTGCTTGTTCCAGTTTGAATTCATCTTTTTGAACACAAGCGGCCACAATTGTACACAGTACTCTAAACAAGGTCTTACTAGTGCCATGTACTATGGCATTAATACTTCTCAATCTCTACTGGAAGTGCCTTGCCTGATATATCCAAGGATCACATTTGCCTTTTTTGCAGCCATGTCACATTGGTGGCTCATAGTCATCCTGTGATCAACCCACACATCCAGGTCTTTCTCCTACTCTGTCACTTCTATCTGATGAGCCCCCCGCTTATAGCAGAAATTCTTATTAGATCCTAAGTGTATCGTCATACACTTTATACTGTTACATCTCATCCAATTTCTGTTACTTACGTCTTTAAGGCCATCCAGACCTTCCTGTATAATATTTCAGTCCTCTGTGTTGAGGATGCCTCCCAACTTTATATCATTAGCAAATCTCATTAGCTCCCACTTTTTGTGCCAAGGTCAATAATTAAAATACTAAATAAGATCCGTTCCAAAGAAGCTCTCCATGAGGAACTTCCCTCCAGTCTGATAGTTCACCTTTCAGCGCAACCCATTGCCTCCTCTTTAGCCAGTTCCTTATCCACTTCACAATCCTTGTACGAATCCCCCTCTTCTCCAATATAACTAATAATTTCCCATGTGATACCCTGTCAAATGCTTTATTGAAGTGCAAGTACATTAGATCTACTGCACTATCCTTATCTTAAAAAAAAATCAGGGTTTTTTCTCAACGAATATCATGTTAGCCTGCCAGGATTATAGTGAAGGAAACAAATCTTATATCCTTGTCCAGTGAGAGAATGCAAGCGTGTGTGTACTGGGGAAGATATAAAGAAGCGGACCCCAAGAATTTCTAATTCCCTTTGTCGCTAGCATGTGAAAGAACGTGCCCTTTTGCCTTTTGGAGTCTACAACCTCAATCCTTAGGTACACCAACTTAAGCCTCTCTACACGAGGATGGATTCCTGTACAGGGGATGTGGAGATGCTTGAATGGGGGGAATCAGCACTATCATGCAAGTTAGGGGTGAGGGTGAGGAAGGGAAAAGTTGACCAAATAAAAATTAGAAATTATTTTCTTGAATCATTTTAGTGTGGATTCAGCCAGACTTAGTGAAGTAAGACCAATGCAATGTGACTGAGCTAAAACGAAGGGGCTACCGAAAATCCTTTTTATTCTGCATATGAAGTGGCATTTCTAAGCTGTTGTCAGAGTCCCATAAATGTGTTTATTTCAACAAATGTGCAATTGACATTTAGTAACCATTTTGAGGATCGCTCTGTGTAATGGAGATTATATTGAAAGAAAAACGAAACAAAGGCGTTTTAAAATTCTGAAATAACCTTAGCACTCATATTCTCTCTTCTCACCCCCACCCCCGCATTGCCCAGTTACAGTGTGAGATTTATGCCCAGGGGACCTTTTCAGAGAGTGCCTGTAACTGAAATGTGTTTTCTTACCCCTTGAAGATGAAAGCCATTAAGAAAAGCAAGTGATTTTAATGAGCAGACCTTGCAGAATCTCATCCTTAAAGCTCCAGTTACTCCTGTGATTCAAAGTAGGTCAGATTGTAAACATGAATTAGACTTTGCTTCTCATTTTATTGACTTCTAGTACTTTATTCATAGCATCTTATAGTTAGCAAAGTATGTTGTCTTTTTAGTGACTGGAAAAATACCCTTTATTCTCTCGATTTAGAGTTTCATATTTCAGGTAATCGGAGATAATGGATGTGCTGTCCTCTCTCTCTCTATTGTCACCAGCAGTATTGGGGATTATAGGATAAATAGAGCATGTGGATAATTCTGCTGAAATGACCAGCAGTGAAATGATTACATTTGACAATTTAAACATCAACGTTGTTAGGTTTCACATTTAACTCCCCTATTGAGATGAATGGCACAGTTCACACTTCTCAGAGCTTGCGTTTCATGCTCTCTGCAGTTTTAAGATGAGAGCAGGGCATCAGTTACACTTGATGGATGGTTTTCAGTATTGTTTTCACAGCCATAGGGACTAAAAACAACATTTTTTAGAGAGCGGTTGGATTCTGGAGCAGAGGGGGTGAATTCTATGGATTTGTGAAATATATGTGTCCTCTGTTATAGTGTGGAAGAGAAAAATATGTACAAATCATAACAATCCATGGCCACCTACTACTTTTCACCCATGGTAGTTTGCAACTTGACAGCAATTGCAGGAGTAGAAGTCAGTCCTGGTACAAAATCTTCTCCTCTGAAGCAGAATTTCCATTTATTACAGTATTTCATGTTAGCAATATAGTGTCTGTGATGCACTTCTAAATAGTCTTTTTATTCAATCCAGCAAAGGACAGTGGTGATGGAGAGGGAGGAATGAAGGGGGCCCCCTGCAACTGCATATGTATGAACATAAAATGAGCCAGTACATTATAATGGGTCTGAGGATCTTGCATCTCCATTTCATCTAAATGGATCCAGAAGTGATCTATAAAAAGTTGGCTAACGTGTGTGTGTATGTCTGTGATTGTGATAATAGTGGAAATGCAGCCATCTCAAAGGATAAATTCCAAGCACTATTAAACAACCTATACCACAATCTAAGTCAAATTGAGTAATATAATTTATTTATTGTTTGAAATTAAAAACAAAAACAAAACAAGGTCTCCCTTTTCCTCCATCCCTCCATTTTAGTTGCAGTAGGAACGCTCCCAGTTTATACCTGCCCCCATCATAAGAATGCACGCACAGAGGCAAAATCCCCACCATTTGACTATAGTCATCAGGCAAGGTATCTAGAACTTAAAGCATGTAAGGCTTTAAAGACCAAACTCAACACCCAGCCCAATATTGTGTTCAGTTGAGTTATAGTTTGGACTTGTACACACATTCCAGATAAATTGACCACATTCATCCCTGGACATCAGTGATGGATGTGATCCATTATGTTTACCACAGTGAGCCTATCTGTCTTCAAAAGCAAATTGGTGCGGATGTCCAGACAACAGCAGAGGGTCTTTTGAGGCTCTTCAATTACAGGTATTTAAATTTCAGACTGTGTTGTAAGGTGTCCTGCTAGGAAGAATGGAAAGTGCAGTATGATGAGCAGTTCTCCAGGTGAAATTGCCAGTATTCAAGATGACGTGCATGAAATCACAGACAATATCTGAGGTAGATTCAAAAGGCAAAGCCTGGCAAATGAATGCACAAGTAGTGACAAAAATCCATTTGAAATGATTCTCTGCTTGATGGCCATCTTTGTGAGTGATCAGTGTTGATTATGCTCATCATTTTTAATCTTCTATTTTTTAAAATGGTAAGAATTCATTACCATATTTAAAGGGTGCATGACTGAGAGCTTTAATGAACATAGTGAGTGTTATCCCCTTGCGATGCAGGTTTTAAAATGAAATGAACCAGATTCAAGTCTACTGCATTAGCATAATGATGTGGGATGCCTTGGGTTTATTAACTGGGATTTGGGGTCATAGACAAAGAGTGTAGTTCCATACCCTAATGTGACCATTCAGTTATGATTTGCAACATTTTAAAAAAATTATTCATTGCACACTGGGAGAGTTTTGATGCTACAGAAATAATAAAAGATCCAAGGCCGAAACAAAATGTGGTTTAAACTGACAGCAACTCCAGTGATTTAATTACGTGCACTTTTTCTGGGACTGTGCATCTCAGTGCTTAAAAAAGAGTTAGGACCTGAAACAAGTGCATGTCTCAGATGGCTGAGCATCAGTCTGGAGATGAGTCTCAGTCCAGAGATGGAGGCTGATGAAAGAGAAGGCTTCCTCCTTTTATCCAACTTGCAGAGCAGCTTGGGTGCATCTCTGTAACTGCTACTGTGCTCCACCTGCATTATGGAAAATGAGGAGATGAATCCTACGAGTCAAGGATCCACTGTCTTCCATCTCCCAACTTTTCCTAGTTAGTTCCACACCTTTTCCAGTTGGTGGATGTGGAGCCACACTCCAAATCATGCCCCCTTTCTGCAAATAAGGGTCGGGGCCCAGGTACTCCCAGTGGAGGGAAGCAGTGCTTGGCTCCGGTTATTGGATGGCTCATCGCATCCCTGTGCGGTAAGTAAATGTTACTAGCCATATTTTACAAAGAAGGGAACTGAAGCCAAAACTCTTGAAAAGTGGCCACTGATTGTGAGCATCCCAGGTTTTGGGTGCCCAGCTTGAGATACCAGGTGGAGTCAATGGGACTACTTGGTGCATTAAGTTAAATATCTGTATGTCTTTGCGGGACTTTTAAGGTCAGAAGGACCATTGTGATAATTTAATCTGATCTCCTACATAATATAGGCCATATAGAATTTCGTCTACTAATTCCTGCATCAAGCCCATAACTTCAGATTTAGCTGGAGCACATCCTTTAGAAAGACGTTCAGTCTTGATTTAAAGACTTCAAGTGATGGCGATTCTACCACAACCCTGGATAAGTCATTCCAGTGGCTAATTATGCTCATTTTAAAATGTTCTACCTTAGTGCCAATTTAAACTTCCCCTAGTTCAGCTTGCAGTCATTGAAATGTATTTCTTTTTCGCTGTGTTAAAGAACACTTGGGTATCCTATCTTCTCCCCTTGTAAGTATGCAGGCAGAGGTCCGTCAGGGCCTAAATTCACTTGTGACATAAATTGGAGGTGCGGGGAGGCGATTACTGTAATAAGATCACCTGATTAAGTTTGGGCATGAGCTCATCTGATGGTTTTGCTAAAATGTATTTTTTATGGGAATACATGATGATGTGCTGTGGCATAGAACTTTTAGCATGAGTTTAGACTGGTTGCAGTTTCTCATTAGTAGCACAGCCATGAGTGAGTGACCATAGCTCACCTTCAGCAAGTGTTGATTAAACCCTTTACATCACCATTCTATTGTGCACTCTGTAAATGTGACCTTCTACAGGGGAAAAAAACTATTAATGACTTACTTAAAATGTCACCATTTAAAATGAGAGATCCCAGTGCCTTCCTCCAGGGCTAAAAGTAAATTCTTAGGGACTAAGGCTTGCATTTGTAGCCCTGGAACATGGAAGCAGGAGCAGGAAAATGGGGCACCAACAATCTCTAGAATGTTAATTATTGTTAAGGAATTCATACACTGCCTAAAATCACAGCTATTCTAGGAAATATAAACTCATTTAATCTGGTATCATCCACATGAAGTTAAAGAAAAACACCTTCATTACCTACTGCATGAGTAATACATTCTTCACTTTCTTCGAAGAAAAGTAATTGCCCATTGTAGCCTGAGAAATCCTGTGTCTATAGCTGATGATAAATGTGCTATTTTACAGCACATAAGCATCTTAGTGACGAATATTTGTAGCCTCTACTGTATCAATAGGTAGAGGCATACAGTACTGTTAATATTTGATGGTTTATATTGGCAATTCTTTATCTCAACCACAGGTGTATGACTGGAGCTTGCTGTGAATCTAGGAGCTTGACTTGCTTGCCATGTTTAATGGTCCCCAAAAATTTTAGATTATTTTGCTCTTTGGCTTTTGCAGCTCATTATTAGTAACCACTAAGATAAGGTTTGCTTTTCAGTAGATATGAAGCTGCATCAGGCCTTGCAGCAAAATAGTGATGACCTTTTTCATTGTTTTGCTAACAAGATATAAGCAAAAACTGAACAGACCAATTGGAGCTGTAATCCAGATCCACGATGTGAATTGGGTCACTGGTAAACAAATGCTGTCAAGATAGGGCATTTTACAGTCAGTATGTCAGTTGTATGTTGTCCTCTTATTGTTATGGTACCAAAGCCAAGAAATCTTGAGCAGAAAGAGGAACTATAGCATGGCCTAGATCAGAAAGAAAAGGTTATCAACACGGTGGCAAGTGCAAATGCAAAAAGTACTCCTAGCCACTCTTGTTACACGGATATCCGTCTTCAGCCAGGGATCCAGTAGCAACCCACATCATAAGCCCAAATAACGAATGGCAGATATGCTCCGTCTAATAAACCCAAATAACTCCATAATTACCAACAAGATGGCAAATAACATATTTCCTGTTGCGCACGTCAACACATTGAGAGGTCACTAGAAAAACTGCTTCATGATCTCCTTCCTTCAATGAAATCCTTTTAAGTTACTATAAAAATGAAAGGCTTGAAAAACAAGGTGTTTCCCTTAGTGGAATGAATCAGAGTAGCTGGTCTCTGTGACATGTTCTAGGCTGCTAATGGATAAAGGAGATTCTCCATTAATTTAAGTGAAAGGGTTGTGCTTTTTAGGGCATGAGGATCTGGATTCCAACCCCGCTGTTGCTGCTGCTGTGACATGGGAAGTGGCTTTTATGGTTCAGCCTAGAGACAACTGTGAAATATTAAGTGCTGTGGATATAGCTGTTCTCCTTTTAAGACCATCTAACATGAAAATAGAGTTGAGCCCATAAACGTGTGGTAGAGTCCCATCAGCCTTGTTGTGTAAATCACTTGATACAGAAATAAAAAGGATTTAATTTTGCACTTAAATTCCTTAAAAAAAAAAAAAAAAAAGCAAACCCCAATTAAAACCAAACATCAAATGTATTTCTGGGTTCAAAATAATTTTAATGTTAGCTTTGCTGAGTGGTGTTCTGCAACGAAAAGCTCTTTCCCACTTCACAGAGCACCTTCTTGAGAACATACTCTAATAAATAACTATAGTAAGTATCCTTCCAGCAGTGTGAAGATGTTCAGAAGGGGAATACTTCCCAGACAAAGATATTCTTAAAGACCGTCTCTTCAACAGAGATGATTAATCTGTAAGGATTAAAGACTAACTTCAAAGACCAGTAGGCTGAATTGGAACCTGCATCTGAATTTAACAGATAGAGAATGATAAGACGATAAAGAGCTAGATCCAGTTTGTGAGTCCAGGATCTATTTTTATCTCCTAAATTGTGACTTGAAAAACGCTTTCTGGAAAAGATTTAGAAATTCTTTGAGCTGTTGCAGACCTGAATTGACTAATAGTTGGAGAGCTTTTGTTTCTGCTTTAACTTCTAATCTGAAGTCCGTTTGCCTGTAGCTGTGCAAGGGCTCGGCCAACTGACCATCTGCCTCTAGAAGTTACAATAGGGGGAAAGTACTTTCCCAGGTGATTTAGGATGATCTGATTTCTTTTAGTCTTATTAATCACAGAACCTCTGAAGTATTTCAAAATCAAACTGCATGGGAGAAAGTCAGGGGAGACTGTTTTCCTGCATGTTTTCACTATCCTAGAGTAGACATTTGCATGATTCAAGTACTTGAGACATATGATCATCTTGACACAGATTTCAAAGGCCTGTATCAACAGGTGCAACTGCAGGTGCTAGCAGATCATTAGCTATGCTTTTGTAACTTCTTTAAAAAAATGTTTGTTTGCTGCAGTTGGGCAAATAAATGCAATATTTGACCTTGGGGGATTTTTTTAGCCTTTCTGTATATGCACATCTTGAATGTTTGGGGTTACGAGTAGGAAGTACTCAGTTTGAAATGAATGCTTTTGAGTATGCACTGATAGATTTTTTTTTTTAATCTTGAACAGCAGCTGTTATTGAAATCTCTCCTCCTCCAATGTACGGTTTTCTTTTTTAATTGGAATTGCCCTAGTTACAGATGTCACAGCCACTAGATGTCTAGCCTTCCCATGTGACATCCTGGTTCCTTGTTAAAGCTTACAGTGGGATTATGATGCATTTCACTTGCAATGTCCCATTGTTCCTCTGGCTGTGATAGGGAAATGCTCACCTGCTGTAAATCTGGCAGCCAGCTGGAATGAGAACATTAAGCAAATATCCACTCCGTTCAGCTCTGTGACCTTCCTTCATCCTATAGAAAGTAAGGCTGAAAAGAGGAGGCCATTAAGTGTTGTAGAGTTGAGACAACTAGCTTATTTTTAGTACAAACCATGCAGTTGGATCCATTTGTCCCTTGCAAATCAATGGAAATTACTTTGCTGAGATGGTTTCCCCCATAATTTGCTTGGGGGAAGAACACTCAATATGCCACTGCATGGCGCTAACAAAGACAGGAACAGAAAGGTTCTCTGCTGTGCCAGTACAAGCACTAACGTCCCCTTTGCTTGTTAAGTATTAATAGGAAATGTGTCTTGCAGGCCATTTCCACTTCCTCCTGTGCCATGTGTAGAGGATCTGGCAACAAGGTTATCCGTTACCTCACTGTTCTCCTCACTAGGTGGGGCAAGAAGGGGTCTTGTTCTTGTGGCCAGTGATAGATGAGCCATTTAGTCATCTTGATGCATTTAGGACAATTTCATTCGAATTTATTGTGGTTTAACCATTTAAAAGAAAAATTAAAATTTTAGATCGGTTTGGGCACTGTCATGGAAAGGTTTTAAAATGGTTTCCTTGTGGCTTAAACATTGAGCTACAATCCTAAGAAATTTTTATCCAAAAGGAAGTGTAGCTTTAGGTTTATTTTATTACATAGATTATGCATCTGATGTCTGTAGCAAACAATGATCAAAACTGGAAAGGAGGAGGATGTATAAAGTTAAAGCACGAGACCAGGGGCCAAGAGAGCTCTACTGTCTGCTGTAGCCCACACTTCCGGTGTGACTTTACCTCACTTAGCTCATTGGTAAGAATGTAGACTTCACTCATCCCAGAGCATTCCTTGTAAGTGTAGAGTTTCTTCTCAGCCAGTGGTTCCCCTCTTCCCATCCCACCCCCACACACCCAAGGACTTGTCTGTACTACTAGTATTTTTATTGCAGTACCACCTAGACAACTCAATTAAGATCAGGATTTGCTTCTTCTGTGAGCTGAAATGCCTGATTCGCCCCTCACATGTAACAATTTAACACCAGTTTAGCTCCACTGACATCAGGGGAGTTTCTCTGGCTTTATATCTGTGTGCGTGAAGATCAGGCCCATAGTTCACAAAGGCTTTTGGAATCCTACAGGATGGAAGTGATCCAAAGATGCGAGTTTCAGAACAGACCTGAATTTCCCCAAAATTCAGTGGTGCTCAGATCTGGGGGTCTGTCATGGGCATTCTATTCTAGCCAAACCAACGTGCTCATTACTGGAAACAAAGGCTTACTTCCATTCCACTGAAGTGTACGGCAAAATTCCCATTGAGTACAGTAGGAAGTAGGTTCAAGTTTTTAAAATCTGGAAAGTTTAAGTGTTGTTTTGGGAATATTATTCAGCGGAATACAGCCCTGTGTTCTTCTCTGAATAATTCTTTTAAGGAAAGGGTTAGGTATCTGTGATAAAACACCTTGATCCAGATACCTTTTCTTACACTAATTACAATATGTAATATTCTATTAGAGCCCACATTACTCAGTCTTACACTATTTCCTTGGGGATATGAAAGAGAGAATGAGTAGATAAGAGATGATTACAGTAGAAGCATGGTGAATTTAGCTGGAGATGATCTGTGAAGCACCGTTTAAAAAAAAAAGTGTGCATGCAAATCCATCCTTTGCATATTCTATATTTAAAAGCACGTTGGCTATTTTTTACAGTCATCAGTGGTGCCAGCTAAGAGGTAGAGCTCTCCCCATCCACTCAGAACAGGAACACTATTCCCAGAGATGCCAGACCTACTTTTAGTTGTTGGAGTAGCTAGACTAATTCCAATCCCTGCATTCCAAGAGTTTGCATTCCAGTTATGAATACTAAGCACTTTCCATCTAAGTGAGTGACAAATGTTAACTAATCCTCACAAGCCGCCCACACCCTCCTAGTGAGGGAGATCAGTAAATATTATCCCCATTTACAGATGGGAATTTGAGGTAGTGAGGTTAAATGTCTAAGATTACAGAATGAGTTAATGCAGTTCTAGGATCTGAAATCAAGAATTCCTAGCTCCCTCTCATGTGTTATGTTGTTAGATCACACCCCACCACGTCTTTTAAGTAGCATTCTGTCCATTCACATCTGACAGTGCCATGGTATTGTGGTTTCAGATTTCGTAAAATACTGTATTTTGCTTCATAGCTTTGAAGAATTCTCATTTTTTCTTATTTGATAGTTAGTTTTACACTTCAGAGAAATATGTCTGTACACATTGGGCTAGACTTGCATTTTGGCTTTGCTTGTGTAAATCTGGCATAACGCCATTGTAGAACAACTTGGAATCCGGCCCGTTGGGACACAGCTTGGATTCTCCAGGATTCATAGACCCATGGAAGATTAGGGTTGGAAGGGACCTCAGGATGTCATCTAGTCCAACCCCCTGCTCAAAGCAGGACCAACCCCAACTAAATCATCCCAGCCAGGGCTTTGTCAAGCCAGGCTTTAAAAACCTCTAAGGCTGGAGATTCTACCACCTCCCTAGGTAACCCATTCCAGTGCTTCACCACCCTCCTAGTGAAAAAGGTTTTCCTAATATCCGACCTAGACCTCCCCCACTGCAACTTGAGACTGTTTGTTCCTTTTTCTGTCATCTGCCACCACTGAAACCATCCTCCCTGGAAACCCCTTTCAGGTAGTTGAAGGCTCCTCAGATCTCCCACTCATTCCTCTCTTCTGCAGACTAAGCAAGTCCAGTTCCCTTAGCCTCTACTCATAAATCATGTGCTCCAGCCCCCTAATCATTTTAGTTGCCCTCTGCTGGACTTTCTCCAATTTGTCAATATCCTTTCTGTAGTGGGGGACCCAAAACCGGACACAGTATTCCATTGCTGATAAATTTAATTGAAGCTCTACTTCTCAGTTATTTAATCCAAACCTGCAGTTTCAGAAGGATGCCAAATGCCTCACACTTCCTATTGTGTGCCTTTGGTATCTTCGGTTTTGTACCCTACACGCAGAGAAAGTATATTTGACTTGCTTTAACGTTGTTTCTTAATTGTTGGAACTTACAACTCCACTGTAACGTTAAATAACTTTAAATTTCACATAACCATTTCACTGCAAAAAACAAACTATAGATCGTTAATAAACCCACACTGAAGCTCAAAGTCTGTATTAAGAAACCACTTTAAATTATATCATGTGGTTTCTAAAACACTCCTGTTTGACCTCTGTTAGGCAACTGAATTTCCCCTCCCCCCCCAGTTGTGTGGCTGGTTGTCTAACACAGGTTCTTTTGTATTTAGATTAAATGTTAAATTCTGCTGCTGCTGCTATTCTTTCCTCCAAAAGTTAAATTGCCTTTTTTAGAAATAATTTTCTTATGGTGTAGATTTATCTTGTGGTCAATAATTGTATGTGTTTTGTAAAAGAGTAGTTAGTGATGGCAAACAAGCTATTGTCTGCCTGGAAGCCAAAACAAGCCTAAAGAAGAATACTATAACAAAGGTGTAATGTGTCTGTCATTTCGACTGTAAGCTGATAAACTTAATCCATTTTCTCTGTGGGTAAGCCTAGCACTGTTGGGCTGGGTCTACATTGACAGTGGCAAATTCGCCACCGTCACATCGATTGCTCTGGATCGACTGACCGGTCTGTATAGACAGTCTGTCGATCCAGGAAGCGACGCAGGAAAACCACCCCAGTAAGTGGAGTAGCGCTGTGTCGAAGGGAGCGCTGTTCCCTTCGATGCAGCGCAGCATGGACACCGCGTGGAGGAGACACTGCAAAGTCTCCAAAGTGATTTATGCCACTTGCGTATCTCCTGTCGACTGCTGCCGAATCGCCAAGGTAAGCGTAGACCGGGCCTCAGAGAGTTAGCACAGCCTGCAAATACTTTGATGCAGAACTTACACCTATGGTTGTGTAATGGCAGCAATAACATTATTGCTGGATCCTACTCTCAGCATTTAAAGAGCAACTAAAGACCTTTGTGCATTCCAGGGCTGAACTTCGCTTTGGCTGAGGACATCTGCCACTGAAATGAAAGACGTTCCCTCTACGTACCTTTTGCCCATTTTTTCTACTGTTCAGAGGGAAGCCAATAAATATCACTGAAAACAAAAATAGAGTGGTTGGTTGCAGAAAGTTCCTGTTAAAACGTGGTTTGACTACTACAGAAAACCCTAATGAACCGCATTTGCTCCATAGTGTATAGAGACTCTGTTGCGTGTGATCGGAATCCTGTGTATATGAATTTATATTGCTTGCATTTTTCTGTCTTTCTATACCTTAATTATTTATAATATCAATCTCTGTATCTAGCTAAAATAAGCATTGCATATAAGATTCCTGTGTTATTTCTCTAATCATAATATAGGGAACTTGCATATCTTTACGTACGTGCATACACAATCACAGGAAGTCCTGTGGAGATCAGTTGACAAATATCCCTGCTTGGATATAGTGAGAAGATCATGCCTCGTGACTTCTTACATGGCATCATAAAGTATAAGAATCCTGCTCTTGTAAACTTCATTGTGCTGCCTACTCACAAGAAGTGAGCAGTTAGGCAGAGAATATCGTAAGTGCAATGTGTATGCTCATGCCTTCCTGAGACAGGACACGATTTCTTTCAAATTGCAACCCTACTACTTACGGTAAACAGTAGGCAGACAGAGCAGAGGGCTGGTATGATATGCACATATGTGCCAGCAAATCAAATCAAAGCAGAGGGTATAATTTTAGACTTATCAGCCTTGAGGGTACCTCTTAAAATGGTAATAAGGTGCTGAAATTTTAGTAGCTCTGGGCCCCCTGGAAGATTTTAGTCCGCCTCTGGGTAACAAGAGACTGAGCTAACTGTAATGTGGTGCAATCTCATCTGTTTTACTGGCACAGAACAGTAACACTTTCAAAAGCATCTGTGTCACTTAGGCACTGTTGGAAACTGGATTAAGTGGGAAGGGACACGTTCTGATGCTAGCTGGGTGGTGGGGTGACCCACAGTAACTGGGTGCTGATAAGCTTCAGTATAAAATAAATAGTCTAATGAAAGAAAGTAAAGTTGATCTCTGGTTTTGTCTTCATCAGCACACTTGCAGATATATTACCAGGAAGGATCTCTCTGTGTTGCATAACTTTCACTTTGCTCTCAGCAAATTATTGGTTGCAAACAAACAAACCCACCCCAGTAACATGGGAAGTGAAGCAACATTTGGAGGTGGCCGATGCTATCAGTTCTCAGGCTGAGCATTAGGCTGTGTTGGTGTAAACGGAGCAGCTTCAGTAATGCCAAAGAGTTTTTGCTCATTTACACCAGCAGAGACATTGGTCCTGTGTAAGTAAAAATGCACCTTGACTTTCTTTCTAAGTTGCATCTAGAAGTGAGGTTAGGGGGGAAATGATCCTCTGAACTCACAGGTAGTTCCCATTATCAGTGCAGTGTAGAGACGCCTGTACTGTTACTGCTGTCGCCGCTCATGCCGTGCCATTACTGTGCACAAAGAGACAGCTTCAGTCTCCAGGGCCATCAGTCTGCCTATTTACATGAATACTAGACTGTTTTTTGTTAAAGAAATGCATAAAATCACGCCCTTCCACGTGATAGTCTCTAGAACAATTGTACATGTAGCAATAAAGCTTAACAACAAGGATTGCTAATATTTACAAAATACACCTCTTGTATAAAATTATTATGGGTAAATTTTAATGTGCAGCTGCACAGAAAAAAAATTTGCATATAAAAATTACCGTGACAAACCTGGGAACGCAGAGCAGCAGCTGAGTGTTAAGTGAAATAGCCTCCATTTTGCCCAGCTCTTCCATCTCAGAGCTCAGATGGCAAGTGGAACGATGTGTAGATAAAGTGTAGCTGAAAATGATGGCCTCTGGTCTCTGAGGTGCTGAGGACCTGAGTTTAGGGGCCTCAGCTTCTTGCAGGATCAGGCCTCTGGTTTCTTGACTGCTGTTGACCTTTCTGGGCTGCATTCTGTCCGGAGCCATCTTGGGGCTAAGAACTTAACAAGATTCAAAAAGGGATTGAATAGTTTTATGGGTATCAAGAATATCCAGAGGTATCCTGAGTGGTATCCTTGTGCTTCAGGATTTAAACCAATCTCTAAGTATTGGAGATCACAATGAGACCTTTGGGGAATGGGTGGGTGGGTAGATTATTCAACATCTGCCTACTGCACAGTTCTTACAGTAGCTTCTGAAGCATCTGGTGCTGGCCTCTGTCTGTCTGATCCAGTCCTGCAATTCTTCTGTCCCTATCTTGCTTCAAATAGACATAACTTGTGACACTGACTGCTGGGGAACTTGCTGTAAGAGACTGAACAGGTTTCCATCCTGCTTCTGTGCAGGGTTAATCTAGTATTTAGGGCTAGATTGTGGCTGTAGAGCTACAGGTACACAGTAGTTTTGTATATGGAGGTATACTTCTCTGTGGGAGCTCCTTAGGACAACGCCTTAGGAAGAACAGAGGGGAGAGTAAAGTAGAGTGCTACACAGCTTGCTTACAGTGGGAAGGGCTTCCTGCTTCTTGGACTGTGCAAAATGTTCTGTTTTCTATTCAAGCCACAATGAAGTGGCTGGAAGTACTGGAGGAACCAAACTGCAACAGACTGAGCAGGAAGGAAGCTTGAAAACACACATGCCACCAATCCTACAACTGTCAAGTAGATTTTTGAGCCTGGAGGTTTCTTAGTGCTACTTAACATCCTCAGCACTGTACTGACGTTAACTATTTGAAGAACACAGAGTCCCTCTAGTGTGCTAGTGTCATTTAACATATGGAGAATCTTAGACGCCATAGTGTCTTGCTGAGGCACAAGGGCCACAATATCAGAGCCAGGATGAGAACTCAGAGGTTCCTAGTATTGATGCTGCCATCCCATTTCTTTCTTCTTCTGGCCCATTCAAAACAAAGAGCAATATTAACTCTTTTTAACAAAATATTAAAATTTGTAGTGGCAGATTTCTATTTTATTTATTTGCAGTGCACCTAAGAATCCAGTCATGTATCAGGACTCCATTTTGCTAGGTGCTGTATATAATCAGAGAACAAAAAGATGGTCGCTGTTCCAAAGAGTTTCCAATCTACCTCTACCTCCCCAAAGAAAGAATGTGGTGAAAGCACCATTAAGGGAATGCTGACCAGTTTCCTGGCCCTTTTACATTCCTGCTCCCCACTGCTCAGTACAGACTCATTCTGTTTCTTAGTTAACAGCTGTGCTGCGGATGCATGAGCTAGAATAGAATTCAGATAACTCTGTCCTGCAGAGACGATACCGCTAGGAGGAATCAGGAGTAAAAAGCAGAAAATTGTGCGTTTGTCAGAGGTGTCAGCAGAGTGAAGTCAGTTACTAAGCCCAGGAGCAGAAAGTCTAGTTTTAACATGATCACCATAACTACATGTAAGACCGTAACTGTGTGCAATGAGAGTTCTGATACAAAGGTGGTTTACCCAGGAAGGCTCTGATCCTACAATCTGGTCACTGATGGCAAACAGTTAAACCCAGGCGGATCAGATTGCAAGATCAGATTTAATTACCTAAATTCTTTATTAAATGTAGGTTGTAGTATTAAATGCTACTACCTAAACATCATGATTATCAGCCCTTATCCTTTATATTGATAGTGGCCACCCACTATTTGGTATGAATTATAAAATTTTGTACATGTACCCTGAAATATTATTTATAAACCTAAAAATGAATATCTCCAATATTTTGGCAAATTAAATTATCTAGCAAATAAGTAGAAATACAGAACAGGACATTCACTCCAGATAGAGAGAGAGCAACATTTCTATCTCTTGCGTGACTTTCCCAAAACACTAGGGCTAGAGACACGCTTGCATAATAGCTTGTTTTCATCTTTCTAGTATAGAAGGAAATCAACGATTTCTAATTCATGAAACATGTTGTTGACCTTTTATTGACAGTGCTGGCTGCCTGCCAGCTCTGATTCAGTCAGTTTGCATCTCAGCACTTTGGGATTTCTCCTAACGCTGAAACTGTTGGATCAACTACTCATTTCAGTGGGTTCATTATTTCAAGAAGAAGCAGAACATGGGATTGCTTTGAGAATTTGCTTTGAAGACCTACAGCAACTTGTTTTCAAAGCACTGTTTTTATTTCTTACCACACAGGAGTGTAACAACATTCTACCTTCCGTTGATAACTGACATAAGGGGTTGGTAAGCCTTCTGCTGTACATCCGTAAGGTATGAGAGAGTATTTCATGTGTATTAGAGGGACTCTGACAAGATAAAAATTAGATTTAAAAAAAATGTATATTCCATGGTTTGTTTAAACTGAGCAGAATGTGAAAATCTATCTTTTAATCATTTAGGAACAGATTCTGCCACCCTTAAATGCACTGCGACTACTATTGGAAGACACCCAGCTACTCTGCTGTTAAAAGCAATAAAAGAAGATATATGGAACAGAACAGTGGTGTAAGATTCTACTTGGCACTTGTAACGGTGGCACAGGCTGGCTCTTCATGATGTTTCCTTGTTTATTTTTTGCACTTCACCCAGCTTGGACAGTGAAACCGGACTGGGGCATGTGTACGCTCCAGCGGCACAGCTACGGCCCTGTAGCTGTACTGCTTTAGCACCATTGTGGAGATGCTTCCTATGGCGAAGGAGGGGGTTTTCATCGATGTAGGTAAATCCACCTCTCCGAGAGGGGATTGCTAGGGCGGCAGAAGAATTTTCTCAGAGACTTAGTTGTGTCTACGGCGAGGGTTAGGTCGACCTAACTATGTTGCAGAAGGCACAGGATTTTTCACAGTCCTGAGCAACATAGTTAAGGCAATCTCATTTTTAGGTGCAGACCAGGCCTGGGTCAGCTTCACTTTCTCCTTTATTATCCCTTTCTGGTTCTCCTGGGTTAGTACAGTGCTGTTGCAACTGGGTTTAAACACATAAAACAAAATATTTAAACCCCAAGCTCTACCACCCTGCCCCCTTTTCTTTCCCTCATGAGAATGTGACCCGCACTGGGGGCAGTGAATCATTGTTGCCCTGTAGGGGCTAGTCCACATGAGTTTATCTGCTACTCCTTGCAGCTAATAGACTCTCTCTTCCTTCACTCAAGTGGTGAGGGTAGCTTTGAGTCCTCGCTATCAGAGATCTTTAGCTTAAATGTAGTATTGAGGGACTATGCTTCCAAACCTGTTGTCTGTCCAGGCAGCATCAATTTAAAAGAACAGTTTGACCTACTGTGTTTCTGTCACAGTTCATTGTTGTCTGTACTGCATAGGGTGAAGCACAGGCTTGTGGTTAAAGCAGTGGACTTTGACTCAGGAGAACAGGGTTCAATTCCTGGCTCTTGCACAGGCTTCTCTTGTGGCCTCAGGCAAGTCACTAGCTCTCTCTGTGTCTCCATTCCTTGTTTGTCTAATGAGGACAATAATTCAGTATTTCCCTATTTTACAGGGGTGGTGTGCGGAGGCATTACTAATATTTCTCAGGCATTTGGATATTAAGGTATGGAGATAAGACAGTAGCTATTAACACTTACTCTAAGTCACACAAGTGGAAGCACACAAAATTGCGAAAGACTGACTAAGTGCTTCTCTGCTGCTGTCCAAGAGCAGAGAGAGGAAAACCATTTCATTTTTTCACTCCTCTCTGAAGGGTACCTTTCTTCTTGTGCGGCTCAGTAGCGGTTCTAACTCCAGTGGCAACTGCAAAAATAATTTCTTCTTGACATGAGGAATGTGCGGTTTTTCCATTGAATAGGGTTATGCATGACGGGCAGCTGAAAATCTACCGCTTTTATCTTTCGGTTGCTGGGCCTGAGTATAAAGTTACAACTTAAAAAGTAAAGAGAAATACCAGAAGCACACCCTTGAGTTATCTTCTGTCAAATTATTGCTGTGATGAAATATCTTACAAGGACTTTATCACATCATTTTGCTCCATTAGGAAGATAGCAGTAGAGGTCTATAGAGATGCAAAGTAAGCTGTATCACACAATGAGCTTATGCTGAGATCGATCATTCGTTCATTCATTTCCCAAACTGATAAGTCTTATAAAGTTCTTGAAAACTGCAAAACCAAGATGAACAGTATGGCAAGTAAGTCGTCTTCCTACTTACTGTCCACTTATTTATGTCACCCTGCCCCAAAATATTTAAACAGATGCCTGATGATCTTGGATAAGTACCCAAATTGGTCTAGCAAGATATTGAATCTATTACTATAGCTCTTAACTTGAAAGGTTCTTTTTTAAAGTTCTTCCTTTTTTTCTTCTTTTTCTTAAACAAATGGCCCTCCTCTGATTATTCACACTCAAAGGCTGCAAATCAGGATCTTTTCGGCTTGTGCTGGGTGCTATAGAGGCATGCAAAAAGACAACTTCTGTCCCTTAACGCTTATGATCTAGAAATGTACATGAGCCCACAGATGACAATGGGAGAGGAATAGAAAATGCTGGTGGGGGGAGAGGGGAATTCAAAATTGGAAAAGAAAAATGTGATTTCTGTGAAACATACACCTAACCAGCATACACTTGCTTTTTTTCCTAGTGTCTATGCATCAGATGGTTTACCAAAGGACAAAAGTCTGAATTCCTCTCAACTTCCAGGGCACAGTGAATTAGGGTATAATGCTAGGAATTGGATCCTCTGGGTTCTGTCCCCAGTTCTAGCACAGACTTGTAGTATCTTGTGTAAACTATCTTCTTTCTTTGCCTCACGTTTTCTCTACCTTTGTAACGAGTATTGAGATCTACAGATCAATGGGCTTTGGATAATGCCTTTAAAATCAATGGAAAGACTCCTACTGACTCTGTGAGCTTTGGAACAGGCACTAAAATTATTTATATGCTTATGGGCCAAATTTTGCCATCAGACTATAAAATTCCTATTGAAGACAAGTTGCCAGATGTCTATTGGAAGGCAGAATTTGGCTCAGTAGCCTAGTTTCATCCTTGGCTATCTATCTTTCACTTTCCTCCAGGAACATGTTCCAAGCTATATTTTTAAATGGCTTTATGAGAATACTGTTCCCTTCATCTAATAATATCCAATAAAGTACCTGATCTTGCATTCAGCATACACTGAAAACTCTCATGAAGTCAATGCTTTTATCACAGTATGGCAGTGTCGGGCATTATTGGGCATTGCAAAGAGCGTTGGTGTGTGACAATGCCTTTGTGGGTAATGGTGGGCCTTACTTCAATATTTTTTAAGGGAAAAATGGAAGTCCTGGACAGGCAAACTGGACTAGGGGTGTGCATCTGCTCCAGTGGAAAAGCTAGAGCACTGGCCTTTTTTTCCCCTTTCCTGAGTTGGTACTAAAATACAACAATGCATTATTGAAATGAAAAGAGTGCTCTTCCATTGAGACATATTTTGTTCTGCTGACTGGGATGAATAAGGTTCTTAGTGGAGCTGAAATCCCTGAATGTGAAAGAATCTATTTTGCAGGTGCAAAACGTTTACTTTTTCATTTTAAGCCTAACTAGAGATTTAATTGTTGCTCTTCAGAAGAGCAAAACAAGAGAATGTAATAATTAGCACTGTCGTTATGTCCTTTCCTTCACTTTGATGTTGTCATTAGCTGGTTTTAAAACTATTTTTAACCTCTGCAGCATTGGTAACTCCCACTATATATTTTTCAGCCTGAATTTATTTTCTTTCAAACGTTGTAAATTTCTTAATTTCTTAAATAACTTAAAATGGGGGCAGAGTGAGAGATGTCATTAGGTTAAAATAAGGGGAGAAGGGAACATGAACCATATGACACAAATTATAGCCAATAAATTTATTCATACATGGCTGACTTTTTTTTTTTCTTCTAGGGCTTGCAAAATTCTATTTAACTAGCAGTAGAATAAATAAATAAATAAAATACTGACCATCTTACTAGGGTAATATTGTACTTCAATATCCGGTTTTTCAAAGTTGGGCTGTCCCTTATCTTTAGACAATGTCCTCGGTAGTTTGAATAGCAGGGAGTCTTTTGCTCCTTCAAGGGCTGAAATTTGATCATGCTAGAGTTATCATGATGAATCCATATTACTTGTGTGATTCTGCTTGTTAGTGTCTACAGTGCTGAAGCAGCACTTTAAAATATTGGCTATGTACTGAGACTAACCCAGTGCTTTATTGAGATCCCAGCTGTACAGTTGCCACCTCTGCATTCTGATTACATTGAAGAGGTGAGTGGAATAAAAGGCTTTTATGTCGCTTGGGCAGAGAATTGGTGGGATGGGAGGGTACCCATGTTAGACTAAAAGCGTGATATTGCAGTGGATGGACATAACAGTACATGTGTTTAAATATTGTGCAACTGGATGGTTGGCAGCCTGCCTAGATGCTGCAGTGCTGTTCTGGGATCCCTCAGGCTTCAGCTACGATGCAATTGTGGTACAACTAAATGCAAATGGCCAAAATGATGTTTCTTCTAGCTATGAAGTATTTAAGTGTGAAAACCAGAGATGGCACCTAGATCAAACAAAGACCTAGATCAATCATCCCCAAACTTGGGGGTGATTAGATTAAGATTTCAATGGTTCCGCTAGAACCCATCTTTCGTGAAAATGCGGCAAGCCTAGTTCTGGTGCTCTGACATATCATAAGGGAAATATGGGTTTACTTCCCTGCTCCAGGCCCTTTACATTGCGAAAAGGGACTGGAGTGGTATAAAGGGGCCTTAAAAACCCCAGTTCCCTCTGCGGGAGGATTCCCCTGCTGCAGGCAGTGTGAAAGCCATAAAGTTGACTCTCAAGGAGCCTTTTGTAAGCCCCAGCATGGAGGATGTGCTGCGGTGGGATCCTGTCACTCAGTGCTGAGGAGATTCTGGGCAGTGCTATAGTCCACAGGGCAGCCCCAGGGAGACTACTATAATTTAGATATGCTCCCAGGGCTATATAGATTGCAGCTGGCGGCCTCTCCAGCTCCAAAATAGCCCAGGATTGGGAGAGCACAAAGATGGCTCAAAGCCACCATAACCTCCATCTCCAAGGTCCAGCACAGACTCTCAACCAAAGGTTTTGGCTAATGTTTGGGGCTAACATTTAGGGATGCCACAGGTTTTAGGTGCCTCATGTGAGACACCTCTAAAAGGCCTGTTTTTCAGAGGGCAGATGCTCAATACTTTCTGGAAATCAGGTCCCTTCAAAGTGCTTTGTTGGGCCCCCAAATCACTGGTCACTTTGGAAATCTTAGCCCAAATTCCAACAGCAGGGAGCCCTATGATGGCAGCAATATTTGGAGCAGTGGAAGTGCCCTAGATGACGAAGGGATTAATACTCCTTAATCAGAGTAAACCCCCTCTGGAGGATTAAGGAATAACACGGAAGGCTATGAAGAGCTCCCTCTTCTTTTGCTGGAAGGAGTAAACTCAAGCATGAGATGACGTGGAGATTCTCCAGACTTTTTAAAGGACCTACTCCTCTGGGAGGTGATTAAATAAAATATTTAAATAGCAACTCTGAAGGAATCCCAGGAATGGGATTTCACAGTCTAGTCACTCCAAATTTGTCTTGCTAAATGACTACCTCAAGATCTTTCCCAGACTTTCCACAAACACAACTAGACTTTCTTTTACATGTAATCTTTCCCTGATTCAGTTTTTCCCCCTCTTTGCCATTATTTTAAATGCCTATTTGGGCATCTAACAGAAAATGCATGTTCATCTGTGTAGTATGGTAGAGATGTGTGTAGTACCCAGCCCTCCTCTCCCCTTTTACTATCTGCTTCTGCTTTTGTATCTCTCTCTCTCTCTCTCTCTCTCTCTCTCTCTCTCTCTCTCTCTCT